>CM042898.1:29882500-31102500 GCA_023653625.1 Triadica sebifera | reverse complement strand
CAAATTTCACTATTCACAAAAAACGCAACCAATGCTCTGATACCAGTTGTTGGGAAATGACGCCAATTTCCCTATAGTCAGATTTATGAGAAAGCGAAGAAAATGCGAACTAATAAGACAGACAAGTTGATAACGGAGTTCGGCCAATTATGCCTACGTCTCCGGACTGCTGCAGATCTTTTATTGAAAGAAGAGAAATTTACCGAGTGTTTACAAACACTCACAACCTCTCACTAATGCTACTCTCTCACTTTTTGATGGAATACATTACAAATGAATTTCTAAGGCTATATATAGGCCTACACCTCCTCAATGGACGGTCAAGATTAATTCTCACCTACTTTGATGGATGGTTGAGATTATTTCTCACCTACCGTCTCACCTACCAAATGTATGGTCAAGATTAATCTTCACCTACCATCTTACCAACCAAATAGATGGTCAAGATTAATCCCCACCCACTAAATGGATGGTCAAGATTAATCTTCACCTACCATCTTACCTACCAAAATTTTTGTCAACAAAATATGCACCATCCATCTTTATTGTCATTTATTTTATGTTGCATGTGTAGTTTGACCAACACTGAGAATGTCTGAAGAAGAATTTGGGCTGCCAAGTGAAGGTCCTATCACATTGCCATGTGATGCTGTCTTCATGGAATACGTGGTTTCGCTCATCAAACGAGTTTTAGCAAGAGACATAGAGAAAGCTTTGCTTGTGTCCATGGAAACTAGTTGCTCATCATCTTCTGTTGGTTTCCATCAGGGACACACAGGTCAACAATTACTTATTTGCGGTTATTAAGTTAGTAGTTTAGTTTTATAACCCCTTTAATATTGTAAATTAGTAATCTATATGTGTTAGGCCATTCCAAAAATTTACAGTGTAATATAGATTAATGAAATGAAAACACATTATTATAACAACTGTTGCTTGCCATATTTAACGATAGTTTTTAACATGTGGTATAAATTTATATATATAGACTTGGTCTATGTAGTCCAAGTAATGATACAACTCCATATAAGCAAAAAAAAATTTATAGGACACCGTTATTGATTTGGTCCACTATAGACTGGGTTATAAACATGTAAAAAAATCCTATATTTAACCATAGTTTGTAACATGTATAAATTTATATATGTAGACCAAGAAATGATAGAATCGTCATGTAAGCAAAAAAAAATTATATGACACCATTATTGATTTGGTCCACTATAAACTGGGTTATAAACATAAAAAAAAATCCTATATGTATATTTAAACAAATGCATTAATGCTTGAATTTTGAAATTAGTTAATGTGTGTCTATATAAGATTAACCAACAAAAAATTCGCATACGATAAACATTATTTTCAGTAGAAAGTAAAGATGGTGAATTGACAAGAAATGGTCTTTTCTTTCCATAACTAGATCTGTAAAATTTCCCGAATTTAAAGTGAATTAGTAGGTTACTGTAATTAAATTTCGCCAAGTAAAATCATTCCCCATAGATTTGTATATATGGTACGAGAGTAGTTGTAGGAATAATTTTTTCTCTCCTTCATAACTTTTGCTGTTTTTTTGTCTCCACATTATTTTGCATCTCTATATAAATCAAAGGTATTCTTCATTTATCTCATCCCAAAGGCACACAACTTTTTATTTCATTACAGTCTAGCTAGTTTCTCCTTAATTAGTAAGCGCTTTTTGTTTTTTCAGAAGATGGCTAGTTGGAGCTTTTTGTGTGTAACTGTTTGCATAGCTTTGACATTGGATGTTGGAATTGCTGCTAGCAATCGTAAGATGTTACAGTTACCAAATATTCCTGGCTTGCCGGCATTAAGTAATCTCCCTAAGTTGCCCTTCCCTAATCCATCTGAAATCCCCGAACTACCAAAGATCCCCGGTTTGAGTGGTCTCCCTAATTTATTGCCAAAATTGCCCGGCATGCCTGATTCCTCAAATGATTCTGAATTTCCTAAACTACCAAAGATTCTCGGTTTGCCCGATTTCTCTAATTCACTACCAAAATTGCCAGGGATGCCTGATTCCGAATCTCCTAAACCACCAAAGATCCCCAGTTTGCCTGATCTCTCTAATTTAAAACCAAAATTGCCAGGGATGCCTGATTCCTCGAATGATTCCAAATCTCCTAAACTACCAAAAATTCCTGGTATGCCCGATTTTTCTAATTTACTACCAAAATTGCCTAACACGCCTGATTCCTCGAATGATTCAAAATCTCCTAAACTACCAAAAATTCCCGGTTTACCTGATGTCTCTAATTTACTACCAAATTTGCCAAGCAAAACCTGATTCCTCGAATGCCCGTGGATCTCCAAATTCGGCTGATTCTTCAGGGCCGGCTTCGGTTTTAGGTTCTCCATAAATGCAGCAACACTCTCCTCCACAACAATTTGTTGGCATTCTATCTTTGAAACAGTTGCTCAACAAACAATAATGTAGAATTCTACAACGAATAAGTTTTTACTTACTAGTGTTGGAGTAACTATCTCCACAGCTAGTGTGGTTGTGAATTCCAACCCCATGTTGAAATCCTAGTTCCAACAATTGAATGTAATTCATTATTTATAGTTCATGCCTGTTAGTAGCGAAGTGCCTTCTGCTATTGGTTCGGGCAGATATACAGACAGGCAGATACTATATGATTTCAATTTCAAAATGTCCACATTAATGGAACAAAATTTTGCAATTTCTCTAAAAAGAAAATAAGCTATCAAATTTAACTTTCATTAAGTGAAATATTCACATCTGAAAATGAAGTTATTCATTAATGATCATATTTAGTTATTAGAATGCGTTTGGTAACTTTTTAGTCCTTTATAATATATATATATATATATATATATATATATATATATATATATATATATATATATATATATATATATATATATATATATATATATATATATATATATATATATATATATATATATATATATTAGAGGTTGGGTATTTAATTTATTACCTCCTACTTTTATCCTTACTATTTCATGATATTTACGTGTATAATAATTGAGCTAGTTCTAATTAGTTATGACTCTTAGTTTATACAAAACCGGTATTAGAAAAAAGTTCATGTGAGGGTTTAGTATGTTAATATTGAAATGCGAGCATTGTTGGGAAATAATGTCAATTTTCTTATAATCAGATTTGTGAAAGCGAATAAAATGCAGAATAATAGGATATAAATTGGTGATGGAGTTCGACTAATTATGCCTATATCTAAGGATTGCTGCAGATCTTTTACTGAAAAAAGAAAAATTTACAAAGTATTTACAAACACTCCCAACTCATAAACCTCTCACTAAAACTTCTCTAAGCTTTTATTTTTCTCTCTCACTTTTGGATGAGATATGGATGTAATACCTTACAAATGAATTCCTAAGGATATATATAGGTCTCCACCTTCTAAATGGACAACTAAGATTAATTCTCACCTACTCAAATGGATGGTTGAGATCATTTTTCACTTACCGTCTTACCTACCAAATGAATGGTCAAGATTAATCCCCACCCACCAAATGGATGGTCAAGATTAATCCCCACTCACTAAATAGATGGTTAAGATTAATCCCCACCTACCATCTTACATACCAAATATTTTGTCAACAAATTATTAATTGGTTTAACAAAAATGCACTATCCATCTTTATTGCACTTTCCGGTGCATGTGTAGTTTGACCAAAAATCTTCTATTTGAAGATTGATTTCAATTTGTCTTTGCACCTCGATCAATGTAGCAACCTTTCTGGTCTTGTTACTCTAGTAGACCAACTGAAGTTGAACACAATTTTAGTTTATCGATAGTTACTGCCTTTATTAACATATCCGTTGAATTCTTATTTTCTTGAATCTTCTCCAGTACTAACACATCATCTTCCTCTTTTACCCGGTATATCCATTTGTTATAAAGTGTCTTCTTCCCCATGAGTAACTCAGTTAGTTCCCATGTATGGTTGGAGATCAGAGACTTAATCTCATTTTTTTATGGCAAACTTTCACTTACTAGCATCTATAGTCTGACAAGTTTCATCATAACATTCAAGGTCCCCTCCATCAGTTAACAAGAGATAGTTCATATATCTCCTATTAGACACATGAGACCAAAAACACCTTCTTAATACATGAGATGGAATAGGAGGTTGTGGTGTGTCGGATTAATGCACACTGCTTGATCCAACAAGTTCTTCTGACTCAGGACTTGCTACAATCGGTTCGGTCATAGAACTATCTGGGACATCATCTGCATTTACAAATACTGACTCATTATGTTCTGAGTTGCTGGCGACTGTTTTATGCATGTCTTTATATGTCACCTTTTCGTCAAAAATCACATCTCTGCTATAGATGACTTTTTTTTTTCCGTTATCCCAAATACAGTAGCAAAACTCATTCTACCATAGCCGATGAGAGTGCATTTTTTGGATTGTGGATCAAGTTTATTTCTTCTTTGATCACTGATATCCACATATGCTACATAGCCAAAAACTTTTAGATGTGATAGTTTTATCTCATTTCCACCAATGGATGAGATATTCGTTGGTCTCTAAACATGAGAGTGAACGAGCTCTAGCCTTTCTTTCTTTGGGGTTCTGCAACTTGTCTGAAAGCTGATTCTTTTCTGCTTTCCAAGTATGCAATCTTCGCATGTATCTATCTCCACTGATAGTAGACGTGAAAGTTTTTCCTTTGAATGCATAATCTCCATCCACTTTTCACTCATATGACCTAGTTTCTGGAGTCATAAATTGGGATTTTCATTGCCAGCTGCAACTATGATTGAACAACATGCTCCTGATGTCATGTAAAAAGTGTCACTCTTTTTTCCTCGAGCAACCGTCATTGCACCATTTGAATTCTTCCAATCCCCACTATGGAAGATTATAGTGTAGCCTTCGCTAGCCAATTGCCCTACTGAGATTAAGTTCTTTCTCAGGTCGGGAATATGTCTGACATTCTTCAGCTCCCAAACAAACCCGTTCAACTTAATCTTCACTACATTTTTACCAATAATAGCACAAGGTTGATCATTACCAAGGTATACATTTCCAAGGTTTCCAGGAACATACCTCTTGAATAATTTTTTCTGTGAAGTGGCATGGAACGATGCTTTAGAGTTTAACACCCAAGACTCATCCTTACTTTCTAAAGAGCATATCAATGTGTCATTGCATCTTGATGTGGAAATAACATTTGCCTCTGTCTTTACTTCCCTGAGAGAGGTTAATAATAGATTTCTTTGATACAAATAATCATTTATTTGCATTTTCCAAAAATCAAAGTCTTCACCATCGAACTTTTCAAAATTTCCTTTTCCTTCGTCTACGACCATCACTCACACTCGAATCTAACTTCTTCTTGATCGTTTCTCACAATTTCTGCGAACTATCGTGTATTAAAACACCTCTATGGACAAATTGGTATCACCGACCAAAATTTACTATTCACAAAATTATTGTTCATGTGAATAGTAATAATCCGAAAAAATATAGAAGAAATGCAACCAAAACTCTGATACAAGTTGTTGAAAAATAATATCAATTTCACTATAATCAGATTTGTGGAAGCGAAGAAAATGGGGATATAGGCATCCACATTCTCAATAGACGACCAAAATTAATTCTCACTTACTCAAATGGATGGTTGAGAACATTTCTCACCTATTGTCTTATCTACCAAATGGATGGTCAAGATTAATTGTCATCTACCAAATGAATGGTCAAAATTAATCTCAACCCACCAAATGGATGGTTAAGATTAATCCCTACCTACTATCTTATATACCAAATATTTTATCAACTAATATTAATTGGTTTAAGAAAAGATGCACTGTCCATCTTTATTACACTTTCTGATGCATGTATAGTTTGACCAACAAGAACGGAATGGAGAAAAAAAATAGAAGTATTGCATTTTGCCTTTTTATATTGATGAATTCTTAACTTTTCTTCTTATATTAGATATTATATACTTTTCGAAACATAACAAGTCCTTTTATTGATAAGCTTAAGTATACATCAGGATTTGGTTATAATATTCCTGCAAAAATAAAAAAGGCTGGTCAAAGTTTTTTTTTTCAGAATTAAATAAAACAAAAAATAATTTTGAATTTTGATTTCAACATATTGAACTGATTTCGTAACTCCTACAAATCATGTAAACCCTGAGTTAGTGCAGCTGATTAAGCAATTTTAATATTATTATGGAAGCAGAAAATAATAATGTATTCTTATTAAGAAAATAAAGAGACGAAAAGGAGTTTTTATTTCCTTTGACATGCATCCTTTCCTTTGTTTGATCCTCTTATTCTGCTCTACATAAGAGATTTGCAATGAATATATTAATTAGGAATAATTAGTTTCTTGTTTAGTACCTAAATCGATAATAATATTATTATGATTATAAATCAAAGATTTTATTTCCTTAACAATTGCCTTCACTCCCTATATAAATGTTATGTAGTCAGCAAGAGTAAATTCATACCCTCATCTTCTTTTCTTTCTCATAGAAAATTATTTTATTTCAGTTTGCTTGCCATATTTAATGATACCAACGTGTTATTGTAAAGACGGTTGCTTGCCATATTTAATGATAGTTTTTAAAAAAGTGGTATATATTTATTTATATATAGAAAGAGTCTATATAGAACAAACAATAATAAATATTGTTATGTAAGTAAAATAGTTTTTTTAACACTCCCTCATTGATTTCGTTCACCACTGGATCTAGGCATGAAAAATCATGTATAGTTCTACAAATTCATTAATGCTTGTTTTTTTTAAATTACCTAAAACAATAGTTAATGTGTGTGTATTTAAATATTTATATGATTAACCGACAAAAATCCACATACGACAAACATTATTTACAGTAGAAAGTAAAGATGGTGAATTGGAAAGAAATGGACGTTTTCTTTTCATAACTACATCTTCAAAATTGTCCTACTATAACAATGAAATGTTAAGTCACTATAAACTTCGCTCTCTCCATCATAATCTTACAATTGCAAGGTTGTTATTAGTTATCTCATAATTGTCTGCTTCGAATAAATTCTACGTTGGAATATATGAGCTGCTAACAAAATATATAAAAAATAAATAAAAGAAACTTGTGAGAAACAACTAATATATGCTTTACAGAAAATCTCAACACAAGAAAAGCCAATATACAGTACTTTTGAATCTCTCATACCTTGTGAATATATAAGAGAAGAGTATCCCACTTCCATGTCCTTCACGCCCTGACTAATAACCATTTCTCCTTAATCCTAATCTTAATTATTTGAGAGTAAAATTAAGAATCATGATCAGCACTATAAAATTATTTGGAATACAAATTCAAAATTTACCAAGATGCTGTCAAGATGAGTTTTAACTAAAATTCAAATTATTTGAAGATGAGCTGTTCAAAGAATTTGATTCATTCACATTCAGCATAGGGACAAAATTGATCTTGTTTTGGTCCAACCACCGAAATTAACTACTAGAATTCCATCAAATGATCGGAATACACGACTATGTGTCCGGATTAAGATCCAAATAAGAATAATTTTTCTCTGTTAGTCTGCTTCCACCAAATTCTGAAGAAAAGAAGTACCCATGCTGATATTGCAAACTGGTCAAGTTCAATTTTCAAGGAGTAAGTTGTACCATCAAAGCCACAAATTCTGCAATTTCTCACAAAGTGCAATAATCAAAATCACTCCTTTGGTTAGAGTAAATAAAGCATCAAAATTAGCATATATATGCATGCTTTGTTTGCTTAGTTTCTCCCAAAGCACTTGATTTGGAAAATGATAAAGGCAATATCCCATTTTTATAAACTTACTTTTTTATTTTTTATTTTTCTAAAAAGAGGGTCCATTTTTCATTTTAAAATTATACTTATTTGTTAATTCTCAATATTACATACTTTTTTTTTTTGGTATACGAAGTTGAACATATATAGCTCACAAAAACAGGAAAAAATCTAACGAAATTGAGTAGTGCCAACTAAATCATGATACAACCACAGAAGAATTTCAAAAGGTAATGCCCCTAATTACTGCAGGGTTATGTTAGACTAACTAAATTTCTTAATTTATATGAAAATAAAAACAAGCCTATGGGATGAAGGAAATATATTATAATATTTAGATGACTGTATTTGACAATTTGCCAGTTTGTTATTGCTTATCTACTTCATATAGACTTTGCTTTGGAATGTATAAGCAGCTAAAAAAATTGATAAATACAATAAAAGAAACTTATGGGAACCAACTAATCTGATGCTTTACATAGAAAATCTCAACACAAGAAAACCAATAAAGGACAGTGGAACCTGAAAAACCTTATGAATATATAAGAGTAAACCCACTTCCATTTCGTTACACCGTGACTAATAAGCATTTCTCCTTAATCCTAATCATATTCTTTGAGAGTAAAAAAAAAAATTAAAAACATGATCACCCCAAAAAATTGAACAAAATAGCAAGGAAGTGGCTGGATAAAACTGCAACAGCAAGAATAAGAAATTAATTTCCAAGAAGTAAAAGCCAGAAGAATGCATACAGTTGCAAGGAATCATCCGGGGCTAGTAAAGGCTATTTCTTTTTGTACTCATTCCTTTGTCATATCTCAAAAGTGAAATGTTTCAAGAGCTTTCGAAGATGTCAGAAGAAGAGTTTGGGCTGCCTAGTGAAGGTCCTATTAGAATTCCATGTGACTCTCTCTTAATTCAGTGCACAGCCTTAACCATCCACAAATTAATGTTTAGCTATTCAGCTGAATAAAACTCTGCTTAACTCTTCAGCTATCAATAGCTATTCGTCATATGCTTCGCAACACTCGTCTATGTCTATAAATTTTGTACCTAGATTTTGTAAATTATATTCATTAACAATTAATGTCTCATAAAAAAGTTTCTTTGGTTGTTATTTTCTACCTTAAAAATCAGATATTAATCTATTGTGCACATTGCACAGTGCAACCCTAGCTACCTTCCACTTAAAAGTTAACTCTATGGGAAGGAAAACAAAAGAATTGCTAGTGAAGTATTAGAAAATAAAACAGTGATGAGATTCAACTTTTCACAATTTCATTAAAAAATTTATTATTTTGTTTAATATAATTTATATTCTACGTTACACTCTTTATATATGTTATAATATTTAATTTTATTTTTATTATATATTATATAATTATGTAAAGGTTTTTAAATTCAGTCAGGCTTTTAGGCATGCTGGCAACTCTAAAAGGGTGGGTAGTTTCTCTAATTCAGACAGATTAGTTGTTTACTCGTTTTTTTCAACAAAATGAACCAGACCAGGCACCGGTTCTCGGTTGAACCTGTCCAACGGGCCAGCCTGGTCATGCTCTAATAACAATGAGATGATGAATGTCATATATTTTTGGAAAATCCTTTTAGGTCATGTTTGGTATACAAAAAGAATGGAAAATTGAATCCTAGATTTGGAATTCCAATATTTCTCTTTTGTATGTCCTATAAGAATTGAAATCCTATTTTTTAATTTGGTGTAATTCCATAAATAAGAGGAATAGAATTCAAAAATTAATGAATTTTCATAATCACTCTTATTTTTAATAGTTATATGTTTCAAAAGCAAATGAATCAGTAATTATTTCTTACCTCTACATGTTTCATTATTTTTTAACTATTATTTCACATATATTTGAAAAATTTTGATAAAATTATTATTGATATTATTTGAATTTTTTAATAATTATAAAAAACTACAAACAACAAATTTTAAAATTACTTACTTTATACACAAATATAATTTTAAATTATTAATTACCCCATACCTTCGAACAGTATAGTGCAAAATTCATCAATTTTAAATTAATAACTACTCCTTCAAATATAATAAACTAAAAATTCATCAATTTTAAAATTAATAACAACTCATTCAAATATGATAAAATTCACAATCATCATTAAAACTTGTTACATAACATACACAACGAAAATCCAAGCATAGCTTCAACCAATTTTTCATCTTCCTCCGGAGTCCAAACATATGTTTCAAAGCAATGTCTCTTTTCCTTAGTCCAAACTTGCAAAAAGCAAAAAAAAAAGGTATTAGAATGCCAACATTGATTCATATATTGTCGGAGAAAAATGAGCAATAAGTGATGGTACAGTAATGTAGGCCTAAAAATTAAAATATCCAATTCAGTGTGGATATTTCACCTCTTATTACTTAAGAATACTAATAAATATAGATGAGAATCTCACTAGTGGATATTTACCGAATTCTAAATAGCAACTCGTGTGCATTAAGTTTATAAAATTAAAAAACACCTAGAAAAGACATTTCGTGTTTCGGTTTACAAAAACTAATTCTAATGGTTTCACAATAAGTGGCCCAATTTGCACTACTCAAGTTAAATAGTATAATATTTCAAATTCAAATCCTTAATAAAAAAATTAAATAAAATTGTGAAATAAACTTTTTCCTATATCAAAAGTCCAATCCCAGACTATGGAAGACTGAGCTCATATAAATAAGATTAGGTCCAAAGAACTCAGAAGCAATCACATTAAAACAGGAAATGGATTCTGAATACTATAAAAAAAAATTAGAGAATAATGTTGAGTAATTAGAATTCTATTCCAAAAAAATTAAGGTACCACATTTGAATTTGGAATGGAAATTTCATTCCTATTCCAAAATTGGTCATACCAAACGTGAGTTTACTATAAGGATTAGGAGTTGCGTATCCGTTCAATGCTGGGAATCGGAAATCTTAAACTAATATATATAACAGTATCTATTTGTTTTAACAAAACCATGGAGACGGAGGAAGCGTTTCTTGGCTTGAGACCAATGTCCTCACCCCCAGAGGTAGATTATGCAGTTGGGGAGCCATCAATATCGCTGCAACTTTTCATAAAATTCTTCTTCGAAATCCAGCACAAAAAGATATGTATATCAGACGATGGTACAGCAACATGTCTTGGTCAGACCACTGATAGACCAGTAATTGATTTTCTTTGGTTAGACATTAGTTCGTTCAGTAACAACCGGCAGGCACTGCACGCCAAGCTCTCTTCGACATTGGCTGGCTTAGGAATACATTCATGTCACCATGAGAGTTTGATTTCAATGGTGATCCAAAACGTTGCCAGGGTAACGAAATCCGGGTCCAAGGAGCTAAAGGTGTTGCCGTTGCTGTTCGACATTGTGGTGTTGAGGACTGAGTATTTCCGGTGGATACCAGTGGTGGATAGAGTTATAAGGGAATCAAGGCTGGGGAATGAAAGCCAAAACTATGGTATGGTGCCGACGGCCCCGAGTCGATGATACTCAAGCGTGTGAAGGTTGCGGGGTGCTACAGTGCTCAAATTTGCACTATTTGCTTAGAGGAGATTGTTGATTTCGCTGCGAGCATGCCCTGTGCGCATCTTTTCCATGGCAATTGCATTCTTGAGTGGCTAAAGATGAGCCATTATTGCCCTCTGTGCCGCTTTGAGATGCCCACTGAGACAGTTTCATCTTAAATTATGGATTTAACATTCTAGTCAATCAATTTACGTGTGATTATCATTATTTGAATGTTTAATTCTCAGGGTTTAGTTATGCTATCTTTTTTCTGCAGAGTTATGTTTTTATTTTTTATTTTTTTGCTCTTTCAGTCTTTAATTAAGTAGAAAACACAAAGTCTTATTGTATCTAATTTGTTAAAGAGTCCAATTCCTTTGTGGAATAGAAAAGTTTGTCCATTCTTCTTGGCCAAGGAATATTTGTCTTTCTTAAGCTCTATTTATTTGCCCAGAAATATTTGCATCGCACTAATTTCATCATTAACAAAATTCTCTATTAGTGTATCTAGATTAAAAATTAAGAATAAAAAATTGTAAATGACACATATAAAAATAAAAAAAATGATGACATTACTTGATATTAAAAAATAATAATTTTTTTTATATAAATGATCCGACCGGATATTTGAGTTCAACTCTTCGTAGCACTGGTCACCAGATTAGTAACATTAAACTAAAACTAATTGGTGAAAATTAATAATTTTATTAAATCTATTATTGATAATTTTAAAATTTCGACCTCAGTGACTTAAAATCCTGAAAACGCTAATGTGACTCACTCTTAATTCCCTATACATGATTTTAACCATCCGCAGCGGTTTAGCTAAAGAGCTATAGAAAACTTAGCTTAACTCTGTTTCCATCAGTAGATATATTCTTTACGTTCAGGGAATTTAATGCAACAATTACGGGTCTATGGTTATTTATCCTGTACCGATATTTTCTAAATTATTCATTAATTAACAATTAACGTCTCGGAAAAAAACAATGTTATTTTCTACCTGGAAAATCATATATTATTCCCCTATGCAAGTTTGAATCTAGCAACCGTACACTTAACACTTGGGAAAAAAAACAGAAGATTTGCTTGTGAAGTACTAGAAAGTAAAAGAGTGATGAAATTCAACTTCATCTCAACCCACGAGAATATTTAGACAAATTCAACATTTTTCTTCGATAATCTCAAAATCAAGTGCTCATTAGTACTGTGCTATTAGTGGATTCTCTTGTTATAGTTAGCCAACAATATCTTGCCCTAGTGTAGACCGTTAGGCATGTTTCACCAGAAATCAAGAATCTGAATCTACAAAGCTTGCATACATTGTGATTTATGACTCACTACAAAAAATCAACAGGATCTGCTCTGTCCTTAAACCGAAAAGACAAAATCAGATTGCCTAATTAACAAAAATAACTATGCTAACAACCCAATTTAGCATCTTCTCTAAACTAACCAACCTTGAAAACAACAATATAAAGAATCCTACAGAACATGGAATTTCTCTGTTCTAATAACTATATATATATAACTAACCAATTTCATTTCTTCTCACTCAACTTCATACTTGCCTAATTAAAATCTAAAATCTCCCCTTCCAACACAGAAAAATAAGCATGATCAGCCCAAAGAAGCTCACCCATATGGCAAGAAAGTGGCATAGGATTGCTGCCTTAAGGAGCAAAAGAATTTCTTTTCCTAGGATCAGTAGCTACAAAAGTTCAGTTTCTAATACATCAGGAAATTTTGTTGTCTACACGAATGATCATAAGCGATTTGTGATTCCGTTGGCATATATCAGCAATCACATAATCAGACAGCTACTGAGAATGTCTGAAGAAGAATTTGGGCTGCCAAGTGAAGGTCCTATCACATTGCCATGTGATGCTGTCTTCATGGAATATGTGGTTTTGCTCATGAAACGAGGTTTTGCTAGAGACATAGAGAAAGCTTTGCTTGTGTCCATGGAAACCAGTTGCTCCTCATGTTCTGTTGGTTTCCATCAGGGACACACAGGTCAACAATTACTTATTTGCGGTTATTAAGTTAGTAGTTTAGTTTTAAAACCCCTTTAATATTGTAAATTAGTTATCTATATGTGTTAGGCCATTCCAAAAATTTACAGTGTAATATAGATTAATGAAATGAAAATACATTATTATAACAACTGTTGCTTGCCCTATTTAACGATAGTTTTTAACATGTGGTATAAATTTATATATGTAGACTTGGCCTATCACTAAGTAATGATATAACGTCATATAAACAAAATAATTTGTATAATACCGCCATTGATTTGGTCCACTATAGACTGTGTTATAAACATATAAAAAATCCTATATTTAACCATAGTTTTTAACATGTATAAATTTATATATGTAGACCAAGTAATGATAGAATCTTCATGTAAGCAAAAAAAAATTATATGACACCATTATTGATTTGGTCCACTATAGACTGGGTTATAAACATATAAAAGAAATCCTATATGTATATTTAAACAAATGCATTAATGCTTGAATTTTGAAATTAGTTAATGTGTGTCTATATAAGATTAACCAACAAAAAATTCGCATACGATAAACATTATTTTCAGTAGAAAGTAAAGATGGTGAATTGACAAGAAATGGTCTTTTCTTTCCATAACTAGATCTGCAAAATTTCCCAAATTTAAAGTGAATTAATAGGTCACTGTAATTAAATTTCGCCAAGTAAAATCATTCCCCATAGATTTGTATATATGGTACGAGAGTAGTTGTAGGAATAATTTTTTCTCTGCTTCATAACTTTTGCTGTTTTTTTTTTGTCTCCACATTATTTTGCATCTCTATATAAATCAAAGGTATTCTTCATTTATCTCATCCCAAAGGCACACAACTTTTTATTTCATTACAGTCTAGCTAGTTTCTCCTTAATTAGTAAGCGCTTTCTGTTTTTTCAGAAGATGGCTAGTTGGAGCTTTTTGTGTGTAACTGTTTGCATAGCTTTGACATTGGATGTTGGAATTGCTGCTAGCAATCGTAAGATGTTACAGTTACCAAATATTCCTGGCTTGCCGGCATTAGGTAATCTCCCTAAGTTGCCCTTCCCTAATCCATCTGAAATCCCCGAACTACCAAAGATTCCTGGTTTGCCTGATCTCTCTAATTTATTGCCAAAATTGCCCGGCATGCCTGATTCCTCAAATGATTCTGAATTTCCTAAACTACCAAAGATTCCCGGTTTGCCCGATCTCCCTAATTCACTACCAAAATTGCCAGGGATACCTGATTCGGAATCTCCTAAACCACCAAAGATCCCCGGTTTGCCTGATCTCTCTAATTTAAAACCAAAATTGCCAGGGATGCCTGATTCCTCGAATGATTCCAAATCTCCTAAACTACCAAAAATTCCTGGAATGCCCGATTTTTCTAATTTACTACCGAAATTGCCTAACACGCCTGATTCCTCGAATGATTCAAAATCTCCTAAACTACCAAAAATTCCCGGTTTACCTGATGTCTCTAATTTACTACCAAAATTGCCAAGCAAAACCTGATTCCTCGGATGCCCGTGGATCTCCAAATTCGGCTGATGCTTCAGGGCCGGCTTCAGTTTTAGGTTCTTCATAAATGCGGCAACACTCTCCTCCACAACAATTTGTTGGCATTCTATCTTTGAAACTGTTGCTCAACAAACAATAATGTAGAATTCTACAACGAATAAGTTTTTACTTACTAGTGTTGGAGTAACTATCTTCACAACTAGTGTGGTTGTGAATTCCAACCCCGTGTTGAAATCCTAGTTCCAACAATTGAATGTAATTCATTGTATTGCACGTTCATCTTGTTAAGGATTTATTTATATTTTTACGACATTCTTTTAATGTTTATGCGCATGTGTGTCCCTAAATCTAAATTTTATCCATCTTTAAATGATTAGCACATGGAAACGAAACCTTTTTTTTGTTTTTGTTATTAAGGGTCATATATATGAGATTCAAACTCAAAACCCCACTGTTACTTCATTTGGTACCCAAAATAATAATAATAATAATAATAATAATAATAATAATAATAATAATAATAATAATTTTTCCACAAAAAAGTTCTAAAATCAAAATTTATTGTAATGCTGCAGCAAATATTATTCATTCAGTGCCCAAAATAAATAAATAAAATTCCATAGGTGCTAAAAAAAATGAGAAATTTATGTTAGAGATTAGCGTACAATAAACTCTTAAGTTCAATAATAATATTCCAAGGGGGAAAATTATTTCATAGATAAATATTGGCTCTTCCTTTTTATTTTATTTTTTTTTATCTTTCATTTTTCATTTTGTAACGAAAATAGCAGACTGAATTGTTGTGTCAACAGCCGCATATATTGAAAAGTTAGTGTAAATTCCTCCAATATGGGGCCCACCACATTTTAAAAAAAAAGTTAGAAAAAGAAGCACAAAAAATTTGTTTTGAAAAACTTACACTGTCCAAACTAAAGATATTGACTTATAGGCACAGATAGTGCCTATAAAATGCACTGCAAACTTCAATTGTATATATTGCAATCTCAAGCAATTTGAGAGACAATCAATTGTGAAAGGTAGTGAGTGA
This sequence comes from Triadica sebifera, assembly GCA_023653625.1. Lineage (NCBI taxonomy): Eukaryota > Viridiplantae > Streptophyta > Magnoliopsida > Malpighiales > Euphorbiaceae > Triadica > Triadica sebifera. The sequence continues at coordinate 31,086,572 of CM042898.1, read as the reverse complement.
GAGAGTTAAGTATTTTGGAATATTTTCAAAAATTAGAGAGTGATAAAAATAGTTAGAAAAATATTTTTTTAATATTTTTGGTAAACACATATGTGTCACTATTTTTTGGTTTATTTCAAAATTGTTGTAGTACTTTAGACTGTGTCTAGGAAAAACTTTCTTTCTTTGTACCAATTAAATTTTATTAGTGGAAGAAAATAATCAGAATTTGTTTTGTGGACTTGCCTAAATTAAATGATGATCCACATTAAATTGCTAATGTAATTTACTTCCTGATTGTTTTTATTCCGCTTTATCTGTGCTATTTTACTCACTGTGCCTAATAAGTGGTATTAGAATCAGCCTACTAGTCTTATAAAATTCTTAGTATGCTCTGTGGTTGCAGTATTGACTGATCTTTCACATTATAAAATATTTTATTTGATTACTGTTAGTTGAAGGAGTCTCAATTTTTTTTAAAAAAAATGGAGACAATGACACCAAAATGATAAATTTAAATGACACAAATCACCACATATGGAGAGGTAAAATGAATGATCTCCTATTTGTGATGAAAATACATATATTGATGTTTACTATAATTAAACCCGAAGCCAAAACAGATGAGGAATAGGAGTTTGAGCATGAACAAGTATGCTGTTATATTCGATAGTTTGTCAAAGACAATGTGTACAACTATATCTGTAATGAAACTCATGTCTGGATGCTATAGAACAAACTTGAATAACTTTACGCATCAAACATTGACAACAATAAATTGTTTTATTTGACAAAATTGTCGCTGTCAAAATACAAAAAATAAACTTGCATAACAGATCTTCTGAATTAGATGCAAGTGATCATGGATCAGTTATCCAAAATGAACATAAAATTGGATGACGAAGTTTTTGCTCTGCTAATATTGGGCCCTCTACCAGAATTATGAGAGACTTTGAAGATTTCAATCACCAATATTGCATCTAACTGTGTAGTTAATATGAACTTTATAAAAAACAGTATTTTGAATGAAGAAATGAGAAAAAGATCCCAGAACTCATCTTCTTCATCACAGACAGATGTTCTGGTTACAGATTCCAAAAATGGAGTCAGTCTAGACAACAGATGTCTAGAGAAAAAAGCGTAGGCAAGTCAAATAAATATGACAGTACTGAATGTCATTACTGTAAAAAGAATGGTCATATCAAGAAATATTGTTGAAAATTCAAAAAAGAACAGAAAGACAAGGAAGTGAAACGGGATGACATAAATGATGATGACATAACAAATATCATGAACAAATTCAATATCTTTTGTAACGATACTATCAATTTTACATCCCACGAGACCAGTAGGATAATTGATAGTGATGTTACCATTCATGTCACGCTTCGGAAGAAATTTTTCTCATCCTACATAATATGAGACTTTGGCACTATGAAGATAGAAAATGATAATCTGTTAAAATTTATTGGCAGAGAAGATGTTTGTCTGAACACTATAAATGTTACCAGATTAGTCCTAAGAGGTTTAGCTAGAGACATAGAGAAAGCTTTGCTTGTGTCCATGGAAACTAGTTGCTCATCATCTTTTGTTGGTTTCCATCAGGGACACACAAGTCAACAATTACTTATTTATGGTTATTAAGTTAGTAGTTTAGTTTTATAACCCCTTTAATATTGTAAATTAGTAATCTATATGCGTTAGGCCATTCCAAAAATTTATAGTGTAATATAGATTAATGAAATGAAAACGCATTATTATAACGACTATCGCTTGCCATATTTAATGATAGTTTTTAACATGTGGTATAAATTTATATATGTAGACTGGTCTATGTAGACCAAGTAATGATAGAACTGTCATATAAATAAAATAATTTATATAACACCGTCACTAATTTTGTCCACTATAGACTGGGTTATAAACATAAAAAAAAATCCTATATTTAACTATAGTTTTTAACATGTATAAATTTATATATGTAGACTTGGTCTATGTAGACCAAGTAATGATGGAACATCATGTAAACAAAAAAATTTACAGGACACCATTATTGATTTGGTCCACTATAGACTGGGTTATAAACATATAAAAAAAATCCTATATGTATATTTAAACAAATGCATTAACAATGAAATGATAAGTCACTATAAATTGTCCTAATATAACAATGAAATGATAAGTCACTATAAATTTCGCTCTCTCCATCATAATTTAACAATTGCAAGGTTGTTATTAGTTATCTCATAATTGTCTGCTTCGTATAAATTCTACTTTGGAATATATGAGCTGCTAACAAAATATATAAAAAAATAAATAAAAGAAACTTGTGAGAAACAACTAATATATGCTTTATAGAAAATCTCAACACAAGAAAAGCCAATATACAGAAATTTTGAATCTCTCATACCTTGTGAATATATAAGAGAAGAGTATCCCACTTCCATGTCTTTCACGCCCTGACTAATAATCATTTCTCCTTAATCCTAATACGCCCTGACTAATAATCATTTCTCCTTAATCCTAATCTTAATTATTTGAGAGTAAAATTAAGAATCATGATCAGCACTATAAAATTATTTGGAAGACAAATTCAAAATTTACCAAGATGCTGTCAGTCAATAAAATAATGTGAAGGCTGATTTGTTTTTATATTAACAATGTCTTTTACAGATCACATAAATAAGTTATATACACTTGCAGTAACTACCCATGTAGCATATAATGGGAAATACAAATTTGAATGACATATAAGAGATAGATAGTTAGTTAGCAAATGTTATCTACTGATACGCCCCCACAAGCTGAAGGTGGAATGGAAAGTAACCTCAGTTTGTCTTTGAAATGATGAAACTGAAGTTTGGACAGTGGTTTGGTAAGAAGATTGGCTAGTTGATATGCCGATGAGATTGCAACCACACTTATCTCTTTGTTGGAAACCCGATGGCGAACAAAATGGTAGTCGACTTCAACATGGCGAGTTTGAGCATGAAAAGCAGGATTGGAAGATAAAAATACAGCACCCACATTGTCACACCACACATGAGGAGGTTGTGATAGAGTGACACCCAATTCTCGAAAAAGCTTCTGAAGCCATTTGATTTCAACACAAGTATTAGCCAAGGCTTTGAATTCTGATTCAGTGGAGGATCTAGCCATAGTTCTATGTTTTTTTGAGTTCCAAGCAAGAAGATTGGAACCAAGGAAAAGAAAATATCCTCTTGTGGAGCAGCGATCATGAAGGCATTCGACCCAATCTGCATTGCTGTAGGCTGTCAACTTATTATTCGAGTTTCTTGTGATGAGTAGACTATGATATAAAGTGCCGTAAAGATAGCGAAGGATCCATTTAAGAGCTTTGAGATGAATGTCTATGGGCTGGTACATAAATTGACAAATTTTATTCATAGCAAATGAGAGATCAGGCTTGGTAAGAGTGGCATATTGAAGACCTCCACAAAGTTTCCTATATTTGGTTGCTTCTTCAATAGATAGAGATGTGCCATGAGAATGAGATAATGAGATACCAGTGGCCAATGGAGTAGAACAGGGCTTACAACTTTCCATTCCTGTAGATTTTAGTAAATCAACTATGTAAGCTCGTTGTGAGAGGATTAAACCAAACTTGTGAGGTAGCACTTCGAGACCCAGAAAGTAATAAAGAGTGCCAAAGTCTCGAAGAAGAAACTTTTGGGACAGCTGACATATGATAGATTGAACTAACTTGGAGTCATTGCTGGTGATGATAACATCATCAATATATACTAGGAGAAAACAAGTCTGTTGATCATGATTATAGAGAAATAATGAAGAATCTGTATTAGAGCCTACAAACCCGATTTGCAACAAGTTATTACTAAGTTTTTGAAACCAAACACGAGGTGCTTGTTTTAAACCATAAAGACTCTTATTCAACTTGCACACAAATTTGGGATGAGAATTATCAATAAATCCTTGTGGTTGCTCCATGTAGACATTCTCTTCTAAATCACCATTTAAAAATGCATTACTCACATCAAGTTGACGAATTGACCAACCATTGGAAACGGCGACAGATAAAACGGCTCGTATAGTAACAGGTTTAACCACCGGACTAAATGTTTCACGATAGTCTAAACCATACTCCTGAGTATATCCCATTGCAACCAGTCTGGCCTTCAAATGTTCAATGGTACCATCTGCTTTCTTTTTGATTTTATAAATCCATATGTTTCCCACTACATTGCCGGATGGTGGTGGAAGGACTAGAGTCCATGTGTTATTGTGTCTGAGTGTCTCCATTTCCAGTTCCATTGCATGGTTCCATTCTGGTATTTTTGAAGCTGTGGTAAAGGATGTTGGCTCAATTGATATGTGACTAAAAGGGGATTTGAGTTTTGTGGCTAAATGTAACAATGGTTTTTTTTGAAGGGTAGATGGTCTTAGTGTCATTGGGTGGATCCGGTTGGGAAGTGATGAAGATTGAATAGGAGTAGGTTGAGAGTTTGCTATGGGCAAATAAAAAAAAAGATTGATGCCTTCAGGATTGTAAAGCTGAAGTTGACTAGGTGAGGGAGACGTAGAAGAGAGAGATTGGGTAGAAGTAGTTGAGATGGATTGGGTTGTTGGGAGGGATGAGGACTGGTTGATATTCTTTGATGATAAAAAGAAGTTTAAAGAATGGAGAATACCTAGAGCTGCCAAGGAAATTGTGAGTTGGTGTAGAGGATAAGATAGCTGCAACCATGTGGAGTTTGACATATCTTCTTTGGAATGAGCATATGTGGAAGTTATACTTGAAACTTGTTTGAATGGAAATAATTTTTCATCAAAAGTAACATGACGAGCTACATATAATTTTGCACTCTCTTTATCAAAACACATATACCCAAGATGAGACGGAGAGTAACCCAAGAAAATACATTGTTTAGACCTGTAGGAGAATTTATGGGTGTTGTACAGATGAAGAAGTGGATAGATATCACACCCAAAGGTTTGAAGAAAAATATAATCAGGAGGTTTATGAAATAAGAGTGTAAACGGAATTTTATTATTCAAAGAAGAACTTGGGAGTCTATTTATTAAAAATATAGCTGTTTCAAAAGAGAATTCCCAGAATTTGAATGGTGTCCCACTATGACCAAGTAAAGCCAGGCCTATATCAACAATGTTTCTTATTTTCCTTTCAGCTGTTCCATTTTGCTCATGGGTATGTGGACATGAGATCCTATGAATGATGCCATGTTCTTTGAAATATTTGCTTAATGGTCGAAATTCTCCACCCCAATCCGAATTAAAGGACTTAATAGTAGTGTTAAATTAGTTTTCAACCAGATTTTTGAATTGAAGAAAAATATTAAAAACCTCACTTTTACATTTTATGGGAAAGAGCTAGGTAAATAAGGAATAATCATCAATAAAAATGACAAAGTATTTATAACCTGAAAAAGAACATAAGGGTGCAGGACCCCAGACATCAGAGTGAATTAATTCCAAAAGTGAACTACTGCGATGAAATGTCAAAGGTAAAGAATTGCGATGAAGCTTTCCCAAGCAACAAGCTTCACATTTATGGGAGCTAATACGTTTATTTGAACAAGGCAATTGGAACTGATGAACTAATTTATGAGCAGTCTAAAAGTTAGGATGACCAAGACGATTATGCCAATCCTCCAAGCTAGTAATATAAGCAAAGGCCTGATTGAAGTTGTGGTGGATGGCTGGTTGAAGTTTGTAAAGTCCCAACTCACTTGTTCCTTGAAGCAGCGTTTTCTTGGTATTCTGGTCTTTGACAAAACACTGGTTAGCATGAAACTCAAAATAGAATTGTTATCTTTACAGAATTGTTGAACTGATAACAAAGGCTTTGTAACATATGGAACATGCAATATGTTGTGTAAATTGAGAGTTTTTGATGGAGAGAAAATTGAACTATTACCAATATGAGCAATAGACAATGGCGAGCCATTACCAATAACTAAATGATTCTTACCCTTGTATTCGTAAAAAATGCTCAATGAAGATAAATTTGGTGTGACATGGTGGGTGGCACCCGTGTCAGGATACCACTGTGTTTCTGGAGTCGATGACATAGAGGATGAAGCCTCAGAAGGCATGGGTAAAATGGAGAGATTAGCTTCCGATTTTGAACTGAAGTTGGCACCTGGTGACTGCCTGAAATTAGACTAATTTCCAAAAGTATTTCGTGTGAATGATAAATCAAAGTAGCGCCTACAATCAATCGCAATGTGATTGTGATAACCGCATATCTGATAAGTTTGTGGTTGTGAAGAATACCCTCGTTTGCCTCGGTTACCTTGCTTGCCACGGGTAATTATGAGAATTGAAAGAGGTCCGATAATTATGAGAATTACCAGAAGAAGTTGTACGTTGAACCATATTATCCATGGGTATCTGAGGTTGTTGTGCCTTCAGAAGTAATTCATATGCCACTAATTTCCCATGAAGATCATTAAAGGAAATTGGGTTTAGACGTTGATGTAAAGCACCAACAATTCCATTGAACTCAACACCGAGTTTTCGAAATACTATAGCATTGAATTCGACAATCGAAATGGGTTATCCTGCTAACGCTAAAGAGTCTGCTATAGATTTGGCTTGATAGAGGTATTGTGAGATTGATTTATCATCTTTGGAAAGATTATGAAGCTCTATATGCAGCTGTGTTCGTTGGGCATGACTAACCATTCCATAAGCTGTGGTCACGACATTCCATACTTCAGCAGCTGAGTTCAATCTAATAAGAAGAGGATTAACTTCCTCTGTAATTGAGGATAAGAGCCAAGAGAATAAAAGTTGATCTTTATTAAACCATATGACATAAGCGAGATTGATCTATTTCTGATTTGAAGAAAAGTTAATCAATTATTTTGGTGGTGATGTCTCAGTACCATCAAGGATTCCATGGAGGTTATAGAAATTAAGCAGAGGTGTGAATTGCAGCTTCCAAAGGATATGATTTTTGGAATTAAGTTTGATAGAAAAAGTTTGGTTAAAATGGGTAGGAACGGTGGTAAAAGAAGAAGAGATAAAATTGGGGAGAGAAGGAACAACTATGGAAGAAGAAGAAGAAGAAGACATGGTGAGAGGTTAGGCTTTGATACCAAGTCAATAAAATAATGTGAAGGCTGATTTGTTTTTTTATTAACCATGCCTTTTACAGATCACATAAATAAGTCATATACACTTGCAGTAACAACCCATGTAACAGATAATGGGAAATACAAATTTGAATGACATATATGAGATAAATAGTTAGTTAGCAAATGTTATCTGCTGATACTGTCATGATGAGTTTTAACTAAAATTCAAATTATTTGAAGATGAGCTGTTCAAAGAATTTGATTCATTCACATTCAGCATGGGGACAAAATTGATCTTGTTTTGGTCCAACCACCGAAATTAACTACTAGAATTCCATCAAATGATCGGAGTACACGACTATGTGTCCTGATTAAGATCCAAATAAGAATAATTTTTCTCTGTTAGTCTGCTTCCACCAAATTCTGAAGAGAAGAAGTACCCATGCTGATATTGCAAACTGGTCAAGTTCAATTTTCAAGGAGTAAGTTGTACCATCAAAACCACAAATTCTACAATTTCTCACAAAGTACAATAATCAAAATCACTCATTTGGTTAGAGTAAATAAAGCATCAAAATTAGCATATATATGCATGCATTGTTTTCTTAGTTTCTCCCAAAGCACTTGATTTGGAAAATGATAAAGGCAATATCCCATTTTGATAAACTTACTTTTTTTTTGGTCCATTTTGCATTTTAAAATTATACTTATTTTTTAATTCTCTATATTTTGGTATATGAAGTTGAGCATAGCTCACAAAAACAGGAAAAAATCTAACGAAAATGAGTAGTGCCAACTAAATTATGATTCAACCACATAAGAATTTCAAAAGGCAATGCCCTTAATTACTGCAAGGTTATATTAGACTAACTAAATTTCTTAATTTATATGAAAATAAAAACAAGCCTATGGGATGAAGGAAATACATTATAATATTTAAATGACTGTATTTGATAACTTGCCAGTTTGTTATTAGTTATCTATTTTATACCTTATGTATTTTAGAAAAACCTATCCATGTGTCTAGCACTCACATATGACACACAGGTAAGTTAAATGAATCTGTTAACATTTATAGTAATATTTTTTTATCATCACATCCATATCATCATTCAATAAAATCTACAACTCAACACATCTCACATATATTAAAACATAAACTTTACATCTAAGATTTACTAGTTGCATCCATTTACATATCATTGTACAACTCTGATCAATTATACATGTATATTCATATAAATCCAAAATGTAGATGACATGATCTCATGTTCAGGTGGAATGCAAAGAGAGAGAGAGTGGTGAGACTCGGCCAATAACCTGCATTCCATGTCTTCTATATGCCATTCACAATAAGCTATCACTTTCTTTTGCCTAAAAAATGATGCAATTTGATGAGTTGTGGCTCAATGAGAGTAATCATTAAACAAACTCTGAAGTACCAAGCAACTCATAGTAACAAATCATAAATCTAATGCATAACACATATTCTATTTCATTTATCAGGATCATATAGTTACCAGTAAAATTAAAGCTTATAATCATTACTCTTTATGTATGCACATGCTATTATTTCATTTTGTTGTGACTAAGTTAAACAGACATTGCTCGGAATTCCATGTGAACATTGTCATGTGAACATTTGCATTTTCTAGCTAGCTTAATCATTTATTTCATTTACACATTTGTTGGGTCATAGGCATTTTCTTTTGATTTACAATATCGATCGACTAATCACAATGTCTTTTAAGTTCATATGCATATGCATTTGTAATTAAGCATTTATCAACCATTATATCTTTATCACATATACCATACATATATCACACATATACCACATATGCCACATATATACTTCACATATATTATACATAAACCATGTATATATCACGTATGCCAAACATATATCTCAAATATATCATACATATACTACTTATATGTACCACATATGTCACAAATTATCCATCATCTCATTATCAAGATCGAATCATGACAATCATATGAATCACATAACCGTAAATCATCTCACATATCACATAGTAAGCAATATTCTTATGTATTAAAGAAATTATTTGATAATTATACTCACCTTTCTCCTTTGATTCCGACCTTTAACTTATTATCTATCCCCTCCTTGTAGTATCTAATATGTTGTGATCCTAATATGAAAATATAATCGATTAATTTATGATTAAAGAAACTTAATATGGCTTAAACAAATTAATGCGCATAGTTCATATACATAGTTAGGATTTTTCCTATGGGCCAGCGTAACCTTATGAGACTAATTAGCTAATAATTTTTTTTAGAATTGTCCAATTTATGTATTCTTTTTCGTAATTAAAATTAACCTATAATTATATAACATACTCAAATTTCAGAGAAATTAGAGCATTGTAAATGTTTGGAAGAATTTCCAATTGTGTTATATTTTCTACCATGTTTTATGCCCTTTGACAGTTTTAAGGTATTAATTTTGGTCATTTATATCTTACAATATGTAACTTATATTATAATGAAACTCGGTATACACTTAGATAGATTAAAATGGAACATTTTTAATATTTACAACTTTTATCATTTATGTCTCTAAGGGTATCAAATTATAAGAAATATTTTACTAGTCCAGAACAGAATTAGCTTCCTGATTAGTATAGCTTGTGAAAGCCCTATCTAACTTTATACATAAAATATTAAGATTATATTTATACTCAAATTTATCTAAGACATAAACTTATAACTTTTATGTTTTGATAATTGATAGAATTCATCTCTAAAGATCTCAAAATGGCCAAACAATTTGTTAGATCTGCCCAGGGCACTAAGTAGGCAGTTCAAACTATAAAATAGTCATAGTTGAATTCCCCATAACTCAAGGGGCACAAGACATATGAACCTAAAATTTGGTATATATAGATAACATATATATCTACAAATTTTATGTTTTGATCATCCTAAAATACAAGCTCTATCATATTCAAAACTAATTAATACAGTAGCTAATTCAGCTAGGGTTCACACTCAGACCAGTTCCAATAAGATTCAAATATATTTTCATATACACTAAATCTTGCAAGATATTTATATATCCATAAACCTAAGACATAAAGGAATAACTTTTATGTTTTAAACTTTTCTAGAATAAGTTTCTATTGGTATCAAATTGGGGTGCAAAACACTGCTACAACTTAAACCTAACAGCTCAAACAACATTGGAACAATGAAGATAATATTACTTACCAAGAATGAACTTGAAAAAGATGAATTTGCTAAAAATTTGAAGTGAAATAAGGAAGAAAAGAAGGCTAAAATGGTGGAAGAAGAAGAAGAAACGAAATTGGAGTGAAGAAGGTAGAATGGTGAGGAGGAAGATAAGGTCCACCTCACACCTCCTCACTTTTGTCATCTTATCTCTTTTGTTTTTTTCCTTCCTTTTATTTTCTTTTTATTTTCTTTTCATTTTTCTCTATTAATTTGATCTAATAGTTTTATTCACATAAATTCAAATTTCATGTCATCCTTAACTAAATTATAAAATGGACACGTGCAATTGAGTACAATTGTAAAATACTCAGACACGTAGCTAGTGCGTGTTGTGACCTTATCCCTATAAAAATATATATATAATACACATGTTCAAGTGAAATATATGCAAATTCATATGTCCACATAAAATGCATGTAAAAATGCATATATGAGAAGTCGAAGATGTTATAGTTATAATATTTAAATTTATTTTTATTATATATTATATAATTATGTAAAGGTTTTTAAATTTAGTTAGGCTTTTAGGCATGCTGACAACTCTAAAAGGGTGGGTAGTTTCTCTAATTCAGATAGATTAGTTGTTTACTATTTTTTTCAGCAAAATGAACCAAACCAGGCACCGGTTCTCAGTTGAACCTGTCCAACCGGCCGGCCTAGTCAAGCTCTAATAACAATGAGATGATGAATGTCATATATTTTTGGAAAATCTTTTTAGGTCATGTTTGGTATACAAAAAGAATGGAAAATTGAATCCTAGATTTGGAATTCCAATATTTCTCTTTTGTATGTCATATAAGAATTGAAATCCTATTTTTTAATTTGGTGTGATTCCATAAATAAGAGGAATAGAATTCGAAAATTAATGAATTTTCATGATCACTCTTATTTTTAATAGTTATATGTTTCAAAAGCAAATGCATTAGTAATTATTTCTTACCTCTACATGTTTCATTATTTTTTAACCATTATTTCACATATATTTTAAAAAATTTGATAAAACTATTATTGATATTATTTGAATTTTATAATAATTATAAAAAACTACAAACAACAAATTTTAAAATTACTTACTTTATACACAAATATAATTTTAAATTATTAATTACCCCATACCTTCGAACAGTATAGTGCAAAATTCATCAATTTTAAATTAATAACTACTCCTTCAAATATAATAAACTAAAAATTCATCAATTTTAAAATTAATAACAACTCATTCAAATATGATAAAATCCACAATCATCATTAAAACTTGTTACATAACATACACAACGAAAATCCAAGCATAGCTTCAACCAATTTTTCATCTTTCTCCAGGGTCCAAACATGTTTCAGAGTCATGTCTCTATTCGTTAGTCCAAACCTGCAAAAAAAAAAAAAAAGAATGAGAGTGCCAACATTTGATTCATATATTGTTAGAGAAAAGTAAGCAATAATTGATGGTACAGTAATGTAAACCTAAAAATTAAAATATCCAATTAAGTGTGGATATTTCACCTCTTATCACTTAAGAATAATAATAAATATAGATGAGAATCTTACTAGCGAATATTTACCGAATTCTAAATAGCAACTTGTGTGCATTGAGTTTATAAAATTAAAAAACACCTAGAAAAGACATTTCGTGTTGCGGTTTACAAAAACTAATTCTAATGATTTCACAATAAGTGGCCCAATTTGCACTACTCAAGTTTAATATTATAAAATTTCAAATTCCAATCCTTAATAAAAAAAAAATTAAATAAAATTGTGAAATAAACTTTTTCCTATATCAAAAGTCCAATCCTAGACTATGGAAGACTAAGCTCATATAAATAAGATTAGGACCAAAGACCTCAGAAGCAATCACATTAAAACAGGAAATGGATTCTGAATACTATAAAAAAAAATTAGAGAATAATGTTGAGTAATTAGAATTCTATTCCAAAAAAATTAAGGTACCACATTTGAATTTGGAATGGAAATTTCATTCCTATTCCAAAATTGGTCATACCAAACGTGACTTTACTATAAGGATTAGGAGTTGCGTATCCGTTCAATGCTGGGAATCAGAAATCTTAAACGAATATCTATAACAGTATCTATTTGTTTTAACAAAACCATGGAGACGGAGGAAGCGTTTCTTGGCTTGAGACCAATGTCCTCACCCCCAGAGGTAGATTATCCAGTTGGGGAGCCATCAATATCGCTGCAACTTTTCATCAAATTCTTCTTCGAAATCCAGCGCAAAAAGATATGCATATCAGACGATGGTACAGCAACATGTCTTGGTCAGACCACTGATAGACCAGTAATTGATTTTCTTTGGTTAGACATTAGTTCGTTCAGTAACAACCGGCAGGCACTGCACGACAAGCTTTCTTCGACATAGGCTGGCTTAGGAATACATTCGAGTCACCATGAGAGTTTGATTTCAATGGTAATCCAAAACGTTGCCAGGGTGACGAACTCCGGGTCCAAGGAGCTAAAGGTGTTGCCGTTGCTGTTCGACATTGTGGTGTTGAGGACTGAGTATTTCCGGTGGATACCAGTGGTGGATAGAGTTATGAGGGAATCAAGGCTGGAGAATGAAAGCCAAAACTATGGTATGGTGCCGACGGCCCCCGAGTCGATGATACTCAAGCGTGTGAAGGTTGCGGGGTGTGACGGTGCTGAAATTTGCACTATTTGCTTAGAGGAGATTGTTGATTTCGCTGCGAGCATGCCCTGTGCGCATCTTTTCCATGGCAATTGTGTTGGTCAAACTACACATGCACCATAAAATAAATGACAATAAAGATGGACGGTGCATCTTTTGTTGACAAAATATTTGGTAGGTAAGATGGTAGGTGAAGATTAATCTTGACCATCCATTTGGTGGGTGGGGATTAATCTTGACCATCTATTTGGTTGGTAAGATGGTAAGTGAAGATTAATCTTAACCATACATTTGGTAGGTGAGACGGTAGGTGAGAAATAATCTCAACCATCCATCAAAGTAGGTGAGAATTAATCTTGACCGTCCATTGAGGAGGTGTAGGCCTATATATAGCCTTAGAAATTCATTTGTAATGCATTCCATCAAAAAGTGAGAGAGTAGCATTAGTGAGAGGTTGTGAGTTGTGAGTGTTTGTAAACACTCGGTAAATTTCTCTTCTTTCAGTAAAAGATCTGCAGCAGTCCGGAGACGTAGGCATAATTGGCCGAACTCCGTTATCAACTTGTCTGTCTTATTAGTTCGCATTTTCTTCGCTTTCTCATAAATCTTACTATAAGGAAATTGACGTCATTTCCCAACAAATTGAATTCTTGAGTGGCTAAAGATGAGCCATTGTTGCCCTCTGTGCCGCTTTGAGATGCCCACTGAGACAGTTTCATCTTAAATTATGGATTTAAGATTCTAATCAATCAATTTACATGTGATTATCATTATTTGAATGTCTAATTCTCAGGGTTTAGTTATGCTCTCTGTTTTCTGCAGAGTTATGTTTTTTATTTTTTATTTTTTTGCTCTTTCAGTCTTTAATTAAGTAGAAAACACAAAGTCTTATTGTATCTAATTTGTTAAAGAGTCCAATTCCTTTGTGGAATAGAAAAGTTTGTCCATTTTTCTTAGCCGAGGAATATTTGTCTTTCTGAAGCTCTATTTATTTGCCCAGAAATATTTGCATCACACTAATTTCATCATTAACAAAATTCTCTATTAGTGTATCTAGATTAAAAATTAAGAATAAAAAATTGTAAATGACACATATAAAAATAAAAAAAATGATGACATTACTTGATATTAAAAAATAATAATTTTTTTTATATAAATGATCCGACCGGATATTTGAGTTCAACTCTTCGTAGCACTGGTCACCAGATTAGTAACATTAAACTAAAACTAATTGGTGAAAATTAATAATTTTATTAAATCTATTATTGATAATTTTAAAATTTCGACCTCAGTGACTTAAAATCCTGAAAACGCTAATGTGACTCACTCTTAATTCCCTATACATGATTTTAACCATCCGCAGCGGTTTAGCTAAAGAGCTATAGAAAACTTAGCTTAACTCTGTTTCCATCAGTAGATATATTCTTTACGTTCAGGGAATTTAATGCAACAATTACGGGTCTATGGTTATTTATCCTGTACCGATATTTTCTAAATTATTCATTAATTAACAATTAACGTCTCGGAAAAAACAATGTTATTTTCTACCTGGAAAATCATATATTATTCCCCTATGCAAGTTTGAATCTAGCAACCGTACACTTAACACTTGGGAAAAAAAACAGAAGATTTGCTTGTGAAGTACTAGAAAGTAAAAGAGTGATGAAATTCAACTTCATCTCAACCCACGAGAATATTTAGACAAATTCAACATTTTTCTTCGATAATCTCAAAATCAAGTGCTCATTAGTACTGTGCTATTAGTGGATTCTCTTGTTATAGTTAGCCAACAATATCTTGCCCTATTGTAGACCGTTAGGCATGTTTCACCAGAAATCAAGAATCTGAATCTACAAAGCTTGCATACATTGTGATTTATGACTTACTACAAAAAATCAACAGGATCTGCTCTGTCCTTAAACCGAAAAGACAAAATCAGATTGCCTAATTAACATAAATAACTATGCTAACAACCCAATTTAGCATCTTCTCTAAACTAACCAACCTTGAAAACAACAATATAAAGAATCCTACAGAAAATGGAATTTCTCTGTTCTAATAACTATATATATATAACTAACCAATTTCATTTCTTCTCACTCAACTTCATACTTTCCTAATTAAAATCTAAAATCTCCCCTTCCAACACAGAAAAATAAGCATGATCAGCCCAAAGAAGCTCACCCATATGGCAAGAAAGTGGCATAGGATTGCTGCCTTAAGGAGCAAAAGAATTTCTTTTCCTAGGATCAGTAGCTACAAAAGTTCAGTTTCTAATACATCAGGAAATTTTGTTGTCTACACGAATGATCATAAGCGATTTGTGATTCCGTTGGCATATATCAGCAATCACATAATCAGACAGCTACTGAGAATGTCTGAAGAAGAATTTGGGCTGCCAAGTGAAGGTCCTATCACATTGCCATGTGATGCTGTCTTCATGGAATATGTGGTTTTGCTCATGAAACGAGGTTTTGCTAGAGACATAGAGAAAGCTTTGCTTGTGTCCATGGAAACCAGTTGCTCCTCATGTTCTGTTGGTTTCCATCAGGGACACACAGGTCAACAATTACTTATTTGCGGTTATTAAGTTAGTAGTTTAGTTTTAAAACCCCTTTAATATTGTAAATTAGTTATCTATATGTGTTAGGCCATTCCAAAAATTTACAGTGTAATATAGATTAATGAAATGAAAATACATTATTATAACAACTGTTGCTTGCCCTATTTAAAGATATTCTTCATTTATCTCATCCCAAAGGCACACAACTTGTTATTTCATTACAGTCAAGCTAGTTTCTCCTTAATTAGTAAGCGCTTTTTGTTTTTTCAGAAGATGGCTAGTTGGAGCTTTTTGTGTGTAACTGTTTGCATAGCTTTGACATTGGATGTTGGAATTGCTGCTAGCAATCGTAAGATGTTACAGTTACCAAATATTCCTGGATTGCCGGCATTAGGTAATCTCCCTAAGTTTCCCTTCCCTAATCCATCTGAAATCCCCGAACTACCAAAGATTCCTGGTTTGCCTGATCTCTCTAATTTATTGCCAAAATTGCCGGGCATGCCTGATTCCTCAAATGATTCTGAATTTCCTAAACTACCAAAGATTCCCGGTTTGCCCGATCTCTCTAATTCACTACCAAAATTGCCAGGGATACCTGATTCCGAATCTCCTAAACCACCAAAGATCTCCGGTTTGCCTGATCTCTCTAATTTAAAACCAAAATTGCCAGGGATGCCTAATTCCTCGAATGATTCCAAATCTCCTAAACTACCAAAAATTCCTGGAATGCCCGATTTTTCTAATTTACTACCGAAATTGCCTAACACGCCTGATTCCACGAATGATTCAAAATCTCCTAAACTACCAAAAATTCCCGGTTTACCTGATGTCTCTAATTTACTACCAAAATTGCCAAGCAAAACCTGATTCCTCGGATGCCCGTGGATCTC
The DNA here is from genome assembly GCA_023653625.1 of Triadica sebifera. Lineage (NCBI taxonomy): Eukaryota > Viridiplantae > Streptophyta > Magnoliopsida > Malpighiales > Euphorbiaceae > Triadica > Triadica sebifera. The sequence continues at coordinate 31,070,153 of CM042898.1, read as the reverse complement.
CAAATTCGGCTGATGCTTCAGGGCCGGCTTCAGTTTTAGGTTCTTCATAAATGAGTGAGAGAGTCAAGTATTTTGGAATATTTTCAAAAATTAGAGAGTGATAAAAATAGTTAGAAAAATATTTTTTTAATATTTTTGAGAAACACTTATGTGCCACTATTTTTTTAGTTTATTTCAAAATTGTTGTAGTACTTTAGACTGTGTCTAGAAAAAATTTTATTTCTTTGTACCAATTAATTTTTATTAGTGGAAGAAAATAATTAGAATTTGTTTTGTGGACTTGCCTAAATTAAATGATGATCCACATTAAATTGCTAATGTAATTTACTTCCTGATTGTTTTTATTCCACTTTATCTGTGCTATTTTACTCACTGTGCCCAATAAGTGGTATCAAAATCAGCCTGTAAATCTTATAAAATTCTTAGTATGCTCTGTGGTTGCAGTATTGACTGATCTTGCATATCATAAAAGATTTTATTTGATTACTGTTAGTTGAAGAAATCTCAATTTTTTTTAAAAAAATGGAGACAATGACACCAAAATGATAAATTTAAATGACACAAATCACCACATATGGAGAAGTAAAATGAATGATCTCCTATTTGTGATGAAAATACATATATTGGTGTTTACTATAATTAAACCCGAAGCCAAAACAGATGAGGAGTTGGAGTTTGAGCATGAACAAGTATGTTATTATAGTCGATAGTTTGTCAAAGACAATGTGTACAACTATATCTGCAATGAAACTCATGTTTGGACGCTATAGAACAAACTTGAATAACTTTACGCATCAAACAATGACAACAATAAATTGTTTTATTTGACAAAATTGATGCAGTCAAAATACAAAAAATAAACTTGCATAACAGAACTTCTGAATTAGATGGAAGCGATCATGGATCAACTATCCAAAATGAACATAAAATTGGATGACAAAGTTTTTGCTCTGCTAATATTGGCCCTTTACTAGAATTATGAGAGACTTTGAAGATTTCAATCATCAATACTGCATCTAACAGTGTAGTCAATATGAAGTTTATAAAAACGGTATTTTGAATGAAAAATGAGAAAAAGATCCCAGAACTCATCTTCTTCACCACAGACAGATGTTCTGGTTACAGATTCCAAAAATGGAATCAGTCTAGACAACAGATGTCTAGAGGAAAAAGCATAGGCAAGTCAAATAAATATGACAGTACTTAATGTTATTACTGCAAAAAGAATAGTCATATCAAGAAATATTGTTGAAAATTCAAAAAAGAACAGAAAGACAAGGAAGTGAAACGAGATGACAGAAGTGATGATGACATAACAAATATTATGAACAAATTCAATATCTTTTATAACGATACTATCAATTTTACATCCTACGAGACCAGTAGGATAATTGATAGTGATGCTACCATTCATGTCACGTTTCAGAAGAAATTTTTCTCATCTTACATAATAGGAGACTTTGGCACTATGAAGATAGAAAATGATAATCTGTTAAAATTTATTGGCAGAGAAAATGTTTGTCTGAACACTATAAATGTTACTAGATTAGTCCTAAGAGGTTTAGCTAGAGACATAGAGAAAGCTTTGCTTGTGTCCATGGAAACTAGTTGCTCATCATCTTCTGTTGGTTTCCATCAGGGACACACAAGTCAACAATTACTTATTTACGGTTATTAAGTTAGTAGTTTAGTTTTATAACCCCTTTAATATTGTAAATTAGTAATCTATATGTGTTAGGCCATTCCAAAAATTTATAGTGTAATATAGATTAATGAAATGAAAACGCATTATTATAACGACTATCGCTTGCCATATTTAATGATAGTTTTTAACATGTGGTATAAATTTATATATGTAGACTGGTCTATGTAGACTAAGTAATGATAGAACTGTCATATAAATAAAATAATTTATATAACACCGTCACTAATTTTGTCCACTATAGATTGGGTTATAAACATAAAAAAAAAATCCTATATTTAACTATAGTTTTTAACATGTATAAATTTATATATGTAGACTTGGTCTATGTAGACCAAGTAATGATGGAACATCATGTAAACAAAAAACTTTATAGGACACCATTATTGATTTGGTCCACTATAGACTGGGTTATAAACATATAAAAAAAAATCCTATATGTATATTTAAACAAATGCATTAATGCTTGAATTTTGAAATTAGTTAATGTGTGTCTATATAAGATTAACCAACAAAAAATTCGCATACGATAAACATTATTTTCAGTAAAAAGTAAAGATGATGAATTGACAAGAAATGGTATTTTCTTTCCATAACTAGATCTGCAAAATTTCCCTAATTTAAAGTGAATTAATAGGTCACTGTAATTAAATTTCGCCAAGTAAAATCATTCCCCATAGATTTGTATATATGGTACGAGAGTAGTTGTAGGAATAATTTTTTCTCTGTTTCATAACTTTTGCTCTTTTTTTTTTGGTCTCCACATTATTTTGCATCTCTATATAAATCAAAGGTATTCTTCATTTATCTCATCCCAAAGGCACACAACTTTTTATTTCAATACAGTCTAGCTAGTTTCTCCTTAATTAGTGAGCGCTTTTTGTTTTTTTCAGAAGATGGCTAGTTGGAGCTTTTTGTGTGTAACTGTTTGCATAGCTTTGACATTGGATGTTGGAATTGCTGCTAGCAATCGTAAGATGTTACAGTTACCAAATATTCCTGGCTTGCCGGCATTAGGTAATCTCCCTATGTTGCCCTTCCCTAATCCATCTGAAATCCCCGAACTACCAAAGATTCCCGGTTTGCTTGATCTCTCTAATTTATTGCCAAAATTGTCGGGCATACCTGATTCCTCAAATGATTCTGAATTTCCTAAACTACCAAAAATTCCCGGTTTGCCCGATCTCTCTAAGTCACTACCAAAATTGCCAGGGATACCTCTTTCCGAATCTCCTAAACCACCAAAGATCCCCGGTTTGCCTGATTTCTCTAATTTAAAACCAAAATTGCCAGGGATGCCTGATTCCTCGAATGATTCCAAATCTCCTAAACTACCAAAAATTCCTGGTATGCCCGATTTTTCTAATTTACTACCAAAATTGCCTAACACGTCTGATTCCTCGAATGATTCAAAATCTCCTAAACTACCAAAAATTCCCGGTTTACCTGATGTCTCTAATTTACTACCAAAATTGCCAAGCAAAACCTGATTCCTCGAATGCCCTTGGATCTCCAAATTCGGCTGATTCTTCAGGGCTGGCTTCAGTTTTAGGTTCTCCATAAATGCAGCAACACTCTCCTCCACAACAATTTGTTGGCATTCTATCTTTGAAACAGTTGCTCAACAAACAATAACGTAGAATTCTGCAACGAATAAGTTTTTACTTACTAGTGTTGGGGTAACTATCTCCACAACTAGTGTGGTTGTGAATTCCAACCCCATGTTGAAATCCTAGTTCCAACAATTGAATGTAATTCATTATTTATAGTTCATGCATGTTAGTAGCTGTTGTGGAAATCGGGTTAGTTTCCACCAAAATGAATAATTGTGCCAAAAATTAAGACAAAGAAAAATTCCCAGGTAGTTGGTGGAGTCACAAATGGTCTCCCTTAAAAACCAACTTCCTTAGACTCTTGAGTCTTGGTGACAGAATTTTTCTAAGATAATTTAAAGCACAATATATCACAAAGTAAAAGACCCGACAATAGCTATTAAATAGAAATAAAAGGAACACCAGAATTTAACGAGGTTCGGCCAATTATGCCTACGTCCTCGGACACTACTAAAATAATATTTCACTATTTCAAAGAAATATTACAAAGTGAAATATTACAAGAGAGAGAGGAAAAATACAACCAATCTTAGAAGTAGAGAGATTGGTGGTTTTTGGGATGAATTGTTAAGAGGGGATGAAGTCCTTTTATAGCCTAATGCTATGGTGGAAAAATCATCTCTTTCCGATGTGGGATTGTCATATTTCAACAAATCTCCACCTTGACAATCTCACAATTCCAAACAAACATCCTCTAAACTCTTATGTTACAAATTTCAGTAATGTCTCCAAATGCGCTTCAAAGCGCCCAATTTCAAATTCTAATAACATTTATCAAGTCCAAACAATGTTGGAACTTGACACTTGTCACAACTTTCGTTGCCATATCTGCGGGATTTTCAGCAGTCAAAATCTTCTGAAGAAGTATCCCACCATCTTCAAGAATTTCCCGTACAAAATGATATCGAACATCGATATGCTTCGTCCTTGTATGATAAACTTGATTCTTTGCTAAACAAATAGCACTTTGACTGTCACAATGCACTTTGACATGCTTCTGACCAATTCCCAAGTCATTCAACAACCCCTGAAGCCAAATTGCCTCCTTAACAGCTTCTGAAACTGCCATGTACTCTGCCTCTGTTGTAGACAAAGCAACTGTTGACTGTAAGGTGGACTTCCAACTAACCGGTGCCTTTGCAAGTGTGAACACATAACCGGTAGTAGATCGACGTTTGTCTAAATCACCTGCATAGTCGGAATCACAATATCCAACTATATATTGACCACTTTTCTCATCCCGCTCAAACATTATACCAACATCTACAGTATTCTGAATATACCGTAGAATCCATTTCACAGCTTGTCAATGTCCTTTGCCAGGATCATGCATGTACCTGCTCACAACTCCAACTGCTTGTGAAATGTCAGGCCTCGTACACACCATTGCATACATCAAGCTACCAACAGCATTTGCATATGGAACCTTTGACATATATTCTCGTTCTTCATCACTTTTCGGAGATAAAGATGCACTGAGCTTAAAATGAGGAGCAAGTGGAGTACTAACTGGTTTTGTATTCTCATTTATCCCAAAACGCTTTAGTACTTTTCTCAGATATTGTTTCTGAGTCAAACAAAGTCTCCCCAATTTTCTGTCTCTGCATATCTCCATACCGAGAATCTTCTTAGCTTCCCCTAAATCCTTCATTTCAAATTCCTGATTTAGTTGAGCTTTTAACTTCTGAATCTCTCCTTCATCTTTTGAAGCTATCAGCATATCATCAACATAAACGAGGAGATAGATAAAGGAACCATCCCGTAGCTTGCGTAAATATACACAATGATCATATTTGCTTCTTGTGTATTTCTGCCTTATCATAAACTTGTCAAATCGTTTGTACCACTGTCTTGGAGATTGCTTCAATCCATACAACGATTTGCTCAACTTGCACGCCAAATTTTCTTTTCCAGCAACTTTAAATCCTTCTGGCTGAGTCATGTAGATTTCTTCTTCTAAGTCTCCATGTAAAAATGCAGTTTTTACATCCAGCTGAACTAGTTCCAGATCAAATTGTGCTACCAAAGCCAGCAGTATTCTTATGGAGGAATGTTTTACAACTGGAGAAAATACTTCATTATAATCAATTCCCTCCTTCTGAGCGTAGCCTTTAGCTACCAATCTTGCCTTGTAGCGGATATCATTCTTATCAGGAAATCCGTCTTTCTTTGCATAAACCCATTTACAGCCAATCGCTTTCTTTCCCTTTGGCAGACTTGCTAGCTTCCATGTCTGATTCTTTTCAAGGGACTGCATCTCTTCTTCCATAGCCTTTCTCCACTTTTCTTCTTCTGAGCTTTGAATAGCTTCACAATAAGTGGAATGAATCTCATCATCTACTGAAGATGTATAATTAGTCATATCTTCAAGTCGAGCAGGTTTCTTAATCTTCCTTTTCGGCTTTCGTAGTGCAATTGGCTCAAGTTGCTGAGGAGGTTCTTGTGCTGAAACCTCTGCTTCCTCATCTGATCCATTTTCTACCATTATCTCCTCTTCTTCCATAGGAGTAATTTTATCAGACTCTACAATTACTGGATCAACAATTCTTCTTCTATCAAACTCCACCTGTTTGGGAGTTTCCTCCACCTGCTGTGGAGAACCATCCGTCTGCTCCTTTGTTACCTTTAACATGGTAGACTCATCAAAGGTAACATCTCTACTAAAGATTATTTTCTTCGTCTCTGGGCACCATAGTCGATATCCTTTGATACCAGAGGATATCCCCATAAAGATAGCTTTCTTTGCCCTTGGATCTAACTTTGATTCCTTAACATGATAGTATGCAGTGGAACCAAACACATGTAAGGAATTATAATCTGTAGCAGGTTTTCCATACCACACCTCCAAAGGTGTTTTGCCATTGATAGCAGTTGATGGCAAACGATTAATGAGATGACATGCGTATATTACAGCCTCAGCCCAAAACTGTCTGCCTAATCCAGCATTAGACAACATACACCGAACTTTCTCCAGTAGAGTTCGGTTCATGCGTTCAGCCACCCCATTCTGTTGTGGTGTATTTCTGACAGTGAAATGTCGAACAATTCCTTCATTTCTGCAAACTTTCATGAAGGGATCACTTGTGTACTCTCCGCCATTGTCTGTTCGAAGACACTTGATCTTTCTACCCGTCTGAGTTTCTACCATCTTCTTCCAGATGAGAAAAACTTCCAACACTTCATCCTTTGTCTTCATTGTATACACCCATACTCTTCTTGAACAATCATCAACAAAGGTAACATAGTAGTGTTTACCTCCCATTGAAGCAGTTTTGGAAGGACCCCATACATCTGAGTGAACATAATCCAGAATACCCTTGGTATCATGGATTGCAGTGCCAAACTTCACTCTCGTCTGCTTCCCTTTGATGCAATGCTCACAGAAGTCTAATTTGCAGGTTCGCACTCCTTGCAATAATCCTTGATTCGCCAGAAGTTTCAAGGATTTTTTGCCTGCATGCCCCAAGCGCATATGCCACAATCTGGTTATTTCTAGCTCATGGTCATCACTAGAAACTGCTGCTGTTGTTCCAACAACTGTATTGCCTTCATAGTAATACAAGTTGTTGCTCCTTTGAACTCCTTTCATCACCACAAGTGCTCCAGATATAACCTTCATTACTTCATTTTTAATGATTATAGTGAAACCCTTTCTCCCAAGGATTCCCATAGAAATGAGGTTTTTCGTCAGACTGGGCACATATCTTACGTCTGTCAGAGTTCTGATTGATCCATCACGATTCCTCAATTGGATTGAACCAATTCCAGTTGTTTTGCAAGGGCTGTCATTTGCTGTATAGACAACTCCACCTTCAATTTCTTTAAAATCGAAAAACCATTCCCGATTGGGACACATATGGTGGCTACAACCTGAATCCAGGATCCAAGCAGTCGAACTGCTTATTGATGGCATCAATGCTAATGAAAAATCTGAATCATCACATTCAGCTACATTTGAATCTGCAACAAACTTGCCTTTGCCAGATTTGCTTCTCAACTTAGGACAATCTTTCTTCCAGTGCCCCTTTTCTCGACAAAAGGCACATTCATCTTTGCCCACTCTGGACTTTGATCTGTCTTTCTTTCCCCTGTTCTTATTTTTCGAACGGCCTCTTACTATCAAAGCTTCAGCTGCTCCACTGGTGCTATCCTTCTTGTCTTTTCTCCTCAATTCATAGCTGTATAGTGCAGCACATACTTCACTAAGAGACACCTCAGCTTTCCCATGGAGTAGAGTAGTTTCTAGAAACTCAAACTCCTCAGGAAGGGATCCCAACAGCATTAGGGCCAAATCTTCATCTTCAAATGTCACATCCAAGTTCATCAGATCTGCTACAAGTTGATTGAAATTGGTGATGTGATCATTCATCGTGGTACCAGGAACATATGTGAATCTGAACAGTCTTTTCTTCATATGAAGCTTATTTTGACTGCTCTTTTTCAAGAATTTTTCCTCCAGTGCCTTCCACAATTTACTTGCAGAAGTTTCTTTACAAAAGGCATACTTCTGCTCTCTGGACAGGCACGATCGAATTGTACCACATGCCAAACGATTGATTGTCTTCCATTCCTTCTCATCTGCACCTTCTGGCTTTTCTCCCTCAATGGCAATGTCTAAGCCTTGCTGAAATAAGGCGTCTAGAACTTCACCTTGCCACATGCCGAAATGGCCTGTACCATCAAAAATCTCCACTGCAATTCTCGTATTTGCCACAGCAGTTCTCGCCAAAATTGATGAAGTAGAAGCTGTTGTGTCCATTGTGGATTTTTGTCCGTCTCTTGTCATTTCCTTTTTAAGACTATTTAATAGCTTTCAAATGCGGAATACCCAAGAATCCAAGGAAACCTTTCTGATGTGGAAGATCAGCTTACGCCGCAACCACAGAGCATATAACTCAGTAACCTTGGCTCTGATACCAATTGTTGTGGAAATCGGGTTAGTTTCCACCAAAATGAATAATTGTGCCAAAAATTAAGACAAAGAAAAATTCCCAGGTAGTTGGTGGAGTCACAAATGGTCTCCCTTAAAAACCAACTTCCTTAGACTCTTGAGTCTTGGTGACAGAATTTTTCTAAGATAATTTAAAGCACAATATATCACAAAGTAAAAGACCCGACAATAGCTATTAAATAGAAATAAAAGGAACACCAGAATTTAACGAGGTTCGGCCAATTATGCCTACGTCCTCGGACACTACTAAAATAATATTTCACTATTTCAAAGAAATATTACAAAGTGAAATATTACAAGAGAGAGAGGAAAAATACAACCAATCTTAGAAGTAGAGAGATTGGTGGTTTTTGGGATGAATTGTTAAGAGGGGATGAAGTCCTTTTATAGCCTAATGCTATGGTGGAAAAATCATCTCTTTCCGATGTGGGATTGTCATATTTCAACAGTAGCGAAGTGCCTCCTGCTATTGGTTCGGGCAGATATACAGACAGGCAGATACTATATGATTTCAATTTCAAAATGTCCACATTAATGGAACAAAATTTTGCAATTTCTCTAAAAAGAAAATAAGCTATCAAATTTAACTTTCATTAAGTGAAATATTCACCTCTGAAAATGAAGTTATTCATTAATCTGACCATATTTAGATATTAGAATGCGTTCGGTACCTTTTTTGTCCTTTTAATTAATTAAAAAAAAACTGTTCTATCAGTTGTACTTTTTTTCTTTATATATGCTTGCTGAAAACTATTTCAATTTTTAAGAATGTTATGGATATGGAAAAAGGTTAATATATATTTAGAATTTAATTTGGCAAGCTTTAATCAAATGGGACAAAATTATATTATAATTGAATTTAAAAAATAATATGCCTAATATATATATATATATATATATATATATATATTAGAGCTTAGGTATTTAATTTATGACCTCATACTTTTGTCATTACTATTTCATGATATATACGTGTATATTAATTGAGCTAGTTCTAATTAGTTAGGACTCTTAATTTGTACAAAACCTGTAAAAAAAAATTCAAGGGTTTAGTACGTTAATATCGAAATGCGAGAACTGAGTAACAAAAAAACAAATTACAGCAGTATGGCATTTTGCCTTTTTATATTAATGAATTCTTAACTTTTCTTCTTATGTTAGATATTATATACTTTTCGAAACATAACAAGTCCCTTAATTGATATACTTAAGTATATATCAGGATCTGGTTATAATATTCCTTCAAAAATAAAAATGACTGGTCAAAGTTCTTTTTTTCAGAATTAAATGAAACAAAAAATAATTTTGAAATTTCATTTCAGCATATTGAACTGATTTCGTAACTTCTTCAAACCATGTAAACCCTGAGTTAGTGCAGCTGATTAAGCAATTTTAATATTATTATGGAAGCAGAAAATAATGATGTATTCTTATTAAGAAAATAAAGAGAGGAAAAGGAGTTTTTATTTCCTTTGACATGTGTCCTTTCCTTTGTTTGATCCTCTTATTCTGCTCTACATATGAGATATGCAATGAATATATTAATTAGGAATAATTAGTTTCTTGTTTAGTACCTAAATCGATAATAATATTATTATGATTTTAAATCAAAGATTTTATTTCCTTAGCAATTGCCTTCACTCCCTATATATATGTTATGGAGCTGGCAAGAGTAAATTCATACCATCATCCTCTTTTCTTTCTCATAGAAAATTATTTTATTTCAGTTATCACTTGCTCGTCCACGAATTTAAACTAAAGAAAAATGGCTCAGATGAAGGTTTTGTGCTGTGTTATCATAGCATTGATGATATTGTCATATACGGTGAGTGGTGAAATTTCTCCCAATGAAGCAAAATGTTGTTATGACTATCATGAACTTGGGAATTGCAAACCAGGAGAAGAAGATAAGAAATGTGATGATTTTTGTTTAAATGGTTGTGCCAAAGGTGGATTTTGCAAGAAAGCTAAGCCAAAGAACTACTGCCATTGTTATTGCTGATTATATATTTGAGGTTTAAGCAATTTTTATTATGATATTAAATAAAACCTAACCCTAGTACTTTTTGTTACTGTTGTTCCTCCTTTTATATTTCATACTTGGAATTGGGATTGGATATAATGTAAAAGGAAGTATCCATTGCTTATTCTCTCGTTATTCAACTATGTGATTACTGCTAGAATAATTTCAATTTTAAAATTTGTGTCATGCAATTTAATGTCTAGTTATGCAATGTGTCAATCATTATAGTGCTAGAAAGCTTAATCTACTCATACATAATATGACTTCTTCATCAGCATTAACCTTGGCATTTGGTTTCCACTGGCTGATTTGTCTCTGTCATTCCAATTTTTCTCCATTTTTTTAATTTAAAAATAAAGATTTCTCATGTGCTTAAATAATTAACAAAAACTTATTCAAGATCAAATTTCAAATAGGTTTCCTCCCACTCCACAATTAATATACAAATTTGTAATTTGATTCCATAAAATTAACCCCTTCCCATATAATTTCATTCCTATTTAAATATATTTCTGTAATCAAACAACTTAAGGTTTTTTTCCTTTTCATATTAAATTCTTAATTTTTTTTTCTTTTATTAGATATGACTTGTGAGTTAAGATACTTTTTGATGCTTAAGAAACCTTTAATTACAATTATATATTCTAATTACGCACAATTAAGACTGATTATATATAGTTTTGAAATAAAATACCACTCAGGCATATTTTTATTACATATCTTTTTTCCACAGATCATTGCGATATTAGAGATTTTTTTTAATTCAAAAATCAATGAGAAACAAAACAAAAAATTTCGAATTTTGATTTCAAAAGTATGAATTGATTTCATAACTCTAAGAAAATCATGCAAATCCTTGTGGAGTATAAATTAGGAATTGCACATCTGCAAAAGCTGTTTTCTGCTTTTATCAACATATATACTATTCCTAATTCTGATTTAAACATATTCCTGATTCTGCTTAATTGATATAAAATTTTAATAATATTATTGCCCAAAAAGATTTAATGATTTAAGTATTAAACAAGAAACATATTCCTAATTTATACTATATATGTTGACTATTCTAAGCAGTTGATTAAGCAATCTAAGAAAATCATGCACATCTGCAAAAGCTGAGAAGGGTTGTTTTGTACTGTATTCTGCTGATAAAAAACGTTTTCTGCTTCCTTTGGAATATTTTAACAACGAAATCATGATAGAGATATTCAACATGGCCGAAGACGAATTCTGATTGCCAAGCGATGGGCCTGTCACATTACCATGCGATTTAGAGCTTATGAAATATGCAATTGATTTGATCAAACAGAGTGTTTCTAGAGATGTAGAGAGAGCATTATTGACTTCCATAGCCAGTAGTAGCTGTTCATTGCCTTTCCATCTCCAACATCAAGTACCAATTCATCAGTTACCAATTTGTAGTTTCTAAAGAAGATTATTAAATTGTAACTGTACGTGTAAATTGGCAAATGAAACATATTTTGGTATTTGGATTTTATAATTTGTGAAATTTAGTTTCCTAATTGAAAAATTATTTAATTGACTACTTTAATTATCAATTTTTAAGTAACTTAGTTCATCAAATAAAGACTTATTCAATTAACTATAATTAATTAAATGCTAAAACAAGGTCTAAATGAAAATTAACTCCTTAATTCATTATTAGATGATAATTTTTTTATATATATAAATAGGGACTAAATAAATTCAAGATTGATTGTTATCTGAGTCGATTGAAAAAAATTTATGTTTAAAGAAATTGATAGTTAAAGGAGTCAATTAAACAAAATTTCGGTTAAAGGACATAAATGTAAAAATGTGGTTTCTTTCGTTCTTTCTTTCTTTTATTTATTTATTTTTTTCTATTTAATTAGTAGGCTTTAGTCGCTTCTTATAGCCTATCGAAAGTAAGATCTTGAATTGTGTGATCCAATACCATAAGCAGACGATTCAAGGGAATTTTTTTTTCTTTGAGCTAGCTAAAGTTGCTCAAAATTAAAATAGAACAATTTTCACATATTTGACATGCATAGGAAAAAAAAAGGGGGTAAGCACCATATATTTCTCGGTAAGAAGTAAGAACGGATTTAATACTTTAAGAAGTAAGAAGTACAATTCAAAGCATTTTGTTGTTTTTCTTCTTGATTATAAAGAACGTTCCTTGTGAAAATAACGTGGTGTGAAGTGAAAATAATGAATACCCAGGAGCAGATTCCAATCCCACAAGACACACTGAGAAGTGAAAATAAAGTATGCCCATCAGGTTTCTTCTTTCCACAATCATATGTGGATGTGTTTCTGAATTGTGCCATGAATTTTCCATCTATTTGTCTAGCAGTTCAGGGACATGTTGGGTCCAACTTGTCGTGTATTTCTACTGCATTGAAGTCAATAGAACAGAACCTCACTTGCACAAACATTGCCAGCTTTCACAATTGGTCTTGTCATATTATCTTGATTGCTAGCAGATCACATAGCTTGTTGCGATAAATGATCATGATTAATCCCTCTTTATCTATTTCCATCATAAAACCAATGTGTAGAAAAGAATAAATATGATGCTCACCTTGTTGGGTTTTGGTAGTGAAACATAAACAATCACCCATCACATGGTTTTGCTTTCCTGTACCCCTGCATTAATTATGGAAGCTCTATGAAATTGATTATGTCAATCGCGCCTTGTTATTATATATTCGACTCACTCGCTTTGCCTTACCCATCACGAGATTTGCAATCAGTTCTGAAGAATTAAAGCTTCCTCACTTCACATCTTAAAATCTTTCCGTTAAGTTAATATGCTACCAAGATGATCAATGCCAAGAAGCTCCTAAAACTGGCAAGGAAATGGCAGAAGATGGCTGCTATGAAGAGAAAACGAGTCACGATGCGACAAACCGTAGGAAATAGAGATACAAGCAGTTGTAGCACATCCGCAACGGCTGAGAAAGGCCATTTTGTTGTTTACTCTGCTGATCAGAAACGCTTTTTGCTTCCTTTGGATTATCTTAAGAATGAACCTATAAGAGAGCTATTCACTATGGCTGAAGAGGAATTCGGATGGCAAAGCAAAGGGCGTCTCACATTGCCATGCGACGCAGAGTTCATGGAATACGTAATTGCTTTAATCAGACATGTTAGTATAGATGTAGAGAGAGCACTGTTGATGTCCATATCTAGTAGTTGCTGCTTGTCATCTTTTCATCTTCAGCACCAAGCATCAACCCATCAATTACCAATCTGTATATAGTTACAATTAAATTTTGTAAACATAAATATGCAAATGTACATTAATCTATTTTATCAAGAATGTTTTATCTTTTTTGGCTGTCCACTTATCTCACAATGAAAATTTCCACATTCACTATAATCTAGAAATTGACAAAATCCCCAACCTCATAAATATTTCTGATGCCCTTTCTGTTTGCATCTTCATCCTTGTCCAGTGTCCTCATGATCTCATCATGGCCTGAAAAAGGGCATAACAGCATTGATACAGTAGATCATGAGCCTCAAAATATATCAGATATCATTACAGGTTGCCACACTACCTGGTATGCTTAATTTGTAATTCCAATCCTTTGGATATTCACGGAATTTAGTTTTGGCCTTATATCAGGCATGTGTACTGAGAAATAAAGATTCTAACTAGATGGTAGTTAGACCCTTCACTAGATGAAGTTTGGTTCTATGATTTTCTGGTTTTTCACATTCTACTCTCCACTTTCAGTTCACTTCCTCATTTTTCAGTTTCATTTGCCATTTGATTTATCTTCTTACTTTTACAAGTACTCAAAAATCTAAAGCTCTCCTCCACTTTCTCCAATTAATAGGGAAAATGCCTAGTTATGTCCTAAAATCAGCCAAATCTATACAATGAATTTAAAGGTAGAAAATTTCCTAAGATTCTATGTAATTGAATTATTTCTTACCCGTGGCATCCTAGTTGTCCATGTCAACAGCAAGGTTTGATGATGTGGCTGTATATAAATGAAAAAGATATCCAGATTTTTCATTTCAAACCAAAATGTCATATTTGTATTAACTTGCAAAAATCTAACCTTCAATTTATAGTCAAAGACTCAAAGAGTACAGGAATAGCTACATCATATGGTATGCATCAATCCTTTTAACTACATAAGAAATCAACTATATATATAAGCATAAGGTTATTGCATAACCCTCCATAATTCAATCTTAATTTTTACGTCCAGACAGGCATCTAAATTTTATGTGGCTATTGATTTTCCAATTGAATAGAAGCTGTCATAGACAAATTGGGTCCAACTTATATTGTGTTTTTATTGAAACAAGTCTAAAACTATAGAACCAAACTCGTACAACACTGCCAGCTTTCACTATGATCTAGTCAATCTATCTAGATTGCTCGCAGATCGCATAGATTGCTATAAATTATAAATGTTCTTGTCTGACCAATCTATCTATTTTGATTATAAAACAATGACAATAAGTAGATACTACACATCTATGCTCCACCTTGATGGATTTTGATTGATGAAAATAAACTCTCTCAACCACCTATCACATAGATTGCTATAAATCATAAATGTTCCTGTCAGCCCAATCTATCTATTTTGATTATAAAACAATGACAGAAAAAGTAGATACTACACATCTATGCTCCACCTTGATGCCTTTTGGTTGGGGAAAATAAACTCTCTCAACCACCTATCACATGCTTGTGCTTTCCAGTACCCCCTACATTGTGAGAGCTCTATGAAATGGGTTATGTCTGCCCTCGTTAATATATAACCAATTCGTTTGCTTTGCCTTCTACCCATCACAAGATTTGTATTCAGAATTCAAGAATCTAAAATTTCCTTCTCCCTTCTCTAAGAATATTTCCATTCTGTTTATAAACTAGCAAGATGATCAGTGCCAAGAAGCTTCTAAAATTGGCAAGGAATGGCAAAAGATGGCAGCTATCAAGCGAAAAAGAATCACAATGCCACAAACCATAGGAAATATAGATGCCTGCAGCTGTAGCACACCTTCAACGTCTGAGAAGGGCCATTTTGTTGTTTACTCTGCTGATCAGAGACGCTTTGCGCTTACTTTGGAATATCTTAACAATAAAATTATACAAGAGCTCTTAAACATGGCTGAAGAAGAATTCGGACTGCAGATCAAAGGGGGTCTCACATTGCCATGCGATGCAGAGCTTATGGAGTATATAATTGCTTTGACCAAACGACATGTTACCATTGATGTAGAGAGAGCGTTGTTAATGTCCATATCTAGCAGTTGCTGTTTATCATCTATGCATCTCCAATATCCAGAAACGATCAATCAAATGCCAATTTGCATCTTTTGAAGAGTTACAGTTATATTTCTAAACACGGCTACATAATTGTACATTTAAATATTTTATCAAGAATGTCAAAAAAATTTCTCGTTTTTCTTGTCTTTTATCACTCCAAGGAATTTTTTTTTCATAATTACTATGCAACAATTAAAGTTACTAATCTCATAGATCTTTCTCTGTTACTCCTAATTGGCCTTTGATCCTTGGCCCCATATCATCCTCCGTGAAAATTTATGATCCTGCAAAATAATCAACAGTGGAATTGCATCAGAATAAGAGAGAAATAGGAGAGAGAGAGAGAGAGAAAGCAGAGACCAGATGTGGACATCTCTACATCTTGCTCGGTGACCACTCCCTTCACTATACCCTTGTTATTATTATCGTATGTAGTTAACCTCAATAAATTAAGGAAAACATCATAGATTAACCAGCAACGAAGGTTCATGGGGAGACAACATTATTTCCAAAATAAAAAATCATATATCTCATCCAAAAATATAAAATCTTGATCAAGGATAGATCCTGGATATTAGATAGCGATAGATTCATGTCCCGTGTTGATTTACTCATAGTCTGACTAAATTACCAATCACGTTTCTGTTTCAAACCTAAATTTGGAGAAAAATTTTGATCCAAGAGACAATTTGATCAATTTCTTGCAGGTTATTAGAGATGTAGAAAGTGTCCTACTGAATTCCATAGCTAGCAGTTGCAGTTCATCGTCTTGGCATCTCCAACATCAAGTAGCAAGTCACCAGTTAGTAATTTGCAGCTTCTGATGTACATTTATACATGTTACCATAAGTCTAAAAAAATTTGTTCTCGAAGAGAGAATTATCTTCCAATGAATTTTCATGAGGAAATTTTTTTGCTAGGATTTCTATTCTTATAGTTAACGTTCCCTAAATTCAATCATAGTCAGGATTCTAGACCTCATAAGTCGTTTTATAGCAACTTACTGAATCATTCTTAAGTTGGTCGCTGCAAAGACTTCCTGTTTCTTTGCTTATAAAAACACGAGAAATGATGTATGAAGGATATTGTAACGGAATACAAATTCATTCTCTCTAAAACTCTCTCCAATTTCTTTTTCTTTAAATCAAGTGCTACTTTTCTCTCACTTTCTGATTTGCCAAACAATCTCAAGGTAGGCTAAAATACTCTTGATGAGTATGGGTCCTAAAATAGACAACAAAACTAATACAACTATCTTTCAGTTTCTTTTCTGCTTTGTCTATTTCTAGTTGAGTAAAAATCACCGTGGAAGAAAGTTATGCGAGTGAAATAAAAAAATATATAGTTACTGATAAATTGTTAAGAAGATAAAAATGAAATCATCATATAACAGCAAAGGTGGCTCTTTTACAAACATTGAATCTTTAGTCAACCAACAGGGTAACATTGGACGAATTACTCTCCATATGACAAAATGAGAAGAAGACTCAAACAAGGAATACAAAATCCCACATCATTCAAGATTTGCGACAAGAAAGCATGCAGGATAAGTGCTAATATGTCCATTCTATGGCGTTATTGACATCGCTAAAGAGGTCGAATGAAAAAGAGTTCTTTTAACTCATGTTCACTTCTAGTCAATCAAATAACTACAACTTATTTATGCTTCATATATCTCCATCATGATATGCTTTAATGTAATCTTTCTTCTTTAATCTCAAAAATCCATCGATCCACTCATAAATAGGGTCTATAATTAGAATAGTTCTGGTCTCCACTTCCTCCTCAGAAATATACTGAGGCTATATAGCAACGTGAATGTGGTTTTGTTTTATTGCCGAACCTAATAGGTAACTATGAATTCTGTGATTAAAAAAATATTTATTGCAATAAAAATTTCCATACCTGATCTCATCATTGCTGCATAAGGTGATTCTTGAATAGTTCCCGAGCATCCAATAGTCAATGTTAGGATTCCAAAAGATTCGTCAAAAAATTGAGACTAGGAGTCAAATTCTTCACTCTGCTTCTAATAGCATGCACAATGTTTGGCAGTTCACTGACATATTGGGTTCAACTTAAATTCATGCCTAGACTGCATAACCATCTTCTTATTATGTGATTCACAGAGTTTGCCATGGCATGAGCCACTGCTATTACATCTACTTTGCGAGTTGAACACCTGGCAGAAAGATATAGATACATCACAACTATATATAGGCTCTGTCTTGCTGTGTTAATTTTTAAAACATAACCAGACATGCCCACCTCTCCCCACATGGTTGTGCTTCCTGTACATCCCTACATTGTGGGAGCTCCGTGAAATGGATTGCTTCTTGCCTTATGAGTATATAATCAAGGCACACACTTAATCTTTCCGTCACAAGATAAGCATTCAATGATCTGAAATCTAAAGCTCTCTCTCCAACTTCCTCCATAAATCATTCCCTTCAAGTTACAAAGTAATTAGCAAGATGATCAGTGTGAAGAAACTCCACAAGTTGGCAGCAAAATGGCAGAAGCTGGCAGCAATCAAGCCAAAAAGAATCACACTGCCGCATACCAATGGAACTGCAGAAACTAGCACCTGTAGCACATCAACAAAAGCTGAGAAGGGTCATTTTGTAGTATATTCAGCAGAAAAAATAAGGTTTTTGCTTCCATTGGAATATCTCAACAATGAAATGATCAGAGAGTTATTCAACATGGCAGAAGAAGAGTTCGGATTGAGTAGCAATGAACCTCTCACATTACCATGTGGGGCAGAGCTTATGGAATATGTAATTGCATTAATCAAACAACAGGTTAATAGAGAGGTAGAAAAAGCATTGTTGACTTGCATAGCCGGCAATTGCTATTCATCATCTTTCCATCTCCAACATCAACAAACAATCCATCAATTACCAATTTGCAGCTATTGAAAGTTGCAATCAGATTTGTAAACATGGATAGACAAAGTGTACAATAATATATTTTAATCAAGAATTACGAAAACTTTGCTCTTCTCAAAATATAATTATCTCTTCATGGAAATAATTTTCACAATCACTATCATTTATCCGAATCGACAAAATCCCCTAACCTCATTAGTCTTTCTCCGTTACTCCTCCTGGAAATGGGTCTTTAAAAAGCATGCTACGTCCATTTCATAGTTGGATTAATCTAGAGTCCGATGTCTCAAGAGAATAGTGGGTCACTGAGTAATCAAAATAGACTATAACAACTCTTTTTAAATTAGAGAGAGAATTACTTTTACAATATTCAGGAAGGAGGGAAAAGTTTATCTAACTGGAGGAAACATTTTCCTTGTTGGAACCCAATCCACGTCGGTGTGATAACTAAAAATTGGAAAATTTATAAATGTTAAGTAGGCTAAATACTTTTGGACATTTTAGTGAAAAGCTTTTACAACAATTTTCAAAATCCAAAAAATCTACACTTTCTTTATTTGCAATGAACCGGACCCATCAATTTCTATATGATATCATAATCAATTGTCAAGCGGCCTATGAATATCCAATTTAATTTGAGAGTACAAGTCCATACAAAAGCAAAATGTAGACTTGTGGCTTCTAAAACTTTAATTTGATTTGCGGTCTCTAAGTTTCAAAGAGTACAAGCTCAAGCAAAACAAAATGGAGATTTGAAATTTCTAAAACTCAAATGAATACAAGCTCAAATGTAAAAATGATGGCAAGTTACAACTAAATCAATACAGTTGGACTGGAGAAAAAGTGTTGGAACCTAATCCCACATCGGTGGGACAACTAAAAATTGGGAAATTTATAAGTGTTAAGTGGGACAAGTCAAAATACCTTCGGACATTTTGGTGAAAAGGTCTCAACAACAATTTTCAAAGTCCGAAAAATCTTCACTCTCCTTATTTGCAATGAACCGGACCTATCAATTTCAACATTCCCTCGTGACATTAGATCAAGGAAAAAAAAAAGAAGAAAAAAGGAAAAGGCAAACGACCAATTTCAATTTGTGCAATTGCTCTTAAGCAAAAACAAAAATTACCAAGATAACTTCCTCAGCATAATTGCAATATCGTAAACCATAAAAAATAATCAATAACTAAGGTTAAGAGAGATGGGTTTGAATCAGTTTCTTGAAATCCCAAAAGATAAAAAAATTTGGAATTTCACTCATAATGTGATTTCATCTGCACATGGCATGGTAATTTGACAGCAATTTGTAATTGGCCAATGAAGAATTCTACATAGGTCTACTGGACATCAGCACATGGTATAGCAGGTAACTTGCCGTAGACTGATATATGCATTGAATGATTTTTATCTAATTTTCTTGTGGTTCACATATTTGTCCTTTACTTTGATAATACACTGTCCGATCATATCTATTCTGTGATCTAACTACTCGGCATAAGGATATACATAACAAACTATGCTCCACCTTAGTGTGTTGGCTGATCTAATTAACCACTCATCACATGGTTTTGTTTCCCATTTAACCCTGCATGGTGGGAGCACCTTTGTTTATGGCCTTCTGTATATATAGTCATGGCTAATGCCTTTGCCTTCCACACCCATCACAGCATTAGCATTCACCATTCAAAGAATCTTAATTCCTTCAATTATCTCTAAAAAAATCTCTTCTTCTAAAGTAACAAAATGATGAGTGCCAAGAACCTTATCAGATTTGCAAGAAAATGGCAGAAGTTTGCTGCTATTAGGCGAAAAAGAATCTCTTTACCTAAAGCAACTGGACCTAGTGATACAAGCGGTTCCAGAACATCTTCAAAAGCTGAGAAGGGTTGCTTTGTTGTGTACTCTGCAGATCAAAATCGTTTTTTGCTTCCTTTGGAATATCTTAACAATGAAATGATCAGAGAGCTATTCGACATGGCAGAAGAGATTTTCGGATTGCCAAGCAATGGGCCTCTCACAATACCATGCGATTCAGAGTTCATGAAATATGCAATTGGTTTGATCAAACAGAGAGCTACTAGAGATGTAGAGAGAGCATTATTAACTTCCATAGCCAGCAGTAACTGTTCATTGCCTTTCCATCACCAGCATCAAGTGCCATGCCATCAATTGCCAATTTGCAGCTTTTGAAGCTCCATAATTAGATCTGTGGACAGCATATGAATCTTGATACAAATTAATATATGTACATTGACAGACAGAAAATTTCATGATCTTTCAATGGAAAATTATTTTTTCATTATTCTTCTGGAAAGGATGTGCGGTGTTGATAATTTTGTTAATAACATGATTGATTAACCTCTCATTTCAAAATTCATAATGCTGTTTTTGGCTATGACTAAAGGATTCAACTCTGATGTAGCCACTAGCCATGATCAAAATTGATTGTCCATATATGGTGTCATGTGAAGATGTCCAAAGAACTGTTAAGAATATAAAGAGGGCCTGTCAAAAAAAACAATTGCCATGTGATGGTGTCTCACTCATAGAAAGTGTCTGGCAGAGAAAATTAATAAATCTGTCAAAAAGAATACACAATTGCTTAATATATTAAAGCAATTAGTAGTTCTTGGCTTAACGAGGCTTGACAATCCTCTCTAAAAAAACACATTTGCATGCTTAAACTTTTAGATTGAGTAATGATTTACATGATAAAACTAAAAAAAATGTCAAAAAGTTAATTCCACGCATCCCATTATTAATTAAAATTGCTTCCCATTTACCCCAATTGTGGGATTCCCATGCTGATATTGATGAAAATTTAGCAGAGGAGATTGAATTGAAAGTAAATGTGAAGATCAGGATTCAAATTATCAGAAAAAAAAAACTAAAAATTTTAATAAAAAAAAGAAGAAACAAAATTTAGGTGTTTCTTTTTATTTATTGTAAATTCCCCTAAATTCTACTGCTGGGAAACGATTTTCACACACATATATGTGGATGGCAGTTATTGGACAAATTGGGTCCACTTGCATTGTCTTTGTACCGCATATATGCCCAGTCATCTAAACTTGCACACCTCTTCTAGCTTTTCAGTGATATACTTGAATTTACTTTAGGTCCAATATAGCTCAATAGGGGATGAATTGATCTTCTATAAATTTCTGGCCCTTATAAAAACTGTTCACAAAATCGAGCTGGTAAAAGTAGCAAAGGAGCGTCATTGCATCACAAGGTATCCCTGGTATTTGGGATTTGATGGCTCGGCAGTGGTTTGTCAAAGCCATGCATGTCTATAGAGAAGCGAATGCGGCCACAACTGGAATTGCCAGTACAGCATTTCATCAAACTACATCCTATGTTTGGTATGACATTTTTCCTCCGATATGTCTTAATTCGGTTTTGATATATGACATTTCGGAGGCTTTTTTCTCTCTTATTATTTCGTTGTATTTTGTTTTTCCTCCTTAAACATACAAGAAAGAGCATTAGTAATGGGCCACCTTTTCAATGTGCTCTGATACCATTTGTTAAGTAACATGATGGAGTCAAATAATCCAATACTTCAATACAAATGAAGTAGAACAATAAACATTATCCAAGAACCTTGGTAGCTAATATATAGACCCTTTTGGCTTTCTATTGCCCACACTTAAACTGAGAGACCATAACAGGCGATGTTGCATTCTCAGCAGGCTATAGCATTGAGAATATGATTTTGCTGGCTTTTTGCTAAATATTTTTAATTATGTATGCTGAAATGAAGTGAAGATATCTTGCAATGTAAAAAACATGCCAATAAAAACGCAAAAAACTTTTGAACTGTTCATAAGTCATTCTCACAACTCCAAAATGTTAGGTACTAATCTGCTTATGAAATCACACAAACACACACATATGAATTGCGACCCACAATTTCCATAGTTCTGTTGGCCAGCCACCAAACATACCGGGTCCAACTTGATGTCTCTCTCTGTGTAAGTATATTATAGACTTCATAAGGTTTCCAAAACTCTGCCAGCTTTCATCCGTTAATAATCGAGTTGCTTGGTGCAGAAGGCTACAAATGGGACCATTTTATCTTGTGGTTCACATAGTTTGCCTTTGATTTTGATAGTATACTCTCATATCATATCTATTCTGCGATCTAACTTCATGGCATCAGGATGTTGATATATCACAAAGTATGCTCCACCTTGTTATGTTGACTCTCAAACATAACCAAACATCCCCACCTCCCTCTTCACCACAAAGGCATAAATCACATGGTTTTTGCTTTCCGTTTAGCCATACATGGTGGGGCTCCTTTGTTTATGGCCTTGCGAATATATATAGCCAGGGCCAATGCCCTGGCCTTCCACACCCATCACAAGATTTGCAGTCTCTTCACCAAAAATCTTAATCTCTCTTCCTACAGTTTTCTGTTAAACATAGTATCAAGATGATCAGTGCTAAGAAGCTTATAAATTAGCAAGAAAATGGCAGAACTTTGCTGCTATCAGGAAAAAAAAAATCATTTTGCCAAAAGCCACTGGACCTACTCATACAAGCGGTTGCAGCACATCTGCAAAAGCTGAGAAGGGTCATTTTGCTGTATACTCTGCAGATCAAAAACGTTTTATGCTTCCTTTGGAATATCTTAACAATGAAATCATCAGAGAGATATTCAACATGGCAGGAGGAGTTCGGATTGCAAGCAATGGGCCTCTCGTATTACCATGTGAGGCAAAGATCAGTGAATATGCAATTTCTTTGATCAAACAGCAGGTTACAAGGGATGTAGAAAGGGCTTTGTTGAATTCCATACCTAGCAGTTGCTGTGTATTGTCTTCACTTCTTCAAAATCAAGCAACCAGTCATCCATTAGCAATTTGCAGCTTCTAAGGAGCTTTAGTTAAATTTGTAAACAATACATGACAGAAGTGTACATTAATACATTTTATAATTATGAAGTCTCAAAAATCATTCTTTTCCCCTCAATAATCCTTTTTCAATGGAAACTTTTACATTTGGAAAAAGATGTGCAAGTGTCCAATCAATTTAACCATGACATGCCATTCTAATTTTGAAAAATCCATGACCAAGCACATAAACGCTGTAAGTATGTTTTGTTCTTACTGCGTTACACTATAAGCTGTGAATGCAAAATATTATGTTTTGCTCTAGTATAAACAATAAGGTACTATTCACTCTTAAAGAAATTCGAGAACAAAGATGACTAAAGATTCAATTGCTAATTTTTGCGGACTATAACAAAATCGCAGACCATGAAAATCTTAGCATAGACGGGTGTATTTTGCTAGAAGTGATGAATCTGATGCTACAAAGCATCAGCCATGGAGAAATTGTGATTTATGACAGTAAAATCATGAGTAATTTGTTATTGTCTTAGCATATCTCAGTAACAACTATTCAAAATTCTGAATAAGTGTTTGGGATATCAAATGGAAGTCTTATAACATTGCCATTTGTATTTCATTTTTTCTATTCTTTATTATTATTATTATTATTATTTTTGGAGATAATTTCCATGTGATGTTATGTGATGTATGTGTGTATCACTCATTAAAAAAGGTTTAGCTAATGACATTGAGAAAGCTTGCTTATGTTCATGCAAGTTTCCATCAAGAACAAAGAGGTCATTGGTTACTTGTTTATGGCTATTGAAGTTCTCCAATTCGGTAAATAATTTATATTAAGAGTAAAAATTCAACAAGTCAACATGTAGAACAGAATTTGTTCAATGAAACAACATTGGCAGGTAAAACTCAAGATGATTTTATAGTGTTGACAGTTCCCAGACATAATAGGTCCATTTATTTTCAGTGTGTTTCTATCACATATATAAATTATACAACCAAACTAGAACAAACCTGCCAGCTTACTTTCTTGCGTACATAATTGTTAAATGCAGCTATACAAGGTAGAACATGTTATAAATTGGCCACGACCCACCAAATTATGTACTATGCTGTTAAACCACTTAGTAAAAGGATACATATTTCACACTTCTATGCTCCTCTTTCTGGCATGATCCTCAAACACAAGTAAACATGTAATCCTCACTAACAGCCTTTCTCAACTACCAATCACATGGTTCTGCTGTTTTTATTTAATTTAGTCCATTAGAGGTCATGCTACAGGTACAAGTGTTTAGAATGCCATATCTTTCTAGATCAATATATATTAAGCTACAGTTTACAAGCATCACCCTTATCCAAAAATTAACAAGTCAAGCTAGAGCTATCTACAGTGCAGTAATATTTGTTTATGGATTAAAAAATTGACAAGGAACAGATCCAATAAGAAAAATGCAACAGAATTTCGAGACCTTATCCAGGAATATTCTTAAAATATGATAACATTTTATCCAGGAACTCCAGCTTCCCTAATTTCGTCTAAACAGGCTTTAGGGAAAATTAGCATTTTAGCTTAAAGACTGCCTATCAACTGGTAATATTGATAATAATGACTGTAACAAAAATGATCAGAATTCAATATATTCCACAAATCAGATATGCAATCAGCTCAACTACCTGTGGACTAGAAATCCTTCAATATATAACATGGCGCACCACCTGAAACCCTAAAAATACACTTTGGTTAAGAAGAAAGGTCTTGACTCTACAACGCAATTTAGATAATTTCTACGCTAGAGCTTATGAATGAAAAAACATAGGTAAAAGATAAAGGAAGACGAGATATTTTCCATATGAGGAAAAATTGAAGTATTCACAGCATAGAGACCAAAAATCAAGGGAAAAAACCAAATTTGCTATGGAAATAAGAATAGAAACTCACCTGTAGATGCGAGCCAGCCATCACCATTGACGCAAACCTGAATTCCCCCAAAAATATTTGAAAACAGGTTAGTAAGAGCACAGAGAGAAGCCATAGCAGCAGAGTAGCGGGGAGAGAGAGAAAAAAAATTTGGACCATTACTCGATTTATGCGTGTCATCCTTGCGCAGGGACCATGCTAATCTTCTCTGTATCGTTCCAATTTTATCGGATGTCGCCGAAGGGACAACAGGGCGTCTTACGTTTAAGTATATAATGAATTGTGAAGTATTTCTATCAGGCGATGTGGGATTTAGTTGTCTCAAGGAAAGCCCAACGTCATTCTCTCTCAAAACTTGAGCTTCTGAAATGTGGATTCTGCCGTAGGCCCATTGGTTAAAGCTCATCTATTGTAGAGCTAAAAGGTCCAAAGTTGCCGAGTCCATAATTTACATGCCTGCCAACACAAGGCCTTAAATAAATAATGCAAAAGTCTGAATATTATTATTATTATTATTATTATTATTATTATTATTATTGAATTTTGATTTCTTTCTTAATAGTTTATACACCCATAATTTGGTCCTTTTTCCGCTCAAAATATATTCTACTATTTTGTACCTTGAATTGATCCTTATTTTTTGTGAATCTATACATAAAAGCAAATTTTATAATAAATAATAAATTACAATTTAACTGCATATATTACAAATAATATTTCTTAAAGTATAGTCTTTATGATACGTTACTCATATAATCTAATTATTTATAATTAATTTCTTATCTTGATTTTTAAATATATTCTTATTTCTTGAATCAAATCTATTCAATTTAAAATTTTACAGCTTGTATTTCATCTGAGTTTCATATTATTGGGAGTTAAATAAAATTAATTATTGAACAAATATGTATATTCTATAATTTATAAGTTTATTACTAAATCATACTTTTCATCACTTCCAACTTATTATAATACTTAGCTAAACGGACTAAAATAGTATCAAATTTAATGAGTTTATAGAGTCACTCTTTAATCAATCAATTAAGATAATAATTCTAATATAATTACATTTAAACAGTTTTAAATAAAATCAATTTCCTTAATTTATTTTATTCTTAAATCTAGATCTGTTATTTCAAAGATAATTCAAATAAAAATTTTTAATTTCTAATAAATACACTGATGAATGATGATAATGATGCCAATAATTCCTGTGTTAAAATTAAGTGCTTGTTTGATTGAGTAGTGATGGTCAGTTTTTGATAGTCTGATAAATTAAAAATTCAAATTGGTAGTTGACGGATAATATTTACCACTAATATGTGAACGAAACTCCCGAATCGAATAGGAACTAAGTTTAATCTTTCTATATCATACAATAATTGAAAAACTGATTTATATAAAATTGAGTAATTAAATCATAAATTAGAAAGTATTGTCCTAATAAAAATAAATAAATTTATAAATTTTAAGCATAACCGGACAAGAAATGAACAAAAATTTTAACATGGAAATTGTTCTAGCAATAGAAAACACAGTAGAATAATATAAGAAATTAAAACAATTGATAGAACACTTTTTCCCATTTACATAATATTCAATCCCAATCTCCAAAGGACGAAATACAAGTAAATAAATAAATAAATAAAAGAAGAATTGCAACACTAACCAATATAATTAAAAAAAAAAAAACAAAAGGAAAACCAGAGATATTTGCCATATTAGGTCCAATTATTTCCATGTGTTTCTACCCTGTATATAAATTGTACAACCAAACTTGAAAAAACTTGCCAGCTTTGGCTCTTGCGAACATTATCATTCAATGCAGCCATCCAAAGTAGAAGCTGCAATAAATTGGCCATAACCCACCAATTTATGTACACTGTTGTTAAACCACTAAGCAAAAGGATATAGATTTCACGCATCTATGTTCCTCTTTCTGGCTTGATCCACAAACACAAATAAACATGTAATCCTCAGCAACAATCTCTCTCAACAACTTATCACCTGGTTTTGCTTCCATGTAAGGCAGCATAGTGGGATCTCCAGGGAATAGGTTGTGTCTAGCCTAATGAATATATAATCCACTCCCTTGTTTTGCCTTCTACCTATCACAAGATCAGTATTCAGTACTCCTTTCCTCCTCTTAAAATCTTTTTTTTTTCTCAATTTATAGACAAGCAATGATCTGTGCAAGCAAGCTCCTGAAACTAGCCAAGAAATGGCAGAAGCTAGCTGCTATCAGGCGAAAAAGAATCAGTACTCATGCAAGCAGTTGCAGCACATCAGGAAAAGCTGACAAGGGCAGTTTTGTTGTATACTCTGCTGATCAAAAACGATTTTTTCTTCCTTTGGAATATCTTAACAATGGAATTATAAGAGAGCTAGCTATTGAACATGGCAGAAGAAGAGTTCGGATTGCCTAGCAAGGGTGCTATCACATTACCATGTGAGGCAAAGCTTATGGAATAAGCAATTGCTTTGATCAAACAACATGTCAATAGAGATGTAGAGAGAGCATTTTTTACTTTCATAGCTAGCAGTTGCTCTCCATCATCTTTCGAACTCCAACATCGATCAACATTCCATCAAACACCAATTTATAGCTTCTGAAGAGCTACAATTAGATTTACAAATACTAACAAGTGTATATTAAATATATTTTATCAAGAATCTTAAACTTTTGTTCTCATCTATTTACCTCTCCATGGCAATAATTTTCATCATCACTGGTTGGTTAAGCAAATTTAAAATCCCTAACCTCATAAATATTTTTCAGTTACTCCTGTTGTATCGTTGTCCTCATCTTCAAAGTCTCCTTCATGGATATTTTTTCCTGCGAAGGGTTATAACCACATTTGACTTGCTGGATGATATAGCATACAAATTTATTGAATTCTTTCACGTTTCTTATTATTAATCTGGGATAAAATTCCAATCTTTTGGCAGTTTACTGAAGTTCTAGCATTGGCTGATAGAAATTTATAGAAGGAAATGAGAGTTACTAAAAAGGCTTTAGTCCTGACTAACTAAACCATACTTACACCCCTGCTCTCTACCTAAACCATATCTAAACCATATTTAGACTCCGATTACTAGCAGCCATCCACATCTTGCAGGATGAGCAGACCCTTCTCTCTTCCTTCTCTTTAAGTCTATGTAATTTACAAATTAAGAAAACCAGTAAACTATAGCATTATGTTTCTTCTTCAAACCTAAATTTAGTGAAAAACTTATCCATGAGATGGATTCGATCAATTTTGGAAAAACTAGGAATTTCACAAACAATGTGTTTTCATCTGCCCCTGCTCTTGCAAGTTACAGTAAAAACAAAACAAGAAATTTGATTGCAACTTCTACTCAGTCATGAGAATTCTACTTCAGCTCACTGAATAGAGATTTCAAGTTTCAACTGAATAATAATTCTGTAAATACTCATGAATGCATAGCAGTGTGATTACGTAAGCATGAATATCAGTATGAAGGAAATAATATTTAATCATTAGCCTCGAAATTGAGTCTCAACAACATATCACTGAACTCCATGATTCCTAATCTTATAGTTCGCTAGCTTCTTTTGTTTTTAAAGAGTCAAGATCTCTAACATCATATATCTTGTTTCATTCATGCATTGTTTAATCCCAATGTCAATTTGTTGGTTATGTAACTACTAAACCTTTTTTAGAAGGTATGTTGCAATAAATCAAGGATCTCTTGCTATATAAACGCATGCCAGAAAATCACGTTGTTCGCCGTAAATGCATGAAAAAATCCGGAAAAATTCAGAACTCTTCAGAAGTCAGAATTCCAAAACGGTGGTGCTCAATCCAGACTGGCATCCAAATCTGTTTCTAAAAATAAAAAACACACAAATGATTTGTAAGCATCAGTCTCATATATAGGTTTTGTAGTTAATATACATATAGGGTCCAACTTGAAGTATCTTTTTCAGTAACATCTATGTCGACAACTCTGACAGCTTTGAATAATAAATGAGTAAATTTATGTACTAATGCTATTGAGTGCAACCATTATATCTACTTTTCTTTTTATTCACATATTTTGCCTTTGATAATACAGTTTATATCTATTCTGCAATCTAACTACTCGGCATGAGGATATTGATATATCACAAAGTATGCTCCACCTTGATGTGTTGACTCTTAGACATACGAAACATGCCCATTTTCCTTACCACCACAAATCACATGGTTTTTCTTTCAATTTAACCCTACATGGAGATACATTTCATCAGTCGCTCCCTCAACTTAGCACTAATGCACATTAATATCTCTCAACTTTAATTTGTAACATTAATATCTCATAACTTTATTTCGTATAACAAAAATGTCACTTTCACCTAAGGTTATCTTGATGATTAGGCACTTAGTCATCAAGATATCCTATCTTGATAGTTAGGCACTTAGTCATCAAGATATCCTGTAAACCTATAAAAATAGGTGAAAGTGACATTTTTGTTATACGAAATAAAGTTGAATGATATTAATATTACAAATTAAAGTTGAGAAATATTAATGTATATTAGTGCTAAATTGAAGAATGATCTGTGAAATTTACTCCCTACATGGTGGGAGCTCTGTGTGTCTAGCCTTGTAGATTTATAATCAGACTACCGCCTTTGCCTTGCACACCCATCCTAAAAGCTATGCACTGTCTACTTTAGCTATGTTACTGTTATGCACTGTCTCCTTAACTATGTTACTGTCTATTATTTAACTTTTAATACATAATTTTTTTTAGATGGTATGATGAATAGACTGTCAACTGAAATATTATATATATGTGATAACACAGGGATAGAAAAGCATGAATAAGAAATTTATGCTTGGGTACATTCTTAGAAGTCTCTACAACAAAGCAATCATACTAAAAAAATCAATAACCACAATCCTTTGCCTTCAAAATCTCAACCGCATAGAACCGTATTCTGTGATTTCTCTTTTTATGGTTATCTAAAAGTTATCTCTCATCATCCTGTTACTATCTTAGAGTTTCTTTTCTGCTTTGGCTGTTTCCAGTTGAGCAAAAATCACCAAGGAAGAAAGCTATGTGAGTGAAATAGAAAATATGTAGCTGTTGATAAATTGTGAAGAAGGTAGAAACTAAATTATCTTCAAACAGAAAAGGGAGCTCTTTTACAAGGATTGAGTTATTTGTCAACCTAGGGTGAATATGGTAAAAGGTACATACTTGTAAAATTGGAAGAATCACTCTTTACAATTTACATGACAAAAGTATAAGAATACATGAACATGGAATACAATATCCGAAATCACCTTCAGTCTCATGCCAAAATGCTTTAAACTTGTTGAGATGCCAAGAAAGTGTTCAAGATGAGTGTCATTACATCTACCAATGATTGGAATAATAAAAGTACATGCGGAGCTGAAAATAGCAGGATCTGGCAGAAGATTCAACAAATATCACACTGTTGCAAGGGATCACTAACAGCATCAAACTTCATATCCAGGATTTACTTTCTGTTGTACATCTTTATAACTCTCTAGCTCTTCCATGTCCTCAGGGCTTCCCAGAAATACGGGAAGTCTCTGATGCAGTTTGACAGGTTGGATTGAAAGGATCCTAATTTTACCATCAGAACCTCTGCCTCCAGCTTGCTCCACCAGAAAACTAAGAGGATTGGCCTCATAAACCAGACGAAGATGGTCCCTTGGGTTCATTGCTACTCCACCATACATCAATGTCCGATGAAAATCAGCAACAAGAGAACATATATAACGAGCAGAGTACTTCTTAGGGTATCTGCCTTTTCCTTGTCTAACAGTGTCAATATATTGCCTTAATCCATCAGCCCAGTCAAAATATCGAGCATCATTTACAGAATAGATTTGCCCTGACATAGCAGACAGCAATGAAGAATAATTTGTGATTTCTGCTGTGATAAGATAAACTTTTATCAATTATACAGCGTGATACTACAAATGTAGATGGCATCCTTACTGCACATATCTATCTGCTATGGGATAATCCAAATTTAAAATGTTGAAATAATATACATAGACTGCATATGTATGACCAAGATGTATTACCTCGTGGAGGGATCTTAATGCCTGGGTGAGTCAGAATGAAGTCTCCTGTTGAATGATCCAGTGTAAATGCATGTGTTCCAGAACCAAAGGTGGCACAAAGTATTGTTGCTGATGAATAGAGGACATAACCAGCTGCTACAAGCTTAGTTCCACTCTGCAGTGAATTTAGCGTAGCCTTCTCCTTCTGAGGTAGATGATCCAGTTCTTGAAGGCGTTTGTATACCCCAAAAATAGTTCCTGTAGGGATGGATGCATCAATGTTTCGTGAACCATCAAGGGGATCTGTTACCACCACAAAGGGACCATCGTCATTTATCCAAATTGAAGCATCATCTTCTTCTGAAGCCATGACAGCCACTTTTCCAGAATTTTTAAGAGAAGCCAAAATGATCTCATTCTGCAAAACAGGAGGCGCTAACCAATTAAAATTCTCACATCTTTTCTTTGTCAGTTTTTATTTTCTGGTTAAAGAGATGGGATAGGGTTTAAGAACAATTCATTTTAACATAATAGAGATCACTCCATGCCACAATCAACAGTAAGCTATTGACTCACTAGGTACTGCAAATTTTTTCACCAGATTAACTGTTACAAAATTGACAGAGGACCAAAGAAACATCTCTGACAATTGTCATATACAAGATGTAGTATACTAACAGATCAACTAAATTATCAGTGGCAATGAAGATTATGTAAGTGGTAATGGGTGAGAAAAGCCAGACCCAACTAATTAATTAATAAAGGAAAACCAGGTGACATAGTATATCGAATTTATTATATTGATGATATGGATTGTTGAATGTCTTGATTTGTGTTTAAGGTGTGTGTGCCTGATGCTTAATTTCTACCCTATCTCTCACAGGTGCACTTTTTCTTCTTCCTTTTCTCCTTGCTTTCTATTCTAGATCTCATTACTGAATTTTAATTTATTCATAACCAACTCTTTTTTGGATTATAACTTATAAGCCCTAAAGTCCCTGATTTTCAATCTATTTCTATCAAAATGCCCCCAGCATAGATATTGAAAATCTACACATATTCACCTTCTACAAATTCCTTCAAATAATATATATATAACTCAGATGCATAAAATCCATACCACTGCTCTCCGTTGCCTAGTTACCTTTTTCTCCCCTATCAGGCGAAGTTCAGGGGCAGTCATAGCAAGGGTCATCTAAGTCATTATCTATTGGTTCCAATATAAAAGTATTCAATGATCAAATATCATCACATTTAACCCTCTGACTTAATCATAAGACTTTAAGCTGTTGAAGCCAGGACATCTAATCCGACAATGAAGGCCTCAAAATCACCAAAGGTAAGTTACAATCTAATAAGCATTATCTCTAAATAAAAACAGAAGAAATCCTAAAAGTAACAAAGAAATTATTTTTGAGTATTGCAAAAATATTTGTTAGTTTGATTTTATTACAATTCCATTCAGAATCTTCACAAACCAAAATCATGCACCAAGGCAAAAAGCCAATCTAAAATCATAAATTACAAAAGTGAGGTTCAATTGGTGGTAAACAAGGAACAAACCGAGACAATATCGAGTGGCTTTGGCGCATCCCTGTCTGAGCCACTGCCATCAGTAGTGAGAATACTTTGTTTGCCAAGACTGGAATTGAAGGGAGATGCCACAAGAGCCGCTATTCTCTTGCAAGCATACTGTATATGACTAAACAAGACTAACAGATCATCCCCCACGTTAATTCCTCCCTTACCCAAGTATTCCACCAACGTACTATAACCATTATCACTACTCGCAGAAGAACCCACTTGCGATCTTATAATAAACCCACCACGAGAAGCCATTCTAGGCCTGAAATAGTAACAGTTCCCCAAAAAAACTGGATTTTTTGGAGGGAAAAGGTGAAATTTTGAGAAGAAAGTTCGAGACTTTGGAGGGAAAAAGGAAGCTGGGTAAATGGGGTATATGGGTAAGACAGAAGATTGCATAGTATATATTAGTTTGGAGAAAATTGTTTAGAAAGGAAACATTTGTGTTAAATGGTACTATTAAAAAAGATCAGAAGTTCTTTAGCTTCAACAGAAAAGCAATAGAATTCCCCTTTTGGGTAGCGAGAATGAGAGGGTATGAATTAGATATTTTAAGAACGTAAGATTAGAAAATTTAGAAGGATAGGATACAGAAATGAAACAGATAATAAGCAAAAGATTTTGGAGGAAGAGAAGTGGAGCGAGTTTGTATAGGATCGACTATCGAGCGAGATTCGTGTGTTTGTCAGTTTGTGCATCTGAGTCTGAGTATATGACGAGACTGAGGGCTGAGGGCCACCATTCAACTGGACTGGGTTAATATTCTACACTCATGAGTGAAGCCCTGCCACTGGTAATGCGTCACTCATATGATTACCAACTATGGATCATCTAAATTTGAATCTTGTCTTTGTTAACAGAATTTAAAAAATGTTATCTTCCTTCCTTTTTTATCCTTTTCCAAATTGCTGTTAATGATAAAAACATTATGGTCTAACTTTCAAGTATTCAACTGTCACTTAGACGTTATATTTTCAATGTTTATTTGGTTTTATCTTAAGGTATCCAATAAAGTGAACTCACTTGTTCACAAGACTACCCTCGAAATTGAAATTTTTTTATCATGTAGATTTTATTATGAACCACAATCAGCAAATATATAAAAGATGAAACATCAATAATATTTATCAAAAAAATATTACAAATTTGTTTGACATATTAGGTCTTTGGGATTGCTTTTGAAAAAAAAAATATTTTTTTAATATTTTTTATTTTTAAAAATTGTTTTTGAAAAAAAGCATGAAAATAATATATATATATATATATATATATGTATATATATTTTCAAAAATATATTTTAAAAAATTATTTATAAAAGATCAAAAAATCAATTAATTAAATGTATACAAAACAAATGTTGGCATTGTGAGAAGAGCTATCATAAGTTATTAATTTAATTTTTGGCAAGGTCTTTGGATGAAATGCATGTACTTATCATGTTGTTGTATCTTCTTGACTAGTCTAACATATGTAAAAGAAAAGAATTGATTGTATTGTTCACTGTTCATGTTACTATTTGTATCACTTTGTATCGTGTAATTGTTTAATACTTTATAAATATTTAATATAAACAGTTAAAATTAATATTTCATAAATATATGTTAATTCATATAATATATTAATAATTTGATATGATATAATATATATATATATATATATATGGATAAAATAAAAGTTATTAGTATATTATATATACGATATTATTATTAATATAAATTATATTACTAATTTGTTAATTTTTACTTACATATATTAATATAATTAATTATAATAGACTATATTGTAAATTTATTCATATATAATTAAATACTTTAATTATTAGATATTTTATATATTTTTAAACGTGTCTAATTGTATCATAACATATTAAACGTAATCATATCATATTGTGCAAAATTCGTATTGTATTGCATCATTTAAATGTCATATATAAAATTGTTAGCTTGATATAGATGTATCAACTTAATTTGGACAAATGGAGGTCTCTCCACTGATCTACAATTTATCAAACTTTCGCACTTGAAAGTGGAAATCTTTTCAGTTTGGTATGATTTTGAGTGATTATTAAACAGGGTAATTGGAATCTCAAACTGTTAATCTTTTGAAAAACGAGCTCCCTCTTGAGCAACAGACTGTGCTTTTGTCTGAAGATGGTGTGACTGGCCTTGTTCTTGTGGATATCCTTAATGGTTTTTGCACTGTTGTTGCTGGAAATCTGTTAATTGATTATCTTGAAACTTATTTCTTCTTTCTTTCTTTTCATCTTTTCCCTTCTTCAAAAGACAGCTTTTGATACAATTATGAAACAATAATGATTAGATGCCTCAATAATTTCATATGTATGATTGATTTTCTGTCTCCAAGAGAGCCCAACAGGCAGATACGAGGAATGATAAATGAATCAGCAAAACTGGCCAGGGTTTTCTGTGAGAAGAAATGACCTGTTCTTGTATTTCTCGATTCCCATCGGCCAAACAAGCTTGAGGATCCATATCCACTCACTGTATCACGGGCACTGATGAATCCAACTTAGTCCCTGGTACTTTGTTTCTCTTGTTACTTATTATGATGAATCTCTGTATCTCTTTATGTTCCTTGGTTAGTTGTTTCCATATATTTGCAGCTTTGCAGTGGATAGAGAAAGAACCAAATGTAACGATCAGACACAAAGATTTCTATGATGGATTTCTGGGTTCAATTGAGGATGATGGCTCCAATATTTTTGTAGATTGGGTGAAGAACAATCAGATAAAATCTGTAAGCATCTTGATATTATATTTGATTCTGTGTCAGCTGAAACCAGCGCTGTTTTCACTATTATCACCGATAAAGTAAAAACTAACTGTGGCTAGTCAATTGTTATAAATTGAAAGTTTGGTTACAAATTCAGACTCCAGCTAAAGCCTTAAGAAATAATAATAATAATAATAATAATAATAATAATAATAATAATAATAATAATAATAATAATAATAATAATAATAATAATTTTGCTAATAATCTGTTATGGTGCAGATACTGGTTTTACGGATATGCACAGACATTTGTGTGCTGGATTTTGTTTGTTCAACATTATCAGCCAGAAACCTTGGATTTCTGAGCCCTCTAGAGGATGTAGTGGTGTATTCCAGTGGCCATGCCACCTTCGATGTGCCTCTTCATGTTGCCAGAAACACCAAAGGCGCTTTAGCTCATCCTCAGGTAATTATGTTCCGCGTTCAGGGTCTTTAATCAGCACTTGATTCTGGTACAGATTATCCAACAATCAGCAGATATTATGAATTTGAGTATCATTTTCTTGCAGGAACTGATGCATCATGTTGAGCTTTATATTGCAGAAGGAAGAGGAGCTATAATAGAAAGTGAGATGTCAGTGGGCGGATGAAGGAAGCTGTGAATCCATCATGTTAGCCTTCCTACAAATAATTTAATATTTGTATTTGAAGACTTAGCCATAGTACTATTACAACATCATCTGTGTTTTTTTTTCCTGCAACACCTTATCTACAATGGTAGTGATATTTCATCACATTTGAAGACTGATAGAGCTCAAGCCTACTTGCCAAACGATAAATTGTAATTTGAATCTGATTAGGTAGACTGAAGCTTTTGTAATTTGAATCTGATTAGGTAGACTGAAGCTTAAACTCTAACCTCGACTGCTCAAC
This sequence comes from Triadica sebifera, assembly GCA_023653625.1. Taxonomy (NCBI): domain Eukaryota; kingdom Viridiplantae; phylum Streptophyta; class Magnoliopsida; order Malpighiales; family Euphorbiaceae; genus Triadica; species Triadica sebifera. The sequence continues at coordinate 31,033,613 of CM042898.1, read as the reverse complement.
TCAAGCATGAAAATTTCTTCTCATCAAGTTCATATATTTATTCATGCATAAAAATAACAATATATTCCACGTTGAAAAAACCGAATTTCACTTTTCAAACCTGAAATGGGGATATTTAGGGTTTACTACAAAGAGTGATGTTCCAGTTAGCTGTTAAATGAGGAGAAGAGGTGTTGAAAGGGTAAATTGTGACTGAATCAACTTCAAACTTGAGGGAGGAAATTTGTCTACAAATGGAATTTATGGAAGCCATCAAGCTTGCTAAGAGAGAAACAAAGTCATGTCTTTCTGACTCGCCGGGCAAGTGGTGGTTACTCTCCTACAGGGATTACTAGAAGCCATGGCACAAGCGGTAAAGGGTGGAGGTTGGCTTCGATCGATCACTGCCATTGACAGCGTAACCCATTACAGTTAGATATGCCAATGCATTTAATTATTCAAATTACCAAATGATCTCAAAAATTTCCATTGAGATCAAATGACTTCTAGTTTTTGAACTTAAAAATCATTGAGATTATTGCATTTTTCTCTTATGTTCGAAATCGGACATAATTTTTATTTCATTTGATAGCCAAGTTGGCATCAATAAAATGTTCTACTAGATCTCCCTGGTTTCCCTAGTCTTGTCAAGTTTAAGTGAGTTTAAACGTCTAATCCAATATAGAGTTTTTCTCAAGCAGAATGCTAAACCACCCTCGTATATGCCATGCTTACCAATGACTACCATTTTTTTCCTGTCCCTGACGGAAATCTGCTAATCAATGACACAGTGTACAGTGCGAGCTATTTTTCTTTTTCATAACTATAATTAACACTTGCATCCTAAATCTCCAGACAAAAAGCTATCGTTCAATTGGTAACAGAGAATACTGTGAATTGTGTTATACTGTTGGCCCTCCAAATGAACGCATGGACTTTTGTGGACTAGGGTAAATTCTGCAAGCAGCTAAAATAGAAAAACAAGTTTTTATAGAATTATGGGTAAGCTGCATTTTCATTCATATATCGTAAAGAACAAAAGAGAGATAATTTACATAGAACTTGATGGTAAACAAGATACTGCTAGCTACACTAGTCTCTACATAGAGATAATTTTATCAGACCACTGTTAGCTACACTAGTCTCTACATCACAGGTTGCACGTGCCCAGCCACATCCATTATCACGAGCACTTCAGAGTTTTGAAAAACAATTCTAGTGGAAGGTAACAACGCTCTGTTGTATTGTATGACAAACTCATATATGCGGTAAAAAAATTAGAGGTTGAATGAGAGTTAAAACGAGAGAAAAAATGTGCAGTCTGCTGGAAGAGTTTGCTCAAAAATCATGTAGTAGAAGACTGAAAATCAATAGCATCTCCAAGCTTCTCGGTTAATTTCACTAGGTTAGTATGCTTACATAAGCAACAGTTAGTTGAGCGCAGATTGCACATGCAAAACAGACTGCAAGACCTAATATCCCGGCAACAAGTACCATTTCCATCCAAGACTGCAGAACAAAAAGCAGGAAAAACCTTATTAGGAAATTCTTGTATAAAGAATATCTGTTGACAGGACCCTAACTGTCACACAAGAAATGACAAAGAAAATCCAATATGAGACACACACACATGTGCAGATATCCCACAAAGCGACTCATTTTATCTAATCAGAGAATAAATCAAATTAAGATGACAAATGCACAATGAAACAATGAGATAAAATTTTATAAAAAAAGAAGAAGAAACTACAAGAGAGAAATTTAATGATCGCTAATATATATATATATATATAATGAATTACGGTTTTGAAATTGATGTGATTTGAGACTGAATTGTGACATGAGTGTTGAAATTGTGTTTTGACTACAGAAATTTTGGGAAAGTCCATAAAACAAACGGCACTATGCTGGATTTTAAATAAATTTGACAATTACAGGTCAACAATAAAAGTTAATACAACTAAGTTAAATGGTAAAATAAACATGTATCACTTAGGAATTCCCAATATAACCACCGATTCAATTACGGTAAATTGGAATAGATACGTAACATCGTCTAACTGCTGTTATACGGTAGGGTGAGGTGGTGTTACACTTGGTATCACACAAGCCACTGATGGTTTGAATTGTCTTTTTTGAAAATTGATGTAAACTGAGTCTAATTTGTGATTTGGATGCTGAAATTGTATTTTGGTAACTGGTTTTCTGAACAGGAATTTTGGAAAAATCCACAAAAGAGGCGATACCATGTCGGATTTTAAATAGATTTAACAGTTTTTGGTCAACAATAGAAGTTAATAAAACTAGGTTAAATGTTAAACTAAACATGTATCATTTAGAAAATCATGATATAACCACTGATTCAATTACGATAAATCGGAATAGGACAGGTAGCATAGTCTGACTCTGCCGTTATATTGTAGGGTGAGGTGGTGTTACATTTGGTGGTCATATATATATATATATATATATATATATATATATATATATATATATATATATCACAATCTTCACAAAGAAACGAGATATGTCACATTTGGTCTAAATTGAGCAGCCTTCAGTGAGATTTAGTCCGTTATCAACAATTTCCTTGTATCACAGAAAAGAAATGAAAACCAATCAATTATACATAAGATACTTCCAGTTCCAGTTAAAAAATCGTCCTATATCTCCAACAAAAACAGTACGGTGAATTAGCAGTATCCCAACAGATAGGGCACCAAAACATTCTGGCAGAGTAAGACAAGCAGTTACTGGATTTAACCTCATTTATGCTGAATATCTATGCAATGTCCCACATATATCGCCAAATCTCACTCTAAAATTCTTAACAGTTAGCAATTATTTGTCATATCTATTTGTAGTTGCAATACTTTGATGCATCAAAATGTGAAATTTAAAGTGTATTGGTTTCAAAATAAACTTTTGGAGTGCAAATAAATAGTCCTAGAATCAATATTCACCAGAATGACAACAAATAATGCTGAACTAAATGCTAATATAACACCTTTCTAAATCAGAACAAATGCCTATATTAGGACCAACAGTAGCATGAGCACAGATGCAGGTTAAAAAAATCTGAAACAAACTAGCCTCTTGTCTAAAAAGAAAAGACCACAGATGGTCAAAAAGTTCCAACTAGAAATTTCTTAGTATTTGAACTATTTTTACCAAGAAAATACATACCTCATAAAAGGCAACAGAGAATAGAAAAGCTTGAACCTTAAGTAAACAAGCATCCACTATTGAAGCCTCAGACGATTGAAGAACACCAAGAAGTGATATTCGGGAGCCCAGTATAAAAACCCAACAACTGGTCCCCCTTTGATGTACTGCAGAAAATAAATATGTCCTACTATCAATATCCTTTAAGGTATGAATGAGGAATAGTTTCATGAAAACTGCATAGCATATGTGAAGGAAAGAGCTAAACAAAACAAAAGAACAGCTGAAAACCTTTCCATCAAGAATAACAAGTTCACCATCAACCCATCGAGGATTCTTAAAACCAGGCTCAGCAAGCCTCCCTTGCCCTTTATACCGAGCAATCTGAGAAAGAAATAGAGACCATAACAAGCTATTCGCTAAGGGAAAGATAAAAGAGAAAAGATAGAAGAAGCTAGCCTACACTGAATTCAATACCAGAAGCTAACAACATACCACTCCAAATTCTTCGGGAATGATGCCTTTATGAGGAAGCTGATATTTCTTTCCAACCTTTGCGCGAAATGCCACCTAAAGGAAACAGTAAAGTAAAACTGTAAAATGCTATGTACACAGAAAAAATAACTGAGGCAGATATATAAACTCAAAAATAGCAACATAGTTCTGGCATACAAAATGAACTGCCTAGTTTTGCTCAGAGCCATCAGAACAAGTTAGCAATATCATACACTAAAGCACAGAACAATCCAAGTTATTTGTCCCTACTCCTTATCAAATTATTAAGGACCATAATTATTTAAAGAAAAAAATCCAAGCACCAAAGTGTGGACAGACCACCTACAATTTGTGCCTAACGCCCCAAACTTGTACACTTTATAGAGCTGAAAGCACAGAACTATGACACTTTCCAAATTGCTAAACAAAATATGGATCGTAAAGATAACAACACGCAAGAAACCTACTCATATTTCACAAAGAACATTGTTAATACATGAAATTACCTGTCCTGCAGGTACATATGGATCACCAGTTAATTTTAGAGCTTCCACATATTCATAAAACTCTAGATTAACAGGCTTATTGATTCCACGATCATCTTGCCAATGACCAAATTTACGTTGCAGATGTATGACTTCAGATGTGTACAGCCCATGTGCTCCAATATATAGTCCTGAATCACACAGTACAAATACTTTCAACCTATGTTGAGCTCTGAAGACTAGAGCTTAGAGGATCAAAAAGAGACCACTAGAAAGGGTCCTAAAACATGTTAAAAACACAGTACCACAAGCAGGAATCAAATTGCTTCTCATACTAATGACAAGTCCAGATTTTTAACTTGAACTTCATGCACACTTGCAATGTGCTCCTAGAGCAATAATTTCAGTCTGTCAAGTGCTTGAACAGTAAAATTTGGGACCATGAATACCTTCTAGTCACATGAGCTAAAGTGTTGGGAAAGAAGTGTGTGTATATTGCATCTCAACTCATGTCCATTAAATTAATAAACTGATTAACATGATCCATGTGTTATTCCAACAAAAATTGATACAATAAAGCAGGAAGAAAGTGTTTTTAGGGAAAAAAAAATCCTTCACTTCACCCATTAGTAGTGATGAGCATACTTCCCTACAACCTTGACCAAGTATTTACACATAAGCGCACATGCAAATAGTAGTTCCACCTCAACTCTGATTTAGCACCAAAGATTAGTCAATTTACGTGAGTGTATAGATTCTCATAATACTTATTATTTTAAGAACTTTGGTGTGCGACTCTTGTTCAGGCTCATAGAATGCAACAATCGGGAGCTTCATTAATGAAAATCACCATTTAGAGGGTCTAGGGATGCTGATGTTTCTATCCGATGGAAAGTTGTTGATCCAGACATTGTTTGCTGGTTTTGAGCTAGACTCAGAGTATAATTTATCAAGTCGCCAACATCATTCAGCACCTGCACAATTGAAAGAAAGAAGCAAGCAAATCACTCATCAGTACACAACTTGACAACAAAAGTTATCTTAAGCTTCAGAGGTACAAAAAGATATAACCAGAAGAAATTGAATCAACCTTCAAGGGAATCTTCTCTCTGCCAATAAATTTAGCAAGATCTAGCATAATGCTGTCCACACTACGTTGACCGTGAAACTTGGCCTTTCTATCCACTGAGGCTGCATCCTTGACACTAGAATCCTGTTGGTTGATATCTTTCTCTATAGAAAACGAAAATGACCTCCGTCCCTTTTTCTCCAGCTTTGCAGGCAATCTAAGTGACTCTTTTGTAGGAACACCTGAAAAATTCTGTGCAGGACCTCCAACAACCACTTTAACTGAAATTTCACTAGGCCCTTCACTTTCAATGATTCCATTAGAAGCATCAATTTCAATCTCATCTTTTTCTTGGTCACTTTCACCCCGAATTTCATCTTCTACTTCTAGACTTTCTAATTCAGTATCTTTCTCTTCATCTTCTTCATTCATTATCTGTTCTATCACCTTAGATATAAAATCCTTATCTACCTTCGCAGATGCTGTCACTTTCAAAACCTTGACCTTCACACCAGGAATCACATCGTGCAAAATATTTTTGAAACCGGGCAGTCCCTCAGTGAGATCAGACCCATCTTCTGTATCATCGCTATCTTCAGTGTCTTCAGTGCTCACCACAAATAGATTGCCTTTTTCTTCAGTTGGCCCTGGAGGATTCAACCGGCTGGTGGCAAGCGGTGTTTTAGCAGAAACTGCTGAGAGAACTTGGAGAAGTCCATTTCTTTTCAAATACACAGCCTACAAGATCACATGAATTTCTTCAGAGAACAAGTTGCTAATACAAATTGAAGCAGAAATGTATAAGCACAGACAACTAAATGAATCTACGGATGAAGATGTGCAAACAACTAAGCACACATGAATCTATCCAATGTCAATGATCCCTGTGAGCATGTACATGCAAGTCCAAATATGCCGGCATGCACATAAGGATTGATGTACACGATAAGCTAATTATATTTAAATGTTAAAAAGCAAGCAAGGCTTTAGTTTTTGCTTCCCTCATGGAGCAAGGGATATAGCTGTGAAGTCAAGATAAATTGACACCATAGAACAAAGCAGAAGCCATTTTTTCTTCTTCCCATGGAGCAAAATCCAAGTTCCAGGGTGTCAAAATTGCAACCATCAACTTAAATCACAGTAACATCCATTACCAATCTTTGACACAACAATGAGACCATTGCAGATTTGATGCAACAGTTCTGGTCTATGCACGGCAATTTATTCACAAGAAATAGCAAATTACATCAAATGCATAGATTTATAACAACCAACCAATATTAAAAACAAATAACCAATATATGCACATAGACATACAATCAAGTATCCTGTCGATATTCTGTAAATGACATTAAATATCTAACTTAATTGTGTGATGATCAAAAGCAGAACATGCATTCTAACAATAATTTGCAAAAGAGAGAGAGAAAAACAGTAGACAGTTTAAACTCTGATTTTGCAAAGAGAAACCCAATAACTTGTATTTAGTCTTATAAGCTCATTTATAACTTTGGGCAACCACAAAAAAACATGTTGGCTCTTTGAATTTGTATAAAAAAAATTCAAAAAACTCATGAAGATTTGAGAGAAAAAATCCAAAGAGTTGTTGAGAAGCACAAAAACAATGCAAGAACTTCAAACAACAATCATAAATAATAGATGTACCTCAGACCATATTAGGGCAAATTACCATTTTCCCTTTTTTTCTCCAAATATCCTTTGAAACACTTCAAATTCAGTCCACTCTCAACAGTTAAAACTTACAAAGCACTAAACATGCAGGTAGTGAAATTTCAGACTTAACAGAAGTAAATGATCTGGGCATAAAGCAAAATAACAATAAGAAACCCAACCACGGCCTTTTTATCCTGAAAATTTCATGACATAAACCAGCTTCATAAATGAATGTATTGACCATTTCAAATTAAACTTAAGTGCTTAGGAGGGAAAGAAGGACTGAACTGAAACATGAGAAAATTATATTTGTGGGAAGGCAAAGGCAAAAACGTTGTACAGAAAAAAAAATGAATGCTAGATTTAGCTGCCACAACAATCTCTCAAATGACTCAAAAACTATGCGGTATCCCTATTCCCTACTAGTTCTAAAAGATAGAACTCCAAATAAGATAGATTTTTCATTCAAGAAGAGAAATTAATGTATAAGTATGCTGCCTTACACTTGAAGATTTTCATCTTGTATACATACTGGCACTAAACACCTCTTGGAGCCTGATATGCTCTTTTATAGTATTGCTCATTAAATAAATACACTGACTCTCACAAGTCAAAAGCTCTAGCATATTTTAACTTATTCAGTGAACTGTATAAAAAACAAAAGAGAGAATGGCCAAGGGTACCTGCTGCTTGTATTCGCCATTTTTATTCTTTGTAATAAAGATCTCAAACACAGGGACACCAACTGCCGCTGTAGCAAGCTGTCTGAAAGGAAAAGATAATTGAGTAATTTCAAAGATATAGAAAGAACATTTGGCAGTTAGCACATGAAGTAACAAGACTAATTGCAAAATGATTTTGCCAGAAACACTTCAAACAATGGATGCATCAATTGAATTATTTAGGGGTCAAATATCTGTCTTCAGACAAAAACTGTATTAAGCTGTACCAAAACATACAACCAGCAGGGAGAAAAATGATGGAAAAATAAATGCACTTGAGATCAACTAGAAGCAGTAACCTCGGCCAGAATATTCAGACGGCCAAACCAAGTAGCATACAACATAATTAGTAATTTTATGGTAAAAACAACTTGAACAAGGAAATAAAAAGAAAAATTGGAAAAACATTAAAATGAATGAGAAAATGCTTTCTAGGCTTTGTTGTATTACCTATGAATGAGACATGAAAATGAAAATTTTTTACAGGCATGTAAACAATTACCGAGGACTATAACTCTTTGCCACATATCTTCCATGCTCTGCAGTGATACGTATAATCAGACCATAAGGATCAAGAATATCTTCTGAGATTCCAGACCACCATCCAACCTGGATACCAATATCAAGGAAAAAAACAAAAATCATTAACTGCATTTATATAGACGCCAACATAACTGCATAAATCAAACTAAATAACTACAAACCCTCAAAGCATAAGAGACAAAAGATTGTTTAACTCTGTACTAGGCTATAAAAGGATATTATCCCCACTGCCATAAAGAATACACAGCTTAACCTTATCACACCAAACAACTCACAGCTGTGAATAAAAGCAGGGAAATAAAAAGCAATACTATAGTCTGTTATGTCTTCATTAAAAAGTTCTGGAACATCTAAAAATTAGTAAATAGCCAGGTGCTATCCAAAAATCTAATTTGCAGTAAGCATCATTAGCATCCAGAAATAAATTTGACAGAACATGATATAAGATTGTAGCATCCTCATAGACCATCATCCACAACTTATTTTGCCTCTAATAAGGCTTCCAGTTAGATGACAGATCATGAAAATCAGTCAATTGTGAAAAATAAAAACCGAGTCAAGGGTTAAGCAAGCACCTCAAAATTGCTGTTATGATGTCTGGCATTATTGAAAAAAATAATAATATGAAATTGTTAATTATAACAAAGTTGTGAATATGCATAACAGAAGTTCAACATTTACTCACCAATCCAGTACCAGCATTATCTTGCAATAAGGCTGCATCCCTGTAACGCTCTTCTGCCACTGCTCTCTGAAGAACTCAAAATAATAGAGAGTTAGAAAATGACACTTTAATATCCCTTCCCTTCTACCAAGCCAAGGAAACCAGAATCAGAGGTTGAATTACATACATTCAGCTGTGACATCACTCTGCCAACAGCATCATTTGTAGCCGCAGCTGCAATTGCCACCTTGAGCCTAGCTGCATCCTCATAATCCTCTCTATTTACAGCATGACCCAATTGTGACTGCCAAAAGACAAAATTGGGAATACAAATTACAATTTAAGTGTATGAACATTTACAAATTACAGGACCCTACAAGTTCTCCACATTATCTGCTATTTAAGTGCTTTTTAATAGTGACGGCTTCTCAACATTTAAGAATTTGGAAAATCAAAACGTTTAAAATTGTATCTGTATAGTGCGTTAGGTGGCTACTTCTTTCATCATCATAATATTGCAATAATAATCTTCGACAAAAATTAAAATCTATGCAATGACGATCAAACGATTGGGAACTTAAGAGGCCAATGGGTTTGATATTCTTAAAAAAAATTTTTTTTGAGAATCTGCTTTTACAATTGAGATTAAAAAAAATTAACAACTACAAGCTCATTAAGGGCATTTTGCGCAGATGATGGACCAAATGCTTTCAAAATGCCCAAAACTAAACGGTGAAATTAGAGTTTATCCCCTCCCACCAAATACCCTGAAAAATAAAAAATAAGTATCGGCTTCCTAACGAAGCAGACTCCTTTTAAAATTTGCGCTTTCTCATACTCCTCCAATTTCTCATATTTCCAGAAATAGAAACAGATATCAACTTAGTTTCAAAAAAAAAAAGCAGTTATCAAGAAAATGGTGTACCCCAAACCTAAAATAATATATATTTAAATAAGATATAAAATTGTAAAGAGAACCTTCAAAATGGAGATCATACGCTCTTGTTCATCAACTTCTTCAAAATGCCTTCTCCATCGGTCCCAATCCCACTCTTCTTCACCCTTACCTTCCATCACCTCCCTCTTCCCATCCCCAACAGTTCCATCCGCCACCTCCCTCTTATGCGGATTGATATACGACTCGATCCGTTTGATCGTGCCCTCAATAACACCTTGAAGAGTAGAATCCCATCGCCACTGAGTGGAAGGACTATCAGAAGAAGAAAACGAATTACAGCAGCGACACGGAGAAGTAGAAGAAGAAGAAAAAGAAAGAGAACGATAATAATAGCAATAATCAAAAGCCCTAGAAAAGGAGTAAGAGGGAAATGGAAGATGAGGAGGGGGAGGAGAAGAGGTGGAGGAAGGGTAACATGGCCTTTTGGCAAGAAACCTGTGGTGGCACCTGAAGGAGAGTTTGTGGGGAGGAGTTGGCGGTGAAATTGAAGCCATGAAATGTGAGAAAATAGAAGGAAAGAAGGTGCTTTTGCAGAGAAAGAAAGCTCAGTGGTCGATTAATAACAATGGGTATCTGCAGAAACGAAAGAGAGAGGAAAATATAGAGAGAATCTGTGGGTATAGAGATTGTGGTTGTGGACTCAAAGGCATAGAAGTATTTCTCATAAGGTGACTCGCAGAGAAACTTAAGACACAATTACATCTGTTTGGTTTTCAATGGATGGAGGGAGTCTGTCGATAGACTGTAAATGTAATCGACATTTTTCAAAGGATAATATTAAAAAGAAAAAGAAAATAAAACTCAATATTGGATTTCTTTTTTGTCAATTTGAGCCCCAACTTTTACAATTTATTTCAATTAAACCCTCAGCAGTTTCCTAATTCTCGTTCATCAGTCATTTATATCATTTTTATTTCCCACCCCACACTATTAGCTGGAATGTTTTAGAGAACTAATGCATTTTATGAAGGAAAATTTTTGAATTTTGAATTTTATAAATTAAGCTATTCAATTGAGAAGTTATTTAATTAATTTATTTTGAATAATTTAATCATTCAATTCAAAATTTATTAAATTAATTGTTTGTTAAATAGAAATTAAATATTTTATAAATAAAAATTAATTAAAATTTTATTTAATTGATGCTTATAACTATCATTAATCAAAGCTTTGCTTGGCATTACATTTGAGAACAGAGTTTTATTGGAAAAAAATTTTAATTTTTTTGAATTTTGAATACTAATTTTTTAAGATAAAATAACGGACCACAAATTAAAAATTACTTACTAATTAAATTTAAAACTTGATTTTGAAACAAACTAACTATAAAAGTATTCTGAAAGCAAACTATCACTTATTCATATGTTTCTAAATTCATTAAAAAAATAAAAAGATGAATTGTTTATGATGTGTGCAATAGGGATGTGTAAAATCACCCAATTTAAAGAAACGAAAAATATTAAGGTTAGTGATTTTTTTAAGTGATTGTTGAATAAATTGATTGGTGGGAGTAGAAAAAAGTTAGGCCAATAATTTTTTTTAACTTTCTCCTTTATTTTTTTTTTTAAAAAATCAATTAAAGAATAACATTACTCATAAAGAAAAACACAATAGGTATTTCTCTCTCTCAAAACATCATGACATCAGGAGAAAATTTTAATTTAAGCAAGGGAGGATTAAATATATAATTATAAGGTTTTTAATTTAAAATTTTCCCCATTTGTGGTCGTCTCTACAAAGTTCAATTCTCTTTAGGGTGCAAGAAATAATGATAGCCTTTGGTGCTTATGACATGCTAACTCATGATTGTTGATAAAATAAAGGCAAATTAAAATAAAAATATATGTTAGGAGAGTAAAAGGTTAATTAATTATATTAATCCTTCTTCATACTTCAAATAGACTCCATACAAAATACAGATAATTACATTTAATTATATTCATGATTTAAGACTTTCAATTACCTTAGATTAATCTTTATGATATCTCTGTCTTTCTTATTATTTAGGGGACTGCCTGTGAGGCTGTGACACATGTCAATGGCAAATCTGGGATGTAATTTCATTTCTAAAAATTAATGGGATAACAACAAAAATAATATATAATTTTATTGAAAATTTTGGTAAGCAGTGGATACAAGTGCCCTCATTGCTCCTAACATATCTCTGTCCTGAATTACAATGTTATCCTTTCAACTATTACCATATACTAATAAAAAAAATTCTTGCATATATCATATTAATGGATGAAATGTATCAATAATGATAAATTGTCATGTAAAATAATATAAAGTATAAATATTATTTTTACAGGATAATTAATTTGATTCATAAATGCATTCATGGATCATGTTGATAAATCTTTATACAACTATATAAATGGTCATAGTTTTGTTTTATAAATTTTTATTTTCTTAATTTTTCTTCTTCCTGTAAATGTCAACTTAGAATAATATTTCAAATAAGAATGGATTAAAATTAAATTCATATTTTAAGTGAAAATTATAAAATGTTTATGATATCAAATTCAAATATTATTCACTCCAAATTTGGAAAGATCTTGTGAGTTTGAAAGAAATATTAATCAAACCCCTTACCATCATTCATCCCTATCTTATTTTCGGATAACAGATACAAATAATGTTCAGTCTTCAAACATTTACAGAAAAGAACAGAAACTAGAATTATTAATTTGGCAGTCACCTGATTATATGGTCACAAGTTTGCGTAGCACCTTGGAGTTAGGAAGACTTCTTGTGGAGCAAGGGATCAGAGATGACTTGGGGCTCAAAGTCTGGCTTTATATAATTGGCGAGCAGATCAGCATACAATTCGTACCGAGCAGTCATTCGAAATCCCCACTTGTCTTTCACCTGTCTACACAGGTTAAGGTCCATATCTGAGATCAGTAATCCATCCTTGTGACGAGAAAGAGAGGGTGTGCAAGAAGTATCTGGTGCCGAAAAATGACTAGACCCGTAGAAATGCCCGAAATCCGTATGCTGTGGCTTCCCATCGCCTGAAGTGAATGGATTTGGGAATGTCTCAGTTCCAACACGATTGATAGATCCAACAAAGTAACTGTTGGCTATTGCAGCATTACGAGCCTGTAGAACCATTTATTTTATGTACTTAAACTTCTTGAAAGCAATCTTTTAACCATAAAACTAATAGAGCACGATAAAGATTAACTGGCTGCTATCTACTAGAGCATCATAAAAATAATTAAACAGAATACATCATCTAAATAAACTATGGCATTTATTTCTTCAAGATTATCATAGGTGTTGCATCTTTATCTGTATGCATACACTAGGCAAGACTAACTTTCCAGTACCTAGTAAGTGCTCATTGGAAGTATAGACCAAACAAGCAAATGAAATGTGTGAAAACAATTATCACATAAAGATAAAGCATGAAATAAACCCAATGCTATAGGAAATAACCTCAATAGACCACATTGGTTCGCTAAGTTCACCAACAGTGGCAGATGGATTGAAAACAATCTCTGCACCATTCAAGCCAAATGCTAACCAATTCAGTGGGTGGTGCCTCCCATAGCATATATTTACAGCAATCTTTCCGTAAGCAGTTTCGAACACAGGATGTCCTGTATTTCCTTCCATGTAATATGTGCTTTCATTGAAGTCACCAATTCTAGGTATGTGGTTCTGCCAAATGCAACAACAATAACATGTTCAACTAACAACTCTGTAAATAACATATGGTATGATAGAGAATAGTAAAATTTCATTTACCTTTCGATGCTTGCCAATTATGTTGCCATGGTTTCCAATTATAACAGCAGTGTTCCAGAGTATCTCTCCATGATTAACATCTCTCTCAAGAATTGGACTTATGATGACCATGTTATATTTGCGTGCATATTCCTGAAGAAATTGTGTTGATTCTCCATCTACAGGCTCTGCAAATTCACACCAGCTCTTCTCGCGGGTACAGAAGGCAAATGGCATCATCCATGCTTCCTGAATAAGATTATGTTGAATATAAGTCCAGACTCTTAGAGCACAATGAAAATTTGATATGTAAATCAGCTCCATTATCATGTCTCAACTTACTTGCAGGCATAATATGTTCACTCCTGAAAAACCTGCGGCATCAATTATTGGCTTCAATTTCTGATAAATAGCCCTCTTTTGGTCCAAAAAAGGGGAATTTGTTGGAAGAACTATAGAGTTCTGAATAAGACCCACACGAACTACTCGAGGTTGTCTGATTAACTCTTTGTCAGCACCAAAATAGAAGGCCTCAAAGATGTAAAGATGAATACATTAGAACAATCAATGGCATAGCTTTGAGGATTTTGAGAATCATATACTATAGATAATAAAAGATGCTAATTTCTATATATCTAATAAATGAAAATATAAGATATTATAAAATATTAGTAGAGATGGTGAATATAATGTCGAAGACTTCAATACTTAAAAAAAGAAGTCCCAACTTTCAAAGAGCTTAATTCTGTGACACACCATTCAACATTCCAAAGACATTGAACAATCTACCTTGAGACTCTCTGACATGCAAACAGATGAGCAGATAAAGAAAAACATGATCCATTCCACATAATATCAGTGGAATGCCAATTTCAGAACACTGTAATGAATGCCCAAGCATTCAACACCAGTCAGAAAACAAGGCTCTTAAAACTGTTATGTTACGTAAAATCCTATCTATCCCATCTAAGATCTTAATTTTTTCAAACAAATCCTATCTATCCCATCTAAGGATATTTTTTTAAAACAAAGTGTTACATAAAATCCTATCTATCCCATCTAAGGAGATCTTAATTTTTTAAACAAATTATCCCCAGTTGTCAACTCCTTTTATGCATCCCAATTTCCTGTGAACATCCAATTACCCATTTGTTTCCAACACAAAAATATCAAAGCAGAACTCTTTCAAGAATTCAAAAAATTACAAATCTTATTTTTCATTATTCTTAAACCAGTTTTTAGAAAATATCATATCAGGATTCCAACAAGTGACCTCAAATTTTTTCGATCATGATCATAAGCAGCTTGAAGACCAATATCTAGCACCAACAATCATATCATATGTTCAAAGAATACGTAGAATTTTAAGAAATAATTACATATATATTATTTATATAACTTGGTTCTCCTTCAAAGATATTCTAATATAGAACTTGTATATACAACCGGATTCTACCTGTAGATCAAAATTATGTTCTGAAGAGAGAGCTTTTGGAGAATCGGGAAGAGGCAAGGGTTGAAGTGGCTTTCCACAATTCAGCCCCAGAAGCAACCGGCTGACTTCCTGGAAAATTATAAGTCATTATCATATCATCATATAAAATCCAGAAATTTAAACCCCAATAACAATAAACATCGACTGCTTCAAATGGATAACAAGAGTAAACAAATAATTGCAGATTTATAGCGGATTTGATTTTAAGTTTCTAATAAACACCAAAATATACAGTAATTCAACTCTGTAAAACATAAAGGCCACAGATAAATTAAATTAATCAGCAACCTTACTGATACCCATGAAAATTTAGAATCTCAAATGCAGAAAAAGGAAAGAATTACCTTGAAAAGATGAGGCTTGAGATTAGCACTGAGGAGATGGTGAAGGGAATCATAACCACAAATTGAACCATCTTCAGTGGTGGTGTTTTCTTCAATTTTTTGATTTTCTCTCCCATCCATTTTGATGCTTTTCTCTGATGATAAAAAGATGAGAGCCGTGCGAACTGAGAAGAGACTATGATATTGATAATGGTAGAATATTAACAAATGCAGAGAAAAATCATGTGCTGTTTTCGGAATTGAATATTATAATATGGATTGGTTTGGGGATCCATCATCCAAGTAAGGATGTGCTGTTGATGTTTACTGTTTAGTGTTTTAGTTGTTTAAGAAATAATTTGGCACTGTTGGATCTTTTCAGTTCGTTTACTTTTTTCTTCGATTGCAGTGGTTGAATTTTATGGTAATGACTAATGGAGTGGAGCACTTGGAATATTAAAATATGATCTATAAATTTATTAATTATTCTATTAGATTTTAAAAATGTAGAATAATATATTACATAATTTATTTTTTTTCAAATTAAATAATTCATATCTATTGATAATAAAACCGATAAATAATAAAAATAAAATTATATTTTTCTAAATAACAAGAGAGGGAGAGACCAAAAAAATAAAACAATAAACAACTAAACATCATTTTGGGCCAAGAAATTTTAGTAATTTGCATAACAAAATAAGTGCTTAACTATTATTAGAATGATAGAAAAATACTAATTAATAATTACATTTATAAACTAAAATTAGTATGAACTAAAAAAAATACTAAAATAATTTTTTTTATATAGAAATAATATTGTGTATAAAAATTTTTGGTTAACCAAACTGAAATATTATTAAAATCATTAAACGTCAATCTCACTAAACTTATAATTAAATGGTTAATTTTTGTCGATTAATTTTGATCATTTAATTGGTTATTAACTGAATTTTTCTCATCCCTATATACTGCAAAATATATGGAACGAATTGATAGGAAAAATAATATAGGATATTTTAAGCCAAAAATTTTGTCTTGAAAAAGCTCAATTTTATCCTTCTTTGCAGTATTAAAATTGGCACCTCACTGTTATGAAATATATTTTCCCTCATTATTATGTCTCATGTATTTTGTCCTAATTAGACTTCCTATCTTATTTGTCTTACTATATGTAAATTGTCTTCCTATAAGAATAAGGACATCATTAATTTTATAAATACTTATTCTTATAAACTTTTAATCCTAAATATTTTTATTTTTATTTTTTTAATTAAATTCTCTTTTAAGTATATCACAAATCATGTTTCTCCTTTTGCCTCTCTTTCGGCTTCATATCTCAAGCATGCATTAAGTTAAGGAAGCGTATAAGACTACTGTTCGAAGTTTAAAAAAAACAGTTTAAATTTTTTTTAATGTTTTAATAAATTATTTCTATCAAATATGTCAGAATAAAAATTTCTACTTACTTAATTTTCTCTAAAAACAATTTATAAATCTCAAAATAATTTTTTTTCTAAAAATAATTTTTTTTAAACGCCAAAAATGACCTAACAAGAAAAATAATTTAGCACGAAAAACTATATTCCATAACACTCACATAGTCACATACCTTATTCATTGCTTCAAGTAAATGTGAATGTATAATTTTTTAAAATGGGACGTTCAAAGTTAGGAATATTGATTTCACCTATTTTATTGTTCTTTTCTACAAATATTTTGCATAATTCTGAATATCTAATTTTCTTAGATGGGAGGTCCATAGTTAGAAATATATTCTTTGCTATAATCTATAAATTACACACAGCAGTCGTTTTTTTTTTTTTCTCTTTATATTATAGATTGAACATATTAGAAAAATTATATTTTCTTTGTTATTTTTGGGATTCAAAGATTTGGGGATTTGTTTCTACAAATAATTTTCAGTTTGTTAATTTACAGTGCTAACAATTTTTTTTTTCCTATAGCAATTTGGGCTGAACTTTGATGATCTGTTACAACTAGCAAATTATGAGGAAGCATGTTTGATCATTATTGAATGCACAACTGTAGGTTATAATCGCCTTGGTCTACTTGATGCAGTTATGCCGAAGCTTAGAATCGATGTCACAAAGCCATTTGTTGTGGGTGACTTTTTCTCCACGATATTTACATTTTGCTGAATCCCAAAAGAAATTTGATACCCGTATGCAAAAGGGTAAAAGGTAACTTTTCTACATCAGAAGGATCTTAATTTGCAATTGGTTGAATAAATAAATAAATAAATAATCACTGCACAAAAACGTTTCACGTAAGTGCATGTGCATGAGTTTTTTCTTCACAAAAGATCCAAAAATGGGTTCAATTAAACTCTGTTGCAATTCTTGTCAAAAATCAATTTCTGGTCCTACCTATCAATGCACCGAGTGTGATGAATTTATCTTTTATAATCATGTGCTCAATCACATCCAAAGCTTGACTATATTAATTTTAAGCTTCACCTATTCTATAGAGAATCAAATCTATCTGCAAAAAATGTATGTAAGTACAGTTCATCTCAATGTAATGATTGTCTACTCTAAAGTCATATCAAATATGGATTTTATCAATAATTTATAACTACGGAAAACATGCATATTCACTTAACTTTGTTATGATGTCATTTTGGTACGAGTATGAATAGAAATGGAAAGCTTTTGAAAGATATAGAAAGTTTCTGAGCTACAAATATATGGAAAACTGTTGAGGTTAGTCTCACGCACTTGGTAATATACATTTTTTGCATCAATATTTTTGGAACCAATTATGGATAAGAATTTATTACAGAATTAATTACCCAGATGAGTAACTTACATCAATCCAATTCACTTATCTTCACCAGCAATAAAAAGAAAAATATTTAAACCATATGGTGAAACAAGAGGAACACATTTTTCATACCCTATAATTAATGGAAAACAAGATTGTTGGTTTTCATGGTAGAATTGGTGACCTCTTTGGTGTTAATAATGTTGCAATTGGCATATATGTGGATCCTATCTAGCATCATCCATGTGGGATGAGTTGACCCTTTAATGTTTTAGTTGTTTAAAAAATAATTTGGCACAGTTGGATCTTTTTAGTTTCTATTACCGAGCACTTGAAATATTAAAAGATTTTATCTTCATTAAAATGATTTTTATAAATAAAAGAAAATGTAGCAAGAATAAAGGCAATTGTAGAAAAAGAGAGAATTTTATTTAGTACCCTTCTTTCTACTTTTCATTTGCTACATTCGGGAAATAAAAAATTGGATAAATTACTCATATCTCCTTATATTTAGTTGAATAAACTAATTCATCTATTTATTTTTAAAAATATATTACTAAGTTTCTTGTGTTTAATTGCATTAACTAAAAAGGCATATGTTACTTTTAAATTAAATATTTTGTTAGTCAATTAGAATTTTTTTGAAATAATCAAAATTAATTTTATAATACCAAAATTATCATTATTTATTTTTTGACATTTTATTAACTTAAAAAATATATTAAAAAAGAAAGATAAATTTGACATTTTAGTATAGAGATAATGAAATTAAAAATTTATTTGGTATTTTTAAGACAAAAAAGAATGATAAATTTGACATTTTATTCATTTCTAATGATAAAAATAAAAGAAATGACTAAATAGTATATTAAACCAAAATATGAGAGATTTTATAATGTATTTTAAAAAATGGACGAATAAATTAATATATTCAATCAAATTTTAGGGTTAAAAATAATTTACCCTAAAAAAATTTATTGAATGCTTTGAATATTATTACCTTATATTGTATTGATATTTATATCTTTTAATGCCATAAGTAATAAAAATATTTTTTTAAATTATATGTTGTGGCACTGTACACGATATATATATATATCTACATTATTGATTTTAGGTCCAATCAAAGAATGAAAAATATTTATATCATCCATTAAAAATTATGAAAGACAAAATAAGTTATATAAAATATAAAAAATATTAATATATAAACGCTAACTGATTTATACCAGCGGGCTCAATTTAGCCGAAATCGAGGTTGGTCACCTTTTGCCAATATTTTTCATGTATTTTTATTATTATAAAGGTGGATTTCGTTCCATTTGTTCCAAATCGGCATGTGTCTTCATCCCACTTGCCTGCCATGAACAGCAGGTGAAAGAAAAGAATCCCGCTTTCTAATTTGCCCAACAAACACAGAAAACGAATTCTTCAATTCAAGCCCAGAAAGAGAAAAACCGTTAAACTTTATCTGATTGAGTAGCCTGATTTTCTCTACTTCACAAACAGATTTCTTTTCTTTGATTTTGAGGCTGAATTTGCCTACTTTCTTCATTTTCGTCTTGGAAAGAAATGGCGAGAAATGGGGAAGGTGAAGCAGGAGGAGGAGGAGAGAGCGTTCCTCGGATATCGTCGAGCTCCAGATTGAGACCAGGACGAGACCCTTTCTTGGTCGTTTGTAGATGCTTCAGCTTCTTGACGGCTCTAACTTCCATACTCTGCATTGCCGTTAACGTTCTCTCCGCTGTTCGTTCCTTCAGAGACGGATCCGATGTATGCTTTCATATACACTAACATTCAAGTATATACCTCTCATTTAATGCATAGGGGAGTTACTCAATGTTAATTGGTTGTTTCTTGTTAGATATTCAATGGGATTTTCCGGTGTTATGCGGTGGTGATTGCGTTTGTTGTGGTTATAGCAGAGACGGAGTGGGGATTTATCATCAAGTTCTGGAAGGTTCGTTATCCTTTTTTTCTTTCACTTCTCAATTTTTTTAATATATTTTTGCATGTGTTCTGTTTTTCTAATTTTGGATTAGAAATGTTGTGTTGTTATCTTCCGTGGATCAGGATCCTCGTACTTTCGGGCCAACATGACTGATCAAATTTGTGTAATCTTACTTTTCAATTCAAATTGAGATGTTGAGATGCTGCCAACTCTCTGAAAATTCAAAATTTTAATTAAAGTCAACCATGTAATATGAATTGAATGGTTTTGATTATTCAAACACGCAGTAAAGACATCATTGGCTTCTTAGTCTCACTTTTAAGTTGATATCGATTTGATATTTAGTTATTTACCCTGTTCCATAAATAGGTGAACATGCTTTTTTTTTTTTTTCTTTCCCAAACTTTATAGTTAACAAGGTTCTTATTAGGGATTAAACAAGGAAATTATGTTGAAAAATTAGAAAATCTGGGTGCTGGGAATTTGTTTTCCTCAAAAAAGAGAATGTGCATTCTTAACCATTCTTGGAAGCAGGTGGAGGAATTCCCAGTAAATTTGTGAAAATATTAGCAGAAACAGCGCTATCTCAGTCTGTGAAATACGATTGTTTTTAGTTGAATTCTGCCTATTCTACCTTGCTATAATAAAAAACTAGAAGGGTTACCTACTATGAACTTTAGACTTGTTGAGTGTGATGATTATAGAGATCCATTTTAAATATCTGATTGCACAATTTATTTTTCAGGTGTCATTGTAATGGTTCTAAATATGAGCTTGCATTCCTCATTATTACAAATAAAACCAAACACTACTACTTTAAACTAGTTTTTTGGGACTAACTTTAATATTTCTTATCATGATGAGGGATGATATGCTTATAAAACCCTGTTGAAAGCTATTTTTTCTGGAGCAGTGTACTGGTAAAACTCAAATTCACTTAATTAGTTTTCTATTTATCAAAACATCTGATCTGTTCAGAAAAAGAAAACCCTATTATGCATCTGCTTTTGAGTACTTAGTTTTCTAATTTCATCAAATAGGACATAGGTTCAGAGTCTAGCTCCTTTGAAGCAAATTTCTTGTCTAGAAGTGGCAAACAGCAAATTAAGAACTGTCTTTCTATATTGTGGATTCCAATGTTGGGCTTCACTTTTCAGCTTCTAGTAAATTGTAATGCTAACTGTGAGCAAATTAGTGTACAAAATTACGAAAGAAAAATGAGTGAGACTAGGAAATTAAACTATAAAATGTCTCTGCCTTATGCATTTATATCAACTTAAACAGCAGACAAAATTCAGGACTAGCATATGTGGTAGTTGCTTGAAGTCGCTTAGAAGCCTTTTTCCATGCATCATTCTTAAAACTTATTCTACATTTTGCAGGTGTTGGAGTATTGGGCTGGCAGGGGTATGCTGCAGATTTTGTATGTCTTGCATTTTAGTAAGACCTTCCTATTTTATTTACTTACACACACTCAAACTATGCATTCTCATAGAGACAAGTGAGAGAGAGAGAGAGAGAGAGAGAGGGAGGGAGAGACTCTTATTTGGACTTTAAAGTAATGGTTGCTGTTTCAGCGTTGCTGTCATGACGAGAGCTTTCCCTGACTATTCGGCAAGCCAGAAGGATCTCATTCTTCTACAAAATATAGCAAGCTACATGCTCCTTGCTTGTGGTGTGGTCTATGTTGTTTCGGTAAGATGACAAAAATAACTTGTCTTTCCTTATATTTGACTTTCGCTTGACCCTAGTGGTGTTTGCAGAAATTTTCAGCTCAAATATATGTTCGAGTAATTTTCTTCTGTTTCTCGAGAACTTTTTGGTCTATTAAGCAGCAAGTTTGCAAGTTCTTGATATTATTTTTTTGCTAAATTACTTTCGAAGTGTGTCTTAGTTGAGCTTAATATCAACCTTCTTAGTTTACTGAATTCACATAAAGATTTCAAATTTACTCCTGCTTTTCCTTTTGAGGAATCCTGAAACTAAACAATGACATTTCATGTTTGATGAACTATCAATCTCCAGGGAATTCTTTGTATTGGCTTTCTCAAACGTGCTCGTCAGCAGAAAGAAATTACCAGGGAGCAGGCAGTCAAGGATCTGGAGGTAAGAAACTATTACCATATAAGAAAATTGATGGGTTACACTGGAGTTTGTTGAAAGTTTTTGGCCTGTCATTCACTTCCATGCTTATATATGCTTATTGACTATTTTTACTCCAGTTTATGCTATTATGCTTTAGTTCTGACAACATCTCTTACAGGTCAAGGCATTATGTGGACTTCCTTTTGTGACTAAAGGAAATATGAGTTCTTAGATATTCTTGAATGTCTGCTTTGCTATGCATATTGACTGCACATGGAAAGATAGTCTTCTCTAGTATATTGGAAGTTAGGCCAATATGATGATGATAATGATGATCCTTATGATTTTACTCGATATTTTCAAGTGTCTGAGGGACTCAGATTATGTGGATTCCGAATTGTTGGATCAAGATAATTTCTTTGTTTCCTCTGATCTCTTAAATAAGGGCCACATGTTTTATTGTCTCTGATAGACTAACAAAATTGGAAATCGAAACTTCTTTCTCTAATACTTGTTGACGCCATGATCCATAATTACCAATTACAAACTCAATCATGAAAAGGTTCTCATGAGGCAGGGAAAACATTTTGCTGATGATGGCGTTCAGTAATTGAATACATGAATGTATTTTTCTATTTTGCTGATTAAGGTATTGTGCATGGTTAGAATATACTGTTAGAAATAACTGAAATAATTGACATGATAGTTCTAAATTTGATGTGAATTTTCTTCACGAGCAATAGGTCTTCTTAGACAATTTTTATACTTAATTAGCTTTTTGCTAAATGTCTATCGTTACTAGATTTTCCTGTATCCACTAACGTGAATTCAAAATTGCAGCAAATGGAAAGGAGGAGGGAGGAACTTGAACAATTGCTTTTGGCAGAAAGAGGTTGACGCCATTTGTGTAAAACTGTTGTTCAGATCATGGCAACTGAACCGGCTTCAATTCTGTGAATCTCATGTTTGTATGCTTTTGTTGTCTCATTTATTTATTCTGTTTGTTGTTCTAGAGTAGAGGCAGGATGTTCATTAGAGTTTTATAGTTCTCGTTGGAAATCATTTGATAACATTTGTAATCCATATATTCTGTTATCAAATGCATAGCATTTTCAAATAAGATTTACAGACATCTATTACTCATTGGCCTGGCTGGGAAATGTAGTGTATGCTTATATATTGATTATGAAAGTTATTTTTTCATGGAGAAAAATAATGGTGAAAAACAAATTGAGAATTTCTGATAAATTGTATCTATAATTCTATATACAATTGAATGGTTTACATTTCTGGTTATGACTCTTCAGAAGCGGCAAAGTTGTAGCTGATGGCTTGTTTCTCGATGTTGGAGATAGAAAGACATAGAGCAGCAACTAGCTACTGACGTGGCTAAGTCTTTCTGTATATCCCCATTATCCTTAATTTTGATCAAAGAAATAACATACTCCATGAGTTCTGCATCGCATGGTAATGTGAGAGGCCCTTTGCTTGGTAATCCAAACACCTTCTCTGCCATGTTAAGTAGTTCTCTGATTATTTCATTGTTAAGATACTTCAAAGGAAGTAAAAATCGTTTGCTGTCAGCAGAGTACACAACAAAGTGGCCCTTCGAAGCCATCGTTGATGTGCCACAACTGTTTGTTTCCGCGCTTCCAATGGCTTGTGACAGCGTGATTCTCTCTCGTTTCATAGCAGTTAGCTTCTGCCATTTCCTGGCCAATTTGAGAAGCTTATTGGCACTGATCATCTTTTTTACTCTACAATCAAAAGGGAGAGATCCTGAAAGAAAATTGGCAAGGAAGAAAAAGAGGAAAAATGCACATCTTTGTGAATTGTGATGGGTAGATGGCAAAGGAGATTACTTGACTATATATGTATATATTCACAAAGCAGACGCATATATGAAGCAAAACCACGTGATTGGTGGATATGAGTGCCTGTTTATGAGGTGGGCGTGTTGGCTTATGTTTGAAAATCAATCCCTCAAATTATGTCATATCTATAATTCTATATCCTTGTGTTAAGCAATCAAACAGCAAATTGAAACAGAAGTGATTGCTTATGACCTAATAAATTCATTACAAAACAGACTACTTGAGCCACACAAGACCAAAAGATGAAAAATGGGCTTCATTAATTTCGAAAAACTGATCTAAATTGAAGTATATCGCTGAAAGCTGGTAGAGTTGTGCAAGTTTGGATGACTGGGCATTTATGTGGTACAAAAACGATGCAAATGGACCCAATTTGTCCAAGAACTGCCATCCACATACATGTTTGAAATTCGTGCCTCAGCAGTAAAATTTAGAGGAAATTTTTTTCTAAAAAAAATAATAATAACCTTTACTTGCTGTTTCAATTAAAATCTTTATTGGTCTTGGAAGGCACAAGACCAGCTATAGTCCTTTTTCATGGAGATCCCACAATGCGGGGGTAAATGAAAAGCAACCCATGTGAGAGTTGGATATGAGATCAAGCCTGTTGGCCAAGTGGGCTTGTCGGCTTGTGTTTGAAAAATCAACTCTAGTTTTGAAGGCGGATCAAAGCACTGCAATTTCTGTATCTTTTTGCCAATTATTTTTCTAAAAAAAAAGATGCAGAAACACAGGCAGGTGGCTATACTTTGGATGAAACTAGGTAAATGAGGATACAGAAACTGTGTTTGGCTTGAATCTTGAGTAATCGAGTAGAAATAGTTCCAAGGTTCATTTTTAGTATTTCTACATAAGACCTGCTAAAAAGAACCATTCGACCTAAAAATTCAACCTTGTAATTTTAATTAATAATGGGACGCATGGAATTAAAACTTTTTTACTTTTCTCGAGTTATCAAATCATTACTCATTCTAAAAGTTTAAGCTTGTGAAAGAGGACGTATCTGAATTTATTTATTTATTTTGGTTTTTATCTTAGAGGGTATCCATCCAAGCTCTGTCAAGCCACATTGCTGGAAAGAACAGTGAAGCAAATTTCCATTTTTTTTTACAGCTTTTCTAGGTGTTTATGAGTGATAGGTCCTTTGTCCTGATAAATCGAAAGCTCAATTAACCAAACAATTCAGCTTTTAGTTTATTAGATCGTCAAAAAATTTGAGAAAAAAAAAAAAACAAAAAACTGAACTAAACTGGCACTTGTGTCAATGTACATAATTTTGTCACGATTTATGTGATGCCTATATAGTTAACTACGAAGCTTCAAAAGCTGCAAATTGGTAATTGATGGCTTGGTACTTGATGTTGGAGATGGAAAGGCAATGAACAGCAATTGCTAGCTATGAAAGTTAATAATGCTCTCTCTACATCTCTAGTAGCTCTCTGTTCGATCAAAGCAATTGCATATTTCATAACCTCCGAATCGCATGGTAAAGTGAGAGGCCCGTTGCTTGGCAATCCGAACTCATCTTCTGCCATGTTGAAGAGCTCTCTGATGAATTCATTGTTGAGATATTCCAAAGGAAGCAGAAAACGTTTTTGATCTGCGGAGTACACTACAAAACAACCCTTCTCAGCTTTTGCAGATGTGCTGCAACCGCTTGTATCAGTAGCTCCAGCGGCTTTTAGCAAAGTGATTCTTTTTCGCCTTATAGCAGCCAACTTCCGCCATTTTCTTGCCAACTTGATAAGCGTCTTGGCACTGATCATCTTGTTGCTTTAGAAAATATGTTTTTAAGTGAAAAATTGAAGGAATAGAGACGTAAAGATTCTTGGAGTAGTGAATGCCAATCTTGTGATGAGTGTGGAAGGCAGAGGCACTAGGCATGACTATATATACACAAGGTCATAAACAAAGGAGCTCCCACCATGTAGTGCTAAATGGGAAGCAAAACCATGTGATGTATGGCTACGTGGGAAGTGGGCATGTTTGGTTGTGTCTGAGGGTCAAGCCATCAAGGTGGTGCATCGTTTGTGATATATCAATATCCTTGTTTCAAGTAGTTAGATAACATAATACATATGATAGGAAAGAGTGTTATCATAGCAAAAGCAAACCATGTGAAGCACAAGAAAATTAGATAAAATGGTTGCATTCAATTCATACCAGTCTACAGCAAGTTATCCAATTACTATACCGTTTGCAAAATTAAATGTCAAGTTCATGCAGTAAGCTGAAGTATAATTCTTCATTGACTAGCTACAAATTGCAGTCAAATTCCAAATTTCTCATCTTTGGATTTCAAGAAACTGATTAAAACCTATCTCCTGGATTAAAGGCTTTCAGATTTATCCAAAAACTTGGCACAAAACTTGTGAGGAAATCAACAAGATTTTTTCTCTAATAAAATGCATGATTTTTTTTTCTAGGGATATATTCCCAAATGAACCTTTTAAGTGCTGGTTATGTTTGATGCCTTAATAAATTCCAATTATGGCAAGGAAGTTATCTCAATTTTGATTTTTGCTTTAGAAGAACTGCAAAAATATTTTCTTTCTTCATAAAATATCGGGAGGGAAATGTTTCCTCCAATCAGGGAAACTTTTCCCTGCTTTCTGAATATAGTGCGAAGTAGTTTTTCTATGTAATTTTAAAAGAGTTCTTATAGTAGTCTCGTTTGGTTTGATCAATGATCCGTTTTTCACCTGAAATACAGGAAGTCGACGACCCACGGTGAACGGAGCATGCCTTTTGCAGATCCAGTTTCACAGAGAAACAGAGAGATTTATGAGGTTAGGGATTTTGTCGATTTGGATAAATGATAGTAATTGTAAAAATTATTTCAATGAAGAGACAATTTTAATAGACAAAAGCAAAAATTTTGAGATTCTTGTTAAAAATATACTAATGTACACTCGTCTATTAATTTTTACAGATCTGATTGTAACTATCAATAGCTGCAAATGAGTAATTGATGGACTGTTGGTTGATGTTGGAGATGGACTGTTGAATAGTAACTGCTGGCTATGCAAGTCAATAATGCCTTTTCTACCTCTCTATTAACCTGTTGTTTGATTAATACAATTACATATTCCATAAGCTATGGTAATTTGAGAGGTTCGTTGCTACTCAATCCGAACTCTTCTTCTGCCATGTTGAATAACTATCTGATCATTTCATTGTTAAGATATTCCAATGGAAGCAAAAACCTTATTTTATCTGCAGAGTACACTACGAATTGACCCTTCTCAGCTTTTGTTGATGTGCTACAGGTGCTAGTTTCTGCAGCTCCATTGGTATGCGGGATTGTGATTCTTTTTCTCTTGATTGCTGCTAGCTTTTGCCATTTCCTTGCCAACTTGTGGAGCTTCTTCACACTGATCATCTTGTTAATTACTTTGTAACCTGAAGGGAATATTTTATGGAGGAAGCTGGAGAGAGTGCTTTAGATTTTAGAGTACTGAATGCTTATATTGCGTTGGATAGAATGCAAAGTGCGTGCCTTGATTATATACTCATAAGGCAAGAAGCAAACCATTTCATGGAGCTCCCACAATGTAGGGATATACAGGAAGCACAACCATGTGATGGGTGGTTGTAAGAGCTTGTGTGGGAGGTGGGCATGTTTGGTTATGTTTGAAAATTATTAAAGCGAGACAGAGCATATATGTAGTTGTGATGTATCTATGTCTTTCTGTCAAATGTTCAACTAGCAAACTAGATATAATACCGGTGGCTCATGTCATAGCAAACTGTGTGAACCACAAGAGAAGAAGAAGATTTATGCAGTCTAGGCACAAATTTAAGTTGGATCCTATATGTCTGAACTGACAAACATTGTGCACGTTATTAGAAGCAGAGTGAATCATTTGGCTGCTAGTCTGGATTTTTTAGACCGATCTTTTGGAATTCTAAGATTGAATCTTGGAAGGCTGGACAACTATTCCACAATCTCTTTATGCAGTAATGATGCTAGCAGGTATGGAATTTGCTATTGCAATAGATCTCTTATTCATTGCAGCATAGCTATAAAGAAACTGTTCAGCACTAGAACAAAATCACATTTGGCTTGCTATAGACTTAATATTTTTTTGAAGTAGAAGTGTACAGCAAACCTATTCTTTGTTTAACCCTATTTATGAGTACTAATTTCTAATATTAAATCAGAAAAATTAGATTAAAGCATGTCTTTATGGAGATTGTATATAGCTTTAATAAATTACAATTATTTGATTTACTAGAACAACTGAACATGAGTTAAAAGTACTTCTCTTTCATTTGGCCTAATTAAAGAATGGAAAATCAAGCATCGGCAACACTGTAAAACAGACAAAGTGGCACTCATCCAGCATATTTTCTTGCATAAATGTTGAAGCATTTTCACGTGAAATGACTGAAGATGATATGGGATATCTTATTTATGTCTTCTGCTCATTTTATCATGTAAGGAGTGATTCTTCAAATGTTACTCTGAAGTTCAATCATTGTAAAAGAGCTATCCTTTCCGTTTAATGATGATTTCATCTGTTTTCTTAACAATTTATCAGCGACTATCCACATATTCTATTTCCCTCACTCAAATTTCTTCCTTAGTGATCCAAACTCAACTTGATATAACCATTGGTTTTGTTGTTTACTGTAACAAAGATGGTTAGATTAGACAGGGACTTTAGTTAATCATAAGAAGACGAATCTCAGAATGCAATGCTTTGTGGTTGAGATTTTCAAGGAAAAAAATTATGCTCGTTCATTTTAGTGCATATGTTTGCCTTAATGTATATGCTTCTAAGACTGTGCTTAAGCACATTGTACATGTTTTTCCATGTGTTATTATCAGATAAAGAGATTTCTTTTTTCTTGTTGGACGTCTTTGCAGCATACTGACCAAAGAAAGATCCAGTATAGATATAAGTTACTATAACAAGATACAAGAAGTCCAGAATCTTGAATGTGTTTGTCAACAAGAAAAATTATCTATAAGAGCAGGAATCACAAAGTTCAATTTTACATGCTTAAATTGATTGGACGCCGCAATTCTTTGTCCTCATGAAAATTTTTCACTGAAAGATAATGAACATTAGAATAAAATATTTGGTACTTCCATTAACATTTATCAACGTACAATTTGCATCATGTATTGTTTACAGATCTAATTATAACTATTCAGAAGCTACAAATTGCTAACTGGTGACCTTTTACTTGATGTTGGAGATGGAAAGACCATGAACTGCAAGTACTAGCTAAGGACTTCAACAGTGCTCTTTCTACTTCTCTGGTAACCTGCTGTTTGATCAAAGAAATTGCATAATCCATAAGTTCTGAATCACATGGTAATTTGAGAGGACCGTTGCTTGGCAATCCAAGTTCTTCTTCTGCCAGATTGAACAGCTCTCTGATAATTTCATTGTTAAGATATTCTAAAGGAAGCAGAAAAAGTTTGTGATCTGCAGAGTACACTACAAAACATCCCTTCTCAGCTTTTCCAGATGTGCTGCAACTGCTTATGTCTGCAGTTCCAGTGGTTTGTGACAATGTGATTCTTTTTCGCCGAATAGCAGCCGACTTCTGCCATTTTATTGCCAATTTGATGAGCTTCTTGATACTGATCATCTTGCTTCTTTAGAGTCGAAAGTAAAAAAAAGGATTTTCAAGAGAGAAATCGAAGGAAGAGAGTGATTATGATTCTTGGAGTGGAGAATGCTAATCTTGTGATAGGTGTGGAAGGCAAAGGCTGTACCATGACTATATATTCACAAGGCTAGAGACAATAGAGCTCCCACCATGTAGGGTTAAATGGGAAGAAAAACCATGTGATGTGCAGCTGTAAGAGTAAGAGAGGTAGGCATGTTTGGTTATGTTTGATAATCAATACATCAAGGTGGAGCAAAGGTGTTGATGTGTCATTATCCTTATGTCAATTAGTTATAGCAGAAAAGATACGAAAGTGTAGATGAAATGGCTGAATTAAATGAGTAGCATCGGCAGTCTAGACCAAGTGACTCAGTTGTTTGTGAAGGTGGCAGAGTTGTACAGGTTTTGTTATGAGTCTAGACATAGATGTGGCAGAGGAAATTAAAGTGGAACCCAATGTCTTGGAATCGCCAAACAGATGTATGAAAACTGAGGCTCAGAAGTGACAATTTGTGCGTTTGTATATTTCCAGAAGCAGAATAGTATGCCAGTCTGGATATGGGACCAAGGTTTTGGAATTCTAAGACAATTTTTTTCACGATCATCTTGTGGTCATGGAAAATAGGTATTGCATTTGTTGCTATGTTGTATTGCAAGTGATCTTTGATTTGTTGCAGCGTGCCTACTAAAAACTGATTAGCACATAATAACTAAAAGAAAACACATTGGAGTTAATATAATATATTTTTTGTGCAAAACTGAAATTGTAGACCAAAATTTAGTAAATAATGCATGCACATAATCTGCATGAACAAGATGTAAGAGGTTAGGAATCTTGACTATCAATGAAAACAAAACAAAACAACCGAGCATAAGAAGCGGATTCAGAGATTCCAGTGCTATGTTGTTTGAACTCTATTTTGAGAAAGGATTACATATGATTTTCCTCTATTGAATATTCTTATGAAGATTACAACGTTTATATTCATTTTTCCCCTTTTATGTATTGATTTTTATATCGTATTTACAGATATCTTTTTCATTTGAATGTCTCTGCAGTGAGCTGAAGTGGGGTTTCTCATTGACTAAGTAGAAAGTGCAAGCAAACATGTGTTCTTGCTCTTTTACTAGCAAGAGCAGGGGTGGCCGAAATCACATTGTGTATGAAATTCAAATTTTCATTACCTGGTATTTCAAGAAATTGATTAAACCGATCTTTTGGATTAAAGTTCTTCACCAAATTTAGGTTTGAAACAGAAACATATTGTTGTAACATATTTGTTTTCTTAATTGGTAACTTAGGCAGGTTATATGAGGAAATCAGGAAATCAACAGTAGACACGAATCTGCCGCTATCTGATATTCAGGATCTATCCTAAATCAAGATTTTTTTTTTGAGTAAGATGTATGATTATTAATTTTGGAAATAATATCATCTTTCTGTTAACCTTTATTGCTGGCTAATATATGATTTTTTCCTTAATTTCTTATGGTTAAATTATAAACTATAGTAATTAGGGTATAGTGGAGGGTCTGGTCACCAAGCATGATATAGAGATGGCTACGGCTGGTCCTTTTTTTTCGTTTCTTTTCCTATTTCGTGCTTCTTTAGATGCAATTCCAACTGTTAATGTTTTTGCGGGATCAGAATTCCTGAGAGGATGATAGGGGGACAAGGATAAAAAGTCAATTAGGAGTAACAGAGAAATATTTATGAGGTAAGTGACATAGTGGTTGCATAAATTTTAGTTATTATGAAAAATATTTCTTGGAGTGATGACAGGAAAATTTTTTGACAGGAAAATTTTTCGAGATTCTTGATAAAATATATGAATGTACAACTATGTAGCCATACAAATCTAATGACTCTTCAAAAGCTGCAAATTGGCATAATGTAATTATAATTCTTCAAAAGCTGCAAATTGGCATTTGGTTGATTTTTCTGGATTTTGGAGATGTAAAGATGATAAACAGCAACTGCTGGATATGGACATCAACAATGCTTTCTCTACATCTATAGTAACATGTTGTCTGTTCAAAGCAATTACATACTCCACGAGCTCTGCATTGCATGGTAATGTGAGGTGCCCTTCCAAACTCTTCTTCAGCCATGTTAAATAGCTCTCTTATAATTTCATTGTTAAGTTATTCCAAAGGAAGCAAAAAGCATTTCTGATCGGCAGAGTAAGTAAACAACAAAATGACCTTTCTCAGCCATTGCTGATGTGCTACAGCAGCCTGTATCTATTTTTTCTCTGTTTCTTGGCTTTGTGTTTCTTTTTCGCTTGATAGCAGCCATCTTTCACCATCTCGTTGTCAATTTTAGGGTCTTTTTGACACCGATCATCTTGCTAGTAAATAAATGGAAATATTTTAGGAGGAAAAGTAGAGGAAAACTTAGATTCTTTAATGCTGAAAGCAACTTTTGTGGTGATGGGTAGAAGGCAGAGCAAGCAAGTTGATTATAAATTGACAGGGCCTTGCATAATCCACTTAATGGATGCAGGGGTACAGGAAAGCAAAAGCATGTGATAGGTGGTGTTGAAAGACTTTTTATGATGCTACAAAGTTTGCCAATCGAAACACAAGAAGGTGGAGAATAGATGTGTTATATTTTTTTTTCCTTCCAATTGGGTTATGATGAAAATAGGTCAATGGAGACAATTTATCATGCATAAACAATCTATGTGATCCACAATGAATAAAAGACAAAATTGACAAGACAATTGTTGAAAGTTGGTAGTGTTACTGGAAGTTGGGTTCTATATTATTGGCTTAAATACGTCAGAAATACACAAGTTGGACTCAATGTACCCTGGAAGGACTAGACAATTAGTTAGAAAATATATGGCTCAATTCAGAAACAGAGCCACATAGGATTTTGATGCCATTGTAGAATCAAGATCAGTGGTTTGATAAGAGCTTGTTGGTTAAATTTGACAATCAACACATCAAGGTGGAGCACAGGGTGTGATATATCTATATCCTTTTGTTAAGTGGTTGACCGACGCAAAAGTTTCAAAAGTTGCGGCTTTTCTTGACTATATCATAGCAAGTGGATACTATGTGAACCACAACAAAAGAAGATGAAGTGGTCACATTTATTATAGATACTAAGTAAATGCTTATGCAGTCTAGACATATATATGGGAGAACACAACTTTCCTGTCTCGTTTTCTTGTTTAGTTTCAAACAGCTCAATACAAATTCAAAATTCCAATTTCACGATAGCAGAAACCCCATTTCAAATAAGGGCATAGTTCATGTCGCAATCCAAATCGGATTATGACCGGTACATAGATTGATCATACCCAATTTATACAAGTCATCAAAACAAAATACAAGTATTGAAAGTTCCAATAATAAATAAATACTTAATAAAAATGAAAGCAAAAAGTTTGAAGTCAAACTTACTAACAAACAATTATCCCATAAATAAACTGCAGTGTCTATAAAGAATACAAAATAAAAACAATTCAAAAGAAAATTTATTAAATGTGCCTAATGAATAATATAAAGTCGGGCCAAACCAAATTATGCAGTCAAAGAGAAACAGAGGAAGCTTAGATCAACTAGCAGCTAAAACTTAGACTAACTACAAAATAACTAAAATTCTGAAAAAGAAAAAGAAGATGTAGTATGAGGATACAATGTGCTCAATGAATGCCAATTATAACATACAACATACTAGAGACATGCAAATGTTTGGATAGTTTTACAAATTCTTTCAATTCCTCAAACGAGCAATGATCAATCGAATAACATTTATTCAAATAAATAAATAATATAAATAAAATCAACGATACAATATTATAAAGTGGTGATACCCCACACTACCAAAGGTTAAATAGTTGGTAAATGCTCTACCAGTAACAAATATTCATTATCAAAGATACCGATACAAGTGTTTCTAATGCAAGTAAAATGTTATATGATGCATATGGTAATGAGTGCAAAACTTGATGCTATGGTATTTGTGGATAATCTAGATAAAGATATTAAATATATAAATTGCTCATAATAAATTCAGATAACAAATAAACTGAGTAACAAGGGGTGGAGCTTAGTGAGGGCATAGGAAGGTCATGACCCCCCTAAAATTTTGAAACTTCTATTTACAATATAATTAAAAATTATAAGAAATAATTTTCATGTATTTATCCATATATTTTATTTGCTAATTTAAATGTTGTCTATGATTCTTTTTTTTTTAAAACTTTTTTTTGTGTATTGAACTTAGGTCATTTCCAACTCAAAACACCAAAATGGTGGTAACTTTTACACTAAAATAGTATAATTACAGTAAATTTATCTCCAACCCATTACACTATTTTTTATACCAAAAAAAATATTCTATATATATTCATGTTTATACTTTATTTTATATTCTTTTTTATTACTTTCACACTATTTAATTATTTTATAAAATAAATATTTTTTTACATATTCATCCAATATTATAAATTTTATTATTGAATAATATTATAAAAATAAAAATTTATTTTAATACCACATATCATAAAAATTTGTTAATTAAAAAAATATTAAGTAAAACGCAATTTTATTGAAAATGCAATAAAAAACTTGACATTGAATAATTAATAATTGATTGAGTACTGTACATATAAAAGTGACGTTTTAATAAGTACGATTTGATTAGGTACTATTTTTTAACAGTTGAATAAAAATTTAATAATTTTTAACATTTAATATTATTTAACACTAAAATTATGAGTTACCAATGCCATAACCATTAAAAACTCTTATATATATATATATAATTATTAATTATTTATAGTTTTAAATCATCAAATTATAATATATCTACCATTATTAAAAAAAGAAAAAAAAAACTTAAATATATAAGTTGAGTTAGGTTCTACTTCTTAAACCTTAATATCCATATATCTCCATTCTCCGCACCGCAAACCGTATGCCTCTCCTTACCGCCAGCCAATAATCATGCTTAATAATCTCTCTTATCCACACAGCACGCCATAACCACCAAGCCTCTTCTTACTGCTAGTTAGGAATCACTTTCAATAATCTCTCTTCCCCACGCTGCGCGTTGCACGTCGTAGCCACCAAGCCTCTCCTTAGATTCCTTGATCCCTGCACTATCAAGCTATCAAGATTAACCTCTCAAGCTATCAAGATTAGCCTATTACACTTGCAATTGAAGAGTTTTTAGACTCAAGATTAGCCTCTCAAACTGTATCATGTATGGAATTATTATTTTTTTAATATAGTACCCAACTGTATTATTATTGTGGTAAATTTGAGGAACTAGAAGCAGTTTCAAGTATGTCGGTGATTAAAGGCTCTACTTCATATATTTTATTAAATCCTCTTTTCTCTTCCATTTATTATCTTAAATTAATTTACTGTATTTTTTTTATTATCTACAAAGGCATTGCTCAAGGGTGGCTATTTCCTAATAATTGCAAATGTATGTGTTTTAAAAATTAGTTTAATTAATTTTTTTTAAATTTAAATTATTTGAGTACCATATTATTTTATACTGAAAGAATTGGAGAGTCGTACTGAATTATCTCTAATTTTTAAGACAATACAATACGGATATTATTTTAAGTACAATTCCAAGACTTTAATTTTTACATTTCCAATTTTTTAAGACAATATTGAAAATTTTTCGATATCCAAATTGAATCAGACCATATACATTCTTAAACTCCACCACATGACTGTTTCTAATTTATACAATATATATTCTATAATTTTAATTAAATTTGAGCTGTGGATTTCACTTATCATTTTTTTTATCAAATGAAAAAAGTAGAAAAACCAGCAATATTTAAGGCTTATACCATATCATATATAATAAATCCCAAGCCACATGGATGCACATTTCAATTCAAATGACACTCTTATTTTATTACTGAAAATGCATACCTCTCAATTCAAATTATCATTAATATTATAATTATCATAATCATATTATCAAGTGGCATTTTGAATAGAAATTATTAATTAATACTCCATTAGTTGATAATGTGAGTCCTCATAACATTTTTTATTATTTTTTCTGTCAGTGCATTTTTGGGCCATAAAAATAAATCGCAAACGGAAAGGAATACTCTCTTCATCCTGTAAAAATAAATTCATTTATATCTTTATACAAATTAATAATTTTAATAATATAATTAAAATTATATATTTTACCTAATATATCTCTATGTTAATTAAAAAAATCATTATAAAATTAAGAAATAATAACTTATATTAACTCATAAAGTCACATTAAATAATAATAATAATAATAATAATAATAATAAAACTCTACTATTTGAAAAACCAAACAAATTTGTTTTGAAGTAACTAAATCCTAATGGAATAGTTATTTTTATTCTCTCTTTCTGCATTTTCTTCTCCTACTGCCGTTCTCAAAAAAATTCTGCCTAATTGCCTTCTTTCTCCAAGTAACTTTCAATTTCATTTGAGTATTTTTTTTAATTTATTCAATTAAATTTATTTATCTGTGCTTTAATATAACACTACAAAAAAACACTAAAATAGTAACCACAATTAGTAACAACAAAAATGTGATCTCTAAATAGCGATCAATTTATGGCCACATTGTGACCACAAAATACTAATATTAATTAATTAAAATAGTGACCACACAGTTATCATTTTACGACCACATTGCGATCACAATATAGTGACCATAATGTTTAGTTACTACATTTGGCGCCACTAGTTGGCGGGACATTTTGCAATGGATTTGTGACCAAATGTGGTTCTAATTTAATGACCACAAATATTGTGGTCACTAAATAGCGATCACACTATTCGTGGTCGCTATTTTGTGACCACTTTATTTATGGTCGCTACATTAATAAATTGAAACGGCTTATTAATAATCTATTGTTTTAATTTTTAACACAACAATTTTTTGTTGTCACTATTTAATGACTACATTATTCATGGTAACTATTTTTGCTTATTTATGATTTAGCAACCACATTTATATGTCATAGCTATTTAGTGACCACATTGTTCATGGTCATTAATTTGCTTCTTTATGGATTTAGCGACCACATATTATGTGGTCACTATTTAGTGATCATATTTATATGTGGTCGCTAAATTAAGACATTTTTAATAAAATAATTAATGTATTCAATTTAATATATTAAAGTTTAATTGAAATTTTAAATTAATGCTCATCTTTGATTTTATTAATTGAATTCATGATTAAAGTGCAATTTAATCAATTAATGTTGAATTTAATAATGAATTATTAATTAAATTTAATTTAATTAATCAAATGAACTTCAATTTGATCAATGGAACCTCAATTGAATAAATCAAGTGAATTCTAATTTAATTTTAACTTAATTAATTTAAGTTTAATTAATAAATTTAAACACAATTCGATGCAATCAAATAAAATTAAACAATTTCATCAATTGATGTTCAAATTTAAGAATGATTTAATTAATTTAAGTTCAATTAATAAATTAAACCCTAATTTAATCAATTGAACCCCAAATTTAATACAATCAAATAAAATTAATCAATAAAATTCCAATTTAATCTATTAAAGTTCAATTTAAGTTTAATTTAGCCATTGAATCCTAATTTGATTCAATTTGATCAATTAAACTCTAATTTATGATATGAACAATTGAGCCCTAATTTGATAAATTGAATATCAATTTAAGTTCAATTTAATTAATTGAACTTTAATTCAATTATATAAACCTTAATTTAATCAATTAAACACCAATTTAAATAACTCGAATCAAATTAATCAATTAAACATAATTTAATCAATTGAATTTCGATGTAAGTTAATTCAATTTAATCAATCTAAGTTTGATTTATTAATTGAATCTCAATTTAAGCTCAATTTAATCATTTAACCCCTAATTACTTAATTAAACTTCAATTTCAGTAAATTTAATCAAATTATTTAGTTGAATTTTCATTTAATGAATTAATATTTGATTTAAGAATGATTTAATCAATTTAAGATCAATTAATTAATTTAAATCCAATTTAATCAATTGAAGTTCAATTAATCAAATAATTAATGCATCCAATTGAAAATCAATTAATCAAATAATTAATGTATCCAATTTAATATATCAAATAATTAATAAATCAAATTAATTTCTTGATTAATTAATATTTTATTTTAAAAATCATTTAAAAAGAGCACAATACAACATTTTTATTTAAAAATAATCTAATCTAATAAATTAAAGTATTAGATTCAATAAAAATTAAAAAAAATTAATGAATAAATTTAATAAAATATAAAATTTAATAATCTAATTTAAAACTACATCGTTTTTAATGAGTATATAAGTAACCCAAGCTAAACCTAGTTTTCTCCATGTTTATGTGTCGCCGTCTCACCCCCATCTCCCTTCTCCCTTTATCCGATTTCCCCAAGTCGTTCCATCAATCACCGATTTCCACCAAAGCCACTCCAGCATTCACCGATTTCCCAAAGTCATTCCACGCCACGATTCCATACCCAATAAGCAAGACACCGAAAGAATAGAATATAAGAGCTCCAGAATTTCATTTATTCTACAACCGTTCATTGAACCCCAAAATGTGCATGAAGATTGAGTCCCTAATGCAACCAGAGTCAGATCAAAGATAAATACCTTTTTCAGGTGATAGAGACCGGTGATTCTTAATATTCAGGACTCTTTCATCGAAACACCTCTTTAAAGCGCTTGCTCTCCAGAATGACGACAGTTGCTTCCTCCTCCACATTCGGTCACCTCGAGGTATTTTGCACTTGTCTAGGTGGTGAAAATACTGTCAGATGTGGATGAATCAAAAAGTGTGGTATGTGGAAAGGATGAAGAAGGTTGGGCACGACTTCACTCTGTTCCCAACACTGGAAATCATGGAGATTCTATTAAGCAGAGGTAAGAATTTTTCAGTGTTTCGCTATATGTTTTTGATTTTATATCAAGGATTAAGGCTTTACTACCTATAAATGATGGTAATTGAATTTGTTAGACTTGATGCTTCTAATAAATGTGGATCCCTTTTTGGTTGAATTTCCAATATAACTGCTGCAGTATCTATTTTTTTTAATATAATAATGGCAGTTTCTAATATTAGCTAACATTTTGAATTGTGTTAAACATAAATTTTTAATTTGATATAACATATTTAGGTTGTTAACTGGTAATCACTTGTTAGCGTTTTGAAAATTTGATTAACATCAACACCAGACTTCTTATTCGTTTTGCAATTTTTTTTCTTAATTCTTGTGCTAGAAATTTCGCTTTTGGCATTGCAAAAACTGGAAAAATAATCCAATTCTCTCTCTATTTCTAAATAGTTGCATAATGCATTGCATCTTTGAACGGTAATGGGAGAGTTTAAAGTATCTATGAACTATGATTCTCCTGCATTCTATCCGTTCTATAAATGACATATGTCGATTGTGGATATTATCATTTAGTATAAGATTTTGCCTTGCTGGAAATTACCATATTTATTTCACTTGGTAATAGCTTTTTACTATATATGTTTCCTCCAAACAAAGGATTTCCGTTTAGTTTTGAAGTTGCCAGTTTCATCTTTATTGATTTCCTAAGAACTTAAAAATCTGTGTAATGGTCTTAATTGTAAATTTACATCTCACCAGAATTTCAATTCTAGCAAATGGAACTGTACAAGTGTGAATTATTGCATTTTTTTTTCTTTATTTCCCCTTTTGAAATGTTTTGTTTTTGTTTACTGTATTTACTAATAATAGTTTAGTTCTTGTTCATACTAATAACATATCGATATGGTAAAAGTTAATATATGACTAGATTGATCAATTAGGATGGAAAGAATTTTATTTTATTTTTTCCTTGTTTTGTTCCTTTAAAAGGGTTTTTGGTTTATGATAAATTGTTGATTCAGTCTAAGGTAATTGAGATTTTCAAATTACAATGATATTATTCAATGCCCTTTGCTATCCTGATTTTGAATAAAAAGTTTTACTACAATAAAGTGACACATTAATTAGATATTTCAGCTCAGTTTGCCTCTTATGATAACTTGCAGTATCCAATTAAAGTATTTTGTATTTACACATACATACTGCTTGTGGCCCATCCATGTTAATCCCGGGTATTGATATTATTGATAGCAAAAATATTATTATAATTATTTATTTATTTTTCTAGCTATCCCCAAAAGCCAAATTCTAAAATTATTGCATTTGTCTTCTTCTGATCATTATTTTGAGCTAATGATGATCATATATATATATATGTGTGTGTGTGTGTAATTCTTTTGTGCCTTTATTTGGTAATTATTTTCGAACAGTCTACAAAAGTGGATGAGTGATGAAAGAAATAGTATTAGAGGGGAAAAACTTCATGTGTCCGAATCATGTTGGGTTTGAACCAATTCTGATCCCACGAGATATTGCTGGTTATGTCTAAATGGAAGACTGACTGGCCTTTGCAATCTGGTGGATATGCTCGTCTTTGCTATACTTGCAGGTATATATTTTTTTCTATTTTTAGATTTTTTTCTATTTCTTTTAAGTCTATTAAATGTTGTGATGGCATTTTAGGGATATGATTGAATTTCCAATTTATATGAGTTTATATTTCCAGAGATTGTTTGGATTTTTTATGGCATTCGATTTCTGTTATATGCCACGTAATAGGGCTGATAATTGATATAATGGCTAAGACAACTATAATTAGGCAATATAGTAATAAAGTAGCTGGTGACAATTGCTATAGAAATATATATATATATATATATATATATATATATATATATATATATATATATAAATATATATTACATTCAAATTTTAATTTAAGAAGGAAATCAAATTAGATTGAATTATAATGATATGATCCAAATCGTGGTTGTCCCTATAATTCAAATTTGTATGTTTTCCTATTTTGCAGCATTCTGAAGTCTGTTAATGATAGTGAAAATATGATAGAACTTAGAAAATTATGAATTTATTGGGATGCCTAATTCTGTCATTATGTCTAGTGCATTTGACTTGAAGTTTATTATTTGGTTTTTGTGGATAACAATGACAGTTTCCTGAACAAACCACTAACAAAATATCTAAAGAAGTGGCCTCACCGAATTTGTATGGAATTTAACTATAATTACATTGTCTGCCCTATAATGTAGTGATTATGGAATTTGCATGTAATTACATTACCTTCATGTATTAAACTTTTTGTTGATTTATTAATATTTCTGTAAAATGGCCTTCTCTTTCCATGTGCTCTCGGATTAAAATAATTTTGCAGTTATATTATTGTAAATATTGTACTTTTATTTTACACTCAGGGTATCTACTATGACGTATGTGGAATCTTGTAATTTTAGAGTTAGATTATTGTACATATTGTATTTTCATTTTACCTCTATAATATATGTGGAATATTGGTGTGAAGGGAACTTTAATATAAATAAAATTTTATTTGTATTATATGCTAAACTTGATAATTATTTTTTAATATTTGCATTTACTGTTTAAATTGAAATTATAATTAATAATAACATATAATTATTTATAATAACATATACAATAATTCTTAATTTTAATAAATAAATTTATTATTTAATAATTATATAAAAATATTTTAAAAAGCTAATATTTTAGTGACCACTTAATATTTTAGTTACCACACAAAGTGGCCACTAAATGAAGATAAATACACTATATATTTACTGACTACATTTATGACCACTTTACAATTGCGAACACAAATCTAGTCGCTCAAGTTGTTACTATATTGAGACCACTTTAGTAAGCAGAATCAACGACCATCACATTTGGTCATTTTTTGGTCACTATTTGGTCTTGCGGCTTTTTGGAATTACTATCCTTTTTAGTGACCACATATTGTGGTCGCAATTTATAGACCACATTATGTGGTCACTAAATAGTGACTACAGATTTTTCTGTGGTCACTATTTTTAGTGACCAAAACAAAATGTGGTCGCTATTTGTTAACGATGAGCATTTTTGCGACTACAATTTATGGTCACCATGTGGTCGCTAAATCAGTTTAGCGACCACATAGTGACCACTTTTTGTGGTCTCTAAAATATGATTTTTTTGTAATGTTTTAATTGATATAAAAAGCATATATATTTATATACATTGGAATTTTTTCTTTCCCATGATTTATAATTTGTGCCTTAAAAAGAAATTTGTGTTTTAATTTATTTGTTGATCTTATTTTATTTTTTTTCCTGAATTCCATCATAATGATCACCACTGTGCTTTAAATATTGTTTTTTCCTTTTCTTCCTTTTAATATTTTATTGTTGTTGTTTACTTGTG
The DNA here is from genome assembly GCA_023653625.1 of Triadica sebifera. Taxonomy (NCBI): domain Eukaryota; kingdom Viridiplantae; phylum Streptophyta; class Magnoliopsida; order Malpighiales; family Euphorbiaceae; genus Triadica; species Triadica sebifera. The sequence continues at coordinate 30,991,659 of CM042898.1, read as the reverse complement.
CTGGGACAAGAATCACAAGATTGATTTTCAATCTCTTCTTATTTTGTTTTTTCTTTTAAAATTCATGTGGGCCACTGAATCATGCAGCCCACTATTAGGTATGAAACTGTTTCATACAACTCTAGACTCACATTTGTCAGAAATGGAGGCTTAGTGACAGAAAAATCCATTTTCTAATTTTCTTCCTTTTGTTTTTGCTTGATTTTTTTTGGGTGGGGTTAACAGACTACAGGGGACATTTTAAAGGAGATTTTCTAAAGGCCAATTATGTAACTGCAGATTATGATAGAGTGCACTTTCCAAACTTTCAACACTCAGTACAATATGCTTTTAAAGAATGCTCTTCATGCTTAAAGCACTAGTCCCTCTAAACAAGCACTAAGTCTCTATGTTATGAAATTATTGCTCCTGGATATCTCAATTCCACAACACATGTATACAACTTTTCATCTGCACATAATAATCATAGCAGAAAATGGAATTTTCAACCATAAATTTTGCAATCCTTTCACCTTCGATCATTCCTCTTCATGTCATTTACATAATGTTTATAATTATGCTATGCTTTCAGCCTGCCAATTCTCTGAGACATACAGGAAATGAGACTGATCGCCTCGCACTTTTGCAATTCAAAGCCAATATAGCCAATGACCCATATAGCATCCTGAGCTCCTGGAATGACTCTGCAAACTTCTGTAGATGGCGAGGAATTACTTGTGGCCACAAACATCAAAGAGTTACATCTCTAGATCTGCATGGATTGAGCTTGGTGGGGACACTATCTCCTTATATCAGAAATCTCACCTTCTTAAGGCTACTAAATCTTGCTGCCAACAAATTTCATGGAGAAATTCCCCAGGAAGTTGGCCACCTGTGGCGGCTGAGAAATATCAACCTGACGATCAATAAATTTGAAGGAACAATTCCAGCCAACATCAGCAATTGTCTACAGCTCAGAATCATGGATTTGGACACGAACAACTTGGTCGGAAAAATTCCTGATGAGGTAGGCTCTCTAAAGAATCTCGTGACACTTTACCTTGGCAAAAATAATCTCACAGGAGAAATCCCCCGTTCGTTTGGTAACCTTTCATCTCTCCAAGATTTTTCAGTATATTATAGTCATCTGCAAGGAAATATCCCAAATGAATTGGGACAACTAACAAGCTTAGGTTTCTTTTCAGTTGGGGTGAATAACCTTACTGGTACAGTCCCTTCCACGCTTTACAACCTCTCATCTATTGCTTACTTTTTTATTGCATTGAATCAACTCACAGGAAGTCTGCCACCAAATATAGGCTTCACTCTTCCTAACCTGATAGACTTTGGCATATCCACAAACCAAATCCATGGAACTGTTCCACTTTCATTAACTAATGCTTCTCAGCTTCGGATACTCGACATCTCTGCCAACAATTTTGAAGGACAAGTTCCCACCCAGTTGGGAAATCTAAGGGGTCTTCAGCAGCTAAATTTGGGATTCAACTTTCTAGGCAGCAAATCAACCAAAGATTTGAGTTTTATAACTTCTTTAACAAACTGCAGCAGTCTAGAAGTACTACAATTTAATCAAAATAATTTTGGCGGTACGTTACCTCGAACCATAGGAAACTTTTCCATCAAGCTTGGTTTTTTAGATATCGATCACAATCAAATATCTGGAAAAATTCCTGTAGAGGTTGGGAATATTGTTAATTTGTATTCATTAGATATGCATAATAACCATTTTTCTGGTACCATCCCTTCTTCTTTAGGGAAGCTTGTAAAGCTGCAGGTGTTGACTTTAGAGGCAAACATGCTGTATGGAGAAATCCCAACATCCTTGGGTAACATTACTGAGCTATTTGGGCTTGATTTGAGTGATAACAATTTAGAAGGGAACATAACTACTTCAAGTATTTGGTATTGCCATAATCTTGATATTCTTGATATTTCAAATAATCACCTAATTGGCAGCATATCTAAACAGATTATTGGTCTTTCCTCTCTATCAGAAGCTCTTGATTTATCAGAAAATGCATTGACAGGTCCTCTACCCACAGAAATAGGCAATTTGAAGAATGTTAGAGAATTGTATGCTTTAGACAACAAATTGTCTGGGAAAATTCCTGAGACCATAGGTGATTGTTTGAATCTAAGAATTCTTAACCTGAGCAAAAATTTCCTTGAAGGACCTATTCCTTCATCCTTTGATTCCTTGAGAGGTCTTGAGAGTTTAGACCTTGCTAGAAATAATCTCTCGGGAAAAATTCCAAATGAGCTAGAGAAACTTCTGTTTTTGCAATATTTGGATCTTTCTTTCAATAATCTCGAGGGGGAAGTACCAAAAAAAGGAGTCTTCAGCAATATAAGTGCAATTTCACTTGCTGGAAACAAACATCTTTGTGGAGGTATCCCAGAATTGCATCTGCCAGCATGTCCCATCATACAAAAAAAACACAGAAAGTATATCACTGCCATTGTCCTTGCAGTAATCATTAGTCCGATTGTGATTTTCATGGCAGTTATATCCTTATTGGTTTTCTATCGTCGTAAGCAAACAAAGCATCCTTCTTCCAGTCCCATTTTTGTGCCCAAGCTTCTTAGAATTTCATACAAGGAGCTTCTCCAAGCAACTCAAGGATTTTCTCCTGACAACTTGATTGGACAAGGTAGTTTTGGCTCGGTATATAGAGGCAGTCTTAATTTGCAAGGAGAAAGGTTAATTGCTGTAAAAGTACTTGACCTCCAACAACATGGAGCCTCGAGAAGCTTCATTGCGGAGTGCAGAGCCTTGCAGAATATCAGGCACAGAAATCTGGTTAAGATTTTGACATACTGCTCTAGCATTGATTTTAAAGGCAATGACTTCAAAGCTCTAGTATTTGATTTCATGGAAAATGGGAGTTTGGAAATGTGGTTGCATCCAAAAGGAGATGGAAGTAGTCCATCAAGGAAGTTAAGCCTGCTTCAGAGGATTCACATTGTAATTGATGTCTCTTCTGCATTGAATTATCTTCATGACCATTGCCAGCCATCAGTCATTCATTGCGACTTAAAGCCGAGCAATATTCTTCTTGATAGTGATATGATTGCTCATGTTGGCGATTTCGGATTAGCAAGGATCCTTTACAAATCCAACAATAGTTCTTCTCAAGGCCAAACAAGCTCCATTGGCCTAAAGGGAACAATCGGCTATATGGCTCCAGGTAAAATTTTCCTGAAAGCAAAAGAAATCTGTTTTGGCTTCCATAGACAGAAAAAATTATATTTATCTAATTACTTTAATTACAGAATTAGAAATGTATGTATTGCAGAGTATGGAGTAGGAAGCGAGGCAACAAAATACGGAGACATATACAGTTTTGGAATAATTTTGTTGGAGATTTTCACTGGAAGGAGACCAACCGATGAAATGTTCACGGGTGATTTGAATCTTCGCAATTTCGTTAGAGATAACCTCCCAGGAAAACTTATGCAGGTTTTGGATCCCATACTTACGAGAACAAGAGAACTAGAGGATGCAGCAATTGTAGCAGAAGTAGTGGAAGAAAGTGAAGATGATCTTATTGAAAGTTTGAAAGCAGATGGAGGAGATATACAAAGTTGCGTTGTGTCAGTTCTGGAAATTGGACTTGCATGTTCAGCAGACCTTCCTAGTGATAGGACGGATATTAAAGATGTCACAAGAAAACTAAATGTCATTTCAGAGGTTTTGCTTCGTAGGAGAACTCAAAGAGACCGAAGAATTAATGTAGCCTGATAATAGGTATGAGTTCAAATTTTTTAGCATACTTCGTTTTTGAATTGTATCATTTAAGATGAAATAAGATAATTCCTAACATTTTCAATGTTTTTTGTAATTTGATTTATTATTCTTTTATTTGAAAGACTACTACTAGTTTCATTTGGATTGATTTGCAGAGGCATAGACTCTAGCGTTCAAGCATGTAGCTGCAATTTGCCTGAGCTTATCTTCTCATTGAATTTCAGGAACCCGTGTTCTTTTGGTAAATTCCCCTGTAAAATAAACCTGAAGATATTTTGTTATTGTACCCTCTTGTTAATGACCCAGAAGTGTGTTTCTTATGCATGTTTTGTCATGTTCAATTAACAAATTGTATTGAACTGATGTTGTAAATTATAAATTTTTGGAGACTTAGTGAAAATGGTAGAGATTAGTCACTAATTATAACAAGCCAACTAATGAATATGGTATTTACATATTGTGGAATCAGAGCTGGCTGGCAATGTTGGGTTGGGTTTGTCACAAATTTGACCCAACATATTCAAGTTTGTTGGGTTGGCTTGGCTTGGTTTAGGTTTATCACAAAATTGACCCAACCCAACTCATTAATAGCTCTAATTTTGAGTCCAAAGAACCAAGATATGCAATTATCCATATGGATTATTACCTAGTCCTATAGCAAATAAGATATTTTGGGCAGAAAATATCTTTCCTCCTTGCATACATGTATTATTATTATTAGGGTCTCACACTTTCAGAATGAAAAAAAAAAACATATTTGTAAGATGTGTGAGTTCATGTATATGTTGACTATATATATATATTCATGAAAAAAATATGCAAGAGATCTCCAGTTGGACCCCTTGTAAAAAAAACATGCAAGATGTCAATATGAATATTGTATTATGCATAATTCCACATCTAAGAAAAAATTAATTGAAAGTTGCAATATATATTTACAGAATTGAAGTCTTTTGACTTCAATAACCACATACAAGCAAATGTTCTCTTGCACATTCTTGATGGGAAGTAGTGAAAGTTGAGCAGCAACTAGCTTCTATGGATGCAAGCAAAGCTTGCTCAATATCTTTAGCTAAACCTTTCTTAATGACCGAAATTACATGCTTCATGAGAAGAGAATCACATGGTAATTTGATAGGCCCTTCACTAGGTAATCCAAATTCTTCTTCAGACATTTTGAGTAGCTCTACGAAGATTTTACAGCTGAGATAAGCCAATGGAATAGCGAATCGCTGATCATCAGTGGTGTAAATAACGAACTTCCCTGTCTCAGCCAATTGTGTACCACAACTATCCGCATTTCTGCTGCGATTGATCACAGGAAAAGAAATTCTTTTCTTCTTCATGGAAGCAATCTTTTGCCATTTTCTTGTTAATTCAATGAGCTTCCTTGGGCTGATCATGATGCTTCTTTTTCAGCGTTAAAGGGTTTCGATGAGTAAAGAATGGAAGGAAATGGCTACTTGTATACTTGGAAAATTTGAGATAAATCCAATTAGTGTAGCTTTCTTTATGTTGTTATTTCCAATGCAGAAGAGCGAGGTTAGTTGGTTTTAAGTTTATATGAGATGCTTTGGTAGTTAATTTACAGGAGATACTTTGATTTGGTGAGCTTAGTTATTCAAGTCTGCTATATATATAGTTTCCTTATTGTGGGGAGAATATTCAATTAAAATCTGATTTCGTCTTCTGGCTCAAGGACAGAGCAAGATCACCATGAAGTATCAATATTATAAGAACGGAATTTTCAGCTTACATCAAACACTCAAAACAAGGGATATCTTGTTTTCTCAGAAATAACATTAATTAGCAAACCAACTAACAATCTAACTGCTTAATTTGTCTCATTCTAACACACCTAGTTAACCATGTCCAAGGTTAAATTCTCCCTATGGCCTATTCTAAGATTTGCAATTAACGAAAGTTTGGCATTAGTTGTCGGGTAATTAATCTGAACACTTAAAAAAAACAGCAGCTAAGAAACTCTTTGTGATTCATAGACTGGCTATTTCCTTAATTTATCAAGGACAAATGCCTTGAATGAGGCTATTTGATGACAAGAACATATATACGAACAAGAAATCTAATATAGCGAGATATGAAATTGCTTGTGTATCATCCAATGAAATTGGTATCCAAAACGACACTCAATTAATATAAAAATTATCACTTACAAATATTAGTCCCCAGTCTTAAAAATTTAGGCTCTCTATTCCGAATCATACTAATAACTTCTTGTTATATAAAAAATTAATATCATACTAATAACTTCTTGTTATATAAAAAATTAATATCATACTAATAACTTCTTGTTATATAAAAAATTAATTTTGACAATGATTTCAGGTTTGAAAACTATTTTTTTACATGATAATAGAAGTAAAACTAGTCTAACTTTTTGTATTTTCTGGTATGGAGGGAATAAGCCCAAACAAAACAAAAACAAATTATAAAAAACACAAACACTGGGTCATCTATGAGCTGCACAGATAATCCGATAAGAGTCGACCAAGGCCAAAGTGTTCCTGTAAATTAGAGTTCTTCACATGGAACTTTTTGTTGATTACTGATTCTAGAATTTCAATTATGGAATGAGTGATGATCGAAGTAGCAAAAATCAAATCAGAAAAGAAAATATATAAGCATAATGAATGAATTTTTTTTCCTCTCCATTTCTTTTGAAAAAATATATATTTTTTGAAAATATTAAGAAACTTATTTTGAAAAAATTATTCTTTCTAAAATAAAGAGTTTAAAATATAAATTTCATTGATAGATGCATACATATTGGTCATATGATTGATGTTACGGTTCAACTTCTAATTTATTTTAAATCATCAACATATATGCTATTTATTTGCATTTAATGATGGAGGCATTATTGCAGTCGTCAGTTCACAAATGAAGCACATAATCTGTAGGTAAATAAAAATTAAAAAGACCCAACATGTTTGGTGACTGCCAAATAAAACTATGTAAAAATTGTGGCTCACAAAATCATATGTTCAGAGGCAGATTTGAATGCCAATCTAGATTTTAATTATGATTCTTGACCATATTTATGTCTGTGGAAACAAGAGATGTTGTCAATTCGACATTGTCACTTTGCGTTATGCTTAATTACATATCTAAGAAATTATAATTTGAAGTTGTAATATATATATATATATATATATATATATATATATATATATATATATATATATATATATATATATATATATATATATATATATATATATTTACAGAATGAATTCTCCTTAACTTCAATAACCACAAACAAGCAAATGTTCTCTTGCATATTCATGATGGGAAGCAGTGAAAGTTGAGCAGCAACTAGCTTCTATGGATGCAAGCAAAGCTTTCTCAATATCTTTAGCTAAACCATTCTTGATGAGCGAAATTACATATTCCATGAGAAGAGAATCACATGGAAATTTTATAGGCCCTTCACTAGTGTTGGTCAAACTACACATGCACCAAAAGATGGACGATGTATCTTTTGTTGAACCAATTAATAATTAGTTGACAAAATATTTGGTAGATGGAGATTAATTTTAACTGTCCATTTGGTGGGTAAAGATTAATTTTGACCATTCATTTGGTAGGTAAGACAGTAGGTGGAAAATGATCTAAATCATTTATTAAAGTAGGTGAGAATTAATTTTGGTCGTAAGCAGGTGGAGACCTATATATAGCCTTAGGAATTCATTTGTAATGTATCACATCCAAAAACCAATCAAAGTGAGAGAAAAATTTACAAAGTATTTACAAATACTCATAACTCACAATCTCTCACTAAAGTTTTCTAAGGTTTGAGAGATTGTGAGTTATGAGTATTTGTAAATACTTTGTAAATTTTTCTTCTTTCAGTAAAAGATCTGCAGCAGTCCGGAGACGTAGGCATAATTGACCAAACTTCGTTATCAATCTACGTGTATCTTATTATTCTGCATTTTTCTTCGCTTTCTCACAAATCTTATTATAGAGGAATTGACGTTATTTTCCAACAACTAGTATCAAAGTTTTGGTTGCATTTATTCTATCTTTTTCTAGCGATTACTATTCATCTGAACAATGATTTTTTATGAATAGTAAAAATTGGTTGCAGTACCAATTTATCCACAAAGGTGTTCTACTACACGGTGGTTCGCAGGAATTGTGAGAAACAATTTAGAGGAAGTTAGATTTGAGTGGGAGCGATGACCACAAATGAAGGAAATATGAAAATTGAAAAGTTCGATGAGGCAAACTTTGACTTTTGTAAAATGTAAATAGATGATTATTTGTATCAAAGAAGTCTATACCAACCTCTCTTAGGGAAGAAGCTTGAATGTTATAATGAACCTTGTCAGACTGGAGATGCTAGTAAGTGGGAGCTTACCATGAAAAATGAGATGAAGTCTCTGATCTTCAATCAGACATTAGGAACTAACTGAGTTATCCATAGGGAAGAAGACACTTCATAACAAATGGGTGTACCGGATAAAAAATGAGCATGATGGTTGCAATCCGACTAGTTGTCAAAGGATTCCAACAAAAAAAAGGAGTTGACTACACCGATATTTTTGCTTATGTTGTAAAGCTCAATACTATCAGAACAGTATTGAGTATTGTGGCTATTGAAGATCTTCACCTTGAATAGTTGGACATGAAAACCGCATTTCTTCATAGAGACTTAGAATAGGAGATTTACATGCATCAACTAGAAAGTTTCTCAGAAAAAGGAAGGAGAACATGGTGTGCAGACTTAAAAAGAGTTTGTATAGTCTAAAACAATCCCTAAGACAGTGGTATAAAAATTTTGATGGCTTCATGCACAAGGAAGGTTTTCAGAAGTGCAAAGCCAACTATTGTTGCTACTTCAAGAGATATAGGTTCAGTTATATTATTTTACTACTTTATGTCTAGTAGGTTTAAATATGGATGATATCAGAAGGTTAAAGCAGCAATTAACAAAAGAGTTTGACATGAAAGACTTGAGTACAACAAATAATATTTTTAAAATGCAAATCAAAAGAGATAAGCAGAGAAGATTCTTGCAGTTATCTCAGGCAGAGTACATTAACCATGTTTTATAGAGATTTAACATGGACACCATTGGCTAGTCACTTTCGTCTATCCAATAATCAGTCCTCTCAAACGAAGGAAGAGAGAGAATTCATGGCTAAGACTCTTTATGCCTCAACTATTGGGAGTTTGATGTACGTTATGATCTGTATGAGACCAAACATTGACCATGTAGTGGGAGCTGTTAGCAGATTTATATCAAATCTAGGGAAAGTTCATTGGGAAGCAGTCAAGTGAATTTTGAGGTATCTATGAGGCACTGCAGACAAGTGTTTGTACTTTCGTAAAGGAGAATTAAAAAGTATAAGGCTACATAGACGCAGACTTTGGAGGTGATGTTGATCACTAAATAAGCACCACCGGTTATATATTCACGATTAGAATTACAGATACAGAAGATTATCACTTTATCCACTATAGAGATAGAGTATGTAGTAATGACTGAAACTAGTAAAGAGATGATATGGCTTTAAGGTTTGTTAACTGAGTTAGGATTCAAACAGGAGAAGAATATTTTGCATAGTGATAGTCGGAGTGCGATACACTTAGTGAAAATTTCAGCATTTCATTCCAGAACCAAGCATATTGGGCTTCGTTACCACTTAATCAGATCTTTATTGGAAGATAATGTGTTAGTATTTGAGAAGATCCAGGGAAACAAGAATTCAGCAGATATGTTGAAAAAAACAGTGACTATCAATAAACTGAAGTTGTATTCAACTTCAGTTGGTCTACTAGAGTAACAAGATCGTAAAGGTTGTTGAATTGATCGAGGTGTAAAAAAAATTGAAATCGGTCTTCAAGTAGGAGATTATTAGTCAAACTTACACATGCACTAAAAGATACAATAAAGATGAACGGTACATCTTTTATTGAACCAATTAATAATTAGTTGACAAAATATTTGATCGGTGGGGATTAATCTTAACCGTCAATTTGGTGGGTGAGAATTAATCTTGACCATCAATTTGGTAGGTAAGACAATAAGTGAGAAATAATCTCAACCATTCAGTAAAATATGTGAGAATTAATTTTGGTTATCCATTGAGGAGATGAAAACCTATATATAGTCTTAGAAATTCATTTATAATATATCTCATCCAAAGACTAATCTAAGTGGGAGAAAAATAAAAACTTAAAAAGCTTTAGTGAGATGTTGTGAGTTGTGAATGTTTGTAAACACTTTGTAAATTTTTCTTCATTCAGTAAAAAATCTGCAGCAGTCCGGAGCCGTAGGCATAATTGGTCGAACTCCGTTATCAATTAGTGTGTGTCTTATTATTCCGCATTTTTTTTCGTTTTCTCACAAATCTGATTATAGAAAAATTAACGTTATTTTCCAACAAGTAGGTAATTCAAATTCTTCTTTAGACATTTTGAATAGCTCTATGAAGATCTTACAACTGAGATATTCCAATGGAATAGCGAATCTCTGACCATCAGTGGTGTAAATAACAAATTTTCCTGTCTTTGCCAATGGTGTATTACAACTATCTGCATTTCTGCTGCCATTGATCATAGGAAAATAAATTTTTTTCCTCCTCATGGAAGCAATCTTTTGCCATTTTCTTGCTAATTCAATGAGCTTCCTTGGGCTGATCATGATGCTTCTTTTTCAGCGTTAAAGGGTTTCGATGCATAAAGAATGGAAGGCAATGGCTACTTGTATACTTTGAAAATTTGATAAAAATCCAATTAGTGTAGCTTTCTTTTGTTGTTATTTCCAATGCAGAAGTAAAGCTAGTTGGTTAGTTTATGTGACATGCTTTGTTAGTTAGTTTACAGGAGATGCTCTGTCTTGGTTAAGTCTGCTATATAGTTTCCTCATTATGGGGAGAATATTCAATTAAAATCTGATTTTATCTTCTGGCTCAAGGACACAGTAAAGATCACCGTTAAGTACATCAATATTATAAGAACAGAATTTTCAGCTTACATCAAACACTCAAAACAATGTATATCTTGTTTTCTCGGTAATAACATTAATTAGCAAACCAACTAACAATCTAACTGCTTAATTTGTCTCATTCTAACACCTAGTTAACCATGTCCAAGGTTAGATTACCCCAACGGCCTATACTAAGATTTGCAACTTGATTAACGAAATTTTGGAATTAGTAGTCGGGTAATTAACTGAACAATTAAAAAACCAGCAGCTAAAAAACTCCTTGTGATTCATAGCTGGACTGGCTATGTCCTTAATTTATCAGGGACAGATGCCTTGAATTGGACTGTTTGATGACAAACATATATACGAACAAGAAATCTACTATAGCGAGATATGAAATTGCCTGTTTATCATCCAATGAAATTGGTATCCAAAACGACACTCAATAAATATAAAAATTATCACTAATAAATATTAGTCTCCCGTCTTAAAAATATGGGCTCTCTATCCCGAATAAAACTAATAACTTCTTGTTATATAAAAAAAAAAAATTGACAACGATTTAATGTCTGAAAACTAATTTTTTTTACATGGTAATATATTATTAATTTAATAGATAAATAGAATAAAACTAGTCTATTTATAGTTAGCTTTTTGTCTTTTATGGTATGGAGGGCATAAGGCCAAACAAAACAAAAACAACTAAGAAACACAAACTCTGGGTCATCTATGAGCTGCACAGATACATAACCAGATATGAGTCGACCAAGGCCAAAGTATACCTGTAAATTAGAGTTCTTTACATGGAACTTATTCTTGATTACTCATTTTAGAATTTCAATTATGGAATGATTGAAGATATTTCTTTTGAAAATATTAAGAAACTCATCTTGATAAAATTATTCTTTCTAAAATAAAGAGTTTAAAATATAAATTTCATTGATAGTTGCATACATATTGGTCTTATGGTGTTACGGTTCAACTTCTAATTTATTTTGAATCATCAACATGTATGCTATTTCTTTTCATTTAGTGACGGAGGCGTTGCTCATTTTCGACGAAAATATTATCATAAAAAAGAAAAATAAACATGTCAACAATATAATTGCAGTAGTCATTTCACAAATGAGGCTTTACAGTCTTTGGGTAAATTAAAAAAAATAAAAATAAACAATAAAAGACCCAACATATTTGGTGACTGCCAAATAAAACTATGCAAAAATTTATTATGATATGAAATCTCATATGTCCAAAGTTGTACTTACATATTTAGTGGACTTGCTCATACAAGCCGAGATAGTATATCAAGCTCATAAATAAAAAAAATATCATGTTCAATTAAAAGAAATTCTCAATAGTGGCGAGTATCTTCCACACTTATAAACCACCAACTACTCGACAACCGACGTTCACAATAATTCGTCATCCAATTGCAGTTTCTCCCACATCTTGGATTCATTTCCTGTACCGTCTTTCATAGAGTAAATTGACTTTGATACCAATTGTTATGACTTAAACTCCTATAAATTCAAAGTCACACTCACACACCTAGTGTATTTATCCATACAAGTTCAAAGAGTACATCAAGTTCATAGGTAAGAAAACTCCATATTCCACAAAAAAGAATTATCAATAGTAACAAATATCTTCCACACTTATAAACCACCAACTACTCATATAATTGGTTGATGTGAAATTGTAACAAAATTGTGGCTCACAAAGTCATATGTTCAAAGGCTGATTTGAATGTTATATCTAGATTTAGAATTTTGGAATTCTTACTCCTACATAAATAGGTTTATACTAGGAGTGGAAAATAGGTGGGTTTGGGTGAGTATGAATTGAGTTAAAATGGGTTGGATTGTTTGTCATCCATTTACCCATTTATGACTCACTTAATTATTACATGGGTACCCATACCCATTTAACACTAATTGACTCTAACCCATCCATTTATCCTTTTATTATATAATAATAATAATATATCTCAAACTTATTTCAAATTTTGACTTTTTTCTCATTAAATATTAAAATAGTATAAAAATATTTTTTAATAATTAAATATTTTAAATAAATTATTATTATTATTAATTAAAAATTTCATTGATTTTATCAATAATATTTCTATTGATGTTTTAAAAAAATGTTGTATGTAAAAAAAAAAAATCAAGCAATTAAATTTATTTATTTATATAAATATTGATTTTTATTATGCCACTTGAGATTATTAGGAAGGTGAATATAATCTAGCTTTTCTTTATCCTCAACAAGACCACTTTTTATTACTTCAATAATGGAGTAGAGTTATTGAAATATTGATTTTGATTTTATTTTATATTTAATTCAGTTTTTTTATGTGAATATTTCATTCAGTTTTTAATTGAGTTTTTAATTGTATTTTAATTATTGAGTATATAATTTTCAGATTTTAATTTCAGTATTTGAGATTTTTTTGTAAAATAACAATAATATCTTATAATTGTAATTTTATTGTAATATTAAATATATCAAGTCATATATTAATTCAACAACTAATCAATTTTATCAAGTTGTTCTTTAAAATTTTTTAAACTTATTTTTAATTCTATATAAATACAAATATTAAATAGTTTATTGATTGATTGTTATACAAAAAATATATATACATATAGAAGAATTAAGGAAAGATTTAAAATTTTTTAAAAGAAATAATAATAAATTTTCAGAACTGGTTTTCAAAAAAAATCAGAGTTGAATGGTCACAATAAGCCCCACAGAGATTTTCAAGGAAATTGCAATCAAGTGGGAGCGGAACTCAATTATAGAATCTATGACAACTTTTTTTACAGAGGGAATGACGTTGAATCAATAGGGTTATGTATTTTTGAAACGTATCAAATAACCTATTTTGTGGACTAAAAAAAATTAAATGGATTGAAATGAATACTCATATCCAACCCTTTAATACTCATATATTAATTGGTCAAAATGGGTTGAATCCATTTAATACCCATTTATATTTTAACTATCCATTTATTACCCATATCCTTATTTAAGTGGGTGGGTAAATGGATATGGGTAATTTTACCACCCCTAGTTTATACAACATATTATGTTGTGTTATTTATATGACAAATAAATTAACAAGTGTTTCAAATTGTAAATGTTACCAGTAATTTCCTAACATTTAATTATCAGTATGTTTTTGTGTTGTAAGAGATCTCAACATTTTAGCACACCTAATTAATTAAAAAATGATAATTGAAAGACTAGCTAATCGCATTCTTATTGCTATAGAAGGCAGTTGTGTATATCTTGAGATTCTTGATTCTTGACCATATAAATGTGTGAGGTTAATTATGTAAATCTAGAGTTTTGATCATATATATATATATATATACACACACGTGTGTGTGTGAGAGAGAGATAGAGAGAGAGGTTAATTATGTAAATCTCGATTCTTGACCATATATATGTGTGAGGTTAATTATGTAAATATAGATTCTTTGTCATATATAGGTGTGGGGTTAATTATGTAAATCTTGATTCTTGACCATATATATGTGTGAGGTGAATTATGTAAATCTTGATTCTTGACCATATATATGTATGAGGTCAATTATGTAAATCTCGATTCTTGACCATATATATGTATGTGGAAATAAGAGATGATGCCAATTCTCCGTTGTCACATAGCTAGTATAATGCAAAATTACATATCTGAGAAATTATAATTTAAAAATATATATTTACGGAATTGAAGTCTTCTTAGCTTCAATAACCACAAACAAGCAAATGTTCTCTTGCATATTCATGATGGGAAGTAATGAAAGTTAAGCAGCAACTAGCTTCTATGGATGCAAGCAAAGCTTGCTCAATATCTTTAGCTAAACCTTTTTTGATGATCGAAATTACATACTTCATGAGAGAATCCCATGGAAATTTGATAGGCCTTTCACTAAGTAATCCAAATTCTTCTTCAGACATTTTGAATAGCTCTATGAAGATCTTACAGCTGAGATATGCCAATGGAATAGCGAATCGCTGATCATCAGTGGTGTAACTAACAAATTTTCCTGTCTCAACCAATTGTGTACCACAACTATCCGCATTTCTGCTACCATTGATCATAGGGAAAGAAACTCTTTTCTTCCTCATGGAAGCAATCTTTTGCCATTTTTTTGCTAATACAATGAGCTTCCTTAGGCTAATCATGATGCTTCTTTTTAAGCGTTAAAGCGTTTCGATGAGTAACGAATGGAAGGCAATGGCTATTTAAATACTTTGAAAATTTGAGAAAAATCCAATTAGTGTAGCTTTCTTTATGATGTTATTTCCAATGCAGAATAGTGAAGTTAGTTGGTTAGTTTATATGAGATGCTTTGTTAGTTAGTGTTGGGCTTTGTGGTATTGGGCCACCCATGTGGACTTGACTCAGCCCAAGCTCATATCTTCTTATATATAAAGTTATGAAAAAATATAACTTTTAAGAAATGAGAAGAAGAAGTGATATAACTTTTCATCAAAAGTTTTCTCTGAAATTCTGGAAAATGAATTTTTTCATCTCTGTTCAATCACAAGTGAATCAAAGCGTTCGTACTATGGAATTGAGTCAAGTTCTAGTAATTTATCTCATCCTAAAGCATTGAAAGTGCAAGATATATGCTCAACAAGTAAGTATCCGCTGCTCTAGTAGTTTCTACATTGGTATCAGAGCCCGTTTTGTGCATTTTTGTGCTTAAAATCATAATTGTGATGATTTTTAAGAAATTTATTATGAAAATTCAAAATTTCATTAATTTTTATAAAATTAATTCTTCAGTTTCATAGTTCGAATTTGGTATCGTTGGAAAGCTCTCATCACAAGCTTTCTAACGAGTATTTTTACATAATTTTCTGATAAGTGGTTGAATTTTTATGATTTTTCAAAGTTTTTGAGTATATTTTTTTTGAAAATTGTCATTAAAACGATTCCCACTCTCAAATCATATATGTGTTGTTCAAACACGGCCAAAATGATGTTAAAACAGAATAAAAATAGTCCCAATGGTTTTAAAATCGTAAAAAAATGTGTAAAATTTCAAAAATCGGTGCAAAATAACCCCCAGAAGACAGCGCATGTACTGCACGAGCCGCCTCGGCGCATCACGTGCTAACGGTTATAAAAAAAAAAAAGATTACTGGCGATTTTTTGCCATGTGTCCATGACAAGTGTCACGTTTGGCCACGTGGCTTTCTCTAGTTGGTCCACAAATGCTGACGTGGAAAGGAACACGTGGCAGCGCATGTGGGCACATGAGGCGCGTGGGGGCGTGTGAACGAATATTTTGGGTCCAAATTTTTTTTAAAATTCTCAAAATTTAATTTCCAATTTAATGGATATTTTTTCAAAATTTTTTGTGACTATTTTGAAGAAGAATTTGGAGAAAAATATGCAAATTGGAACATAATTAAATGTAATTTTTTTAATTTTTTTGTGTCACGTAACATATATGATATTTAAATGAATCTAATTTTGGTTTAATTTATTCAAATATGTAGTGAGAAATCTGATGATTTGCGCTTTGTAGTGATTATGTACATATAAGAAAGATCCGAAACATTAACTTGAAAAACATATTGATGATATGTACCATAAAATTTGGACTTTCTATATGATGTTTAGTGAAGACTATGACTTAGTTATGGAACAATAGATGTCAATAGTTCTTAATTCCTTACCTGATTCATGGAAAAAGGAAAGGAATGCGCTTAAAGAAATATTAAGCGACTTAAATTATAAAAATCTTGAAAATGATTTGAATCGGGAACTAGAGCGCTGTATACAAGATAGTATTAGGTGATCTAGTAAATCGATGAATAGTTTCCTATGGATGAAAAAAATGTCTCGTAGACTGGCAAAAAGAGAATTTGTTAAAAGGGAACCACAGGTTCAACCAGATGATGAATGAATTAAACTCAATATTAGAAAAATATTTATTTTTATGTGTGACAATATGTTATTTTTGTTTTGAATTGATGTTTATTTTATTTTAATACATATATATTATTATTGTTATATTACATTATATGATGAATGTATTGTGGGAATATTAGATTGATAGATTAATGAATCTCATCTAATATAAAATTAATTGGCGCATTTTTAAATTAAACAATGATGACTGGACTATGTCAGTAGGAATTGATTGAGTTGTATATACAGTTTTTTTTGTTTCTACTACTTGTGTTAGGTTATTATTGATTAATTTAAAACATTGTGACTTGAAATTGATAAAAGTAATAATGAATTGTGCTAATCCTAATTATAATCATTATTTCTAAATAGTTGAAATTGCTGCAACAAAAAACATTATTGCTGACTTGAATCAAGGAGACAAGCTGAATGATAAAAACTATGACATTTGGCATCGTAAAATTCAGTATCTCCTGGAAGAGTAAGATATGTTAGAAACAATAACACAACCAATGGTTGAGCCTGAGCATGAAAACACTGCTCAACATAGATAGGATATGGAAGCATATCAAGCCTATAATCGCAAGGACAGAGTTGCTCGCATATTGATGTTGAGCAGCATGAGAAATGACTTTGATGCTACGCTTTGAAAAGCATCGCTCAGCCCAAACAGTTTTGGATGCTGTTAAGGTTCAGTTTAGTGGAACCTCAACAACAAGGCTACGTCAGTTAACTTTAAAGTTTGATGCCTATAAGAAAATTTCTAATCATACAATGAGGCAACACCTTACTGTCATGTGTAACATGATAAGTAAGCTGAAAGGTGCTGGCCATGAGATGACTGACGAGCAACATGTTCAAGCTGTGATTTGCTCCCTTCCAAAAGTCTGGGAATACATGCATGTCAACCTTACCCATAATGATAATATAAAAACTTTTGATGATGTTGCCTGACATGTTGAGCTAGAGGAGGATCATCTTCTCGCTGATAAGCCTGAATGAGAGGCTTTTATGACTAAGTCTAGAGGCAAAAAAGCTTCTAGCTCTGGACAAAAGAAATTGAAAGGTAAGGGCAAGGGAGAAAATAAGACAAAATTTAGTGAAAATAAGAGCAAGCGTGGGAAACGCGACAGAAAGAAAGGCAAGAACATGAATTGCTTCAACTGTGGGAAGCATGGTCACTTTGCTCGTGATTGCACTGAGCCAAAGGTATTATTTGACTAAATTAGTCCATCAGATTTATATGTTAGCAGTTGCTTGACGCTAGCTGAAATTGTTCCTTATTGAACTGTAGATTCAGCAGTAACAGACCACATAACAAGAGACCGATCTGCCTTTGTGGAATTTCGTCAAATTCCAAAGGGGAGTAGAAAAATCTATATGGGAAATAATGTTTCGGCTGATGTGCTTGGGATCGGTTTCTGCAAGCTAGTGTTGCAGGGAGGTCGCACGCTTTATCTCCATGATGTGTTTTATGCTCCTAATGTTCGACAAAATTTAGTTTCTATTATTGTTTTGCTTGGACTTGGCTTCAAAATTATTTTTGAAGATGGTTGTGTTAAAATACTTTTAGACAAAGTTTTTTATGGTTCTGGACATATGTTGAATGGTTTTATAGTGCTAGATATTATTTTTATGGATGTTAAGCAATCTATATTTCTTGTTGAAAATTCCAATAATGTTTCATTAATTGATGATACTAAATGGCATGCTAGATTAGGACACATTTGGAAAGATCACTTAAAAAGATTAGCAAAAGTTGATCTTTTAGGATCTGTTAAGAAAATAGATTTTCCTATTTGTGAGCATTGCCTAGTTGGAAAAGCAACAAGATTATCATTTGGAAAAGCCAAAAAAACCACATTTCTTTTACAGCTTATACGTTCTGACATCTATGGCCCAATGAATGTTAGAGCAAGATATGGTGCTCACTATTTCATCATTTTCATAGATGATTTCATCAGATACTGTCACGTTTATTTAATCTTCCATAAATCTGAAGCATTAGATTGCTTCATACGTTATAGTAAATTGGTTGAAAATCAATTAAATTTGAATATAAAATCATTACGGACCGATCGAGGGCGTGAATATCTATCTGATTTATTCAAAAGTTATTGTGATGATAAGGGTATAGCTAGGCAGCTAACTATTCCTTCTACTCCGCAACAAAATGGCATAGCAGAAAAAAAAAAAAAAAAAAAAAAAAAAAAAAAAAAAAAGAATAGAACCTATTGGAAATGGTTAGGTCAATGATGGCGCAGGCTAATTTACCAATTTCTTTTTGGGAAGATGCATTAATGACTGCTGCCTACATTCTAAATCGTGTACTATCAAAATCTGTTCATTCCACCCCATATGAATTATGGAAAAGCGAAAAGTCTGACTTGAGCCATATGCGCCTATGGGGTTGCGCAGCTTATATCCACAACACTTCCCATGAATATAGAAAGCTTGGTCCGAAGGGGAAGAAATGTATCTTTATAAGATACTCATAATTCTCCAAAGGATATGTATTTTTGGGGGAAGACACAAATGGAAGAATAACAGAAGTTGAGTCACGAGATGTCATTTTCTTAGAAGAAAACTTTCCTAAAAGATGTGAGATAAATAAGGATTTTCAATTTTATGAAATGGAAGATTCTGAGACTAGTGGGAGTGCAAGAATAATTGATTTAGCACTCACAGAGCAAGAATTTATTGCTCCTCCTGAACCAAGTGGGAGTGAAAGAATGTCAGATTTTGTTCCAATGGAGCAAGACCATGAACAATCTCAACCTCAACGTAGTAATCGTGACTAGATTCCCCGTCGTCGTTTTGAAATTGACGGGGAAGCTTTTATTATTGCTCCAGATGAAGAAGAGCCTAAAACAGTACAATAAACTCTTTCTGGTCCTATAGCAAAAGAATGGATTAAAGCTATGAAAAAGGAAATGGATTCGATGATATACAATCAAGTCTGGGATTTGGTTGAGAAACCGTCTGATCGTAAGACTATTGGGAACAAATAGATTCTTAAAATAAAACATAAGATGGATGGGACAATAGAAAGATTTAAAGCTCGATTAGTAGCTAAGGGCTACACACAAAAAGAGAGAATTGACTATGAAGATACATTATCACCTGTAGTTAGGTTTGCATCAATTCGCCTCATTCTGGCTATAGTAGCACAAATGGACTTAGAATTATATCAAATGAACATTAAAACTGCTTTTCTCAATGGAGAACTAGATGAAGAGATCTATATGGATCAACCTTTAGGTTTTAAACTCAAAAGACAAGAGCGCAAAGTTTGCAAGCTCAAAAGATCCATTTACGGTCTTAAGCAAGTGTCAAGACAATGGAACCTCAAATTTCATCAAGCCATATTAAAGGATGGTTTTACAATGATGGAGGAAAACCATTGCGTGTATGTTAAACGTTCTAACAATGGTTTTATAGTTATGTCCTTGTATGTCAATGACATTTTAATAGCTGGAAATGATAAGAAGTTGATTGATACTACCAAGAAATAGTTATCATCGAACTTTGAAATGAAAGATATGGGTGAGGCTAGTTATGTACTTGGTGTTAAGATCCTAAGGGATTGTTCTAAAAGACTTCTGGGTTTATCTCAGGAGACTTATATAAAGAAAATGTTAGAGCGTTACCATATGCATGAATGTAATCCTATGGATACCCCTGTCGAAAGGAATTTGAGCCTTAGTCTAGATATGTGTCCTAAGACATCAGATGAAAAAGAACGAATGTCTAGAGTACCCTACTTTAGTGTTGTCGGTAGTCTGATATATGCAATGATGTGCACACGTCCAGACATTTTCTATGTCGTTGGGTTAGTAAGCATATTTCAATCTAATCCAGGTCTAAAACACAGGATGGCAGTCAAGAGAATATTGAGATATCTACAAGAACTTCGGACTATGTTCTATGTTATCAAGGGAAGGATTTGCACTTAATTGGTTATACTGATGCTGATTGGGGAGATGATATAGATCAGCGCAAATCAACCTCTGGATATGCATTCTTGCTTAATGATTATGCAATTTCATGGAGTAGCAAGAAGCAATCTTGTACAGCTTTATCGACGATGGAAGCTGAGTATGTAGCATGTTTCTCAACTATACAAGAGGCAGTTTGCTTGAAAAGATTTTTACAACACTTAAAGATTGTCAAGTCAGTATCTGAACCTATGACAATCTATTGTGATAGTATGGTTGCATTAGCTTATGCTAAGGATCCAAAATATCATGGAAAGACCAAACATATCCATATTAGATATTACTATGTTAGAGACATGATTGCGGAAAAGGAAGTGACTCTGAAACACATTTCTACAAGCAAAATGGTAGCAGATCCATTTACTAAACCAATAGCTAGGGATGCATTTGCAAGGCACGTAAAATCCCTAGGTTTATGTAGAATGTAATCAATATATGTTATGTTAGATCACTTGGTTTTTACAAATGATATATCAATTTAATTGATTAATGATTTTTCAATTATATGAATATATTGCAAATACCAGTTAGCACAATTTGAATAAGTATGTCGATTGACTTAGATTGACTCACTCACATGAGTAATCGTCTCTGGCGCTATTGAGCGAGCAGAGATGAGACCATAAATGCATAGGCATTAAGTGAATGACTAAGATGTAGTGGGAGTAGTCTTAGTTTTATTCATTTTTAAGGTCGCCTTGATGAGGATCAAGATGAGATTCTTTATATATATAAGAATCAACATGAATGACTTCCCCACCATTCATGTGTATAAATAGAGGAAGCTGAGTGTGAAATTTGTTGTTTAACATTATTGAATGTGTAAATAAAAGTTTCAAGTTTGACGCATTTAGAGCGACAAGACTGATACTCATATGACATTTTTTTATTTTGAACTAAGAGCAAGACATAAACTCTTTCATCTTTGACAAGAAAAGAGTAACTCCACCATAGCATGCATTTCATACTGCATGTGTTATACGACCTATTAGGAAGCGAAAGAATGAATCCCTGTTTATTCGCTATGTGAGTCCTAGAAATCCTAGAAATTGATTTCAAACAACTTTTACCCTTTGTGACTTTTGACTATATCATGATGTGATGAATTAATGTTGGTTATCTTAGGATGTGTCCTATAGTCATGGAATGATTCGACTTAATGGAACACTCCTAGAAAAGCGAGTTAATTCAAATCATATTGATATGAGAGCAAAAGAAAAAGTACTTTGCTTATGCACTCACAGCTTGTGTTCACCGGCCGAAGTTATTACGCTTGATGAAACGAGAAGTAACTTAGAATACAAGTGATTGTAAGAATGATTTAAGTATAGATTCGTGAGGGATTGAATGATACTCGAATTAAGTGTATTGAGAAAGATACTTAGGGTAATTAAGCACATTATCGAAAATAATTATAACTTTGGGTTGATGTCTCATATATGACCTATAATTAGGTTTGTATTGGAGCTCCCACAATTTGTGTGCTTCAGGTCGCACGGTCCGTTCGTCTGTATGAAAGATTCTTTGTTTAAGGTTGAGATGTGAGATGACATTTTGGATTGAGTTAAGCCCACTTTGGGTGAATGGGAGATGTTGGGTTTTGTGGTATTGGGCCGCCCATGTGGGCTTGACTCAGCCCAGACTCATATCTTCTTATATATAAAGTTATAAAAATATATAACTTTTAAGAAATGAAAAGAAGAAGGGATATAACTTTTCATCAAAAGTTTTCATCGAAATTTTAAAATTCTCGAAAATGAATTTTTTCATCTCTGTTCAATCACAAGTGAATCAAAGTGTTCATACTGTGGAATTGAGTCAAGTTCTAGTAATTTGTCTCCGCCTAAAGTATTGAAAGCGCAAAATCTACACTTAACAAGTAAGTATTCGCTGCTCTAATAGTTTCTACAGTTAGTTTACAGGAGATGCTTTGTTTTGGCGAGCTTAGTTATTTAAGTCTGCTATATAGTATCCTCATTATGGGGAAAATATTCAATTAAAATCTAATTTTGTCTTTTGGCTCAAGGACACAGCAAGATTACCATGAAGTACATCAATATTATAAGAACAGAATTTTCAGCTTACATCAAACACTCAAAATAAGGTATATCTTGTTTTCTCAGCAATAACATTAACTAGCAAACCAACTTATAATCTAACTGCTTAATTTGTCTCATTCTAACACACCTAGTTAACTATGTCCAAGGTTAGATTCCCCCAACGGCCTATTCTAAGATTTGCAACTTGATTAACGAAAATTTGGCATTAGTACTCGGGTAATTAACTGAACAATTAAAAAAACCAGCAGCTAAGAAACTCTTAGTGATTCATAGACCGGCTATGTCCTTAATTTATCAAGGACAAATGCCATGAATGAGACTGTTAATTTGATGACAGGAACATATATACGAACAAGAAATCTACTCTAGCGAGATATGAAATTGCTTGTTTATCATCCAATGAAATTGATATCCAAAACGACACTCAATAAATATAAAATTTATCACTAATAAATATTAGTCCCCCATCTTAAAAATTTAGTCTCTCTATTCCGAATCATATTAAGAGCATCTCTGATAAATTTTTTATATAAGTTATACTCTTTATTTTAAAAGTTTTTAATAAACTCTTTATCTTTAAAATTTAGAATAGAAAGTGAATTTAGCTTTTAACATCTACAAAGTCAAATTTTATTTTTTATATTTTAATTGTAATTAATGCATATCAATTTTTATGCATTTTCTATCTTTTTATTGATATATTTTTCTAAAAATATTTTTCTATTTTTTTATAATAAAAGTTATTTACTTTTTTATTTTGATAAATATTAATTTATATGATATAAAATAACATTAAGAGTAAAAATATAAAAAGTCTATTAGATTTGTAAAGAAAAATCTCTTTATATTTAAAAATACTTTAAGATATTTTTTTATTCTAGCAAACATATTTTTTAAATAGCACTGTTTTTAATAACTTCTTGTTATATAAAAAAATTAATTTTGACAATGACTCCATGTTTGGAAACTTTTTTTTTTGTACAAGAAACTAATTTTGTTTACATGATAATTTATTATTTATTCAATTTATAAATATAAATAAAACTAGTCTATTTATAGTTATCTTTTTGTCTTTTCTGGTATTGAGGGCATAAGCCCAACAAAACAAAAACAACTAAAATACACCAACTCTTGGTTATCTATGAGCTACAAAGATAACATAATCAGATATAATTCGACCAAGCTTGGGCATAAGGCCAAGATGCTCCTGTAAATTAGAGTTCTCCATATGGAACTTTTTCTTTATTACTCATTTTAGAATTTTCAATTGTGGAATTGAAGATCAAAGTAGCAAAAATCAAATCACAAATATGTATATATATATATATATATATATATGAGCAAATGAATAATTTTTTTCTCTTCATTTCTTTTGAAAATATTAAGAAACTCATTTTTTCAAAAATATTAAAATGTAAATTTCACTGATAGTTGAACACATATCATATGATGTTACGGTTCAACTTCGAATTTCTTTTAAATTATCAACATATATGTTATTTCTTTGCATTTAGTGATGGAGGCATTGCTCATTTTCAATGAAAATATTATCATAAAAAATAATTAAAAAAAAAAAGAAAAATAAACATGTCAACAATAATATTGCAGTCGTCATTTCACAAATGAGGCTTTATAGTCTGCAGGTAAATAAAAAAATTAAAAATTAAAAATAAAAAGACCCAACATGTTTTAGCGACTGCCAAATGCAACTGTGTAAAAATTGTGGCTCACAAAGTCATATGTTCAGAGGCAGATTTAAATTGTGATTCTTGACCACATTTATGTCTGGAAACAAGAGATGATGTCAATTCTCCATTGTCACATAGCTAGTATTATGCATAATTACATATCTGAGAAATTATAATTTAAAGTTGTAATATATATTTACAGAATTGAAATCTTCTTAACTTCAGTAACCACAAACAAGCAAATGTTCTCTTGCATATTCTTGATGGAAAGTAGTGAAAGTTGAGCAGCAACTAGCTTCTATGGATGCAAGCAAAGCTTTCTCAATATCTTTAGCTAAACCTTTCTTGATGAGCGAAATGACATACTCCATGAGAAGAGAATCACATGGCAATTTGATAGGCCCTTTACTGGGTAATCCAAATTCTTCTTCAGACATTTTGAATAGCTCTATGAAGATCTTAGAGCTGAGATATGCCAATGGAATAGCGAATCGTTGATCATCAGTGGTGTAAATAACAAACTTTCCTGTCTCAGCCAATGGTGTACTACAACTATCTGCATTTCTGCTGCCATTGATCATAGGAAAAGAAACTCTTTTCCTCCTCATGGAAGCAATCTTTTGCCATTTTATTGCTAATTCAATGAGATTCCTTGGGCTGATCATGTTGCTTCTTTTTCAGAGTTGAAGGGTTCGATGGGTAAAAAAAATGGAAGGCAATGGCTACTTATATACTTGGAAATTTTGAGAAAAATCTAATTACTGTAGCTCTTTTTTTATGTTGTTCTTTCCAATGCAGAAGAATGAAGTTAGTTATCAGTTAGTTTATATGAAATGCTTTATTCGATAGTTTATAGGAGATGCTTTGTTTTGGCGAGCTTAGTTATTTAAGTCTGCTTAGTTATTATACTCAAATGGCGCACATAAAATAAAATAATTAAAAAAATTAGCTCGGTGCGCCACTTTAGAATAAAATAATTTAAAAAATTTGGACAATGTACACCAATCCAACTAGCGCATGCCTTCAGCAAAATCACCTTAAAATGAAAAATTATTTCAAAAATACCATAAACCTAGAATTTTATAAAATTTTATCATAAATTTGTAAAAAAAAAATTCTAATTTAAAGCAAACTAAGAATTTTCCCCTGTAGGTAAATAAAAATATAAAATAAGTTGGACCGAATTTGTTTTGTTACTGCCAAATAAAATTAAGGAAATTGTGGCTCACAAATTAAGTCACATGCTCAGAAGCAGATATTAACGCTAGTCAAGTTTAGGACCAACATTCTCACTGCTTCATAAATAGGTTTATGCATCAAATTTTTTACCGATGGATGTATGAATTATATAATAAGACTGAGCGAACTCATGGCATCAACCAGCATTTTAAGAAACTTTCATTGTCTCTTTATATTAGCAATTAATAAAGAATGCCCGGAATTAATGAGACTAAAATGCAGGAGTTACATAATAAAATGTACTTAAATATATAAGTGATTTAGAAGATGCAGCGCATAAGGAAATTTAAAATAAGGAACATTAAATAAATTTGATTGCCTTGTCACTTTCCAGGGTAATGCTTTGGATGATAATTAAGTAACCAAATTTTCATTTATTAGCATTATTTTCCGATTTAACTAATTTATCATTCCATAGTATCATAACTTAGCTACATCAATAGAAGAATTTCATTAATGAAAAATTAGTCTAATGCAAAAACTTGAGGAAGAATCTTTGCAGATGGTCAATCAAGCTTTACCGTGATGTTATAGTATACTCTTAATAACCCGTAACCTTCACACGGTTGAGTATCCTCGACTCGGGGGCCGTAGGCACCATACCATAGTTCTGTCTTTCATACCCCAGCCTCGATTCCCTCACAATTCTATCCACCGCTTGTATCCACCGAAATTAATGAGTCTTCAACACCACAAGTCGAACAGCAACGGCAACACCTTTTAGCGCCTCGGACATGCGGAGTTAGTTACCGTGGAAACGTTTTGGATTTCCATTGAAAACAAACTCTCCTAGTGACATGAACATATTCTTAAGCCAGCCAATGTCGGGGAAAGCTTGTTGTCCTGCAGTGAGTGCCGGTTGTTACTGAACAAACTAATGTCTGCCCAGAGAAAATCAGTGACTGGTCCATGTGGTCTGACCAAGAGATACTTCGATCATCATCTGATATACATAGCCATTTGTGCTGGATTCCGAAGGAGAATTTGATGAAAATTTGGATACTCTTACATCTGGGACTGACGGCATTGGTTTTAAGCTAAGAAACGCTTCCTCCGTCACCATCTGGTCCATCTCCATGTTGAATATTCACTAATATTTAAGATTTCCTATTCCCGGTATTAAAAGGATTATAATTTTGATGTTAACTCCTAATCCTTATTGTTAAAGAATTTTCCAAAAATATAGATAACATACCATCATCATTTCATCATTGTTATTTGAACATGACCGGACTGGCCCGTTGGACCGGTTCGATCGAGAACTACTGCCCGGTTGGCAAGCAACTGTCTTTGCAATAATGTGTTTTCATTTCATTAATCTGTTTTACATTGTAAATTTGTGGAATGATCCAACACATATATAGATTGCTAATTTACAGTATTAAAGGATTATTAATTTACAAAACTAAACTACTTGTAATTTAATAACCACAAATTAGTAATTGTTGACCTTTGTGTCCTTGATGGAAACTAACAGAAGATGAGGAGCAACTGGATTCCATGGACATAAGCAAAGCTTTCTCTGTGTCTTTAGCTAAACCTCGTTTGATGAGCAAAACCACATATTCCATGAAGACAGCATCACATGGCAATGTGATAGGACCTTCACTTGGCAGCCCAAATTCTTCTTCAGACATTCTCAGTAGCTGTCTGATTATGTTATTGCTGATATATGCCAACGGAATCACAAATCGCTTATGATCATTCGTGTAGACAACAAAATTTCCTGATGTATTAGAAACTGAACTTTTGTAGCTACTGATCCTAGGAAAAGAAATTCTTGTGCTCCTTAAGGCAGCAATCCTATGCCACTTTCTTGCCATATGGGTGAGTTTCTTTGGGCTAATCATGCTTATTTTTCTGTGTTGGAAGGGGAGATTTTAGATTTTAATTAGGAAAGTATGAACTTGAGTGAGAAGAAATGAAATTGGTTAGTTATATATATAGTCATTAGAACAGATAAATTCCATGTTCTGTAGGATTCTTTATACTGCTATTTTCAAGGTTGGTTAGTTTAGAGAAGATACTAAATTGGGTTGTTAGCATAGTTATTTATGTTAATTAGGCAATCTCATTTTGTCTTTTCGGTTTAGGGACAGAGCTGATCCTGTTGATTTTTTTCTAGTGAGTCATAAATCACAATGTATGCATGCCTTGTAGATTCAGATTCTTGATTTCTGGTGAAACAAATGCCTAACGGTATACACTAAGGCAAGAAATTGTTGGCTAACTATAACAAGAGAATCCACTGATAGTATAGTACTAATGAGTACTTGACTTTGAGATTATCGAAGAAAAGTGTTGAATATGTTTGTTGGTCAAATTGGAACTTGGTGGGTTGAGATGAAGTTGAATTTCGTCACTGTTTTATTTTCTAAGCACTTCACAAGCAAATCTTCTGTTTTCTTTCCTTAGTGTTTAGGGTAAGGTAGCTAGAGTTCAATTTTGCACAGGAGATTAATTTATGGTTTTCAAGGTAGAAAATAACAATGGAATTTTTTTTTAACCAGACATTAATTGTTATCTAATGAATAATTTAGAAAGTCTAGGTACATGATTAATAGCCATAAACCAGTAATTGTTGTAATGTAAAAAGCATATGATGAATATATCTAAGAAGAATGGACAACTTTTTAATTCAATAAAGAAATTGAACTCTTTAACATAATACTTCATTTTCTACTTAATTAAAGATTTCAAGGGTAAAAAAATAAAGAACTAAAAAAAATCTCTGCAGAAAATCAATTAAACCCTGAGAGTTAAACATTCAATAAACTAAAATCATATATATATATTGAATGACTGGGATCTTAAATTCACAATTCAAGATTAAACTATGTCTCTGTGGGCATCTCAAAGCGGCACAGAGGGCAATAATGGCTCGTCTTTAGCCACTCAAGAATGCAGTTGCTATGAAAAAGATGCGCACAGGGCATGCTCGCAGCGAAATCAACAATCTCCTCTAAGCAAATAGTGCAAATTTCAGTACTGTCACACCCCGCAACCTTCACACGCTTGAGTATCCTCGACTCGGGGGCCGTCGGCACCATGCCATAGTTTTGTCTTTCATACTCCAGCCTTGATTCCCTCACAACTCTATCCACCACTGGTATCTCCCGATATATATGAGTCTTCAACAGCACAATCCTGCACAGCAATGGCAAAACCTTTAGGTTCTTGGACACAGAGTTTGTTGCCGTGCCAACGTTTTCTATTATCTTTGAAATCAGAAAACCATGGTGACGTGAACAGATTCCTAAACCAGCCAGCGTGGAGGAAAGCTCGTCGTGCGGTGCCTGGGGGTTGTTATTGAACAAGCTAATGTCTGACCAAAGAAAATTAGTGACTGGTGCACCATTGAACTGCCCAAGAGATGTTTCTGTACCATCATCCGATATATACATGTGTCTGTGGTGGGTTTCGAAGGAGAAGTAGAAGAAAAGTTGCAGAGATGGTAGGTACCCGCGGGGATACTCTAGCACCGGGTCTTGCACTGATGTAAAGCCAATAGACACACGATCCATCACCATGCTGAATATTCACCGATCTTTTTGTAAAAAGAAATTGATAGATGCGGATGTATATATGGTATCAGATTTTACTATTCCTAGTTTCCAAAGGAATAATAATAATTCATGACGCAATAAGCGTCAGATTTAAGTCACTCCTCATCCCTATAGTAAAAGGATTTTCTATGCCCACTCTTTTTTTTTTTCGAAAAAATCACTCTAAAAAACTTTTTTTTTTAAATCTAAATCTCACTGCTTTTTCAATTAGACTTCTAATCTTTTTTTTATATATATAATTTAACTTTTAATGTTATCTTTTGTTTTTAATTGAACTTTTTTCTCCATTTTGCTCATTAATAACTAAGAGAAAAGTAAGAATATATATTTATATTTATTCTGAATATGCAATTATTAGAACTATGTTTCTAGTATAAAAAAATAATATACTGATACTTGATTTTTTTTTTCAAAATTTTTAAAAATTAAAATTTCTGTATGCAGTGATGCTTAAATTTTGAAGAAAAAAAGGTAATTAAAATAATAAGAATCACTTTATCAATTTTCTTTTTTTCAATTAGAGTTAGAGTCATAATAAATACTAGAATATATGCAATCTAATATATTAATTGAAACATGGCATACACGAAAAAATTCAAAAAATAAAATCTACTTTTACTTTTTTCAATTAGGGGTTGGTTCAGTTGTTGAATGAGATTAATAATTAATAGCTGATTTATATTAATATTTGATAAAACTAATTGAGATATTATAATGTAAAATTACCAATAAAGTCATAATTTATTTTATTCAAAATATATATTTTTATATGATGTATAAATAAATAAAGTAATTATTTAATATAATTAAAATAATAAAATAAAATTTTAAATAAATATGTATATATAATTTATAAACAAAATCAATTGATTCTTCATAATTTGTGCTTAATATATTAAATGATATATATAGTAATTAAAAATATAGTATATTTTTTTCATTTAAAAATAAACAATATTACTAGTTTAACTACTATTTATAATATTTTTATATTTACAATTATAAATAATTTATTGATTGAAAAAATTAATAATTACAAATAATATATTGATTGAAAAATTAATTTGAAGGAAGTAAGCATTTTGTAATTAATAAAAATTTATAAGAGTAATATAGTCTAAATAAAAAATTAAATAAAATCAGGAAAAAAACTCCAAAATGGAGATCGAAAGCTTATGGAAAAAAGCTCCAAAATGGAAAATTTTCGATCAGGTTAGAATGTTTTACAAAATACCACTTTAAGAGCTGCTAGATATCAAAACTCCAAAAAGTTAAACCAAATGTCCTCAGAATCTCCAATTTTAGAGGGCCATGTCACTTACCATTAGATTTAAATGGAAAAAACAGAGGGTACTAATTGAAAATAAAAGATATTAGGAGTCCAATTGCCAAAAAATAAAAAAGAAAAAAAATAGATGTCTAACTGAAAAATGAGTGAAATTAACATTCTATAGCAAGTAATTTATTTAATCAAAATTTGATAGAATATATAGCAACTGCAGCCAAAGAAAGACAATAGCATTCCGTTTTTATGCAGCAAAAAATATTACAGTCCACTCTGGGCAAATGACTGTGTGAACTAATATCTTAATTGCAATCAGCCTTAGAAAGTTCGCACTTCACACAAAAAAAAATGTAGATGCGAACCGAAACCCAAGTCAAATAAGAAACAAGGATTTGTATGCTTTTAGAAGTATGAAGAAAAAACCTCAGCTGATGCTGGCTTGTCAAAATCGCTAGAGTTTCGTGAGTTGGATTATTGCAGAACCTGCTTTATTTCGCGAAAACTAAGTCACCAAATCAAGTAAGAATATAACAAGTCATTTTAGTTACCAGTGAGATCCTTAAATTTGATAATGCAATTCAATGCTCGCTCAAATTCGCTTTCTTCCAATGCAAACGCGAAGCGGCAGTAGCCAGGAATGCCAGTCCATGAGCCACTGTTGATGCATAAACCGGTGGACTTGACAAAGGCTTCCCTAATATTCGTGTCATCTAGCTTGACTTCATAATCTTCAGTTGAATGCTTGATCTTAACAACCTTGTTCAGGTAGGCAGAAGGCTTAGCAATCATGGATACACCGCCACAAGGCTTGAGCACATCCCACCCACATTTCTCCAGTGTCTGTGACAAGTGTGCCATTGCCAAGGAGAGTTAGCAGTCAAAATACAAGGACATAGGATATTCATGAATTGATCACTTAAGCATGCCACTTTAAACATAGTCGTGGAGGAATACACTGCAGGTTGAGATATAGTTGGTTTGGTAGTATTGAGATAAGGAAAATGGATTGGATTTTCCAATAATTTCTTACATCCAAACACCAGGAAAAATAAAAAATAAAAAAATAAAAGGAATTCAATTAATACTGCTAAATCCAATTATGCATTTACAATGCTAAAAAATAACCACACAACATGAGAAAAGAAATCCAATTGGAAAGGCATCCTTTTCCCTCTTCTGTTTGACCTCCTCACTTTTATTCCTAAACATGAGAAAAAAATTATTCCTTTTCCCTCTTCTCTTTGACCTCACTTTTATTCCTAAACATGAGAGAAGAAATTATTCCTATCCACCACAGGAGGTTGGAGTTTTGTGCAAATATAAAAGTAGGGGCAGAATGACTTCCCAACGTGGGTCCAAGACAAGTAATAACTTATCTCTTTTAAACAACTTAGGGTTGGCATTTAAATCATATTATCTCAAGAATGTTATGAACAAAGAGTTTGAAAAGAAAAGCCTGAAGACAGTCCTACCTTTCAGCATTACGGAAAAAAAAAGGGGGGGAAGCTGTTATCAGGTCTCAACCCTACAACCTATTGCTTGTAGGCTGCAGGCTCCTACTATTTCACTGATCAATTATAATTGGTAATTCAAGAAGTATACCCAAAAAATTAGTTAAAAAGGAATAAATAACTCAGAAAACTTCCAAAATGATAACTAATTTACCTCTTTCATGCGCTGCGATCTGGATTTCAAATTTCTTGTTTGCTCTGCGACAGCATCTGTCCAGTCTTTTGCTTTCTGCTCATTCAAACCCAGCAACTTCTTTATAGCATATTTAACAGTGGTATGAGGTTTGCTCAGACCTGGAAAGCTATGAAATGCGTCCACTGGAAAAGGATGGTTTAAAGCCAGAAACCCAAATTTGAGTACTCCACTAAGAAGCTTCAGAGACAATCCTCCAAGTAGTGACACACAGAAAGATGGATTGCCAGAGGAATTCAACTTCGATAATGTTGCCTCCAAATCCCAGCCATCCCAACCTTCAGAATCGAATTCCATTCCTGAGAATGAAATATCAATGACAACTCTTGCCCCAAATTTTGCACAAATAGTTAATATATTCTCCATCTCTTTGTTGCAGTAAAGCAAGCCTGTAGGGTTAATTGTTGGACCAGAAATGTACACCCAAGGCTTATTCACAGTATTAAGTACTCCATTGAGCGCCTTATCAGTCAGCTTGAAACCTGATTCGGAGTCAGTAGGGATACTCAAAATGTTTGCTTTCAAAAATTTAGCGGCTGACACATAGTTCCCATTTGAGCCAGCTGGGAAGCAAAATGTACCACCTTCTTGGATGCAGCAGAGGATCAGTCTATTAAAAAGAGATTGTGCGAAGTCTGCGTATACTAACTCTGTGTTGCTGTCAGTAGGGAAACAGTAATTGCTTTTAATGAATTTCTTGATGCTAGGGGAGACATCAATTTCTGATTCAGCCAAGTTCTGTCTAGCAAAACTTTCAAAGATTGCAGCCTTGACAGGAGATGGAATAGGCAAGAAACTTTGATCTATATCCATATGAATGAAATAAGATTTTTCTTCCTCAGTAATTGACAACTCAGAGTCACTGAGGACTGAAATAGCAGAACTAGCAAACCCAATCGCCTCAGTTGATTTATTTTTTTCACATTCCCTCTGTAGAACACATTGAAATCAATTTGGTAACCAAATTTCTAAAAAAATTTAAAAGCAAATAGTCACTAATGCTTAAGAAACCACAGATCTGTATCATGTAATTTCAAATCATTCAATGAGCAGTAATGTAATTAACATTGAGAAGAATTGTCATATGACCAAAAAGGGAAAAGCAGAAAAAAAGAGCTGCTGGTATTATCATTTAGTGGTAAATAATATTTTTAAGAGACATTGAATTTCAAGGCTCGAAAGTTATTTCACAGAATCAGGTAGGAATCAAGTTTAAAATGAACTGGTAATCTGGTCCAAAATTTCAATACCACACAAAGTAGGAAATCCTAAATTTTTTCTCCCAAAATTTCATGATATCAATTTTGGACAACTACTGATACCCTAACTCGTTTCTCTCTCCAAGGATTAAAGATTCACTTGAGAAGTCTTACATGAAAATGGTACTCTCCTGCAGTGCCTCAAGAAACTGCATGATGGGAGAGAGCTCTAAAAACTGAAGGACAATAAGTAGAAGAGTGACAAACCTCTGAAATTGGATGTCGGTCAGCCAGCTGAAAAGCCAGAAGCTCATGAAAAAGACAACCATAATATAACTGCCTGATTGGTGCAGTATTTCCTTCCAATACTTCCACAGTTTTGGACAAGGCCTTAAAAATGGCCTCTTCTTCTGAAATGACAAAAGCTACTTCTAAATCTGAATAAACCTGGAATAAGCATAAATTCCATGAACAAGTAGAAGCTACAATATAACAACATGCTAAATGAATTGAGGTGAATTAAGATTTTGTGACACCCAAAGTGAGCCCGAGGTTGATTGTTGTAAAAACAAATACCTGGTTTTTCACAAGACCACAAAGGATAGCAGCATGCGAAGGTAGACGAGTTCCTGATAGATATTTGAGGACTCCGTTGGGACTTGGAAGGCTGGATAGCTCAAGGTGATCAGATATGTCTAACAGGAGCCTAGATCCAATTTCTCTGGTAATATCTAAAAGCTGAACAAAAGCAGAACTTGTCACGGCCTCAAATTGAGCCATCCCAGTAATCACCACCTGTGGTTTGAGCTTCTTTATAAGCTCTACCATTAAATCAGACTGTCTAGGTGCCTCAATGACTGTAATTACGTCCTTTGAAGGTAACTCTGTACCCTACAGTACGATGAATAGCTGTAGTGATTAGATATGCAGCAAGAACAGTCAACTTCTATCTTAAGTTGGGTTTTTATACAAATAGCAAAAAACTGCTCCAATAGCTTTTTCAAACTTCTGAGGACAGTGATCCTTCTTCCATAAAATATGTCCTTGAAGAGTTAATAGACAATAACAAAAATCAATATGATATCCCTAAGAGATTTGAACCCAGTAAGGGGCAATATGGAGATGACCAACATAAAATAATATGAAAACAGCAAATTGTCTATGGCAACAAAAAGAAACAGCATGTTGTAACTATAACCATATGGATATCTTGCTAAGGTACATGAGAAGGGAGCATAAAATAATACAAGTTTCTTCTTGCTTAGACCAAGCATTCTCACCACAGAAGGTCCAGAAAGAATAGAGTGACAATTATTAATCATTGCCACCTTAAAGAATAATAACTATGCACTAAAATTCATGGAAGTATACTAGTCAATTTTTACCTTTTAATCATCACGAGAAATCAACTTTGGAAAATATTTAGTGCTGAAGCCATTAATTATATGCTGTACCCTTCAGAACTATTACTTGTGAAGGCATATTGCAATTGTATTTATCTCATGAATTACCTCTGAAAAGTATAGAAACCACTTATAATACTAAGATAAGAGAGATTAGCAAAGCCTGGAAGATAAACTTGACAAAAGAACTTGTGTTGAAATGGGGAAAAAAGACTTAAAATTAGATGAGTTGTGCCTGACAAATGCTTCCAAATACTCTGTACTACTAAGGTTTACAACAAAAGGAGTAGGAACAGGATTAATAATTCAGTGAGACAATGAACCTTGGTAGTTTTCCGCTCAAACACACATTAAACAGATAATGTTTATTTGCTTTGTTGGCAGCATAAGTGAGCACATTTGTAAGCTCTTAAAATAAAAACTTTCACAATTGAGGAGAAGAATCATCTGTTCTAGTTTACGAAGGAGTTAATGAAGCACAATTCAATAAGATATAGATAATATTCAAAGAAGAAGATTGGATATGAAGTATAAACATACTAAAAAATGTAAGCTTTAGGGTTTTAGCCTGTCAAAGTCCGGCAACTAAGAAATGGAATAAGAGTTTAAGGCATCTTTTCTAATTACACTTCTCTGCTAGAAATTTCCTTCAGCCTCCAAAATCCAAAGTTGACAAAAAGATCTTGTCTAAGAATATTTAATTAATTTTTTCAGTATGAAACATAGAATATATTTCTAATACTATAATTAAGCAAACCTCAAAACATAACTTCAACATTGACTTTAACATTGTGTATCTGTTCAGGAATATTGATGATACTTATCAAAGCTATGGCATATGGACCAAACAACAAGTAGCAAGCTACAATAAAAAAAAAATACAACATACCTCAATTGTTAAAGATGTTAACCACCGTCGAGGTAGGTGTCGAGTCAGATGTTCATCAACAATTGCGAGATGAGGTGAGAATAATCGAAGAGTATTTTCAATTGCAACAGCCCTTGAAGGAAAGATGACAACATTCTTGCAGAATACATAGAAAAGATAAGTCAACAATGCAGTTTATATAACACAGAACCGTAAGTGCACGAGAATGGAGTAACTTTAAAACCTTCTTCTCCAGGCATCACTATTCTGTATGAAATAAAGGTCAATAACCTACGAAGCATACAAAGTACAATACATACAACACAGGAAAAACTTTAGTGGTTCAGTTGAATTAAATAATATTAAGTTAGTCAGAAATGCATAAATGTGTACTAATAAAATTAAAAGTCTCCATATCACAATTGTATACCAAATTAAGTCAAAGACACTCAAATAGAAAAAAATCTATAGAAATAATATTAAAAAGTAAAGGTTTTAGTACTAACCATGTGCCATTAATAGGATGTCATTTTTGAGATAGAGCACTACTATGCCAGAAAGGACAAATAGCACTATACTTCTCTTCATTCCAATATAGTACAAGGTGAACACCATACAGAAACAGTCAGACAATGCTACAAGATACCGAATTCACATGCAAAGAACTTGCCCTTCTCACTCATGGACTTCAACAAAAAGCTTGGCAATAACATAAGTATAACCGCTAAAACTTAAGAGACATTTAGCTTCATTTTTGTTTCAGCTATCAATAACAGTGGAAAAATTGAACTTTCAATATGGCGTTCTGTATTTTCAATAAGTCATTTTTCCTTCTTCATATTTCATTTTCCGTAAGACTAAGCTAAAATTCTTTGAGCAACTAAAAAAAATGAATGATGCAATTAGATGTCTGAAAGACGATATGTTCAATGATCACAATATAAATCATACAGAGGCAACATACAAAGTGGACAAAGTCAACTTTTGCTATAAAAGCAAGCATACTCAAAATTATTTATAAGTAAATTTAACTCATAATCATATCAACTGAGAATCTGTTTAAAAATTAGCTATTAAAAAAAAGACTCCTTGCAGTATCTTCATCCACGGTTACTTTCCAATTCTTTATAATTCTTTTTTGAAACATCTTTGCTCTTCCCTATTTTTATCAACAATTGGATGAGCTACACAGATAGCTCATCCAAATGTCCCAAAGAATAAAATATTTTGATAATATTATCACTTTTTGTGGAGTTCTACGAATGCTCAATGGAATAACATCCCATGACAGTTTTAGCCCCTCTCCCTCTTCATTCAACTGATTCCATAAACAAGGTGCCACAACAAGATAAGCAATTATTGATTAAGCAGGGAATGCTTCCTTACATTGGAATTGAGTGGAATATGGTGGTATATTTTCAAAAAGGCTGCAATTAGATTTCGAAAGCGTATACTTCCAGCTGGTGACTCATAAGGAAAACATGATCTCTCTTTCAATTCAGTGGCAAGATAAGATAGGAATGGGATCTTCTCATCCGCAACAGAATCATTGTCAAAAGATAAGTCCAATGAACTGCTGACCTCGTGGAAGCCATTTTTAAGAAACTCAAAAATTTTCTTAACCTGTCAAATTATTGAGATACTCATACCTTGAACAATTTTACATGAGCAATAAACATATGCTTAACAGAATGCTCATTTCAAATAAATCACAGACCTGATTTGGCTGACGAAGTTGACAGCTATAAACTGACAAAGCATGAGCAATGCGACCGCCAGCCTTCCCATAGGCCCATGCTGTTCGAGCACAAATAGGCTGATCTCCAGAAAGACCCATGAAAAACTCAAACCGATGTGGACTGTTCTTCTCAATTTCAACTAATGCTGAAATGTCTGTGTCAGCAGCCTGCAACAAAATGTTTTTCAAGAGGAGTGCATTTTGGACAAACAAAATGCTTTCAGTTGAAAAGTTTTCATGCCTGAATAACTTTAGTCTGCCAAAGCTTGTTAACATAAAATCCACGGCGTTCAAACAATCGTTTACAAACAGCTTGTCCTGGACGGCCACCCATATTGAAAATCATAATCCCCATAGGCTTGATTACAGCAATGCCTTCCTCAACAGCCCTAGCAATTAGACCTAAGCCAAACTGGTCCTCAACAAACCCCTGTATATAAAAGAAAAACACACA
The DNA here is from genome assembly GCA_023653625.1 of Triadica sebifera. Taxonomy (NCBI): domain Eukaryota; kingdom Viridiplantae; phylum Streptophyta; class Magnoliopsida; order Malpighiales; family Euphorbiaceae; genus Triadica; species Triadica sebifera. The sequence continues at coordinate 30,953,816 of CM042898.1, read as the reverse complement.
AAAAAATAAAAAATAAAAACTAAACTCTATCCATAATACTGGAGCAACTAGCTTTCAGGATTAAACAACACTCACCCATATTATTGTGAAACCCTTCCCTCCCTCCCCCTCATCTTGCCCCCACCCGACCCCCACATGTAAGACAAAGGCACTAAACTAAAATAGTAAAAACAAGAAGAAGAAGTAACAAAGCCTTCTATCTAAACATAAGAGAGCTACATAGAAACTGTATTCACGTTCAACCAAAAACAAATTATCCAAAGTAAAATTCCATAATGACATATAAAAGATGATCCAACTAAAAGTTGAATCAGTGCTGGTTTCACAAAAATAGAAAGGAAGAGAGAGCAGAAAGAGAAAGAATCTAAGAGAGAGAGGAGAGAAATCTGTTCATTCCATTCCAAAAGCATGAATTCTCTGTAAAATAGGGGTGTTATATACCCCTTTCATTCTCTGCCACAATTGATAGCTCTCCAATGCAAACATAATAACAGTCCTACAACATCATTTAACCACAGCTAATCTTTACACATAACAGTCCCTCCCCCTTAGAAAACCTTGTCCACAAGGTTGATATTTGGAAACTTCTGCTGTAACTCCCAAGTAGCTTTTTCTTAAGCTCCTCTAGGAATGAGGCTTGCTTAGGAACAAACAATAGAGCCTTAAACTCCAGCTGCCCTTCAACAAGAAAGAGCTTCCAAGTGATAGGGTCCTCCCAGTCATTAGTGAGACACTTGTAGAGGGAAGCATACTCCTTGCTGACTTCCTCAAGCTTCCATAGCCATATTGATTTCTATCTCATCTTCTTTTTCTGAGAAGGCAGCAGCTTTGACATTTCATAATCTCTTTCAGTCGTCGACTTAGAATCATACAACTTTATGTAACATCTGATAGCTCCAGCCGCTGCTTTGTGAAATATGCATGTGAATGCAACCTATCTTGAAATTTAAGCCTTGCAACATAAGCATGTAAAGTCATTTTCCTTAGACAATAGGAATGGAAGTCAAATTGGTCTTCAGTAATGTCAGTAATCGCATAGTGCTTCTCCACAGCTTGAAATTTCTTTAGAGCACAACCAAGATCACCTCGAGGGAAGTAACTTTCACCAAAAGCAAATTCATACCACACGCATTGCATGTCATGAAGGTTGTTATGCTGATCCCCATCTTTAGTGAACAATACAATAGTCTTTTCTGCCACCACAATCTGATCAGCCTACAATATATGTTTGACACATCCACTATTTATATAGCTATTTGCAAGGTCCATGCATCTTGCTTCATCAGCCAATGCTGTAGCTGCCAAATCACCAGTGTGCTTCAAAATCAGGCTCTTGACTAAATACAAATCAATCACAGTTGGAGTGTGTTCGATAACCTCATCAATTTTTGTAAGAGCAATGTCATATTGTCCCCGTCTATGCTGAGCCAATAAAAATAAGGTCCACATAAGGGTTGAAGGAGGCTCCTTGTATGCCAATTTATTAACAATTTTCGACCCTTTCAGACGCAACTCCTCAAGAGCTCTTTCAAAAGAACTGGATTCCTCTAACAAAGAGATCTTGTATAAAAGTATATCTCCATGCTCACATCACTCATTATCTAAAGGATAATCACCTTTTAATGTCCTTTCATATGCTTCCAAAATATCAACTGTTTTAAAACCTTCTAATTTTAAATGGTGAGCACCAGCAAAGCCGATCCAATTCATGCGGTGATTCAATTTCAGAGTTAGGAGTCGTTGTCTGGTCTCAACAAAACCATTCAAATCCCGTTTTTGTGTCTGCAACAGTGACGAGTCCCACAATATTTCAATATTGTCTAGATCTATTTTCAGAGCATTTTGATATGATTTGATAGCCTCTCTATATTCTCTATCAGACCGATAAAGAAGACCATAAACATGCCAGCAAACATGACTTTTAAGATCATTCTTTAAGCCAAGACGGACAAGCTCATATGCTTCAGATTTACTATCCATGCAATTCAAGGTCAACCCCTTAAGGTCTACCATAGAATCTTCATGTATCTTTTCACCCAAACAGCCCCTAAGAGCTTCAACATATTCCTCCCACGGCGGTCCATTCTCTCTGCTTCTATTTTTAATAAATGATTGGTGTCATTGCGGAGCCTTCCCTTCCATATGAATAGCAACTAAACTCTAGCATTTTGAGGAATTAAATCGATTTGAAAGAGTCATTCACTTTTGTATAACTATCCCTCTTGGTCCTTACCATCAAATTGGGAAAATTTGATTTCAATGAACCTAGTAGTCGTTTGGTAATTACTCTCACTAGTGGCTTGATTGGTTGGATTAGTGAGGTCAGAGAAAAGACGTATAGGTGGATTCAGTGGGTTTCCATTGGTGGAGTTATTATTAACAAGTGGGTTTGATGAGGAAGCTAGTGATTGATTTTGACCTGAAAGATTGGTGTTAATGGAGGAGATAAGGGTTTTCAGCTCACTCATTATTCCAATGAAGAGTTGCTCTAGCTTTCTGTCATGCTCCTACAACATTTCTTTCATCATGTTGCAAATAGACTTTTCGAACTTCTCTAGATCCTAGGATCGGTTGCTTTCAAAGATGGCCATGGGGGCTGGACGATTTGGATTGACATGAGATCAACAGAAGAACAAGATGCTAATCAAGGCCAAGGGTCAATGCTCTGATACCAAATGATCTAACTAAAAGTTGAATCAGTGCTGGTTTCACAGAAATAGAAAGGAAGAAAGAGCAAAAAGAGAAAGAATCTAAGAGAGAGAAGAGAGAAATTTGTTCATCCAAAAGCATGAGTTCCCTATAAAATAGGGGTGTTATATACCCCTTACATTCTCTGCCACAATTGACAGCTCTCCAATGCAAACAGAATAACAATCCTATGACACTGTTTAATCACAGCTAATTTTTACACATAACAAAAGATTCTTCTAATTATAGCGTATCATTTTGTTACTACATGAATCAATAGAATCAATGAAGTGAAGATTAATCCATAGCCCTATCTTCTCCAATCAAGTTCTTTCTCATATATAGGTTTTCCTTATCTTCTTTAAAAACACATAACTATTCCAAAACTCTCAGTTGATTATTAGCATATATCTATGTTGACTCATTGATGGAACTGCCTTAGAATATAGAGATCACACTTTCCCTTCCAATCTTTGCCAATTTAGCTCATCTCAATCAAAATGATAGCAGGTAAGGTACGTATTAACAATAAAAATTGAGATCATATAAATTTTAATATTTCACATTAATGAGATTCAACAATCTAATGTCTTGACACTGGTCTTAGCCCACAAAATCAAACTCAAATGGTTTACTACAAACCACAATAATCAATCAAACTAGATCAAGCAGTGTTAAAGTAGCACTCTAGTTGTGTTATACCATTAGTGATTTAAATTCCATCAGGCTCCTAGAAAAAGTTGTCAAAATGGAAGAAAATTCAGGTGTGGAGGAATATATTTGAACTATACAAGTCCAGTTTTCTATTTCTAGCTATTAACAATTTTAAACTACAGGTGATAGAAAATTATTGAGATTGTCTCCCAAGTCCGAACCTGAAGTGCACAGTAGTTACTCAATGAATACAAAAATTCTTCACTTGCATTTTCTGTAATCATTTTAGACATTGCATCGGGATTTGGGTTAAGAATCTGCAAAAGGAAAACAAGCAAGGGCATGATGTAAGAGTCTAAAAAACAACTATGAGAAAATAAATTACCAGCCAGTCACAGGATAAACCAACTCCAACTTGTGTTTTTGCTATTTGCTATGTTGTGAATGGTGATAATACCTGGGGTATGCATCCAACAATCCGTTCCAATTGAATGTCATGATCTCTACAGTAAGCAAGTAAATCAGATTCATGAAACTCCACCCTGTCTAGTAATGTTTTCTTCTCCGCATCATAGATGGGTTGGCCCTTTTCATCCAAAGCATTTAAGTACAAGTTTATCCAGGAAACCTTTACTGCTCTAGGATTAATATCAAGGCCATAAACCTGCAAAAGGTTGGTCACACACTGATTAGAGCAACTAAAAGAAGGCTACATAGCTGACACGCTACAAAATCCAATTAGATAAGGAGACCAAGGCAACACTAGGAAAAACAACAAACCTTCGAAGGTAACCACTTCTCAGCAATAGCAATGGTTATCCATCCATTTCCACAACCAAGCTCGGCAACTGTCTTATCCTTGAAGATTGAGTCAGGATGTCTATTCAGTCCCTCATAAAAAGTGAAAGACCAGTCTTCAGGAATAAAAATGCTAGGGATAACCATCATTGTCAATTTCTTTCTACCCTGATAAGCTGCACTAGGCAAAGTAATGTGTCAGAGCAGCTATGAACCAATAATTCTACGGGTCAAGATTGAAAGTTCCATAAAATAAATAGGTGAAATAAAGATGAACTACAGTACTTGTACAATGCAATGAAGACATACAATATCTATATGTTAAACATAGTATAATAACATAACCAATTATAGTACGAGAAAAAATACACAAGTAGATCCATTCTAGATTACCAGGGAAATCTAAATTAATTAATATATAGGATAACTATTTACGTGAACCAAACATTTTCCAAAGTAAAACCCTGAGAAAGCTGAAGAGACGAAATAAAATTATATTGAGCTTCGGTATGCTCCTGCAAAAACAGGAAGAGAATTCGGTGGTTTTTTGTTCATTTGGCTTGAAAGTTCAAACAATGATGAGTTGATGACACAACAACAAAGAGATGCTTTTGGGGGTGGAAAAAATGGAAAATTGATGCATATTATTAGGTTAACTATCCAGATAACAATCTTGAAAATGCTGTAGCACGTATCTGAGTCTAGTCTCATGATCCGACTAAAGATTATTAAAGAATCATTGGAATGTTGTGGAGATTTTGGGACCAAATCCGAGTAAATAAACAGTTAACAGATTTATTAATCCAGTTCGACATAATAAAATGTTCAGTGGCATAAAGAGTTACTCCCATATGCTGGCCCACTTCTAAATCTGCTTCCTTCATATATATATTGAATTCATTTTGCTTCACTTTCATACATTTGATTAATTTTTTCTTTTAGAATGCGATTTACTGATTTAAAAAGCTTATAATGGAAAAGGATAGAAACGGAAATATTTATAAAAGGTTCGAACTCCATGAAAATTGGTTGAATTACTAAATAAAGGGAGCAACATTCTACCCAAAAAAAAAAAAAAAGAAAGGGAGCAACATTCTCTGTTTTGTTTGCTTATTACTGCGATAACGACAAAATTGAATTTCCTTGTATTTCTGCCTGTCTTTATCTACTATTTGATGGCCTCGAATTTTGAATTCTTGGAAACCGCGACTTCAAAGCCGCAGGGACAAGCAAAAGACTAAAAACAGTTCAAATATAAGAGGAGAAATTACAGACAAATTTTATGATAAATCAATTCATTTGCTTGTATGAAAAAATAGAAATGTAAAAAGATGAATAAAAAGTGGAAAAGGATGGTGAGGTGGAAAATTTAAAAATCTCATTTTATTTCCGTAATCTCCTTCAGATTCCTCTATTTTCTTGCCAACCAAACAGTGATTCGTACACTGCAAGTCCATAGAACAATATTGTCACTAATATGAACTGCATGCATTGAGCATAAAGTCAACTTCCTCGTTCTTCCCACTTTCTCCTTTTTCTTCATATTCCTCTATTTCTCAGAAACCAAACGCTCACAAAATTAAATAAATCAAAATTAAACTCGAGTCATAGATCACAAATTCAACGCTCTCCTTTTCTTTGCAATTCATCATTTTTGACAACACATTCGCATATATACACATAGATAGAGAGAGAGAGAGAAGAACTGAATGTACCTTCATAATGGTCCAAGAAGATGTCTTGGATCCGGAAATGGTACTTGTTGAGACAATGACCGGAATGGCCAACATGCTTATGGAGATCGGAGAGGAAGATGCGGGCCTGAGCACGGGTATTCGGATTCTCTAGGCGATCCAGCAGTAACCTAAACGCAGCGTATGCGGAATCACCAGACTGCTCACACTGCTTCAGGAATTCGGCAATGGATAGAGACGACGCCATTTTCAGCTCTGCCACTGGGAATAGACAGAGAGAGAGAGAGAGAGAGAGAGAGAGAGAGAGAGATGTCGTTGCTTTTACCAGTTAAAAGAGGCAAATAGAGAAGAGGATGGTTCCCGGCCTTTTAATTTTTATTTTATTTTTCGGTGACTTTATTTAATTTATTTATTAGTCCGCCTCGCGTTGAACGGTTACATGGGTTTGGATAATCTAGGGGTGTTTATGTGGTATCAGGGATAACCTTAGCTATGGGCCAATTTCTGAAAGTTCGGTCCACCCCTACCCTACCGATATGGCTTTTATTTAAACCCGCCGGCCTAACTTGACTACAAAAAAATAATAATAAATTAAAGCTCCATTAACAAAATTCAAAATTTAAATATAAATAATTTAATAATATTATCGAAAAATCGTAAAAATAAACCATTAAAATTTAAATTTAAATAATAATCAAAAATCAAAATAATAATAATAATAATTGTGAAGATTACTCAGAACAATTTTTAATTCGTTAGCTTCTTAATTCATATGAATTACTTATTTTGGCATTTTTACTTGTATTATTTTTAGTGGTCCACATCAACTTGGACAGCTGAGATACAATTTTAAAAAATAAATAAATAAATAACAAAGCCTTATCGAATTATCTTACCATTTAAAATTTAGTGAATTTTCAAATTACTTACATATATTTTTTATTTATTTCAAATTATGGAAACTTATAAAGTTAATTTATTAGATAGTATTTTTTTTCTAAAAAAAATTATGCTTAGATCGAAAGTAAATAATGTTTTTTTTCCCTTAAAAAAATAATAAAACCTTAAGAAAGCTTCCATTTGATGCGATGTTCAATGTTTTATATAATCCTATAAAGGAAAGATTCCCGCCATTAGGCTGTACCTTTGAATCAAACCAAAGCAGGGACATGATTAATATTTTGAAAAAAAAAATCAACCTAATACACATACATTAACATTATAAGGTTTTTTTTTCCAAATAATATATTATTTTTGTATGCATGGAAATAAACCAAACTCACAAAAAAAAATGAAGAATATAAAAAAATTCTAAGAAAATCACGGTTGAGTCAAGAATTTAATTTATAAATAAATATGTAGAACTAATTTAGATATAAAAAAAAATTCTAAAATAATAATGGATCAATAGGACTAGGCCACTAAGGGCCGAAAGGTGATTGGAACTTGATTCCATCTTTTGAGGACTTCCACCGACAAAATCTCATGTGGAAGGCAGTCTAATATTTCCCTAGACTAGACTAAGTCAATTAAATTTTATATTTCATTATTTAACCAAATAATAACAAAATATTTGTTAATATGGAAAGAAAAAACTAGTAAAATAGAATGAAAATTTATCTTAGGACCTTTGGTTTGGTTGACAGCAGCCTCCATGGTGATTCTTGAGCTGGCTGAAATTGGGGGTCTTGACTTAAGTGAAAAAAATATATATTTATCAATTTATACTAAAATAAAATATATTCATTAATTTATGTGTTTTGTGGAAGTAGACTATGGAAGACACATGGTCCCCTGTCATATTGGCGATCTGATTATGTCGCTAGTCACATTGGCAATCAATACTGATGTATCTATGTTCATGTACTGTTCACTCAAAATCAAATTTGATACTATAATTAAAAAAATTATTTGAATTCTCTACAACAGTAAAAATAAAAAAAAAAACAATTTCGGCATCAAAAAAATTACAACTAATAGATCATTAAAAAAATTAACAAAAAAAATAAAAATATCACTGTTTACATAGTCACTATTCATAAACAGTAACATGCACAAACAACGATATTTTTCTTTATTTTTATTTTTTTGCTAATTTTTTTATAAACTATCAGTTTTTATTTTTTTACACCGAAACTGTTTTTTTATTTTTATTGTCATATAGAATCTAAAAAAAATTAATTATGATGTTAAATTTGATTATGAATGAATAGTGGGTGATACTATAAGTGTTCATCATACTATAATCTATATCGCCAGTATAATTAGCGATCATGTGTATCTCATAATCCCTCCACCTGGCAAAAAAATACATAAATTTGTTATATATATTTGATTTTGGTATATATAAATAAATATATTTTTTTCACTTATTTAAGTAAAAATCCCCTGAAATTGCTATGTTGTTTTTGTTGCGGTTGATACTATTATTCGTAATGAAATTATGAGAATTTTGAGATTTCTTATATATAAATATAGCTTTCTGTCTATTTCCCTTCAGCTCTAATTGACCCGAATCCTGTGAATTCTAGAATTTGAATTTTCCCTTTTGGTCCAACACCACAATGAAACCTAATTTTTTGAGAAAAATGATCTTGAAAGTTACATAAAGTTGTGAATCAGTTCATAGCTTCTTTCATAGTTCAATTCCACCCATTCAACTTAATAATTCTATTCTATTTTGTGATACTCAAATGGATTACTGCATATGTCAAAATTATTTGGATATTGGCATGCATTCTAATTTGTGACAGTTTTCATCATTATATGGAAGTTCAATAACTCCATGAATTTCAGAATTTAAGTTCAATCTACTTGCTTAGAAATTTTCTTTCATTAATTAGGTATTAGTACATTAATTTCCAACTGTTGGTTTTTTGGACAAATTGAATATTTTATAAGTAAAAAAAAAAAAGTAAATCAGTAGCTTTAGGTGCAGATTATTCAATATCTAGGATTTGTTGACGTCAGATCAAGCAGGTATGTTTACTTAGTCAGCTTTGATAACAAACGTACAAAACCAGAAAAGAATTTGGCTTTTGTCTCAAATTAGAAAATATGAAAAGTAGGAGTATATAGATTAATAATGGAGAATTGACTTCACCAAAATAAATAAATAATGGATAATTGAAAAGAGATTGCTATGGAAACTAATTAAAAAAATATTTTTACTCGTTGAAAATACAATTTATAAATAGTTAGAACAGAGTTCAATTTACAGAAATTGAATAATTATTAAGTCTGAATATTGGGGGGTGTTTTGAATTCAGTGAAGATAAAAAGCAGGTTAATAGATAAAGGCAACTCAATCAAGAAAAATTCAGACCATGTACATTTCAGAATTGGTTTTCTCCAAATTAAATAAATTAATTATGTATATTAACAATATTTAATATTTTATCTTCCTTTAATTGTAATTTAAGTGAGAAAATTCTGCAATTTTAAACTTTATTTATCAATAACCTTAAATAAGTTCTTAAAATTTAAATTATAAATAACATTAAGATTTAGAAAAACTACTAATTTTATTCAATAAAATACAAGCTCGTTTATTTAAAATATATTAAATATTTTCATCAATATTCAGTAACTATTTAATTTTATTAAGAGTATTGATTTGTCAATCTATAGAATCAGATAAATATATACGAATTTAAAATTTAAATACCTAAATTTATTCATCAAGTGAATAAATAAATAAATAAATACAGAAAATACTCAAATACTTAAAACGGAAAAATAATTGAATAACAAAATTTTTACAACTTATTTAAAATCAATTTTTGACAATTTTAACTAGAAAAATAAAATTAAACACACGTAACTGGAAACAAAATATTGAAATAAAAATAAAAGTTCAGTAGATTAAAGATGAAAAATTTAATCCTTACTACATTATTCAACCCTCTATTTATAGAAAAATAATTTTAAACTAACTAAACTTCTAAAAAAACTAAATATTAATCAATTGTATTTAATAAGATAACTAAAATCAAAATTACACTGATATGAATGATAATTAAAAGAATATTCTAAAAAAATCGGAATTAATTTGAATATATTTTTATCCCTTTTTATTTTCCATCAAGAGTAGACACGCTGAAACTATTTTTCTTTTGATAAACTGCGGATAGCCTGAATCAATTAGGTCAGTCAAGATTTTTATTTTTTTATTTCATTTAAATCATCTAATTCAATTCAATCTTTTATCATTTGATAAAATTCCTCGTAAAAACAAAATATGAAATTAATTCATTCCATATAAATTATTTTTACTTTAGATATAAAAAAATTAAAATTTAAATATATATCCATTTTATCACATGTTAAAAACCTTTTAAAAATTACAATATTCAATTGATCACTCATAATTTTAATTCCTTTTAATTTGGGAAACACTATTTTCGATTTCATTAACAAAGAAAAGTTACAAATATTATATATCATCAATTACGAAGCACAAATACATAAAAAAAGAAAAAAAAAATTATTTGTGTAAATGTGGAAATCTAAAGTGTCATAAGTACGGGTCACTCCATTGCTAAATTTTGTTGCGGCACTATATTCTCTAAGACTCTAACTTTATGGTGTGAATAATATTTTGTTAGTTGACTTTTATTATAAAAGTATTATTTGTGTGGATCACATTTATTTGTTTTTTCTCATTAATAACAAACACTGTAGAGAAATTAAGGTTTAAGTCTCATTAATTTGTAGAGAATCATGAGAATACTGTGTAGTGTACTGCTGAATTAGGGAGATTAAATGCAAGACTATATATAGCTAGTAAATAAGGAATACAAATCTTATAGAATAGCATACACACCTTCCTATCTTATACAAATAAAATATTCCAAATATTCCAAATAAGAATGAATTAATAATTTTAGATATTTAAATAGTGATATAACATTGCTATTGCTCTACAGGCTCCACATATATCCCAATTGCATTAAGATCATTATATTCGCCGGTGCCACCATAAAAACCAACAATCTTGTTTCCAATCACAGGGGAAGAAAAATGCGTCCCTCCTCCTTCAGAAAAACGTCCATATGGTCCATATCTTCTTTTATTGCTTGTGAATATAAGTGAACGAATAGAAAGAGAATAATTTTGATTATATATTCCTTCAATTGAAGTAAGATATTCATCTGGATAATCAAGTTTGACCTGTAAGCAATAAAATTTTTGTTCATAATTGGTTCAAAAAATAGAAAATGCAAAAGATGTATGTGCTCAAGTAGTGCATTAATTATATATAAAATAAATACAAAATAATATTTTTTTTTTGTTTCTCCTATATAGGGGCATGAGACTAACCTGGTGCGTTATACTCCTATCATAATTTTTACCATGTATATCTGACCATAGTGAAGTCCCATTTTTGTCATACTCGATCTGGATGGCTACAACTACAAGATTTCCATATGTAAATATCTTCAATTGTCTGATTGTAGAGAATATCCCATCATCCCACTTATTTTGAATTGGATCAATTCCCCAAGGACCTAAGACCTACTCGCATTATGAGACCATTAATTAGGACATGAATAGTTTAGTGAAGTGTAACAAACATCATATAAAAATGAACCATTAGAATTCTTACCTTGAATCTCAGAAAATTGAATGCACAAAAGGTATGAAGATCAAAATTGCAGCAATAACATTTGTAGCTCACAAACTTTCCATATTTTTCACAAGCTGAGCATTTATACTCGTATTCATACCAAAACGGCATTATAACAAAATTAAGTGGATGTGCGTGTTTTTCGTAGCTATAAATTGTTGGTAAGATCCCCCATTTGATATGACTTTGAAGTAGACAACCATTACATTCAGAGGAGTAGTGCTCACACAGTTTGCACTTGTGTACTTCTGGAAAATTATATGTAGATGGATGTGATTTTGGATAGAATGTATCATCCTTCAAAAGAGTTAAATCAATTTTTTGCGATTGACTACATGATTCGTGGAGAATAAATTCATCACATTCAATGCATTGATAGGTAGGACCAGAGATAGATTTTTCACAATAATTACAACATAGCTTGTTAGTACCAATTTTTGGCTCTTGTGAGAAGGAAAACTCATGGGCATGTGCTTCTGTGAAACATCTTTGTGGAGTGATTTCTTCATCAACAAGCTGCAAAGATCCTTCTGACTGGAAATTATCTTTCCCCTTGTGCATATGGGATTCTACAACTTGTAATATTGTAGGGACAAAATCACCAACAACAAATGGCTTCGTGGTATCGATGCTAAGCTTCGGCGCACGTCCAACATCATGATCATGGCCCTGATATCTTGGAGTTATACATTCAATAATGACCAAACGTGCCTCCTTTGAAATTGCTAGTTGTAACAAATCATCAAAGTGAGAACGTTGAGATAGCGGGGTGTTAATGATAACTTGAAGTTTCAACTGAAGTTGAGTTTTGGAGATTTGGCTGACAATTTTAAATGGTAACTCATTAGAAGAATTTGAAAGAGAACTTTGAAGGTTTAGGATTATATCCTCTTCATCAATTAGAGGATATCGAAGAAATTCTGCTAATTCAAAAGCAATTTTACTCTTTACATCATTTGAAGGACCTTTCATTGCTATGATCATTGGTTGTTGTTTGAGATCTTCCATTTTTTCTTGTTGAACTTCCTTACTTTACCTAACCATATTGTTCAATAGTCCTTGAAACATTTATAGCAGTTTGTCTCGACCCTTTTCCTAGATTACAAGAAAGAATATACCTCTAACTTGAAGTCTCATGCAAGGAAGAACATATTTCCAACTCGGAGGCTATCATTTAAGAAAAGAATGTAAATCAGAATGATGGTTGTATTTTTGGTAAGGAATAAAGTAGGTGTGAAGTGCCAAAGTTTGTATCATTTCAAACTTGAAGCGTCTCGTTTAATTAAGAAAATCATATTTTTAATTTTATACTGCATGAAATGAGTTGAGTTTATTCGATTTTAATATATAGAACATGATTTTGAAGAAGGCTTAGTATTGTCAATTGAAGAAAACAAAAAATCAACCTAATGCGCATACATTAAACATGTTAATTAAGGTTCATCTAGACATAAACATATTTTAAAAATAAAATTATATATATATATAATCCCAAATGATTACTTAAATTAAATTTGGCATCTTAGTTTTTGCATACAATATCAGGCCATTGTGTGTCCCAACACAAGGGACAACCTAAAGTTAGTAAATCTGAAACTTTCTCATTGGATAAAATAAAACAGAAACAATTGTTTACTTATAATTAGGAATAGAATGTAAAATCGATGATTTACCACATAATATTATGAACATACAATTAACGTATATATTGTTTGGAATAAGATTAAAAAAAATTCCCAACCAGAAAATTAATGTAAATATTTTTTTTGTAGAATAAGATAATAAAGAAAAAAGGAATATTTTATGCTTATTATGTCACAACTAAGTGGCTTAAACAAATATATTTATTAATTGGGTTTAAATTCGCATATTTGTCTTTCATTATAAAATTGGCGACCTTTTTTTCCAAATATTATAAGATAGAATAAAATGGATGGTGTAATTGAAAAATCAAAGCTTATTTATGTGTTTTTGGTCATAATTTATTTTGCTTATATGATATTTTTTTTCATTTATTTGATTTATATGAACCGTATCTCAGCAAGTATTTCTCAGAAATGATAAACATCGAGTTTGAATTTTGGTAAAATATTATACTCTCCATCTCAAAAAATAGTTCCATTTTATTTTTTTCTCACACGGATTGATAAAAATTAAGTAGTGTAGTTACATGGCTAAATTTTGTGTTATTTTTCTATTATATCCTTCATTTATATTAAATGAAAAAACTAAATTGACATTAATAAATTTGACAAATAATGAATAGTTCCACCAGCAATATTTAATATCACATGTGTTAAAATAATTTTAATTGAAAATATAAAATAATAAGTAAAAAATTATTAATTATAATACAATTAAACAAGAATTTGAAAAATAATTTGTAAATTAATTATAATATAAAATAAGTAAGTGAACAATAAAAAAAAAAAGATAGGATTATTGTTTTTAAAAGATGGAGAGAAAAACTTAATTGCCACTTTCATTATCCAACCGTCTGTTCAATTCCCTATTAAACTGTCTCAAGTTTGTTTAATTCCCTATGAGACTGTTTCAGCCTCATCGAGAAGACTATCATATTTTATAATCTTCATTTCCTGGAATTATTCCTTCTACGATAAACTTATGAATTTTTTTTTTTTTAAAGGTCCAATTTTTCTTCAAAATGAAATTTTTTTCTTTGTTGATTTCCAATAAATCATTCAAATACACTTACAAATTTCATCGTTCAAACTTCAAATATGTACTTTTTTTTTTCTCTTTTACTCATATCTTGTCAAGCAAAGGAAGCCAAATTGAGCTAGACCCACAGATATACAATTTCAAAATTTCCAATGATTGCTCCAAGAAATTATTCCAGCTAAGGATGTAGTTCACACCAGTGGAATTCTCACTTCAGTTCAAAAGGAAAAAAGAGAAAAAAGAGGGTCCTATTCATTTCATGAAGTGTTCAGAATATAGATGAGAAAGAGAGAATGAATTCCGGTTGGAAGTGTATAAAATGGAGCAAAAACATCAGCAATCAAAGAATCTTCTGTTGATTTTCCTCTATGCTTCTTTTTTTTTTTTTCTTTTTTTTTTGCCCTTTACCATTAAATCTTCCGAGTTTAATTTTGATAATACCTGTAGCACAGAGTGGAACACTTTATCTTATGGGGTGATATTGATCGGAGATGCGCTTTGGCGGCAGCTTTCGCAAGATGAACAGCACCAGTGCAGAAGGTACAATCTCTACCAACTGCATAATATTTAGTATAGGCAAGTCTCAGCAAGCCAAGACATAGAACCTATAGCATCCTGGTCTACATTAGGGAAATGGAACTTACCATGTAGTAGATAAGATTAAGAAGGGGATGATCCAACACATCAACATCGGCATTCTTGTTAAAGGCGGAGATGGCGACCTAAAACATTGACCCACAAAATGCCTTCACCAGAGATTCAAAAGTTTGAAGTAAAAAAGAACTTTCATTCCAATAAAACTCACCACAATGCATCTTATCAAGAAACAAGTACAGCAAATTCCCGTTACGCAGCCAACCTGCCATGTCAAAAGCTCATAATTAAGATATATAAACAATTAAGATATAGAAACAAGTACAGAAAATCCTCAAACCCATTGCATACAATGTGAAATAATTAAGATGTATTGAAACAAAGATGTATAAAACAATTCACAAACTCAAACCAATTGAGTACAGTATGAAAGTTAACAGGAAGGTACAAGTTAAAACAGTCAACGAGGCAAAGCAAATCTCTTTATCTCATCTGAAAAGCACAACTCTTTAGGACATTCAAAATTTAGCACCAGAAATTCATGTTCAAGGGAAGAAATGCTCCATAAAAGTTTTGGAGCAACATAGAATAACATAATATAGAAGATTGACTTCAAGCTATAGCATGAATCAAATAGACACCTCTGCTACAAACCTCATAAAGCTTCTTTTGACGACCTCGAGATTCAATGGGGAATCGCCTCAGCATGAAAAACAACCTAAAAAAGAAAAGAACTTAAGTGAGCATGTGTATCATGTTATGAAATTCTGAATTTTCCATGGGGTTGATGCGCACTTACCTCCCGCCATATATCAAGAATCCAAGAGCAGTGCAGAATGAAATTACTACATAAAAAATAATTAGAAAAAAAAAACAACTTTTGTCAACATACTGTGTTTTCAATATGTTCATATGAATGCTAAAAATTTATGAAATTCAAGCAATTTAGGATAGTATAAAACCTATATACTTTACATAAAAGCCTATATTTAGAGTTCAAATTGTTTCAGTATTTTAAATCACAAGGACCATAGGAGGGAAAGCAAAGAATGAAAATGCCACATTAATTAATTGAAGAAAAGCAGACAATGCAACAGAAATTAATTGAAGAAAAACATAATTATTTTGATTGGCTGACAAAATTCACCTGAAAAGAAGAGCTTCGCTAGTTCCTCTCCAACAGGACTTCCACTCAACCTCATGTATATCCAGATGCACGCCTGAAATAATGGCTGACTGAATATCAATCATGATCATAAAGCAACTTCCAAAATAAAAGTTGGACCATTTTTCTGTGGGCCAAAATTTGACAAATAGCAAGTAGATAGCTGTTTCGAACCTGTGTTATGTATACAAATCCGTTGACGATGTAATAAGTGGGCCTGAGTTTATCAATTGGAAGGCTTCTTGCCTTAGGCAATAACATAAGAATTAACCATTGTTAGTTATAGCAGCTTAAAAAACAGTTCATGCAAAAAAGATAACAGCTGGTATACCTGGTGATATATCTCTGCCCAAAACAGCACAAGCAATGTATATGTTGAAAAGAACAGAAGGCTAGGAATATCCAAAAGTACAATTTCAAGGGCCTGAAATAAAACAATGTTTATGTAAGGAAAATGAATAAGGTTCACATCCACAATGACTCAAAGTGGATTAATCAGCTTAGAAATAATATTACCAGGGAATACTTATATTATCAATATATGCTTTAAAACTAGCAGAGCAGAATATCCATCAAGGAAGGCCTTAGAGAAACTGAAAGCAAGAAAAAACGAAAAAAGAAAAATTCTGCTACAACCAGGCTGCTAATTATTTGTCAGCCGTATTGTTTTTATTTGGTGCATTATTTGACTACCTTCCCAACAACCGGAACAGCACTTAAGTTTCACACAGACATGCTTCAAAACAATAAAAAGAAAGAAAGAAACAGAAAGTATTCAAGCAGTTGTGATGCAGAAAAGAAGAAACCTTCATTTATCTTTCAGTTGAATGATTTTCTGATAACCCATACTGAAGAATGTTTAATGATCTTAAGTATAGACTACTTGCTTTACAAGTCTCCTTTAGTAGCATTTATATCCATGAGGACAGAGTAATTTTATTAGAAAGGAATGTTAAATACTTTAATAAATATAAACTTCACAAAGCAGCATCCGCAATGAGAAACTTACCTTTGGTCTGATGAGAAACACGTTCTTGTATAAGCCGAATAAGATAGCCCTCACTGTCAAGAAAACAGTTCTGTTTCAGCAAGCTTATGCAATTGATTATGGCAAAACCCAGAAAAACATATATTGCACTTACATCCATTCACAACAAAATTCATCAAGTGAAAAACCTTTTGTGTTGTCCACCCATATTCTGGTACCCTCATTTGGATACGAAAAAGTTGTACCTGAAAGTAACACAACATTCAGGTTATCAAAGAAAAAAAAAATTGTTACGTCCGTTTCTGTATCATGCAGGGTAGTAAAGGCAGATAGAACTATGTAAAAGAAAAGGCTCAAGAATATTAGAACCATGAGGAGACTGACTTAAGCCCTCCCAAATTCCCAATAAACAATGATACTCAGGGCAACAGCTTGCAACAAAATATGAAAACGTCCCAAAAAATCATGAATACTGATTACTCTATTGAAGAAAACTATTAATAAGTACACTGAGTAGAAAGTAAATCATTATTATACAAAATGAAAACGTCCCAAAACAACAGAAGCATTCTAGTGAAGAAAACTTTCGATAAGTACACTGAGTAAAAAGCAAATTATTAATTACACAATGAGAACTTCCCAAAACAGCAAAAGTAATCTGCTGAAGAAAACTATCAATAAGTACACTGAGCAAAGAGCAAACTATTAAATACACAAGAAGGAAAAAGTACCAAAACAACATAAGTACTCTATTGAAGAGAATTGTCAATAAGTACGCTAAGCTAAAGGGGAAAGAACAATAAATTACACACATCTTGACAGAAGCTACATGCTTAATTCAAATCACAGCAAAGGATTAAGTATAATGAACTTATGTGCTGCAAGAAAGATATAAGAAGGGAAACATCACGTTGCTTTTTTGTTTGGAGTTGACTAATAAGAGAATCTTTCAAGCAGATTACCAATAGGCAATGGAATACCAACTATGATCAGATGTGGAGATTTTTTCTTTCGATAAGTACACAGGAATTTTTTCTTTCTTTCTTTTTTTTTTTTAACTATGGATTAAACATAAGAAACTGAATATCGATCACGCATTGGAGAACGGCCAATGAAGAGGCAACTGCATGCAAATTTCTAAGAAAAATACCAAGAAAAGATCAAGCTTTTCAGATTGTAAATCAGCTTTTATGCGTGGATATATAACGGGTGATGGGAACTATGAGTTGGTGACAAAGGCGATCGACAATATAGGGATGGAGAATTTTGGAATTGTTGTCCCACAAGGCGTAAGAAAACTGCTGCTAAAAGGCTGGTGGTACCTATCTGTACAGATGGTGGCTTCATCCTTTTCCATGCAAAATTTATTTTTGATGTCTTATTCAAATTGAGAAATGGAATATGCTAATCTATATGCACCCTTTCTTGCATTACGACTAGCCTGGTTAATAATAATAATAATAATAATAATAACAACAACAACAACTATCTGAAAGAGCTGGTGACAAAGTCGATTGACAATATAGGGATGGAGAATTCTGGAATTGTTGTCCAAGGCGTAAGAAAACTGCTGCCAAGAGGCTGGTGGTGCCTATCTGTACAGATGGTGGCTTCATCCTCTTCCATGCAAAATTTATTTTTGAGGTCTTATTCAAATTGAGAAATGGTGGCTTCATCCTCTTCCATGCAAAATTTATTTTTGAGGTCTTATTCAAATTGAGAAATGGAATATGCTACTCTATATGCACCCTTTATTGCATTACAACTAGCCTGGTTAACAACAACAACAACAACAATAATAATAATAATAACTATCTGAAAGAGCTCATAGAAGGCGGACATAACATAAGAAATGGAAAAAAGAAATGCCTATCCTTTCAAAGAAAGTAAACCCATTTATGGTTTTCACACGTTTCTTGCAACATTGGAATTTTTTTCATGAATGATACAAATAAACAGCCTATGAAAAAGGAAAATAACCTCAATATCAACGAATCCAAAAACAAGGTAAAAAGAAAATAGAACATCTTGATCATTAGTTAGATTCAACGTTAAAGGCTGAAAAGTTGAAACCATAAAAAGAGAAAAGACATATGAAAGAGAAAAACATACCAGGGCAACAATGGAGACCAATGCAT
The DNA here is from genome assembly GCA_023653625.1 of Triadica sebifera. Classification (NCBI taxonomy): domain Eukaryota; kingdom Viridiplantae; phylum Streptophyta; class Magnoliopsida; order Malpighiales; family Euphorbiaceae; genus Triadica; species Triadica sebifera. The sequence continues at coordinate 30,934,786 of CM042898.1, read as the reverse complement.
AAGATGCACACAAGAAACAGAAAATGCCTCTTTGCCATTCCTCTGACTCATCAATCTCATCCCACCAATGATGTCCATTTCCAATATAATAAACCCATCTCTCACCATCCCCAATCTCAAAACTTTTCCCCCTCAAGCTCCATGCCATTGATTTCTACTTTAATTATTTATGTCTTCGAGGATCAAAAAAGAAAAACGAAGGTTAGAAAGAAGAAAGACGATGGTAGTGTTGCAGAGAGGAAAAAGATGGGATTTTGCGGACAAATGGAGAGAAGAAAGCAGAGACACGTAGAAGGAGAATAGTGACACGCGTGAGCTAAGGAAGAATAGAACAAAGAAGATTAAGACTTGGTGGTGGTGAGGGGTATATTCGTTAATTGCGCTAACAGACATATGATGAGCTTTGTTTAGAACCGGAGTTTACCATGGTAGTTTCGCCGTTGCCAACCACCTCTCGTTGGTTCAAAATCTCTACTTTAGAAATTTCTTCTTCTTCTTTCCCTCACCTGTCCATTTTTTCCTTTTTAGGAAAATTGCCACTCTGGCAGTGACAGGTTTTTTGTTTATTTGAGGTGAGAGGATTATTTTTAGGAATTTATATAATTAAATTTTTTAACTGAATTTTTATTTAATTGATTTTTAATTAATATTTTTAGATTAATTTAGAGGTGTTTGGAATTGTTGTTGAATATAAAAAAGTAAATTTAGAAATTTTTTAATTTAATTAACTGATTTTTTTATTTTTTATAAACTATTTTTCTAAAAATACTTATAGTATTTATATATTTCTCTAAACTTAAAATCCAAATGCATTAAATATATCTATGGTTTATATTTAGTAATTTCAGGTTGAAGGTTAATCCGGGTTCTCTCATTTATGGGTCAGTTTTGGCTTCAAATCATGTTTTTTAGTTTGTCTTAGAATACATTTTCAAATTGGGTCCGATTTACATGATAATCGGATCGAGTGGATTCCTTAACATTTTGATATTTTAATTAAAAAAAATGTGCCTGTGTTATTATTTTTAAAATTTTAATCATATGCACTTTTATTTTAAATTGTCCTTCAATAACCAAATCTCATTCTTTTCTAATAAAAAAAATGGGCTGTTAGAATTAGAAATGAGGAAACGATTGCTTCTAAGTTCTAAATCTAAAGAAAATATTAGAAGTGCAAATTGGCAACACATGTTATAAGGGAAATTTTGTAAAAGTATGATGTTTTGCATTTTGATATTTAAGGGATTTTTCCTCTTTGCAACAAAAAAAAAACTCATAATTAATTAATTAATTAATGAGAGTATCAATTATTTACATATTTTAAAGATTATATGTGATTGAATAAAAAAATTTCTAGCCGAATTTATATAATAAAAGCACCAACATAGCGTAGTTATTTAACACAAACATAAAAATTTCCAAATTATGTTGTTTAATTATTAAAATTCACAATATATTGTTATCACATTTACCCTATATTATACAGATTTTTATTTCGGATAAATAAAATTCTAATTAGAGATGATAATTTGGATTTGATTTTGCTCCTAATAGAAGACATTTTTTTGTAAATTTTTTCTTCATCCCAATTCTAAATTTTTTGTGACGGAGGCGGAAATAATATATACATTTTCTGCTCCGACCTTGCTCAGATTATATATATATATATAATAGTTTTTTACTTTTAAATATAATTAATATTTTTTAAAAAAATAATAAAATAAAAAATAATACACTCATTTTAAATAATTATATATTTAACTAATTAATTAAAATAAAAAAATGTTTTTAATATTAAAATAAAATAATATTAATGAAAATTGGAGAACGGACGAATTTTTTCTTAGAGATAAAGGCAAACTCTGCATTGAATTCACCCTGTTGTCATTCTAAGTTCTGACCAATAGGCAAAGAGCAATGCTCAAAATAGTGACTATCCAACATTCATCATTTAAAATATGAGAAAAAAAACTAAAATATTAGTTATTTTTAAAATTGTATCACTTCTCATTAAAAATGAGTGCTAGACGGTTAGTTAAATTATGGCTTCGAATTTAAGCATAACATTGTGGCTTCGAATTGATGAGCTTATGAGGAAATTCTTCCAAAACTATATTTAAACATAAGACACAGCAAGTGAATCCATGTTTATGGAGGAGAGGAAATTGGGATATTTCCAAATTGAGACCTAAATTAGTGTGGATCTCCATGGGTTTTTCCCATATAGGTTTTGATGAAATCTTGGTTGTTGACTTGAGCACACCATGACTTTGATGCTCATACACATGATTTCTATGAAAACGCAGAATTTTGCTTCTTATTTTCAACAAAAATGTATCCAGCATTATTGGGGTTGAGTTAGGGTTTTTATGTGGTTCTGTAATAAGAACAATGCTGTGCATCAGAGAAGGTGTGAGACTTTTACCAGATTTTGGTTGTTTTCTGCTTCATATAATAATCATATGATACATAATTATATATAGGGTTGAAATTTTTGTATTACAAATTAAAATTTAAAGATTTTGTGTAATTAGTAGTCAATTGAGGGACTATTCTTTAATTAAGCGACAATATATTGGAGGCGAGTAAAGATTCGCGCGGCCACCGGCGCACTATAGCACATATCAAGATAAATAAAAAAATAAAAAAACAACTAACCAAGGGCAAGGAATCAAACCCCAAAAATCCATCTCCCCGCCTCTAAAACCCCCCTAAAACCCCTTTCGCATTTCTCTCTTTTCAGATCATTTCATTTCTAGTTTCTTATACACATGTCAAAGCCGCTGAGTCTGATCAAAGCACATGCCTCCAACCCCAAGGTATGGGTGGTGATCGGAGTCACGGTGGCGGGGATCGTGGTGCTGGCGGAGACGCGCAGGCGGCGGCGGAAGGCGATGATGCTAAGGCGGGAGGATTTCGGCGCGTTCGTTGAAAGATTCGAGATGCTTCCTTTCGCTCAGCCTCCTCCTCCGGCGGCCAGGCAGCCTCTTTCCGGCCTAACATTTGCCATCAACGACATGTCTGTGTGCTCTTACTCTCACTATTACTTTATGAGTACATATTTTTATAGACAATAATTACATTTTTAATTGCATGTGTTTTAAAGTTTATAGTATACAGAACTACTGTATAAGAAGGTTTGGTTGAAGGATGAAGCATTGACTTTATTGTATTTTGATACGCTTTATGGCAGTTTTGATGTTAAGAATTATGTGACGGGATTTGGGAATCCAGATTGGAGGAGAACGCATGAAGTTGCTGATAAGATGGCAGTGGTTGTAACTTCTCTGTTGAAGAATGGGGCTACCTGTATTGGCAAGACTGTTATGGATGAATTAGCATTGGGGTAAAATCTTTGCTCATTCTCTCTATCTATCTTTGTGTGTGGCCATGGGCCAAATTTTATGAAGTTCTATTTTTTGGCTGTTAAATCAGGATAACTGGTGAAAACATGCATTATGGGACTCCCATCAATCCTCAAATGCAATCATTTGTCCCTGGTGGTTCTTCTAGTGGTTCAGCTGTTGCTGTCGCGACTGAGATTGTTAATTTTGCTGTGGGTAAGTTAATCTGCCTGTAAGTTTATTTATTCAATATCAAGAAAATAACATTTTGGATCTCTTGACATACCAAAGCACTGGAAGTTATTAATAATTGTTAATTGTACTACTTTTGTCACAACTGCTAAATACAGACACATGATGACATGTTATAGTTTGGGATGTTGATGATTTGTCATCTTTTGTTGTTATGTAGAGTCAAAGCTGATCCGTGTACTGCAGATTTTATAGGTGCTTTTCCTTGTGATGCAATCTGATTGCTTAAGGCTTTCAAAACTTTTACAGGTACTGATACAATTGGTGGTACTAGAATTCCAGCAGCATTTTGTGGTGTCTTTGGCTATCGACCATCCCATGGGACAATATCTATGATTGGAGCTATTCCAAATTCACAAAGTTTGGACACTGTTGGTACGGATATATTTATCTTGTGTTGTAAAAATATTCTAGAATATGGAGGTAGAAAATGGCCACCAAACTTAATTTGTATTTGCTGTATCTTGGTTGGATTTATTACAATTTGAAGTAGACTTGCTTACGAATGTTGATGTGTTCAATTCTGATATTTCACCTTCATGATTCTAAAGATAATTCTTTGGGATCTTTGGGACTTCCATTATTTTCTCTTTGTTCCAAATGCTATTTTGGTTCCTAGTTGTTCATTAGTTCATTTATTTATATGCTATTCTTGTAGGGTGGTTTGCTCGTGATCCTTCTACATTACATTGTGTTGGACATGCTTTACTGCAGCTGAACTCTGTGGAACCTAGGAGGGCAAGGCGCCTTGCTTTTGCTGATGATCTTTTTCAGCTTTCTAAGGTTCCCAAGCAGATGACCGAATATGTTATTAGCAAAGCCATTGAAAATCTCTCTGGGTGTAAGTTGCAAGGCTCCAATATAGATCTGTTAATTATGTTGTATCAGTGTTATAGTCTATGTTACTCTAACACTTCATTTTTGAAGAAGTACCCGTACCCTTTGGGTATGACATTGGTATGGGTATGAAATTCTTACCGAATCCTTCACTTTAAAAGTGGGAACTCATAGTTTCAGTTTCATTTAAATTACAAATGCAAATCAAATGGACTTGAAAGAGTTTGTAAATTTATAATAATTATCTTTTAACGACTTACAATTGAAGACTATGATTTGTGGTGGTAACAAAAATTAATATAAATTATATAGCAAACTTGGGTTGATTTACAATTTAAATGAACTTAAAATTATTATTTTATTGTTTGTTTATAGTTTGAATTTTAGAATTTAAGTTTGTAATTTAAATATTTTATCAAATTTTATTTTATTTAGCAATTTAATGTTATAATTTAATCTATCTTTTAACTTAAATTATTTTATATAAAAATTAAAATATTTTCATATATATATATAGACGTATTCCTGTACCCGTACTCTAATTTTGGGTACTTTTTAACTGTACCCACATACCCTAAAATTTAAAAAATAAGAAACCGGACTTCTAAATATGTACCCGTGTCGGGTACCCATACCCGAGTTCAAACAACATAGGTTATAGTTTATCTTCGACAATTATGCTAGATAAAATGTGATTATAAAACAAAAATGGGTACAGGGTGATCAAGGGGATACTATAATTACATTGCTACTGAAGTTACTATATTGTTTTGTTGATTACACAGACCAGCCTCCAAGACATATGAACTTTGGTCAGTATGTTGCTTCAAATGTTCCCAGTCTAAAAGGGTTTTGTGAACAATCTACAAACCTGCAAAACAAGACATCTGCTTTGAAAGCTCTTTCTTCTGTGATGGTTTCATTACAAAGGTACTCCAGTATATTTTTCTAGCTTTTTCCTTCTTAAATCTTATGCTTCTGTGTGTGCATGCATGAATTGATTAAATTTATTTGGTATCAAATGTCATTTATGTTTTCTTCAATCCCCTGGCCCCTTGAAGAAATTATAATCAGATTTGGTACTTTTTTCTTAAAAAGACGTGTGTGCTGGTAAATAAAGTCATTGTAAAAGACCTTTTAATTTTTGAGCCTCATCCCAAGTCTGATTCCTAGACTTCCAAATCACTCATTCACTGAATTGGTGCTACTATGGAAAACACCGAATGCACCAAACTCGCATTACACATTTTCTCTTACTTATGCTAGAAAGTTGGCTGCTTAACTTTAGTTTATTGTATTTTAAATATCATTTCAACTAGGTGGCTCTGACCCTTATTTCTAGTTTATGCTTGTTGGAATGTCTTCATATTGAGAAAGTTACATGAAAGTTCTTCACAGTAAATGTTTCTATTTTTGGTTTCAAATGATAGAAATTAAGTTTGTGTTATCTCTTATGCCTTTTAAATTCTCTCTCGTTGACTGCTATCATTGAAGATAGAGGAAGTCATTGTGGCATTCGACTCAGTTCTGGCATTGGTATCATTTGGGACTAACACCTGCACTGCATATATTGCTTTTCAGATATGAGTTCAAAACAAATCATGAAGAATGGGTTAGATCAGTGAAACCCAAGCTAGCACCTGATGTCTCTAATAATGTTCTTGCAGCTATTAATACTACATATGAGAATATAAAAGCATTATACAAAGTCCGGTCTGAGATGCGCTCTGCTATGCAAAGTCTTTTAAAGGTACCCTGACTTTGTTAGTAGGAGTTTTATCTTAGCATAGGCTTTGATTGCATTGAATTCTAGTGATTGTTTCTTTTTTTTATTATTATTTTTTTATGCTTCCTTATATATTAGTGTTTCTGGGATATGTAACAACAGTCTTTCATGTGACTATCCTCTTTTTTGTTATTTCATCACTATGAGGTGACTTCAATGTTCTTGTTATTGCCATGATGCCATTTGCATATCAACATTTTTTGGACATCGTAGGGTTTATCATTCTCTCATAAAGTGATACATGAAAATGGTAAATGATTTAGCATTGAAGATACAAGTCCTTTAAATACTTAGACATTCTTTATTTTGCTACAACTCTTAACATGTGATAATAGCAATCAACATTTTATTCATATTGCAAATTAAGAGATAAATGCTTGTTCACTATATATCTCTCATCATCCAACAAACAAATGTAACTTTTAAATGGATATAGTATGAATAGAAAGGGCATTAATGGTGAAGGTATGATTAACAAAAACTTTGTTTTTTCTCCATCATGCTACCCTATGTCATAATCTCTCTGTCTCTCTCTCACACACACGCATACATATCACTAGAAATCACATGCAAATGCACTTTGTTTGGCAATCTCATGTATTGGGATTAAAAACCCTACCTAGCTTAAATTGTGTGAGTCAATGTATCTATTTTTGTGTGCATACATGTTTATTTGTCTTATATCTCATACTCTTATCCCTCTTGTTGACAGGATGACGGGATATTAGTTATTCCCACAGTTGCAGATCCTCCCTTGAAGCTTAACACAAAGAAAGGGTATTCTGCAGAGTCTCAAGATAGAACATTGATACTATCAAGCATTGCAAGCACATCAGGGTGTTGTCAGGTAACTCAGTTTTATTAACTTTCAACTTTCAACTTTGGTCATATGATTTAATTTCTATATCCTGCTCTATGTTTTGTTATTTTTTATTTAAATGTTCACATCACATTGTCAGGTTGCTATTCCCTTAGGAAAACATGATGGTTGTCCTGTCTCTGTTTCATTTATATCATTCCATGGAACTGATAAGTTTCTTCTTGATACGGTTCTGGACATATATTCATCTCTTCAAGAGCAAGTTGGCAGTGTTTCTAATTCTGCACCATTGCCAGATACAAATGGAAATATGGATGCCTCTGAGCATTTGAAAGAAAAGGTTGGTTCACCAGAAAGATTTTGATATTGAACATGGGTGCCTTCGTAAAGTTTCTGCACCTTTTTTTTACTTCTATTTCCTCTCATACTGGATTAAGTAAATTTTGTTGTTTATTCGATGTCATTCTTGATGTGCAACAAAAATTGGTTCTCATTCAAGAATTACATTTGTTTGATGCATGCATAAAATTGTGGATTGAAACCTTTTTTGGTTGCAAATGGAAGTTTTTGAATGTGCGGCATCTTTTCCAGGGACCCAAAACGAAGTCCTACTGTTGTTGCACTCCAATTAGACGATTACGCTTTTAATGAATTCATGCTGTAACTTTTACTAATGTGTAGATGTGATTGTAGTCTCTTTTTTCAAGGCACATGCTGTAAAATTGAGGCTATCCTTTTGCTTCCAACACATTAGATTTGGAAGTTAAATGGTACAATTGCTTGCATACTGTTATCATGTCAGATAAAGGTGTGATTTGACATTTGAGATACAAGCTTGGAACCTGCCACAAGTACAGCATGACCTATCATGCTTATTCTTTGTCTTTTTTTCTTTGGGTATCAGAACTATTGAGTCTTTGTATGTATAATTAATGGACTGCATATTTTACTGGATCCTTGTTTAGGTGTCCAACTCTCATTTTAGTTTTGGATGTTTTCACAAAATATGGCTAAATTTGAGTTTTAATGATGTGTAATTTTTACACTTGGTCTTGGTTTATTATGTAAAATTTGACTTGGCCGCATTGCACAGAATTGTTCACTTACTTTTCTCTTAAAAGTGATTTTGACAAGTGCGACATTGGTGTGTTTTGTAAGGGAGAATATCATTATTTTAGCATTTACTTGTGTGATTATGCTAAAGTGTCTACGATGTTCTGCACTTACAATCTGTTTAGAAGGTTTTATAAGTTATATGCTGTGAAAGGGTGCCAAGTGCATATATGATGGCAATTCCCACTCCTTGGCTCCTCCAATTGTATAATTCTGTTGTCATGTATAATATAAAGTGTGACAGAAGTCCCTTATTGTCCAACTATTAGAAGCCTTGTTATGGTCCATCAAATATGAAGAATGAAGACAAATTGTTTTTTTAGTGAATATGTTCTATTTGCTCATGATGGAAAAATTTTATTCAGGGAAACGCTGCATTTAAGGGGAAACAGTGGAATAAGGCTGTCAATTACTATACTGAAGCTATTAAATTGAACGGGACAAATGCAACTTTCTATTGCAACCGGGCGGCAGCTTATTTAGAATTAGGATGGTGTGATCTTTTATCTGGTTCTTGAATTGTATTTTTCACTACATTGCTCTATATCTCTTGGTTTCTTTATCAATTTATTTCAATTTTTGCAGCTTTCAGCAAGCCGAAGAAGACTGCACTAAGGCAATATCACTTGATAAAAAGGTGAAAGGTTTTTCCTTGAAATTGTTTTGTTCCATCATTTTTTATTCTTTCAATTTTCTTGTTTTCTTTAAATTTGCATCTGACTACAGGCCAGACAGTCATAAAAATACAGTCCTGCTGTTTCGTTATTCTTTTCTTTTTAAGTCTCACCTTGTGTTAATATGTTGGCTCAATTTCTTGTGATTAGATATATTATAAACAGTTTATTTTACTTTTAGGAAGTAACTAAAGATGGAGCTAATATGAGCCCAGTAACTTTGTTTTATCCATTTATTGATTGATATATTTTATGTTCGTTCACAATGTTAGCTGAAATGAGGGGACTTACTCATTAGAGGAGCATACATTTTACAGCATACATTTGCCATTAATTGCCCATTTCAAACTTATGTCTGCATTTCAACATCTTATCTTGGATTAACTCCATCCCAACCAAAAGTATTCTGGGAAGACTAATCGCATTATGAACTGGTGAATTCAGAAAACAATTTGAAAAATGGTAAACATTTTCTGCATTGCTTCAGTCATAATTCCATGTTGAGATTCATGGTAATTATCTAGTTTTCTTGTGAGTTATTCACATTTTTTGGCATTTGGAAATCATGGACGAATATTGTTTTCCCAATATATGTTGTGAATTTCCATGGTTCTCTTGGTGGATGACCTACATTCTTACTTAAGGAGATATAGTTGTATCATTCTTATATGATAGAATGTGGAAAGCAAGAAGAAACTTAATGTTTTAGTCTAATAGATATAAGTGTTATGGAAGAAGAAAAACACTCGTTTCGTAATATTTGTTTGAAAAGGAGAGCTCAAGATGCATTACTTGCATAGGAAAATATAGAGGTCTTGAATGGAAAATTGTGACAATTTTGTGTTATTTATCATTATTATTGTTTCTCTTTTTTTTCCTTATTTGTTTATTTATTTTTGCAGAATGTGAAGGCATACCTGAGACGTGGAACAGCTAGAGAATCGCTACTCTGCTATAAAGAAGCTGCTCAAGGTGAGTCTTCATTTTGTGCTGTTTATCTGTGCCAGCTGTGTATTCTCCAAATTCAAGAAAGTTGTACTAGTTTGCATGAAATATGGCATGTTATACTCTGGTGTAGTTTTATCAATGATCAGGAAACAAGGTATATATTTCAAGTTCTATGAGCCATGAATGTTAACCTAGGGGCATACACTTTACCCTTTTGGAAAAGTAAATGTGTTCCCATTACTTGGTTTGTTGAAATTCTTATTTCTTACCATCTACCATTGCTCTGGGATCAAATGGGAGGTTGTCTTTTTGATCAGTCTACTTGAAGGATACTTTGTCTATTTAACATCAGACTTGGCTGCCGAAAATTCAACAAGTTGACAACTCTAATGAGCTCTTTTCTTGAGCTGTGAGCTGTGTGTTGGCCTATTCAGGGCATGGAAGATGGAGTCATACATACTATATAATAAGTTTTTTACTCTTAAGAATTAGGTGTGAATATATAGAATATCTTGATTTTTTAAGTGGTTTTCACAAAGTGATGTTACACGTACGTTCATGGACAAACACATCGTTGTCAATTTTTTATATTTTATCATATCCTTGCCCTTATAAAGAACTTAGTTATTTGTATTTTGCAGATTTCAAGCATGCTCTTGTTCTTGAACCACAGAACAAGGTGGCTAATCTCTCTGAGAGAAGACTAAGAAAACTGATGAGCTAGTGCTATACATATTTCTCCTTCTCCTTACAATGAAGAATGTACAACATCATAGTGAATTCGGTGAAAGGTGTATTTGACGTGTTCATTACTTTCAGCTTAAAAATTGGCAGCTCAAAGAGGGTATGTTTGGAAACGGGAAAAAGAAAAAAAATCTAAGTCTAGGATCTTGGCTTTCTAAGAAATAAACTTTGATCAAATTCAAACATACGAAAGCCGTAACCAAGTCCTAGAACCATTGGTTAAATTATTATTATTAATTCATCCATATAAATAAGGCTGACCTTGACAACGTTGTAACTTTGTCCTTGAAATAAAATAAAGAGGAGAGCTTAGCCGCAGGCCAACTGGTTTCGACCGCAAATTCAAATTTTAGTTGTCCCCACCTCAGAATATCCATAGAATAATATAAAATAATGAAAAGTGAGCATCCAAATGTTTTTTCAAAAATATTTTTTTCTTTTTTTTATCATATTAAAAAAATATTACAGAATTTTATATTTATAAAATAAAATTGATTTTATTTGGATAACTTTTTATTATTTAATTGGTTTTTAAATAAATATGGAAAGTGTTTTTTTTTATAATGAAAGAAATTATACAAATTTCCCTTTCAGCGTAGTTACGTTTCCACGTTCCCTTACGGCCCTAGCCTATCGTCCTCGTATTGATATTAATAAACATACAAAGTGAAAGTGCTCCTTCCATCTCCATTTCACCATTCATTTTTATAAATTTCTTCTCATCTTCTTAACCTGTTCTTATACAATTCAAGATTCCCGTTCATTTTCTCCTCAATAACTTAAAAGAAAAAATGGGAATGGTGGAAAACTCCTCTACCGCCGTAGCCTCTCTGGTTTTAAGAAATCTTGTTACCCCTGTCTTTATGTATGCTGATAAATCTTTCGTTAATCTTGGTGAGAAATACAAAGTTCTTGAATTTCTTCGCTGTCTAGTTATAAGTTTTTTTCTCTTCTTCTTAAGTTTCCTTTCTTCTTTCTTCCATTCTTTAAACCCCAATCTTGACTATAATTTTTATCAACTCAAACGCCAATCCAATGCCAAAAACTACTTGCTCACGACTGGCGAAGGCGATTCGGGTATTGCTCGAGCTCTTTCGCAGATCTTGGCTATGATTAGTGACGTGCCTGTTAGCTCCAGGAAGTATGAAGTTGTTCGATCTTTAGCGGAGACGATTATTGAGGAGAATCTGAGAGCGGATGTTGAGATTTTACATGAAGTCAACCGGAGAAGCTTGTTGGCTGCCTTTGAACGGACTCTTAGCCAGCTCGAATCCGGCATGACGGAATTGGGGCGTTGCCCGGTAGGATTTGGGCCGGTTCTGTGCCCGATGAACCGGGTTTTGAAGGTGGTTCGGAATGTTACAGAGGGGACGCTGGCTGCCTGGGCTGGTAGCGGAAGAGACGGAGTGGACAGGTCGGAGGAGAAGCTGGCGGCGGAGCTGCTTTGGTTAGCCCAAAAATTGGTGGCTTGCGGATGCGGAGAGGAGGCGGTTTTTAGGTGGGCTTCTGCTTCGAATTTGGGTTGGCTTTCTCTCTCAGCCGAGCCGCGAATTCAAGGTTCATTAGTGAAAATTTCAGGCAAGTTTAAAAGTTCTTCTGTTCCCTAATTAAATTATTACTAATTTTAATTTCTATGAAATAGAAAACTAATTAGTTATTATTATAATTATTACTATTTGTTGAGTATTCCTATTGAGAAAACTATTTTGAGATTAGGGTGAAGCATATTATTACTGCGAGATTCGAATCTTAACATTAATTTAAAATAATTTTAATTAATAAAATACTGTTTTTTCCCCAAGTTTAAATTATTATTAATATTATAGTTGAAAAAGGAAAGCAAAACTCTTCTATTTTATTGGTTGTTTCCTTGTTTTAATAGTTTGAAAGGTATTCAATTCAAAAATGTTTTGCCAAAGAAAAAAAGATTTGTTGGTCATTGCCATGAATTTGCCTTTTTTGATGGATATTATGCCAATATTCTCTACTGTTCCCATGGCTCATTTTCTAAAAGGAAAAATTCATAATATTGCCTTTTTTTTTCCTTACTAAATAAATAAGTTTGAATTTTTAAAATTAATTAAATTGTATTTATGTCATTAAATTATTTTAAATTATAATCTCTCTATATTTACTTTGAATACATACTATAAAGATGTGAGTTGAAACATTGTCCACTCATTCCATTTAAAATATGAGAATTATTTAAACAATTCTTCGGAAATTGAGAATTATTTGATTTGTTTTGTGAAAAAAAAATGATGATTGAAGCACAAATTTGAACAAATATCAAGAAATAATTTTTTTTTTGTGATTATTACATTATATATACTTAATATCTTGATTAAAGATATTCAATGAATCAGGACAGAAAAGAATGGAACTTGATAATTAAAATAACTTTTAATTTCATTAATTAATTATCTTGTGTTCAATATGAAATTTCCTCTCTCTCTCTCAATTGTCTTATTGATACGTCTGAAGTTTTTTAATTTTTTTTCTCCTTAATTAGCTTGATTTGTTAATTTACCTATAAAGTCTTTGATAGTAACTCTTTATTAATTATTATAGAACTTACATATAGAAAACCTTAACAAATAATAGGGTGACAGAGTATTAAATATATAATTTAGTCTATCAAAACCAAAATTTGTATAATTTAGATACAGTCAAATGGCATCTAGTCAGTCTCTAGGGGACTTAAATGGTTTAATTTTTCTGTGGATGGAATTTAAGATTATCTTAAAATTGCCCAATTGGGATATATTATTCGGGTTATCTTACACTAATTTAAGTATTAGGAGCTGTTTAACCTTAAAATTAGTTGGTCAGCATGAAGGGTTTGTCTTATAGTGATTCTCATATTTCAAATCCTTGCTTCTCATTCCAACGAAAACCAAAATCAAAGCAAATTTTTTTCATGTTGACTTCTCAATCTATGTGCGAAAGATTCAATTCTTAAACTTGTGCAATTAAATTCTTAATTATTAATTTTGAACCTATTTAATCTCTATTTATAAAACATGTAGCATCTAATTAATAATCGTTAAGAAAGTCAATTAAATAAATTTTCAATTAGTCCTTATTCATGAAACACCTAACATGTCATCAAATCAATGATAATTGAAAAAAAAATATATCAATTGAAAGACTGAATGAATTTAAAATTGATAGTAAAAGAATCAATTGAATAAATTTTTAATTGAGAGGCTTAATTGTGTAAATTCATAAAGTTCAAGAATTAAAATATTTTTATTTTTTTTTGTTACATATTAAATATGAAAATATTTGTACATGCAGCTTTTCTATTGAAGCAAGCGAAAGATATGTGGGTGCAAGAAACAGAAGGGAAGAAACATGAGCAGAAGCAAGCAAAGAAGAATATGCTAATGGCATGGCTGCCATTGCTATGCAGAGGACGCAACGGCATAGATGCACCTGTTCTCAACACTACCGAAAGGGTAGAATTGGAAAGAATTTTAGAAGGAATGATTGGGACGTTAGAGCTTGAAGAAGATAAAGAGCAAGTTTTATCTCTATGGCTTCACCATTTCTCTTATTGCCCTTCTTCTGATTGGCCTAATCTCCGATCCTCTTATGAAACTTGGTGCTCTGCTTCTCGGAGGCTTCTAATTCTCCAGTGAGGCGTCAAAATTCAGGTGCTTTGAATCTTTATTAATTAGCAAGGTAGTATAAAAATTTGTACATATTATGCCAAGTATGAGTTAAATCTTCCTTTAATGCTCCCACATCTTAATTCATTTTTGTTTACCCAAAAACATAAGGATAAAAAAATCATAAGAAACATGAGCAATGGTAGCCACAATGTTATATAACTGTTGAATACTCATACTTTATTGGTGGACGAAGAGAAATAAAAGTTAAAAAGAAATGCGAAAGGTAATCAACTAATTTTTTTCAAATTTTCTCTCTTTTCACCAATCAATATATCACAGGAAAAATTGTTTAGAGTAAATATCAAATTTCTCCGATGAAGACAATTGGGGTTCCTGCAACATCACCAAGTCATTGAATTCTCTTATTAGTATTACAAATAAGTCAGAAATTTTCTCAAATTTGTCTTTTTTTTTCTTATTCAATATAAACTTCTGGCAGGGTTATAAACTAAAACTTATATGGTCTACATTTCAAATTAGGAGAAACCAACCCTAAACTTTAATTCATTAAAAATGATATATTAATAATTTAATTCATAAATAAATGAAAAGTGAAGAAATATATGGCTTCCCTTACCTGTGTAATCTCAGAGTGAAAGAGTGCTTTATTAATTAAAGAAGCAATAGGACCGCTTAGGCGTAGTCCTGCAGTTTTAGCCCCACGAATTGCTTGGCGCATGGCATTAAGCAAGCGGCCATATGTTAAACCTGGTTCGTTTTCCACTGCTTGTATAAAGCTATATGTCAATGCTCCTGTTGCTACATTTCCTGCCAATGCCTGCATTCCCAATTTCTACAGCTATTACTCTTTCCCTCTTTTCATTTTCTTTTTAAAAAAATATATTACCCTCTTACATAATATTCTTATTCTCATTCCCCTGTTTTCATCCTCTGTTTTTCTTTTCTGTCAATGCCTGCATTCCCATTTCTATTTCATTTTCTCCTTTTTCTAAAATATTATCCTATTGCACATTATTCTTATTCTCATTTCCCTGCTTTCGTCCTCTTTTTTTATTTCCCTTTAATTTATTTTTTATTTCATATACAAGAATGCTAGCATTGTAACTGTCCAACACTTACCTTCCTAATTGGTTGGTCGATGTTTATTAGGAAGAAAAAAGAGAAAAGAAAAAAAAAAACAAGTAAAGAATTACAGTCGCTGTCCAACAGTTACATAATAGTTTTATAGGTAAATTGACAGATGCATATCCAGCGTCTATGAAGAAAAATGAAGGAACTAAGTGTTTACTCACAGTGGTATCCACTGAAATTTGATTATCATTACAGGCGCTGAAGCAGAGGGCTAGCCCTCCACTTGTTCCTTTATATATACCCGATGAACATTTCTGCTCTTCCCATGTGTAGTATCCTTCCCTGTTCATTGTATAATCATAATACTAATGTTAAGTATCATTTGATTATATGCTAAGCAAATATGCCTAGAATATTATCACGGTACTTTTCCTGAAAAATCTCACAACCCCTGAAATTTTCAAGAGGCCTCAGGCATTGAGTTTAGGTAAAACATTTTTTCAGCAAAAAAATTATTTTCAATTTTTTTAAGTTTTAAAAAATACTTTTAGAGAAAATCAGATAAACAGATGTTTTAATCATAATCAGATTTATGGAAAATAATTTATAAAAAAATAAAAATCTTTGTTTTTTATAATTAATATCAATCCCAAATTTCTTCTAAATATTTGTACTTTTAAATTCGATAATTAAATATACTTTAAGAGTTTTTAGAATACTACGTGGCTTTTTATTTTAGATGTTTGTAAGATTCAATCAAAGTTTGAATGTGCAAAAACTATAAAATTTATAAATATATAAAAATTTTATCGAATTTTCAAGTTTAGGTGTCTATTTGATTTCTTTAGAGCGGCATTAGATTTTATGGAATTCATTAAGCAGAAAGAAACAACAAAGGGAAGTTGTTTTACCTACCTATTCATCTTGCAAACAAAAGGTAGATCAAGTATGGTTCCACTATAACAAGAATCAATGATAGCATGAAGCATAGCTCCTTTAGGCAATGGCCTCACAATGGTCTGATTGATTTCATCATCAATTATCATTCCTTCAGTTTCATAGTCAAGAGGGCACAAAGTTTCATCATATCCATCAATTTCATCCATGTCAATATCAGCCACCTTTGAACCATGGCCAGAGAAATGAAACACTAAAGAATCTCCTGGTTGGCAACCTTGAACCAGCCATCTCAATGCCAATCTCATGTTTTCTTTTGTTGGGATCCTTTGTGGGCTTATCTCATCTTCTGCAAATTTATTTAGATTCTTTAACAAATGAAAACTGAATTATTTAAATTATTTAATAACATGACATCATTGAATTTGTACTCAATTTTGATTTGATACCAAATCGGCGTTAGGTATCACTTTAGTCCTTTAATTTAATTTTACGAAGAAGTTGATGCGATAGAGGAAATTATTGACAGAAAAAGTTAAAGGTATCAGTCTCCTTTAATTGATTTGGCATGCTGGATAAGAAAAGGAAAAAAAAAAGAAAAGAAAAAAAGGATCAATAGTCACATCAACTTTTCCATTGGCTTTTCATCATAGTCTTGTGAAATTTGATCAAATGACATTAACTTGATATTTATTACTTAAGATCAAATCATACAAATTAAATAAACCATAACTACCTAAACAAATTACAATTTCAAAGCCTAATTGGTAGATAAAAGCTTAATAATCGAAAAGCAATTATTTAACTCTCTCTATATATAAAGTCATTCTCAATTTTGAGTTGAACCTTCTTAAATACATAAATATTTAAATCCGTTTGATAATTTTCAAACTCATTTTGAATTTCTTTTTGACGGCAGCTAAATCATGAAATCGTTTTGCTAGCTTTAAATGTTTTTTTTAATGAGCTTTAACTGTATTTTACAATATGTGAATTTTGAAAATAAAATTTCATTCAGGATTGAGGTGGTAAAATAAAATTCTTATATAGATCATATTCATGTATTTATTCCTAGACAAATAATATATTATTATTGTTATTATATATCAACAAAATAATTTTAGTAATAGATTTCATATTTGTTAATTAAGAATCATTTTTTAAGCAGTGTATCATAATTTTTGAACATAAATGGATATGAACTTGTCTTGTCTAGACCTGATATATATATATATATATATATATACATAGCGAACAGATGATGTACATGAAATAAAAGAAAAAAAAAAAGGGATAAATACCTGTAAGCATGAGAATGGAGTCATTGGGAAACCCTAGCTTCTCAACAAGAAAATATCTCATGCAATTAACATCATTAATACTTCCTTTGATCTTATAACTCTTCCCTCGGTAGCTTACTCCACACAGCACTGCCCTCTTCCTTCCATGGACCGAAGGAAGAGGCAAAACCACCGGCCTTGGCGGTTGCACATAATAGTTATAACCATACGACCCCGCCGCTGCAGCCGGAAAGCCGCTTACCGAACCATTGACGGTGGTAGACACCTTGTTAATGATCCGGTTAGCAGCCTGGTTTATCGAGTCCCGGACTTGAGCCAAAGTGTCATAGGGTTGAACCCAGGTTATGGCTTGGCATACTGCGCATCGAATTGCTTGAGCTTCTGCTGGCACCAGCAGCTGCAAGCCGCACCAGCTGCATCTTTCTGTTCTACTTGCCATTGATAGTTAGTTTTTGTTATAATGTGGGTTGATTGATAGGATGAAAATGTGTAATTAAAGAAAAATAAATTAATGATAATTGATGAGGAGGAACTGTTTCTCGTCAAACTTAATTATTATTGATATTCGATCTATTGGGTAAGGGAAGTAGAAAAGAACCAGATGCTAAAATCTTTTTTATGTTTCTTGAGTGGACGTGAAGATTCTTTATATCTAATTATCTGGTTCTGATTGAAGAGGAAACATTTAGCCCCATTCAATGGCAAAGGCTTAATTTGATTTTGGAATAGAAATGCCATTATATAAATGAGGGGGAATATATAGACAGTTTAATTTAAAGGTTGATATGTTCTTTCTTTAATTTATTTACTTTTATTGGATATAATTTTGAAAAATTTTTAGTTTTAAATTCAAAGTTCTCGTGTGTAATTAAATTGAGTCATAATTATTCTTTTTTCGGGAAAATGACAGCAACATTTTTTTTAACACTTTTTTTTCAATATTTTTTTGGACAATTGTTTTATGATTAGTACACATTACCAAATTTAATTTATTAAATAAAATAGAAAATTTGGTAAATTAAAATTTTGATGATACAAACTAATTATAAAATAAGTGTCTAAAAAACTGTTGAAAGAAAATATTGTTAACATTTCTCATTTCTTATTTTAATAGTATAATAAATTATATTCAACTTTAATACATATTAGACAAAGTACAAGTTTGTTAGTCTTTGCATTATTAATTTCTTTGGTATGTTCAGTTAATTAGTTTTCCCCATAATTTTACTACTTTAATTATGGGAAGGATACTTCATTGAATTTTGATATTATTGTCATGTCTGGTAGAAGAGAGTCTTTAATGGACAGAAATGGCAACATTTCTTTACAAAGGTATAAAGTTTTGAGCATGACACACCAAAGCATCAATAGAGGCCACGGTCCCCAAGCTGATCCATGAACTTTCTGTTATAGGACAAGAGACAATTGGATTGAACTTTCGGAATTCAGATAGGCATATATGTTACAATTCTAATATCTCATTAATTAATGTTAAAATTTCATATATGAGGATGGTTTTAAATTATACATACGTGTAAGCTATAAATCGCATCCATGTTACAATCGCATATCGATTATTCGAAGATAGAAAATTGATTTTGGGCTCTGGGTATATCAAAGTTTATATTATGTGAGCTTCAAATTAATTGTAATTTTATATATAGGATTCATTCAGAGCATCTTCAACAATACTTTTTATTTTAAAAAATATTTTTAGTAGAATAAAGAACATCTTAGAGCACATTCAAATATAGAAAATAATTTTTTTTAATAAATCCAATAGACTATTTATATTTTTACTTTATTTCATACAAATTAATATTTAGCAAAAGAAAAAAGTAAATGACTTTTATTATCAGGAAAAAAATATATTTTTGAAAAAACACATCAATACAAAAAATAGATTATGCATAAAAAATATAAAATATTAATTATAATAAAAATATAGAGTAAAATTTGATTTTCTAGAGTCAAACTCAATATTTACTCAAAATTTAAAAGATAGAGAGTTTATTAAAGACTAATTTTATAGAATGATTATTTAAAATAAAAAGTATAGTTTAAATAAACAGTTTGGAGGCATGACTAATTATGGATAGAAATTCACGAAGACAGCATTATTCTATTTCATAGTCATATGATTTGATCATTCTCTTTCCTCCAAAGCAACTTTCTTGTTAAAACAAAATGCTTCTTATAAACATCAAATGGTTCGGAAGCAGAATGTTGTGGCTTCTGCAAACAGATTTGTACAAAAATCTCCTTTAGCCACTGTATATATTGATAAAGACAATTTCAAGTTTTTCTTATTTTTCTTTTTTATTTTAGTTAAATTTCTCAAAAACTAATCGTAAAAACTCCAAAATAGTTAAATAAGAATTTCAAATTTTGTTTATATATTTGCAACATTTATTATAAAAATTCAAGAAAAATATTGCCAAATCGAGTGCATATTTCCACAAAAACACAGTTATTGTTGCTTGCTTTTTATTTTATGATGCTCTTCAAATTACAAGTAAAATGTTTATTCTTCACATCGAAACACTCAGAAGGTTAAAGGAGAGACTTCTGCGTGCATCACATAACATTATATGAGAAATCATATTTTAACATATGGATGCATGTTTGTATAAAAACAATTACAGTAAAATAAATAAATAAATAGACTTGATCTAATTTAAATTCTAAGGACTCGAGATTCAAAGCTAAAGAAATCCAAATGAGTGAATTTCAACCTAAAAAATATTTGAATACAAGATGTTGAAAATTAAATAGAATTGGGAATTCATGATCTAATTTAAATTCAAGTAAAAAATTTGACTCGAGCTTACAAGTTAATGAAATCCATATGAGTGAATTTCAACTTAAAAATTATTTGATTAGGGATGTTCACTTGATAATTCATCCAAATTGAATAACTAGACTCAAGATTCAAAAATAATAAAAATCCAATTCAATTTTTAGGTATAATTCTAAGAGACTTAATATTTCGAATCAGGCTCAATTTTTATCTTGACTAAAACTGTCCAAGCCCAATCATATGAAAAATGGACTCAAACACATAATTTGACTCAAAAAGGATCAAATCGGATAAGCGGATACCAACAAAATTATTAATAAAAAATAATTAATAATATTAAATATTAAAAATTAGTATATATTAATATGTAATGAAATAAAATATTTACACTAATTTCTTGCTATAATTCCTCCTATATTTTTCATTAACAAAGAATGTTTTTATGCACAATTAACATAATATATTTACCATTTAATTACCTAATTACCAAAAATGGCCCAACATTTCTTGTATTTTACAATTGGACCCCCTAATCTTACCTGTCAATTTCAATTGAGTTCATCCATTAAAATTATTTATTATTTTAATTGAATCCTAATAGAGATGTTGACATGGCTAAAGAGTAGGTCATACCTTGCACTGCACCATTTCTTTTTATTATTCTCTTTTTTTTTTGGAAAAAAATTGATTCTACGTGGTGATCAATTTTCTTTAATTTCATTTTTATCTAATTCAACATTTTATAAGTATATATTTTCAATTCAGCGTTCTAAATTTTTAGTACAATATAGATAATAATTTCAGTAATATAGAGATAATTTTCATAGCTTATATGTAAAAATTACATATTTTTTTAAATAAAATATCATTCATATAGTCTGATATTATTCACATGGTTATGCGATGGATTATCCGAAAAATTGAGTGTCAAATGAAAGTAGGACTGACATATTTATATATTATATCTGTGTATGTTCATACATTCAGAATATAATTAACAAACCAAATCCATTCTTAATTATTCGGTTAGTTTAAACCAAAAGGATAATCAAGTTCAAATAACTTCAACTAAAGGTTAAAATTCACCACTTTGTAACTAGATAGTTCACTCCAATATCATTGATTTAGGATTCATTAGTAGAAATTACAACTTTTTAAACTAGAATGTAAATATATAACACTTAAAATGTGGTTGGTAAAAAGAGAATTTCCTTCTCCTTATTAATTAATTAGAATTCAATTCCATTGGATTTTAGGGTTAAGAGGTGACATCATTAATCAACTGTCAGTGATTGCAGTTAGTCATCAACTATCATTGGTGACAGACAACTGTTAATGATTAGCTGTAATGATTAACGCCGGTCTATAATTAATTTTAAAGGTATTAAATAAGTACTTAACAGTTAACATTTAATTCTTATTTAAGAGTAATCGTTAGTAATTTATGTGTTATATTATTTATGGAACACATATATTGATTTTTACTTAACATAATACATATATATCATATATAATATGGAAATGTTTGTATCAATTTAAAAATTGTAATAGAAACATAATTTGTAGCTAATAAAAATTATTATAAATTAACGTAAGTATAAAAAAATATTTTTTAGATATTTAAAAGAAATCTTTAAAAAATATTTGATTTTTAATAAAAAAAAAAGTCAATTTTTAATACAAATTTTAAAAGTGTTTATAAATTTTAATATTTGGCTTTTGCTTTAATTTTATAAAAAAAAAACCTAATTTTTGAGAAATTAATTTACCAAATACTTATTTTAGTTTTTAATTTTTAGCTAGACAGCTAAAAATTAACTGGTGCCACAAGGGGGTACTAATTGAATCTAATTGAAATAAAAAGAAAACCATGCACAATAATATTACATGATCAATTATTATCAAAGTTTTGGGAGAAGCTGATGCTTAATTGGCTCTTTATTCGTTGACGTAAAGCATCTTAGCCACAAAGATTTTCTTCTATACGCAGGTTAAACTTAATTAGATTCCTAATCCCACTAACTATTTTATCAGTAATTAAAAATATTATTTAAAGACAAGGAAAAATAAAAAGAAACTTTTCTATCGAGAAAGAAGGAATCAATTATTTTAAACTCGAGAATTTGTTCTTTTTTTTTTTTTTGGGAGTCTTGTAAGTGATAATGCACATTGCAAGAAATCTTCCACATTGCAACAGCATATATATACACCAATTATATATAGTAGAAAATGATTATTCGGTTCAACCCTCGTGAGATGGGTTAATTAATAGGATCACTAGATCGATAGAGATCCACACAAGAACATTATTACATCTTGTTTTTATTTTCTGATGCTCTTCATTATTACAAAGCAAAATGTTGAGTCGTCACCTCAAATGGTTCGGAAGCTGAAAGAACTACAGGTCTCTGCATGCGTTACATAACACTATATATATATATATGACTTGGGCCTTTTTGGAGTAATAACGGATCGCAATTTTTAAACCTGACTCATAATTTTACAATATATATAATAAAATTGATTATCTTTGCAGAATTTCGAGAATTTTTTTAATGCAAATAATCAATAAAATTCAATAATAATAAAGCTAACCCGTAATAACTGGCCTTGAAACAGTTTTCCGATCTTAAAAGGAGCCCTTTTATTAACCGCATCAATGGCTTCGTGTAGCATGTCAATTAGGTCAGCATATGTTAGTGCAGGTCCTTCCTTCATAATTTCTATTCACGTAAATGTCCAAGCACCTCTCATTTCCTTGCCTGTGGGAAGCCTGCAAGTAAATCAAAATTGATTTATTATTAAATATTAAATATTATTATTACTACTACGTTTATTGAAACTAAAAAGTGGTAAAATATGAATGCTTAATTAGCTGATACTCTTACTGTGGTATATGCAGCCATTTGATTACCTATATATTCACTGATAGAAATTGCCAATCCACCATTTGCATGTTTCCTTGTCCCATTTGGAGAACTGTCATCTTCCCACACTTTCCTGTTTCAACCAACAAATTCTGTTTTCAATCCACACACTTCTGGCTAGGAAAATTATATTGGCTTCATGAATTGCCAATTATAATGTATAAGCTTTAGCCTATTGTGTTGGGCCTAGACTGAGGCATTCAACCACTTGTTGGGTTCAACAAATCTATGGCCTGGCCACAGAAGAACTTCACCTTCCATGACATAGAGAGAACACACACATTATTACAGCTTAAGAGTATGTAATAATTATTTCTTCTTTTTGCTTGAATTTACAAAAACTAATTTAGTCATTATTTGTCAGTTTGGTTAATGGATAAAATATAACATTTTTTCAATAAAAGGACTAAATAGGAAAAGAAATTACATCTTACAAAGTACAAACATCATAGTTCGATTTTAAAATACAAAAATTTGTAATGATTATGACTAAATGTCTGCTCTATATAGTAACTAACCCATTATTTTTCTTTACGCTGTATTTTTGACTTCTCACTTCTTCGTATATACAGATATTGGATTTAAATTCTTTAAGTCCCAACAAAAAATTATAATTAAAGAGAAATAAAAGGAAAGAGGAAACTTACTTATTTCTATTGTAAACATAAACAAGATCAAGAATGTTTTTACTCTCAGAAGCATCAACTATGGCATGAAGAGTGACAGCTTTAGGCATAGGCCAAACGATGGTGGAATTGATATCATTATCATAAATCATTCCTTCTTCCAGAAAATCAACTGGGCAAATTGTTTGGTCAAATCCATCCCTTTCATCACGGTCAAAATCCTGCTGCCTCAATACTTGACCGGAGAAATAAAACACCAGCGAATCCCCGGCCGGCAATCCTCCACCAGACACCGTAATACCGCCTGGATTTTTTTTTTGTTGTAGGTGTTAGCTCTGCTTCTGTTTCCTTCTCTGCAATTTTTAAAACAAATCATCCCATCATGGGTTCAATGTTAAAGAATTAAAGAAGATGAACAAAAATTAATTACCTGTAAGAACAAGAATATTTTCCTTCTGAAAATGATAAGTTTCTCTTTACGTCTTGCACTCTCTTAGTAATTGTTTGGTTTCATGCATTTCTTGGTTTACTTTTGTTTTTTGTTTGGTCATCGATGGTGGTGACAGACAGCCTAGTGCTTTATTTATTCACCAAATATATTATTTGTATAGTTTATATATAATAGACATATTCCTCACATATACTAAATGTACATCTCACATATACTGAAGATATACTTATCATATATTTTTCACTGTATATTTAATAATTCTGATATATATATATATATATATATATATATATATAAGTACTATATAATTCACATATACTTTTACTATGCATTTACCCAAAAGCAAAATACCCAATTAGTAATGTAAGAAGAAAATATTAGCAAAAGCCAAATACCCAATTGGTAACATAAGAAGAAAATAGAAAGAAAAAAAAAGAATACTAAAACCATGAAATAACAAGTTATCGAGCATAACCAAGGGCAATACTTAAAAGCAAAAACAGCACCCACACAACCACACACACTTTTCTCAGATACTTGGTGGTGTGGTGCCCATGCTCTTGGAAGCCTAGTTATATGGTGATGGACTCAGGATGCAAAAGCGCCTCATCACATGCTTTTGATGAGGAATTTTATGTCTCAGGAACTTGTTCAGAACCAACCTCTTCTTTATACTAGTCCCAAGAGGATTTTTGGGCACATTGCCTAGTCCCTCAACATCGAAAGATGAGAAATTGCGTAAATAAGATCCGGAACAGGTGCTTCCCTTTTACAATTCTGCGAAACTACAACTTTTAACTTTAAACTAGAATGTAAATATGTAAAATATAAAATGAGGTAGGTAAGGAGGGAAGTTATTTCCCCTTATTAATATTCATTCAATTCTATTGGATTTTAAGGTTTTACAATCAGTCAATTGTCAGTAATTGCAGTTAACTATCAAGTATCAATGGTAACAATCAACTGTTAATCAGCGATATTATTTAAGATCTATAATTATTTTTAAAAGTAGTAAGTAACTTAACAGTTGAAATTTAATTATAATTTATAAAATAATTATCAATAATTTTTGTGTTATATTTTTTATATAATATATATATATATATATATTAATTTTAATTTATCATAATATATATCATATATAATATAGAAATAAATGATTACATATTAAATTATAATAAAAAATATATAATTTTTAAGCTAATAAAAATTATTATAAATTGACATAAGTATGAAATTGTTTTTGGTATTAAATATTTAAAAGGTATCTTTACACAAAATAAAACCAACTTTTAATACAAACTTTAAAAGTAATAAGAATTTAAAATTTGACTTTTGTTTACCTTTTGTACTTCTCGAAAAACTAAATTAAAAAATAATTATTTTAATTTCTGATTTATTAGACAATTAAAAATTCATCGCTACCGCTTAATAAAATAGTCTATCATTTCCATCATTAGCTCATTTTATAAATTAAATCACAGATGAAATCTACGCAAAATTTATTTATATTTCTTTTGGACACTTTTTTCGTACGGCCGAACCCGGCAGAATATATGTAAAACTGATTTTTGCTTTTCTTTTTTTCGTTTTTCAAATCAATTTAAGAATGAAGTGATTTTATGATTAAAATTTAATTTAAAAAAGTGACCCAATTGATCAAAATAATAATAATAAAATGAATGAGTAGATCCGCAACAAGCTGAAGTAGAATTAGTGAAGATTAATTATTATCAAAGTAGGGAGAAGCAGATGCTTAATTGGCTCTTTATTCGTGGACGTAGAGAGCCAGACAGCTTTTCTTCTACGCAGGTTAAACTTAGATTCCTAATCCACTAGACATTTTTCAGTAAAAATATTATTTAAAAAACAAGGGGGAAGAAAACAATGAAAAAAAAATTTCTATCGAGAAAGATGGAAACAATTGTATTAAACTCGAGAAATTTTTTTTTCTTTTTGTATCTTATTATAAATGATAATATGCACAATGCAAAAAATATTCTGCAGTGCAACAGCATATATATTCTCCAATTATGTATATGAGGAATACTAAAAATACTGTCCATTAATTTTATATATATATAATTGGAGTATATATATATTCGTGGCAAAAAGAAAAGTGTGGAAAATGATTATTCAGTTCAACCGTCAATCAGATGGGTTAATTAGGGTCACGAGAGAGAGATCCACAAAATAAAACATTATTACTTTTTGTTTTTATTTTCTGATGCTCTTCGTTATTACAAAGCAAAATATTGAGTCTTCACATCAAATGGCTGGGAAGCCGAAAGAAGAGGTCTCTGCATGCGTTACATAACACTATTTTATGAATTTTATATGTAAATAATGAATAAAATTCAATAATAATAAAAAGCTAACCTGTAATAACTGGCTGTGAAACATTTTTCTGATCATCCTAACTGGAACGCATCCACTTTTATTAACCGCATTAATGGTTTCATGGAGCATGTCAATTAGGTCAGCATATGTTGTTCCAGGTCTTTCCTTCATAATTTCTACTAAAATATATGTCAAAGCACCATTCATTCCCTTGCCTGTGAAAGCCTGAAAGTAAATCAAAATTGATTCAATAAAATTTATTATTATTATTATTATTGAAACTGAAAAGTGGTAAATATGAATACTCGATTAGCTGATACTCTTACTGTGGTGTCTGCAGCCATTTGATTATCTTCACATGCACTGATACAAATTGCCAATCCACCATTTGTATGTTTCCTTGTCCCATATGCAGGACCGTTATCAACCCATACTTTCCTGTTTCAACCAACAAATTCTCATTTCAATCCAAACATTTATGGCGATGAAAATTATATAGACATCTCATGAATGAATAGTCAATTATACTGTATAAGCTCTAGCCTATTGTGTTGGGCTTAGACTGAGGCATTCAACCACTTGTTGGGTTCAACAAACCTATGGCTTGGCCGCAGAAGAACTTCAACTTCCATGACATAGAGAACACACACACATAATTAAAGCTTAAGAGTATGTAATAATTATTTCTTCTTTTTTGCTTGAATTTGCAAAAAAACTATGTGTGTTACATTATATCTTACAAACATCATAGACTCATAGTTCGTAATTTTTTTTTTTTGTGAGGATCATAGTTCGATTTTAAAATATAAAATTTTTTAATTATTATTACCAAATGTCTTCTATATGTAGTGACTAACCCATTATATTTTATTTACACTGGAGTCATTTTCTTCTTCGTATATACTAATCTTGGATTTAAATTCTTTTAAGTACCAACAAAAAATTAAAATTAAAAAGAAATAAAAGGAAAGGTGAAACTTACTTATCTCTGTTGTAGACATAAACAAGATTAAGAGTGGTTCCACCGCGACAAGCATCAACTATGGCATGAAGAGTGACACCTTTAGGCAGAGGCCAAACAATGGTGGAATTGATATCATTATCAAGAATCATTCCTTCTTGCAGAAAATCAACTGGGCAAATTGTTTCATCAAATCCATCTCTTTCATCACGGTCAAAATCCGGCTGCCTCAATCCGTGACCGGAGAAATAAAACACCAGCGAATCTCCGGCCCGGCAATCCATAACTAGCCACCGTAGCCCCGCCTGGATATTTTTCTTTGTAGGTGTTAGCTCTGCTTTTGTTTCCTCCTCTGCAATTTTTAAAGAAGGCAGATCATCACATCATGGGTTCAATGTTAAAGAATTAAAGAAGGTAAGGAGCATTAATTACCTGTAAGAACAAGAATATTCTCCATCTGAAAATGATAAGTTTCTATTAACAATTTTCTCATATTCTTTACATCATTTACAGTTCCTTTAAGACTGTACTTCCAGTTTGTGTAAGTTACTCCGATAAGAAGTGCACGTTTTCTGGGCCTTCTCCCGGCGGAAGACTTGGGATTACCTAGCTGTAGCAGATCTAGACAATGAACTGCAAATTTCATCTTTTTAATTTCCACAACATCAGACACTCGGCCGCCATGTCCTTAAATATTGAAGGTCTCTTTTTCTCTCATATAGTTAATTACCAAAAATGGCCCCACATTTCATATATTTTTCAATTGGACCCCCTAATCTTACAAGTCAATTTCATTTGAGTTAATCCATTTAATTTTTATTTATTTATTTTTTCAATTGAATCCTAATAGAGATGTTGACATGGCTACAAAGTAGGCCATACCTTACACAGCACCATTTCTTTTTATGATTCATTTTTTTAAAAAAAAAATTGATTGTACGTATTGATCAATTTTTTTCAATTTTATCTAATTCAACATTTTCTAACTATATATTTCCCATTTAGCATTCTAAATTTTTAGTATAATATAGGTAATACTTTTAGTAATATAGAGATAATTTTTCATAGTTTATATGTAGAAATTACACTTTTTTTTTAAAAAATATCATTCATATAATCTGATATTATTCACTAATTATGTGATGGATTATCTGAAAAGTTGAGTGCAAAATGAAAGTACTTCATATCTATATGGACATATTTATATATTATGTCTATATATACATATATATTTAGAATAGAGCAAACCAAACCCAACAATATATTTCACATCTTCTTAATTGTGTGGCCTGTTTGAACCAAAAGGATAATTAAGAATCACAACTTGTTTGTTGAAAGACCTTCAAATAAAAGTTAAAATTCACCACTTTGTAACTATATAGATGACTCCAATATCATTGACTTGGGATTCATTAGTAGAAATTAAAACTTTTAACTTTAAACTAGAATGTAAATATATAACACATAAAATATGGTTGGTAAAAAGAGAAGTTCCTTCACCTTATTAATTAGAATTCAATTCCATTGGATTTTATTCATTAGTCAATTGTAGCTATAATTTTTATTTATCATAATACATATCATATGTAATATAGAAAATAAATAATTAAATAGAAAAATCATAATAGAAAACATAATTTTTATTAGTATAAAAAATTATTTTTAGATATTAATTAAATATATAAAAACTAGCTTTATACTATTTCTAACTTTCATATAAAACTTTCTTTTAGTATAAACTTTAAAAGTGTTTAGAAATTTTAAAATTTAGCTTTTACTTTTGTTTTATCAAACTCCTAGATGAAATATATCCAAGACTTAGTTATATTTATTTTGTACAGTTGAACCCAGCTGAACATATGTATAACTGATTTTTGCTTTTCTTCTTTTTTTTTTTCGTTTTTCAAATCAATTTACAAATGAAGTAATTTTATAATTAAATTTAATTTAAAAAAGGTGACCCAATTGACCAAAATGATAATAATAATAATAAAATGAATAAGTAGATCTACAACAAGCTGAAGTAGAATTAATGATGATTAATTATTATCAAAGTAGGGAGAAGCTGATGCTTAATTGGCTCTTTGTTCGTTGACGTAGAGCATCTTAGCCAGACAGCTTTTCTTCTACCCAGGTTAAACTTAGATTCCTAATCCACTAGACATTTTTCAGTAAAAATATTATTTAAAGACAGGGGGAAAAAAAACTTTTCTTCTATCGAGAAAGAAGGAATCAATTATTTTAAACTCGAGAATTTTTTTTTTTGAGTCTTATAAATGATAATGCACATCTGCATTAATTGCAACAGCATATATATATATATATATATATATCTTAAAAAAAAGTGTGGAAAATGATTATTCGGTTCAACCCTCAGATGGGTTAATTAGGGTCACGAAAGAGAGATCCACAAATAAAAACCTTATTACTTGTTGGTTTTTATTTTCTGATGCTCTTCGTTATTACAAAGCAAAATGTTGAGTCTTCACATCAAATGGCTCGGAAGCTGAAAGAAGAGGTCTCTGCATCCGTTACATAACACTATATATATGAGAAATCATATTTAAATATGGAGTAGTATCATCAAAAACAGTTAAAAAGCCCTAAAATTAAGAGACTTAATTGGAAAATTTTCAGCGGGGAATCCAAAAAATTTATATAGTAAAATTCATATATATATATATAGTATAAATTTTAATTATAGAAAATAAACATTTGATAATAAAATAACAACAAAATTCCTTTATAACAGTTCTTAATGAGTTCTTATATATATTTTGAAAATAATATATAATTACATTATTAATAGTATACATCATTTTCAATATATATCAATAAATAATCATTTAACCACTAATCATTTATTTTCTTTGGCATCTTTCAATAACTGTTTCTTGCTTAATAATTTTTTATTCAAAAGCTTTTTTAACTAAAAATTTCAGATTTTTGAAATTAATTTTTTGTAATTAATGGTTTTTTATTTTTTTCATCAGCTTTTTATAAATAGTTAAAAAAGTTTGTTTTTTTAAATTTTATTGGAGACTATTTTATTTTGTATTTTTTAATGGGGTCAATGTTATTATAGCTTTTGAAAAAATTATTGGATCCAAATGACCCCACTAGTCTAAACGTGGATCCGCCCCTGAAAGTATGGACAGATTCCAATCTTCACTATATATATATTTATATATAAATTAATTTTCAAATGACTTGGTCTTTTTGGAGTAATAATGGATCTCAATTTTTAAACTCAACTCATAAATTTATAATATATATATTAAATTAATAATCTTTGCACAATTTTGTGATTTTTTTGTGCAAATAATAAAAAAAATTCAATAATAATAAAAGCTAACCTGTAGTAACTGGCTGTGTAACAATTTTCTGATAACCCTAACAGGCCCGCATCCACTTTTATTAACCGCATCAATGGTTTCATGTAGCATGTCAATTAGGTTAGCATATGTTGGTCCAGGATTTTCCTTCATAATTTCTATTAAAATATATGTCAAAGCACCATTCATTCCCTTGCCTGTGAAAGCCTGAAAGTAAATCAAATTTGATTCAATAAAATTTATTATTATTATTATTGAAACTGAAAAGTGGTAAATATGAATACTCAATTAGCTGATACTCTTACTGTGGTGTCTGCAGCCCTTTGATCATCTTCACATGCACTGAGACAAATTGCCAATCCACCATTTGTATGTTTCCTTGTCCCATTTGGAGGACTGTTATCTTCCCATACTTTCCTGTTTCAATCCAAACATTTATGGCAAGGAAAATTATATAGATATCTCTTGACTAAATAGTCAATTATAATATATAAGCTTTAGCCTCGTGGGTTGGGCCTAGACTGAGGCATTCAACCACTAGTGGGGAAAGAACTTCAACTTCCATGACATAGAGAACACACACATAATTAAAGCTTCACTGCTGCCCCTGAAGATTTGGGGAATCTTTTGTTGCAGGATCAAATGGGCATCTCCTTTCTAAGATTGTGTATTCTTTAATGTTCTTAGGCTTTCGGCCTCCCATCTATTTAAAAAAAAGCTTAAGAATATGTAATGATTATTTCTTCTTTTTTGCTTGAATTTACAAAACTAATGCAGTCATTGTAACTCAATTTGATCAATGGATAAAATATACTTTTTTTAAATAAATGGAATAAATAGTAAAATATATATATATATCTTACAAAAATCACAGTTCGATTTTAAAATATAATTTTTTTTTTAATGATATCACTAAATGTTTTCTATATATAGTAACTAACCCATTATATTTTTGTTGGTCTCAGTTATAGTGTTTGGATTTGTATGGAAGTGTCATTTTCAAATTTTAAAAGAACTCAAAGTTGAGTTTCCAATTAAAAGAGAAATAACTATTATCGTTTTATCTTATTTATTTAGTGTAAATTCTGACTTCTCCATTATTTTCTTCTTCGTATATACGAATCTTTGATTTAAACTCTTTAAGTCCCAACAAAAAATAAAAATTAAAAAGAAATAAAAGGAAAGGTGATACTTACTTATCTCTATTGTAGACATAAACAAGATCAAGAATGGTTCCACTGTGACAAGCATCAACTATGGCATGAAGAGTGACACCTTTAGGCAGAGGCCAGACAATGGTGGAATTGATATCATTATCAAGAATCATTCCTTCTTGCAGAAAATCAACTGGGCAAATTGTTTCATCAAATCCATCTCTTTCATCACGGTCAAAGTCCGGCTGCCTCAATCCGTGACCGGAGAAATAAAACACCAGAGAATCCCCGGCCCTGCAATCCTCCACCAGCCACCGTAGCCCCGCCTGGATATTTTTCTTTGTAGGTGTTAGCTCTGCTTCTGTCTCCTCCTCTGCAATTTTCAAAGAAAGAAGATCATCACATCATGGGTTCAATGTAAAAGAATTAAAGAAGGTTAAGGAACATTAATTACCTGTAAGAACAAGAATATTCTCCATCTGAAAATGATAAGTTTCTATTAACAATTTTCTCGTATTCTTTACATCATTTACAGTTCCTTTAAGCCTGTACTTCCTCTGGGTATAAGTCACTCCGATAAGAAGTGCACGTTTTCTGGGTGTCCTCGAGGCGGAAGACGGCTGCTTGGCTGCCAAAGGGGAAGGATTATCATTCAATGACTTGGGTTTATCACTATCGCTACTATCTTGCTGCTGCTGATGATGAACTGAACATATATTCTTAATCTTCTCCACAACATGACCAACTCGGCCACCATGTTCTTTAAAATTGGAGTTTAAGTATCTCTCCATTTTTCGATCAGGACTAGTAGTACTAACTCTGTAGCAAGCTGGACATTGAAAGTCTGTAACATTAGTCTTTGTTAAGGGGGGGAATCGCTGTCTGCATCTGCCGCAACTGTAACCTTTGCTGTCCTCTATAATTTTAGGCTTCATGGACTTTGACATAGATTAATTGTTGCTTATTAATTGGGATGTTTTCAACAGCAAAAGAGCTAATTAATATAAGTTTGTTGAGATGAACGCTGATAGGTCCATTTTCATACTACTTTAAGAGGAAATTAAATATTGTTTACAACTTTCGGATTGTTCGCCTTTTTCTTTTTTATTTTTTCCTTTTTTCTATTTCTTGGTGATTACTTAATCTGCACCGTAGTTCTGCACCGTAAACTCTTGTATGCGTTTTTTTCTCCTGTGAAGCCATTGGACTATCCCATTAACATCTTGCGTTGGGCATTGCTCCAAATATGCTTTTAAGCAATTTTGCAATATTTAATTTATATAAAATTATAAGTCTTTTCCATTTTTTATATATTAGTGAATAGCGATGCATGTGGGATTTTTGTAATAAAAATTTGTACTAATATGTTTTCTTTTTTTTTTTAATACGCAATTATATAATTTAAAATTTCTTTTAATCAATATTGATATATTAGTTGTGTTTGCTACTATGAGTATAATCGAGTCAATACAGTATCAGACTTAAACTTAACTCAATTAAAAAATATTCAAGCTCGATCCGAAAAATATTCGACTCGACTCGAAAAATATTCAAGTTACACGATAAAACTCGAATTAATTAAAAAATTTAATAAATAGTATACTCGACTCGATTAGAAATCAACTCAACTTAATTCGATTAAATTCGAATATATTTAAATATTGAAGATATAAAAGTAATTTAATAAATAAATAAAAAACTATCACTCGATGAAGCTCGTGAGTTTTACGAGTCATGTATTATAATATTCGAGTTCAATTTGATAAACTAATCGAATTCAATTCAATTAATTTTAAGTTAAATTTAAATATTTTACAAATTGATTTTGAATAGTTTGACTTATTTACGCCCCTACTTAGCTACATCTTATTCTTTAAGGCAAGAATGAAACCTTTAGCTTTTCAACGTAACAAAGAAAGCCTGCTAATTAAGACATGTTTCCTTTAGTGTAAAAAAGAAAAAAAATAGATTTATACATTAGTTGCCAATAAAAGAACCTTCAAAAACCTTTCATGATGATGATGCTATGATACACTTAATAAATTACAAAAATTGATTGTTCCAATCTTTGAAGTGCAATATAATCTCCGTATAGAGTATGAAATATCTATAGCATATATTCCTAGCTAGCACTTTTTTTGCACACTGACTAAGACACACGCATGGAATCAAATGGATTGGCCATTGGCTCGATTAGATTAACCAAAATTTAAAATTCGAATAAATTTAAAATAAAAACTTAAACCTAAATTATTGACTTGATTAATTTATTTTTTTCTATTTTATTTTGATCCGATGCTTTAATTTTTCAGTTTTTTTTTTTTTATTTATTAGGGAGGATGTTCCGACCCAAAGTCCTATATGATGTCCAAAAAAGCCTTGCCTGCCATATGTCCGATATCAAATCTTTATTTTATAAAAATCTATACAAGGATTTTAGTTTCTTAGTTTTATTGTTATCTTTTTCGTGATTCTGTTGGTTACCTTTAGCTAAAAGGATCAGATGCCCAACTTTTTTTTTTTTCTGGGTCAGAAGATAAATATAGAACTGTATAATTTCAATTGAAGAAATAAATTATTTTCAAGGAAAATTCGACGGATGAATTTGAGGAGCCATCCGAAAAGAAATTTTTTGGAGGAACAAATACATACAGTTTGACTGAGTAATTATGGAATAGATTACTATGATTAATAGGGACAATATCTGGCATATATCTATCTACCTTGAACACGTTTCCTATGTTATTTGATTTATTCCATTATTGTTCATATTTGCACCATATTGAATACTAGATTATAGAGACATGACTTGTGCATATAATAACATTACTAGAATCGAGACAATCACCCAATTCAGGGAATTTTACAAAAATTTCTCTAGGGCATATCAAGAGTATGGCTATGGCCTCTCTTTATATACACTACATCCACTTTAAATTAAGCACTAATCAGACATATTCTTATGGAAGAATTAATTAATGCAAAAGATTTAATAACTTTTCAAATGTCATTTCTAATCCCTTCTTTAAAATTAAGAGTTAAATCCAAAATTCAACCGAATAATTTAAAATAAAAAAATAATTTGTAGTCTCTTCCATGCTGATGCATCACACTTGGCGACGGAGCAATCACTGCCAATGTGTCCAAACTGGCGATGGATGTGATATTCCTCTCTATGCGAAGAAATATTCCCTTGCTAATTTGACCATATAAGAGAGGGAATCCTTCTCTCAAAATTTAATGATCCATATGCCACAAGATTAAATTGGGAGTATAGTTTAATTGAATGATTTAATAATTCAATTAAATGTCTTACCAGAAAAAAAAAAAAGAAATAGTTTAAATATATATATATATATATATATATATATATACTCATTTACAAGACTGGCTTACGAATTGCTTTTATGATGTTATGAAACTTCTTTACCATAAATTATGTCCAAGAGAAGTATTTAAAAATTTTCATTTCTTGTAAAGGTTGAATTGTAAAAATAATTATTTATCTTTTTTTATTGAGTATAGTACAATTTATTTATAAAAAAAAAAATTAATGGGCAGTGCAAAGATTTCAATCCCAACCTTTGTAAGTACACACTGCACCAGACAGGTAAGTGCTGCACTACTTTATATTCAATGACATAATCCTACACAATACATATCGGAACTTTACCTTCCATATTTTATGTTATTATCATTAAGAAACAAAAAATAGTAATCCATCTGAATCCTTGTTAACATTACAACTTGAACTCTTTCTTGTAAACATCAAACTTCTCCGAAGACGACAATTGGACTTCCTGCACTCACCCATTTGGCAATTAAAATAATTTATCAATAATTCAAAATGCTTAACTACAAACAAATAGAAATTTACAATAATATGTCATTTAATTTCTGAAAATAGTATTTTGGGATATATATATTATACTTGAAATCTTGACCCATGATTTTATTAATATTTCATTTTATATTCTTGTTATTGAACTGGTTTATAAGTTGGAATATGGATTTGAACTAAATTAAAAAATTCTATAAAGGGGAATTAATCCTTTTCTTTTTTTTTTCCCTAATGAAGTTGAGTGTTGGTAATTAGCTGAATAATATACCTGTGAAAAGGCAGTTTTACGAAATTTCCTTAGAAACCAGGCTTTAATGCCTCGAGGATGAATAGCTTCATCAATATTTCTCTGAACAGAGGTTAATAAGGCACCATATGTGATTCCAGGGTTTTTCTTTATATCTTGTATCAAGTTGTGGGTCAGTGTTCCCTTTCTACAAGCCTGCAAGTAATTTTGGTGCCAAATAAAAAGTAAATTTGAATTTAAATAAAATACCGGAAAAAATTGACATTGATTATGTTCTTTTTCTTTTGTTGATTTCTATTTTAATTTCGATATTTTCAGGATAGATAACATTAATAGAAAATATTCCATATTGATGATATATATGAAATGATAGTCGACAGATAATTTTTACTTACCGAAGAATCAACAACTTTCTGATCATCTCTACAAGCACTGAGACAAATGGCCAGTCCACCACTTGTGCCCTTATAAGCCCCTGATGGAAGACTGTTGTCTACCCACTTCTTCCTGTTCAAATTTACCCAACAAATTAATTATAACACATTAATTATTCTCGAAATAGTCTATGTTCACATGTCTAGCATTGCATTTAGAAACCATTTCAGTGCTTTTTTTCCCTTTTCTAATACAGCCACAACCATTAAATCGATTCCTTTTTTTTTGAAATAAAAAATAAAATATAAAAACATGTGACAATTCTTAGATTTAACATATAACAAACAAATAGGAAATTATTGCCATATCATAGAATGCACCTTCGAAACATATGTAGCGTAAAAAGGCTTTCAACAATGTGAAAATTATGAGCACAATAAAGAATATATTTAATAAAATTTATTAA
Organism: Triadica sebifera; assembly: GCA_023653625.1. Classification (NCBI taxonomy): domain Eukaryota; kingdom Viridiplantae; phylum Streptophyta; class Magnoliopsida; order Malpighiales; family Euphorbiaceae; genus Triadica; species Triadica sebifera. Next base: position 30,897,838 of record CM042898.1, on the reverse strand, counting down.
TAATTAAGCTTAATTTTTCACTCTTAGCTAGCTGGGGGAACAATTTTATCTTTTGTTTTTTAACAGTCGATATACATAATTAGTTAACTTGGAGAAAAAAGAGAAATAATATCAAGAGCATGTTGTGTGCAGTGTGCACTCGAAATTATGTGGGAAATTAATGTATATTCTATTTCTTGAACTTATCATTAACGTTTTTTGTCCTATTGAGATTTTATTTAACTGAAAAAGTGACGTCTTTAAAAAAAAAACTCATACTTTTAAAGGCTTAAATAGAACAAATTTTAAGAATTCAAGAATTAAAATAAAACTTGAATATTATTTACCAAAAAAAAACTTGAAAATTGAGGAGTTCAATAACATAAATTAAAAAAAAATCAGAGATTTGAAATATGTATTGTTTTCAAATGTTATAACCTTTAATTATCTGACAATCATTGCTTAGGAAATAATATCAATTTATTTTTTCAATCAAATAAATTTTCAATAGAATCAAAATTGAAAGTTAAATCGCTTAACCAAATATAAATTATAAGGATTCAGAAATCAGCTTATATATATATTGGAGAACTTACTCTTTTGCACTGCAAGTAAATGGAAGATCAAGCATAGTAGCACTGTGACAAGAATCGATGATAGCATGAAGAGTGACTCCAGACATGAGTGGCCTAACAATTACAGCATTAATATAGTCATCCAGTATCATTCCTCCCTCTTCAAAATCTAGGGGGCAAATTGTTTCATCATGTCCATCAACTTCATCACCATCACTATCAATCTTTTGTGACCCATGTCCGGCAAAGTAAAACACCAATGAGTCTCCACTCCTACTTCCCTCTACTAGCCATTGTAAGGCTTTCTCTATGTTCTTTCTTGTAGGAATTAGCTCAGGCTCTTTTTCCTCATCATCTGCATACACCACATATATGTTACTACTTAATACGGACAGCAGCGGTGCAAAATTGTTGTCATTTGTTTACACTACCACATTAGCAGCCGCTATATCTGCTACCAGTTGTATGTAATTGCGACAAAATATATGACCATCTTATTGCAACAGTTAAAATTTGAAACTGTTATCAATCTGCTTCCATATGATTAGAATGGCAAGAATTTTACATCCGCTTTAAATAATTTGTTTCATGAACCTCTATATGTAGTAGTCTAAGAAAGCATGAGAAGGGCCAAAAAGCTACCTGTAAGCTGCAAAATGCATCCTTGAGGAAATTGGAAGTAAGTGATGAGCAAATCCCTCATGTGCTTCACATCATCAATGGTTCCCTTAAGTTTGTATTGCTTGTAGTAACTCACACCACAAAGAACTGCTCGCATGCGGGCTCTGATCTCGAAAACTCGGCTCGGTTTTTCGTTTCCTGGGATTGAATTCTCATTTTTACAGGCCATGCAGCGGATTGTTTTCAATCTTGTTGGTACCCATAAATGTCGATGACAGGAATAGCATTTTATTAATCTAGTTTCCACCATTAGCGGAAAATTTTCAGGTTAAAGCAATTAGAGGATCTTATTGACAGGAAGAAAGAAAAACTTAGTGGAACATAATAATGAAAATAATCAGAACTAATAATTAGATGAATATTTGAATTGACTCGGTTGGCAATTTTTTAGTTAGATTATCACATTACCTTTTTGTTTTGGCCAATCTGCCCATGACAATGGTATTTCAAATAAACATTAATTACAAGTTTTACTGTTTTGGATACAAAAATTTTAAGGGCATTGAAAAAAAAAAAAAAAGGACTTGGCTTTACACCCCAAAAAAAAAATTAGATGCCAAGCATTTGGAATGCTTTGGTATATGATTCATTGCCCCAAATTTACAAGTAAAATTATACAAAATACTTTTTGAATGGCATTGACTCAGTATCAAAGTTTAGTAGATTCCTTCCCTTCAACTTACAGGGAAGCTCGTTTATTATTCTGTCCATCTCAACAAGATAAGCTCACCTTTTTTTTTCTTTTTTTTTTATCTATTTCTTTCAAAATTATAATTCACTTTTCTTTTGTAAGATTACAGTTAATCTATAAATTTTTTATGACGCTTAAATGAATTAATCTATTCAAATTCGATTAGTAAAATATTTGAATTCGACTTGTAATTAATCGAATCGAGTTTAAATTCGAGCTCAAATAGTTTATCGAGTTAAATTCGAATATCACAATACCCTACTCGTAAAATTTATAAACTTAATCGAATAGTTATTTTTTTATTATTTATTAAATTACTTTTTTATATTCTTATTATTTAAATATATTCGAATTTAATCAGTCTAATATATCCTTACCTTTTTATATCCTTATTATTTATTAAATTTTTTTAGTTATTCGAGTTTTGTCTATTTGAATTTGAATAGCTCAAATATTTTTCGAATCGAATTTTGAATAATTAAAAAAATTCAATCAAATTTAATCGAATCGAGCTCGAATCTGATACTATATTAACTCAAATTTTCTCCACGGCACCCCTATTTAATATGCTTTATCAATAATATTACTATATTATACTAAAACCCTTCGTGAAAGTCAATGTTGCAATAACAGTAACTTTTGCCTTTAAAATCGTGAAAGTTAACCATTTCTTTAAAAATTAATATATATATTAGATTTAAGTCTATAAATTATCTGAGCCCAAAAAAATAAAACTTAAGTCCATAAATTATCTTAATTAGACCAAAAAATATAAAAATTTATGTTTAATTTTTTTATACCAATTCTAGAGACTTATCCAATCTATCACTATAAGCAGCAACAATTCTCATCTCCTATGACCTTCTATTTCTCTTTTCAATTTGCTCATTTTTATTTTTAGGTGTGTTTAAAATTTACTTTACTGCAAAAGAATTACCATTAGCTATAATTCTACTTTTTTTTTTCTTTATTATTGACTTCAATTAATTTTTTTTATTATTGAGAAAGATTACAAGCATTGCATATAAGCTTGATGCATTTAACTTTACAACAATAAAAAGGAAATTGTACCATAGCCTTGGTATATTGTACTTTTGAATTAATAATGTCTAATGTACGAAGACACAAGATATTTATAGCCCAAAAAGATTTGTGGTTTTGGATTTGGATGCCCTTTTCCATTTCGACTTTTCTCCTTCCTTTCGGCTGCTACTCTCTTTATTCTGCATTACCACAATGCAAGAATCATCCAATCCTTAAAAATCACACAAGGCACGTAAGTTGCTCTTTATTATTATTTTTTGAGGCGGTTGATCAGATTCCATTTTATCTCTGAAAGGAAATGGGACCAATCAAACAAATCATCTTCAATTATAATACTTTCTCAGACATAAACAATTTTTGCCTTGATCCGATTCATAATTTCATCTATAAATCAAACTAACAATAATACCACCACTACATGAAGAAAAATACAAGGGCAACTGAAATGATTTCACGATATACAAATAAAATGCATTTTAGTTTTAAATGTATATTGATTTTACAATCAATGCAAAAAGAAAAATAAAAAAAAATTAATTTTGACAAAATAAATGATTTAAGTTATCTGCAAAAATTAGATTCCGCACTAATTGAGCAAAATAAAAAAAGTAGATATTTTTACACAACAGTGATGGCTACACCAATTCTAAGGGTCCAGTTATTATGATGATTCCTGAAATATGATTGCCATTTGCGAAATGGCCGAAGCACTAGAGACTACCGTATACCTATCATCTTCACCTCAATTTAAGTATATCTATTGAGCAATGGAAAATAGTAAGTTTAGAATTTTTTTTAATTTAATTAACTAATTTATATTTTTTTCAAATTTGTTTATAAAAAAACAATTATTTATCTGTTTTTTTTTTCAATAGCAGTTTTCAAAATTAAAAATAATAAAAAAAAATTGAAAAGCGTTTTTTCCAAACAGCCTAAGTTTGTACACCGCATTATAGATGCTGCTGCTAAAGAAAGGTAGCAAAAGCACGTTATCATACATCACTGTGTGCATCCAACTGACCTTCACTGTCGGTTTTTGAGGAGAAAGGAAGGCTGAAACAGAATAATATTAACATGGAAACCAGGTATTTAAGAGGCAACCTACAAGAACCCAATAAGCACATACGTAGATTCCATACATAATTACCTACATAACATATACCAACTTCCAGCTGCAAATTTTCAGTTCCATCCAGTACCTGCTAACAAAGAAAAAAGGATGCAGTCGATATCATTATTAACAGAGCAACAACTATTAAGATGGATCATGAAATCAGACTAACAATAAGTGAGTCAAAAAAAATACCAATGTTGTTCAACTGCAGGACAGTTGGATTCAGAATGAAGCCTCAGTTAAGTTCCACATAGAGCTCAAACATGAGATGCAATAAGTACTTCAAAGTTTTGGTTTTGAAATGGTTTATATGAAATTTAAACTCAAAAGTATAACGAGTTTCTTGCTTTAACTCTATTTTTACGAGCCATTAAAATTTATAGGTATTCTCTCTCGCAAATCTCTCGCAAAGTATCTGAGATAATTATCGTGGATTCAATGCAAAATCAATTGTATACCATGCAGTATAGACACAACAAATCAAGAAAAACAGAACTGAGCTGGAAGATGCTTAACATCCATAATTGTATATTCGCAACAACCATTTCATAGGCACTTCCAGGAACATTGTGTGCATTTGATGCTCCTCCTTCATGATTAAGATAAATTAAATAAATATAAACAACAAAGAAACATAAAAATGGAAAACTGAAAACCGGCTCCCAAATTGTAGAGAATGTTTTAATTTGAAATTACCTCATATCTAACAAAACTCACGAACAGCCGCTGCCTAGCCCATTTAGCTGACCAGAGATTCTAGCCTTGCAAGTTGGACACATATAACCAACTGAATCAGACTGCATTTCAGTACTGGCTGCCTCATGGCTAAACTCTACTCCACACCATACACAAACAGTTGTAAACTGTTGTCCAAGCGCTGTATCTACAATACCTTCTGATTCGAAGTGAATTGAGGCACCATACACCCCTTCCGTCTCAGAATTATGTACCATATTTAACGGCACCTCTGGTCCAGTCCCAAAACTAAATTTTAGCTGTTCAATTTCCTCCAACCTCAACTCGTCAAATCCTGTTATTCTGTCATTCCGCTGGTCCATTACACTTGATTCATTTTCTCCCTGTCAAGGAAAAGATTGACAACAATCAACTGATATATAGATGGAGAAGAAACAAAAATTACATCACAAATATTTTGGTGACCAAAAAGGGAAAACTACCGGCCTAGTCTCCACACATATCCAACAATTATATGTCAGCAAAACATTATACTTTGCACATCCCAAGTTAGATTGCATTCATCATAATGCATAATTGCACCAACTCAATTTGAACAATTACATTTAACATGTGACTTGGCATTCACAGAATGGATACAACTTCAATCTGCAAATACATATTTTAAAATGTGCAATGAGAATGTCACAGAGAATCTTTTTGCTCTCTCTAAACCATTATTCTTTCAGTTGTAAGGTTTCATCTACTATAGTCTTTAAAGCAACTATTATATATCTATTATCAATTCAGAAAAAGAAGTTTAAATGTCTAGCATCCATATTCCTTTAGTATTTCATGGTGAAAAACAGAAAAAGGATCCTACCGAGGGAGTTACACTTTGGAGTGCCATAATGAGCATCTTCCCAGTGTTTTCTGCCCACATTTTTGTTTTCATTTGTCAAAGCATAGGATCTTTAAAACTAAGTTCTGTACCATACTACCATCAATGTATATTACTCATAAAAGATATATTACTTTACTTGAATTTTGTGCAAGGAAGATGATATGAAAGCAAAACTAAGATTATTATTCCACAGGGTTAAGTGTATTTCTCAAATGCAATTATAGATTATTGTGCCATAATATTAAGCATATTTCAAAAATATAATTGCACAATCAGCCCCATAATGTTAAGCATATTTCAAAAACATAATTGCACGATCAGCCCCATAATGTTAAGCATATTTCAAAAACATAATTGCACGATCAGCCCCACTATGTAAATTCTCTATCTTTCTTAACAATAATTTCAACGTATATTACTCATAAAAGATATATTACTTGAATTTTGGGCAAGGAAGATGATATGAAAGCAAAACTTAGATTCTTATTCCACAGGGTTAAGTGTATTTCTCAAACGCAATTATAGATTATTGTGCCATAATATTAAGGATATTTTAAAAACATAATTGCACAATCAGCCCCATAATATTAAGCATATTTCAAAAATATAATTGCACAATCAGGTCCCATAATGTTAAGCATATTTCAAAAACATAATTGCACGATCAGCCCCACTACGTAAATTCTCCATCTTTCTTAACAACAATTTTCTATCTCAAAGATCATAGAAATATTCTTGAAGGGTTACAATTTGATGCAACTAGAAGAAACCGAAAACAAAAAAGATGCCATGAATACCTTATCCAAGCTCACACTGGGTGCTGAAAGGGTTGGGGACGGTTGCAGTGGGGCCACAGGCAGTTCTGGAGCACCATGGTGAACTCCATCTTCCTTCAAAGGTTGCTGTACAGTATCTTTTACAACACTGTTATTTGTAACAGTGTTGTTGCTTCCAAAGCCAACTTCTATTGCAACACTCGTTTTATCCCCTCCACTACTCTTACAATCATCTTGTTTGTTGATGAAAACCAAATTCATGTTACTATCCATGCTACAAGATTTCTGATTACTCAATGGAGCAAGGGAGTGGCGCTCAGAACCTGTTTCATGCTCGATGGCAGACTTACCAATTTCATCAGTGCAAAGTTCCGAACAATATTTTCCACTGAGAGCTACTGCTGCATTACCATGCTGCTCATTACCAGATGAATCGATCTTACCATCTACAACCTTGTCATCATCATCAACCTTCTGTGTGATTTCATCAATAATCATATAGTCAATTTTTTGCTGATGTAACTCCATTTCTTCAGAGTTGACAATCATACCATATTCTATATATGGTTCACTGAGAGAAGAATCAGATTTTAGTTCATGATCAGAAACTGATGCCAGTAGTTCTTGATTTGGGGCCACATTCTGTTCATCAAAAGAAAACCCACCACTAGTTTCACCATTAGGACCAGAAGCTGTTTCTCGAATGGAATTCTGAGCTATTTCAATCAAAGCATCCATTTTGGAGATTCTTGCAGGCATCTCATCTTTGGTTGGAGAGTCACTTCTCTTTTGCAAAGCCACCCTGTCACCAGGTGATTCTTCAATTCCTCTCACATAATTCCTCACATGGATCCCTACATGACCATTATACCGACGCCTTTCATGAAATATCTTATGGCAGAACTGGCATTCATATTTTCCATCTTTAACTATTACACCATCACCAACAGAAGAACCAAGTCTATACTTCCTAGTAGTCCTCTGGTGGAATGATAAAAGATGCTGCAAATAAGTGTCCCTCTCATCAAATGTCAAGTTGCATTTGCGGCATTCAAAAAGATCACGTATTTGAACCTCTGCCAACTCCAAATTTTCAATTCCCAAAAATGCAACTGCTTTCTCATGTTCACTAGATTGCCTCTGATCTTCCTCCTTCCTGGTAGCACCTGAAGGCTGCCACAAATATCAGAAGCCTTGTTAAAAGGTTAAATTTGACTAAGCTACTCATACAGCATTTACTTACACTTCCAGAAGCTACTTTGTGGATCTGCTGAATATCAGCACCAGCATAGTCTCTCACCTGCTGTGCACCATAAGGTCCAAAGAATGACTGCAAATATGAAGAAACCTCCTTGCATGATACAAATTGCTGTCCGCCAGGACTGGATAATTTCAAATAAAGAAAAAATGTAATCACGTAAGGATCAGGCTCAGAGACAGAAAGCAATATACATCCAAGAAAGTAAATAGTTGTGCATAACAAAGAGTGAACAATAATAAGTAAAAGAATACATACCAAATCAATTTGTTGTCCTTTTCTTTTGGAAGAAAAGGAGCAATTGTGCAAAAAATGGCATTTTCTCAAGCACATATGACACTTATCTACTTCATAACAGGTGTTGCAACCCTAGTGATAAAAATAGAACATGGCCAAATTAAGCTATGTTAGTGAATGACCATCACCGTATAAAGGTTGAGCTTAGGTAGCAATGCAAAAGCCTAATATAGTAATACTGGTCATTCTTCGGATTTCAAAATTTTGAATAGATTAATCAAGGCTTTAAGAGCATAACCCAACCATAAATAAAAACATCTATGTAAGGTGTTTATCACTAGTCATGACACTACACAGTTATATGAAAAACAGTAACCTCCCATTTCCCTCCCACTTTTTTCTATACAGAGCCTTGCAGTCATTCGGTCTATTGTTGCATTTTAATATCTTACTTATAATAGTCACAAATATGAATGACTATGTTCACTTTTTTTTCCTTGTATAGCTAGATTCATCTGATACACTTGAATTTTTTCATGTGATGCACAGTGGAAACTGTAGAGAAACATTCATATTGGCATATTATATATCACTGCATAATACCACCAAACTAATAATCCTATAAATTCTGGATTACCTAGCATGTGTACCATTTTAGTAAACGGAACATAAAATGTTATTTCCTAGAACCTAATACGATGGGGTAGGTTTCTTTAAACTGCTTAGTTGACACAAAATTCGTGTGCTTAAAATGGGAACAAAACACTGTCCTAACTAAATAGGTCAGCTACATCTTCTTCATTAAAGGAGTAATAAGTTTCTTTCGTTTGTTAATATTTCCTAGAAGGAATAGAAAATTTTTGTAAATTATTTCCAAATTAAAAAGAATGGAAAAATTATATGACAAGGCTTAGGTGCATACCTACAAAAAGTAGGGATCAAAAAGTAAAATAAAATCAAGACAAAACTTCATTATATAGGACAATTAAGCTTATATAATCAGATTATAATGTTCATAACACAAAATATGCATAAAATTGGCATTAATGTCTTCTAAATTCGGCAATACCAAAACAACAATATTAAAGAGGCTTAATGCGATAATCTTACTCCACTCAATAGAAATAAAACAATGATATAAAAGAGGCTTAACATGATATTCAAGATCAGAACTAAAACAACATTAAAGAGGCTTAACATGATAATCTTACCCTACTTAATAGAAATAATCACAAAGCAACTATAAGGCAACTAATCATGATATTCTCCATCACCATCTTCCAATTATTTTTTCTTCTTTTTCATCTTCTTCATACTCTTTGCAAAATCAATATCTTCCTGGTCTGTTGTTCTAAAGATGTACTGAAACAAAAGGAAACAAATATGTTTGCCTTTTCATTTGGCTTAGTCCTATTACTTCGAATGGAAGTGAGAATAAGTTTTTTTTTTTGCCTTTGATTGATCTAGTATGAGCAGCCTTCTTTCAGTTTCACTAGCTTTAGTAACCCCATCCCATATTGGATAATCATCTTCAAACAAAAATCCATCTTCTTTATCAGATTCTACGTCCATTAAAGAAACCATCAACCAATCAACACCATCACCTATTTCTTTTAAATCAATACAGTGCAACAAACTGATTTGTAAACACACTGATTGTTGAGAAAAGGGGTGATTATCATTAAAGAAGCATGAGAAGGAAAAGAGAAAGAAAATAAGAATAGAGGAGAAAACGAGTTATCTTTTAGAAGCAAAGTCTTTTTTCTTTAATTTGATATGATGTGGATGGAAACATAATAAGCACTTTCCCTGCTTGCACCAAGAGTGCATGTCGCTTAATGGGATTAAATTTTTAAAAAATAATAATATAACAACACCACAAATATAAGTTCAAATGAACAAGGAATGCATTGCAAGGCACATTCTTAGACATGTGCCTCACTACAGAACCCACCTGTCGCAAGATAAGGCCCCCAGCTTTGAACCTTATGAACCTTAGGTCTGAGACGTGCCTTTAATGTCTATGCAATCGCAAATGGATTGCATTCGCGATCACAATTCACTTGTAGGTTAATGTTATTTTGGTAACTTTGATGTAATTTATGACTTATGAGTTCTAGCACTCAATTTTTCCATCAATATCAATTTTCTAAAACTTTTCCATATTTCCTGTATCTCAAGTTTTTCTTTTGAAAATCCATGAAATTTACAAGATTCCAACTAGAAGTAAGATTAGTTATGGTCTTTATAAATATCTATGTAATTAGTTTTATTCTTAGGCATTTTATGATTGAGTAATAAATATTCAATTTAAAAGGCAAGGTGTCTACTGTACTCTTTTCTCTTCTTTTTTCTAAGTTGCATCTACAATATTATGATTGAGGGGTTTAACATGCTTCATGCATGATAAAGGTTTTCAGATTGTCACATCTATTTTCCAGAACCTTTATCATACAAACTGAAGTTGCATAACACCAGTTACTTTTAACCTTCAACTAAAAGGGTAATCACTAGAATAATATTTGCGCTTCAGAATTACAGTACCAACAACAGCGACCTTATCCCTCATTAAAAGGGGCAATAGCATGAATAGTTTTTCTGCTTCAGAAGTTGGAGAACCATACGCACCAAAACAATCAAAATATCACTACCATATGTTCTTCTAATCTGTCTTGACAGTACAAAACTGGGAACTTCTACCTGTGCAAGATAGACTGACCATACTGATAGTAAACCAGAATAACGAAACCCATAATCTATAGGAAAAATGTAGAAACTGCAATTCTAAAACACAAACGTCAGAGAAAATATTCTTTTATAGTTCCAAAATCATATTCCTTTGTTTAGAAACATTCAAAAAATGCATACAAATGGTTTTAAGTTAAGCATATGTAGAGAGAGTCATATTGTTTGGACTATATTCTATAGAACAAAATTTCCTGCCCTTTTCTTTCATCTCTGTGAGTATAAGTAAATGTTGACCATCAAAGGTTGAGCATTACTCATTCACCATCTAATACCTAATAAAACAGAAGCTTTTGTCTTAAAACAAACATAAAAACTAAATGTCTAATCACCAAAGTTCCAAACAAAAACACAAGCTTTTTCCTCTCAAAATAGCCAAAAAAACAATAATAATAAATTCTGTGAAAGAGACATGAATTAGTTTTATTCATTTATTTACCAATCAATTATCAGCAACCAAACACACGAGTTAATCAGAAATGTAGAACCAAATATAGAATGAAACACAGTAAACAACCATGAAGAAAAGCAAAACAGACACCTTATATATCTGCGGCAATAAACCCAAGCACGGCCTGCCTTCCTCTTCAGCCCGAGAAGGAGCTTCCAACCAACTGGCAAAATGTCACCAAATTCACTAGCATCCACAATCTTCCTCTTCCTTCTCCTACTACACCATTGCCCTTCCAGGTCCCTGAAGAAACCCAATAACTCCTCCTCTTTATCCATCCCCTCGGTTCTCCTTTTCAGTTCCTCCCTATATGGGTCCTCCATATTCGCCAACCCCAACAAGTCCACCACAACCCCATTCTTGTTAACAATTTCCAATCCTATTGCTCTTTCTCTCTCTTCCGCAATCGATAGTTCCACTTTCGGCTTCCTCCCTCTTTTCCTCTTCTTTCCCCCAATTCTAAAGCTTCCATTTATCTCTGGCGCTTCAACTGCTGTTCCAATTGATGATATACGAGAAGTGAAATTGATGGCATCATGGAGATGGCTAAAGCTATCGAAAGCCACTAAATCCAATTGCTGAAATTCAGGGTGGGAGGACAATAGTTGCTTGAGGAGACTGATAATGGAATGACTTTCGAGACGGTCAGAGTCAGTGAAGGGGTCTTTGGAGGAAGTAGGGTTAGGGGCAGGGGGATTTGTGGCTTTTGGAAGGAGACCCGCCAGGCGATGGCGGTGATGATGGTAGTGGGAGGAAGGGCGAGAGTAAGTTTGGCGGCGGGAGCCGATGCTCTCATTGAAGATTGAGCGGTCGATGATGGGGGTTACAATGTCATCGGTGCGGTAAGGGTCGAAAGAGGACGAAGAGCTCAAAGAGAGGGCGCGCAGTTCCGATTGGGTGAGAGTAGTCATGTCAATGAAAGGGATGAAATCCAGACTTAGACCTGGTGGCTTCTCTGTGGTGTAAGCCGCCATTCTGGTGGTGTTAATGGCGGTTGCAGCGGTGATTGTTGGTCCCTGATTTTGAAGATGAGGTGCGAATCCCATGGCCTTTTTGACCAATTGCCAAAAATGCAAATCAGCCCCTAAATTATTTTAAAATACAATTCATTTTCTAAACTACGATTCAATACAATCAAACCCCTTAACTTTGAATCAAGTACATTTAACTCCCTAAAAACCTATTGCTATTTGTACCACGGGCCGTCGGGACCGTTTACCCCAGTGTCCCCCTTTTTAGTGACGGATTCATCTATAGCAATCAAAAAATTATATATTTATTATGTTGAATTAGTTATATAATACTAATTATATGCTTAATTTATTTTCTTTTCCAAAATAATCAAATAAATTCAAATAATTATAGATCCATGGTTAAAAGTTCAACCGAACCTACTCCTACCATTGTTACTCTTGATCAAAGTAATATATTCCCTCACAATACATTAAAATAATTAAAGATTATCATCAAAAAATAATAATAATTAAAGATCAATGGTCAAGAATATATGATTTCTTCCTTGCAATATATTCCTAACTAAAAAATTATATATTAATAATATATTTATTTAATTACTCTATCTATGTTTTAATTTTCATAAAACTTATGATTTTTATTTGAAAAGAAAATTAATTATTTATTAATAGTCACTTAATTTTTGCTCACAGCAAGAGGACTATTGCTAAGGATATACTAAGTAATGATGAATTAATCTCTCGTGAACAGCCAATAGAAGCTGTACTAAGCATGCACTTAACAAACTAAACTTCTATCCAACCCAACATCTTCTGCAACCGTGTGCGGTGGAAGAAAAAAGCAGAGTAAGTTTTAGAAGAAAAGAGAAGTGATGGTATCCGGATCATCAGAATATTCATTCGTAAGTCTCTCAGAGAAGAAACTGTCACTGCTGGACAAGGGATATCCCACCACCACCGCCTACGACGTTTTCATGAACAGGGGCGGATCCACATGGGGCAGTAGGGGATTTGTCCCCATGGCAAATTAAAATTTAAAATATACTGTATATTATATATATTTTTTACTCTCATACTTAAATTTATCTTTTTCTCTACATATTTAATATATCAAATATTTTCTTCAATTAACTAATTAATATATAATTAATAATTAATATAATTAATTAAGTTTATATATTAATATAAGTTATAAAATTGAGTTTATATAATTAATTATATGGTTTATATTATATTTCTCATCTAATTACTGACAATTATATATTATTTATATATTTCTACATATAATTATTGATAATTATACAATATTTATTATATTCTTTCATATAATTACCGACAACTATATATCATATTTCATACATTAATCTAGCAATTTTATAATTTTTGCTATATTTTCTATATAATTATTCAGAGTTATATATTATTTTTATAATTTTTATATAATTGCTAATAATTGTACAATTTTTTATATTTTTTTATATAATTGTTAGTAGTTAAATATCACATTCCATATATAATTATATAATTTCTAGTAATTATATAATAACACAATATATTTTTTATCATATTTCTCAGTAGTTATATATTATTTTTTATATGTTATTATATAATTATTAATATTTTAATTATCAATAATAAATATAATATATTAAAATATAAATCAGATCCAACAAATTAAAATTAATATCAATCACAAAAATAAAATGGGTTTAAAAGTGTAATTGAAATTTTATTACTGTTCACAAAGCCTTGACCGGAGGGGATGGAGCAAGTGATGGAAAGGATATAAGGACTCGATGATGGATTAGATAGAGGAAAGAGAGAGGTCGAGGACCTTGCAGTAGGTGGTGGAGAGGGAGAGATTGGTGAGGGTCAAGGGCTTTAAGGAGGTGGAGGTGGATGAAGTCGACCTTAGGAGGGATTTGAGGGTTTGAAGGATTGCAGACATTAACACATTAACTTTTTTGTGAGAAGAAAAAAATTTATTAGCTTTTTTTTTTATTAACTCCTCTATTATCTTCATTATACTATTAGTGAAAGATATTTCTACTTTTAATAATATAAAAATCAAGTGAAAAATAGAAGATAATTATCTCTTAAGAATGAAAATTTGATAAAAAATAATATAAAAAGATAATAAACACCATTGAATAAATTTCTATCAGAAAAAAAAATTCTTACAATATCAGTATGTTTACAGTTTCAAAAAAATGTCTTTAAAATTTGTACCAACTTACCATTAATGTGAAGATTTTCTTAAAATAAAATTATATTATTAAATCTACCAAAAAAAAATATCAACATTGAATAATATATAATCAAATATCATGTTCTGGCAAAAAAAAATATATTCGAAAATAAGTGATCATGAATTGCACTAGGAAATTGGGGTGAGAGAGGCTCGAACTCTCGACCTCAGGATAACTCAGAAAGCTATGAGACCTACGCGCTAGCCAACTGCGCCACCACCCCAGGTGAATAACTCATTTTCAATAGTTTTTATTTTCATTTTTAATTTTATGATTTTTATTTATACAAAATTCTCTCATGTTTAATGGAATGTATAAAGTCTAAATGAAATCTAACTTTACATTTTAAAAAATGGAACATTTGCAGTCTGAAAAATATTAGTTTGTTATGTCCTATATTATCCTATAATTACACTAATTAGAATTGTACTTTGCTAATTATAATATAATTACACTAAGTATAATATAAATATCATACTAATTATTAGACAATTATAATATTTATACCATAATTATGCTATAATTATACGAATTATATATAATATGAATATGTTATAATTATAATAATCATATGTGTTGTAAATGTATTAAACTCTAAGTATACTATAATCATACTAATTATTAGACAATTATAATATTTATACCATAATTATGCTATAATTATACGAATTATATATAATATGAATATGTTATAATTATAATAATCATATGTGTTGTAAATGTATTAAACTCTAAGTATACTATAATCATACTAACTATATATATATATATATACTATTAATATTTATCAAAGGAAATATCTCTCGAAAATACTTTTGCATGAATCTATTTCTTGGGATTTTGAGTCGAACATCAATAACATTAATTTGTTGACTTGTAATTTTGTTTTATTTATGTTAGCAGAAAAGAAAATAATGCAGCTGATTGTTTAATCAAAATGGTCAAGAATAATTATTATTCATACAATTGGATTAATGATCCGCCGCAAATTTTGTGGAGTATTTTGATGAAGAATTTACAATGAAAGGGTTTGTTTTGATTAAAAAAAATGTTAATTTTTCCCTCAGCCATTAATTACTTGTTCTTGAACTTTCAAGTTGTAGAGAGTGATCTGCAATTTGTTCAAATTAAAATATTTTTGGAGAAGCTAGCTGCTTATTTTATCGAATTTATAAAATATTACATTGAAAAATAAAAATAAAAATAGCACAGTAGAAAAAAATGCAAGAATCTTTTTATTTGAATGAAGTGCATAATATAAAGTTTTGTTCAAATAAATTAAATTAACACCACAAAAATTGCAGGAAATAAGGCAAATTTTGCATTCTCAATGGTAGAAATGGTAAATGGGAGATGGTGGAAGCATATGCAGCGGCAGTAATAGTCAGAGTCACCAACCCGCTAGAGTGGATAATAGTTGATATATCTTTCAAACATATTGTAACATTCTAATGGCTTATACTGAGTAGGCGAGTGGCCTGATCCCTGTTCAATTAATATATATTTTTCCAAAATTAGCTTTAATTTTTTTTAATTTCCACATAAATATATAGCAAAAATAAAATAAAACTGAGCATCTTCTCCTTTACCTTTAAAGTTGCAAATGTCAATCGAAATCCATAATATTCGTACCTAAATGTATACCTACAAAACACACACATATATATCAACACAACTATATGGAATGTATATAATAGTAATTAGTAATAATTAATAAATTTTAAGTTAGAGATATTAGTTTGCATATTAAAGTTGTGAAGTCTCTGGTTGAATCTCAATAATTAATCTAATATAACAAAAACAATATTAATAAGGGAAATTTTGGAATAGAAAAACCAATAAGTATTTATGTGAGATTTTGAGTTTAAATCTTCAGCCGGACCCTTTCACCAAAAAAAAAATTAATCTTTTGGGTGATTTTAAACTGAAAAATCTTTTTTTTTTTCTTTGCAGTTTGAACCATAATCTTTGGACTTTCTTTTAATTTAACCCTTTATTCTATTGGATTTTTATCAAATTTTTTAATGAAATTTGATGTGATCATGTTGTTGAGGTCCATATTTTAGACCTTAAATCTTTTTATTTTGTAATTTCTGCAATGATAATATTTATTAATTTCTGAATGAAAATTGAAGGTGAAAATGTTACTGGAATTCACATTTCATACTCTCTGTCTCGCTTTTGTAATTTCCCCAGTATATAATAATAAAGGGCAATCAATCACTTACCCTGCAACTTGACCTTCAACAAACCATGGTCGCCAAGCATAGTCTTCTGTTAGATCAAGAGACTCCACCCAAGCAATAGTAGATATGTATGGAACAACCAAATCATGATCCGCACTGCATAATAAAGAATATATATATGTATTTAATAAACAAAATCTTCTCCAATTTTCCCAAAAAGAAAAAAGAAAAGAAAAAATAGGTTAAGAGGTATACGTGTAGAGGAGAATTTGTGTTCCTGTTTTGGTAAGATTTTGATAATAATCAACAGCACTGTTAATGTTATAATCGTATGCAACATCCTGCAATGTTAAGTTGCATCTGTACCACCTTTTAATGGTTCCCTGCTCAAATTTCACAATGTAAGATTCTGAACATTTTCTATTTGCAATATTATTATTTACTTTAAAAATGTTACATACATACCCTTCTCACATAAAGAGCATCTTGGACATCTTTGTGGTTTGCCCATATGTCCAGAAGCTTGTATTCGAAGTTCTGAAATGAGAAAATAAATAAAAAGGCAAATTAATGTTTAAATTTTAAATTAATATCTAGATTTCATATGTCTGAGAGAAAGAAAACGAAAGCACGACTAATTGTTCACTAACTCAATTATAATCATTAATTTTTTTAAAAAAAAAAATTGATATATGATTGATATTTCAGTTGAAACTCAATTTTTTTTAGCAATTCAAATTATTTCAGTTGGTTTCAATTTTCAGCTCTTTATTAGATTTTCATCGATTTTTATAAGGAAATATATATAGTTGTATTGCTAAATCCATATTTCGTAATTTTTTTCCTTTTCTTCTTTTTTTTATTAGGAAGTCCAATCGACTGTAGGCTATATAATACAACAGATATAATCATTTATTTGCATTTATCATAAAAGTATTAATTTTCCACTAAAATGGATGGATGATAGTGAAAAAATTCGAATTCAAATTTTTTTCCAATTTTTAAAAGTAAGAATACCATTAAAAGGTAACGAAGTATGTATAAAAATATACATCTTAGAAGGATGTTTAATTAGTTTTATTATATGCAGTTGAATTTTGACAAAACTCAATTTAAATCCAATCAAATTACATTCAATCCATAGGACCAAAAATTTAAATATGGATAATTTTGAAAAAAAAGAAGAAATTATATATAATTAACATTACTCTAAAAAAAGGAAAGAAAATAGAGGAGGCAATACCGGGCACCAATAGTCACGAGGCCTCTTCTTTAAAGGAAAGCGGCGATTTCTTGAATTTTCTCTGAGAAATCTTCGTAATTTCCCATCATCATCATCAGATTTTGGTGATAATTCGGCGCATTTTGGCTCCAAAACCATTTCTGTATTAATATCTGCAATGTCCTGCACATCCAAAATTAAATCATTTAATTGCATAAATTCATAAAGTTTAAAAATTAACATAGTCAAACAAACCTCATCAATTTCATCAATATCCTCTAGACATTCTGTATTAGAGGAATCTACGTCTGAGTAACTCCCATTGCAACTGGTTTGTGCAGACTGCAATTTTCAATTACAAAATTATCATAATTTTTTTTATATATAATTATATAAATAAATATTTGAATATTTGTTTGAAAATTGATAATGGGAAATACCTTAAAAAGACTCCTGGGTATTAGTGCCAAGTGATAAACCATGGGTACTACTGTATCTGTCTCAAGAACAGAATCCATATGTGGGGATCCACTAATTATTCCCTGAAAAATATTTTCAACAATATTTTATTAACAATAATTTGCAAGAACAGCAATAATAAAATAACAAGTTATTCAGAGAAAAAAAATTATTATTGGGATCATTACTTCAAAATTTATAGCTGGCTGAAGTCCTGCTTCATTTCCTGTTTGTTCATATGATTAATAGACATTATCATTATTATTATTTTCAAATATGGCTATTTAAAAAAATGGAAAAAATTAGAGGAAATTCTAAATAAAAGAGATATAAAATATGCATATAAATGTGAAAAGAAAATACCTTGCATTATTGCTAGTGCAAGAATTGGAGTAATTATGCCAACATACGAGTCACTAGCGATGAAAAATCGATTTTCTACATATTCTGGGTGCTCAGACAACCACTGCAATATAATACAAAATAATTAATTTTTCTCAAAATTTTAATCCTTGTAAATAGAGGTATAATTAAACGGTGGGATATTCAATTCCAACTACACATATAACTTTCCTCAAAATTTATTTCCAACCAAATTAATTAGAATTTAGGTTCGATTAATTCGATTTTTAATTTGAATAATAATAATAAATAATCAAATCCGAATCAAACAGGCTAATTTAATCTAATAATAATTTTAGTCAACCAATTTTAATCCAACAAACTTATATAAATTGAATTGAATTTGTCAATTTGGTTAGGATGGAATCAGTCGAAACTGTTTTATTTTGCTCACCATACTTGTAAATCTCACTTTTACAGTACATATTTTTTTTATAAAAAATCCGATTGATTATTTGAATTTGAAATTATACAGCTCTAATTATCAAACCAACACTATTAAGTTAAAATTTATTCAGCTAGAGCACACATTTTTACAAAAAAAAAAAGAGAATTTATAATATATATTGTGTATTGACTAACCTTTCTCAAAAATATGTGGATTTGGTCAACTGACTCTGTATCTGATGTATAGTAACCTTCAGGGGATGTTGCATAGGAGTAACCAGTGCCAACAGGTGAATCTAAAAATATTATACTAGATGACTGCGTCCAAACAATTAAGACAAATATTTAATAATCTTACTCTCAATTGAAAAAAAAAATATAATAATAATAATAATAATAATAATAATAATAATAACAAAACAAATTAAAGGAAATTTGCACCTTTGTCCATGAGTATGGATTGTAATAAAGTTGTGGCAAGCCCCCAGAGTAACCAGTTGTATTCAGTAGAAGCGGACCTAGTGACAAAAGAATTTTAGAAATTTGAATTATAGGCTATTTTTATTATAATTAAATAAAAAAAGCAAATACTGTATAATAATTAGAAGCGTGCAGATGGCTTAAATTAATTATTTGTTTTTTATGGATCATAAAATTAAGGGTAAATTACTCAAATATCTGAAATTATTTTGTCTATCAATTTATAGATATACTTTATGGCATTATTGAGATTTAGTTAAATATACTATATAGTTCTTCCGTTTATTTTTGTCATTATATATAAAGAAAATATCTGTTTTGTCATTCTTTTTTTTGTCTTAAAAAATATTAAATGTCAGCTACTTAATACCAAAATGTCAAATTTATTTTTATTTTTAATGTATTTTTTAAGTTAATAAAATATTAAATTTGGAAAAAGGTATTTTTAGTATTTTAAGTTATTTTTGATAATATTCAGTAAGATTCTAGTTGTATAGAATATTTCATTCAAAAAGTAATAGAATTTTTTTTTTAGTTAACAAAATTAAATCTGAAAAATTTTATAATATATTTCAAAAAATGATAGATGAACTAGTATACTCAATTAAAACTTATAAAGCACAGAGTAATTTACCATAAATTAATTACTTATTAATTTGTTAAAAAATAAATCTACATAATACTTTTAGTTTGATTTGATTCTTAAGTGACTTATTAGACATTTAAACATGTCTTCGATTACACACTTAAAAACATGTGATAACTAGTATGATTTTTTTTTTTAATTTAGAAGAGTACATATCATTTTAAATAAATTGAAATATTTAGTTTATCATTTTAATTAAATTTAAATCTCCAATGAGTACTCAAAAAAGTATAAATTATTTTAAATAAATTAAAAAATCTGAAATATATTTAATTGCAGGAATTAACAATGAATATATATTATTTCTATTCTAATTATAATTTATGTGTAAATAGTTGATTTAAAAAATTAACAAGTAAAATACTTGCAATTAAGTGACTAAGGGGTATTTGAGTTTGAGATTGTTATTTGGTGTAAAAAAAAGTAAATTTAGAATATTTTTATTTAATTAATTAATTTTTTAATTTTTTATAAATTATTTTTTTATACTTATTTTTATAATAAATATTTATTTATCTTTTTTTTTGTGCAGTTAATAATTAAAAAATATTAAAAAAAAAGGCGCTTAGCCTAAAACTTTCGGATAATTTAATGTTATACTTTAAAAAAAAAAAAAGAAAAAAAGTGAGTCCCCACTCCCCACATAAAGCCAACTGCCAACCGTTAGGATGTTAGTTTGTTTCCATGTGATCCTAAGGCGCGGTTGATTAACTCATTAAATAAAAACCATAAACAGGAAGAAAACGACAACCAACTGTTTAGCCTGCGAAACCAAATTTCAAACAGGAAGAAAATGGAAACTAAGACGAAGAAAAGGAGTTACCAGTTTGGAAGAAAAAACCGTTCAAAGCAGAGCAACCAGGGCCACCGATCAAATACACCATCAAAGGATCTTGTTTAGGCTTCCCTTGTGATTCCACAAATAAGTAGAACAGTTCTGATTCATTCACTGCCACATATCTAATCTCCACCCAAAAATCATAATGTCAACTAACTCTACTAAATCCTTAATTTGACACATAGATTATGTTTAAATAGCAAATTAAAAGCTCACCCAGTTTCAAGCTTGAAAGGCAGAACTCCAGGGAAACCTGGAAGAGAGTTGACGATCCTGCCTGATTCTGCATTTTCAGCGAAGAACAAAAACAGCAGAAGCAGTAACTGTACATATCTGGAAGAGATAATGGACGCCATTGAAGTAACTTAGTGGAATACCCAGAAAATGGCTTCCCACTTTTAAGCTAAATACAGAAAATAAGTTCGTGCACGAAATCGGATTTAATTTTATTTATCAATCAAAGAAATATTCAAGCTTAGTCCAACCTTCCAGTCCTGCTTGAACGTAGGTTAACTTTATTTGGTATTGATCTGACGGTCAACTTGGAAATTAGATTTTGGCTTGGCCTTCTTTTCTTTAATTTCTCTCTTTCTCTCTCTCTGTTAGTTTGTTTTTTTTTTTCCCACGTGATGATAAGGAAAACATGTCTACACGTGTCGTAAAGCAAAATAGTAGAGAGAATCTTTTGCCCATTTGGCAAAAAGTTTTAGAAAAGATAATTTATATTTAAAAATTAAACACTTAATTATGTTGAGATTGCGATATATTTATTTCCTTTTTATTATATATTTTTTTTCCATATCTCTATTTTTCATGTTATGAAATCCGGACGAAAGCAATAAAAATCAGATATCACTCAAAGTCGGAGGAAAATAATACCTCAATAGATATAATGTGGATAGCATAGTTACTATTTATTATTTTATTCATTTCAAAATAATTATCTACTTATTGTGTGATATTAAAATAAAGAAAACATTAATAATGTAAGTAACTTACTATAAAATCTTCTTTAAAACGAATGACCTAATTATTTATTTCAGCTCAGTTTGGCATTGTATTTTAAAAAAATATTTTTTATAATTTTTTTATTTTTTATTTTTTCGAATTTTGAAAATTATTTTTAAAATAAATAAATAATTATATATTTTTTTTAAAAATATATTTAAGAAAAATAATTTATAAAAAATAAAAAAAATCAGATAATTAAATTAAAATCTATTTTTTTATATTCAATAGAGAGTTGAAAGAAAAAAAAAAGTCTTACTTTTTAGTAAATAAATAATTATTTGAGACGAAACTAAAAACAGCAACTATCAAAGAGTTTTTACTATTTAGGTTGTCATTGGAAGCGGCTGTAAAATTTGAGGATATCATCAAATTTCTAGGAAATCATTAAAAAATAATAAAAAAAGTGTAACTTTTAGGAAATAAATAATTATTGTGAGATAAAATTTGATTGTGTGGAGGTAAAGTTCATTCGAGGATGTCATCAGTAATTAAAAAGAAAAAAAAAGCACGTGTTTGATGATAGGAAGGGTTGCTGGTCCAAACTGAACAGCTACCGTACGAGTATATGAACATGTGACCAAAAGTTTCATATTTTGTGGAATTTTTAAAAAAAAAAAATTCATTTGAGAAATTTTTTTATTTTTTTAATTTTTAAAAATTGTTTTTAAAAAAATAGATAAATAAATATTTTTTTAAAAATAGATTTAAGAATAACAGTTTATAAAAAATTTAAAAAATCAGTAAATTAAATCAAAAAAATTTTAAATCTAATTTTTAAACATCCAAAATAATTTTAAACACCTCTTTAAAATATAATCACTCATTTTTCATATTATATTATAGAAATAAATTATCATGTATATAAATTTATTTGGTATTTGAAACTAACATTTTATATATCATAAAGTAAACATTTTAATGTCAGCAGTGGCCTAATCGTCTGATCTGAACTGTGAAGAAAAACCGGTGTTGTATGTTCGGTACGATCTTCTATAATAAATTAATGATCAACCAGACGGCACATGTTAAAAAAAAGAAAAAAACTGCCCATTTTAACTAATGTCACTTTTCCTTCTAACATAAAAGAGCACCTGCACATATTCATATTGGAATTTGCACATCTTTTTCATTTGTGCCTATATGTCCAGAATTTTGAGGATTATTTAACATATTTCAAGTATAATTGGGTTTAGGATTATTTAACATATTTCAAGTATATTTCAAGTAATTTTTTTTTAAAAAAAAAGAGAGAAAGAACTTATTAAAAGTTTTAACCAAAACTTTTAGCTATTTGAAAAAGGTAAAGAGAAATCTTCCTTTTGTTTCAATTATGAACTATTTTTGTTTCAATGAGAGTTAGAAAAAGTTAGTGTTTGATGTATAATTGACTTCCAAATTTTGAGTGTCAGCCTCATTTTCTTTCTATTTGTTAGTGAATTTTTTACTTTTCAAAGCTCAAACCACATAAATGGGGCAAACCAATGGGCCAATTTTGTTGTATGACTCATCTAATTTTCATACTAATCAACATTCATCTTTTACTAATATTTTAGCCACAAGTATTCTATTATAAAAAAGAACTAATCTATTGACTTTTGATAATAAATTATTATGATATATATTAAATTATTATTTTTTCTACAACATTAATGAATTGATAATTCCTATATTTATTTCCTACCGTTGTATATTATTATAACAATTTCAGTATTTTATTGCAATAGAATTTCAAATTGTGTCTAATCATTAATATCCTATGGCTAATGCGCAATTAGTTTTATATTCTTTACTAATAGGGTTTGTGCTTCATTAATAATATAAAATAATCATCCATCAAAATCACAGATCCCTTCCCTTTATAAACGATATATCAAAATTTAAAAAAAAATAAAAAACAAATTTCCAATAACCTTATATAGTTATATTCAACTTATTTCATTGCTTGGAAAGTTGTGTATACATAAATTTATTTAAAAGAAGATAATGGGGTACAAAGAAAATTTAGAATTTTCATTTTAATCCTCCTCATCAGCTTTGGCCTACAGGGGATAGTAATTGATCCACCTTTCAAACATTTTATAACATTCTAAAGGCTTGTACTGAGTAGGAGAATGACCTGCTCCCTGTTCCAAATAATATCATTTCCAAAACATTAATATATATATATATATATTCATTTATTTTCACATATTTAATATGTAGTATATATATAAAAAGAAAAATTACCTTTAGAGTTGCAAAAGTCAGGCGAAATCCATGATATTCATTCTTCAGGGTATACCTACATAAATATATCAAAATATCTAATAATTTTTTTGATAAATAATTCATAATTTATTTATCAAAAAAATTAACAAAAATGTTCTATGAAATAGTTTTGGCTATTTGCTCAAAGTTATAAAGGAAAATTTAAAGAAATTACCCAGCAACTTGACCCTCAACGAACCAAGGTCGCCATGCATAGTCTACAGTAAGATCTAGAGACTCTATCCACTCCAGTGTAGATGTAAATGGAACTACCAGATCATGGTCAGCACTGCATGTATAGGGACGAAACACATACATTATTCAGGAAAATCTAGATCTGTTGGAGGGAATCCAATTGTGAATTGTGATGAAGTTAATTTTAAAAAGTAATGATTAATCAAATTTTTTCGTAAAACATTAAGAATCTTTTTTCAAAGAAAAAAAAATACATCTTATATGAAATAAAATATTTAATGTGTTCATGGGTTTGAACTTACTCGATCCAGTCGAAAGAAATCGAGTAAATCGGAATCGAAATTAGTTTTATTAATCTATATTATTTAGAACTTTTTACAAAAAAAACTCTTATATATGTAACACATTGAAAATTAATGGTAAGTTGGGGGAAGATGTTGAGAAATAGTAACCTGTAAAGTAGAACTTGAGTGCCATAGGAGGTGAGATTTGCATAGTAATCAACAGCACTGCCGATGTTATATGTGTATGTATTATCTGGCATAGAATTATTGCACCTATACCATCGCTTTATAGTTCCCTGATTACAGTTAAGATTGAAAGAAAAAAAATATAGTTAATTAAAAATTTGAATTAATTTAGTTTTCAATTAAAAATTTATTCAATTAATTGGCATTTACTAGATGCTATTTAAATTAATTTAATTGCTGTGATTATTAAGTGAAAAATTAATAACTACAAGGGAGTTTATAAATTTAATTACATAAATCTATAAAACATATAGAAACGAAAATATGCATAGTACTTTTCTCCACAATAATGCCACAAACCTCTCGAACATGAAGAGCATCTTGGACGCTTTGATCATTTGCCCATTTGTCTAGAAGCTTGTACTCGAAATTCTACAACAAAATAAATAAATAAATAAATAGATAAAAATTTAAAAAAATTATTTTAAGAAAATTAATTTGAGGTATATCTCAAATTTTTTTCGAGGGTATACCCAAAACAAAAAAGAAAAAAAAATAAAGAAAATATTTTGGCATGATACTGGATATTTAAATTAGACAAATCCTTAGAATAAAATTTTAATTATATATACAATATAATTAAATGTACCTGGCACCAATATTTTTTAACTTTCTGAAATGAAAAACTGGAATTTCTTGAATTTTCTTTGAGAGATCTCCGGAGAATTTCATCATCTGATTTTGGGGATAATTCAGCACACTTAGGCTGTAGAACTTGTTCATCATTGATTGGATCAATGCACTGCACATTCACAAACCTTAAGCTTTTAATTTTCACTCCTTAAGAAATTAGAAAAAAAATAATTATATTTATATAAAATAAATTAACCTCGTCAATTTCTTCAAGATTTTCCAAACATTCTGCATTTGAGGAATCTACGTCCAGGTAATTCCCATTGCAGCTATTTTTTGCAGACTACAAAATAAGTGCAATCTTTTTTTAACAAAAATTTTAATGAATAGGTTATTTTCGCAATAATGAAATTATAATATAACAAAACGTCGTACTGATGAAATTATTTTTTCACGTAAATATTGTGTATGTATAGGAAAAAATAAATTAATAATGGGAATGGTATTAGAAAATTATAAATTCACCTCATAAACACTTTCTGAAATAAGTCCCAAATGATAAGCAATGGGTATTCTGCTATTTGCTTCGAGGGAATAATTTACATGTGGAGATCCACTCACTATTCCCTGAAATAATTTTCAGCATTTTTCAATTAAAATAATTTTCAAGAAACCTAGAAATAGGGAAAATATTTGAATCTAATCAAAATACAGTATTTCAAGCAAAAACAATTCTTAATTTGGACTGTAATTACTTCAAGATTTATAGGTGGCTGAAGCCCTGCTTCGTTTCCTGCATGGTCATGAAAAAAAATTGTAATAAATTTTTTGTTTTATTTATAAATCTGCCTCTGCCATATTCAAAAGGAAATAAAAATGAAAGATATATCATGATCAATAAATTTGAATATTAATTGAAATTTGATTATAATAGTAATAAAATACAAAATAAAATAAAATAAATATATTGTAATATAAAGAAATTACCTTGGAGTATTGCTTGAGCAAGGACTGGAGTTATTATACCAGAATAAGAGTCACTAGCTATGAAGAATCTATTTTCTTTGTATTCTTGATGGTCAGCCAACCACTACAACAGCAATACCATTCAAAATTCACAATCCTTTCTCAATATATTAGCCAACTGTTGATTCAATAGCATCAAATTTCAACGACTGATTCACCAATTCAGAATATATTAGCCAAATTGATTGATTGGAGTTTGGAAGTAAGTTATTACCTTTCTCAAGAATGTATGGATTTGAGCTACTGATTCCGTGTCTGACATATAGTAACCCTCAGAGCTTGTTGCATATGAATAACCTGAACCAACCGGTGCATCTACAAATATTATGCTTGATGACTATAATTAGTCATCAACAACTTAATTAGTATCTTAAATAAATAAATAATAATCAAGACTCAAGAATAATGTGAATAATTTTTCACCTTTGTCCATGCATTTGGATTGTAGATTAATTGTGGTAAGCCCCCAGAATAATCACTTGTATTCAAAATCAATGGGCCTGCTTAGAAAATGAAGGGGAAAAAAAAAGTTAATCATTCTAATAAACTATGAGAAGTGTTAATATATTAATACCTCTCTCCATTAATAAATATAAAAAAACTGAATCTAGGTATGAATTTATTATTATGAAACATATTAATTACTGTGGATTTTTGTTTGTTTCTAATTACAATATCCATTTTCAAAATTTTAGTTACCTGTTTGGAAGAAAAAACCATTCAAAGCAGAACAGCCAGGGCCACCAATCAAGTAAACCAAAAGAGGGTCTTGTTGAGGCTTCCCTTGTGATTCCACAAATAGGTAGAACAATTCTGATTCATTCACTGTTACATATCTGAATAATCATGCAACATCATAATCACTGATCAACAGCTAATTATAATTAATTAAACTTATATTTGATTATTTACTGGAAATAATATACATTATACACTTGAATTAAGGTTAAATTAGAACATAAAACTCACCCAGTTTCAAGTTTGAACGGTAAAACACCTGAGAAGCCTGGAAGAGTATTGACAATCCTGCCTGACTCTGCATTTAGAGCGAAGCAGAGTAGCAGCAGCAGCAGCTGCATACAGTTTATTATAGAAATTGATGACATGGTGGTGGGAGTAATTAAGAACTAATTAGTGGGTCATTAAATGATAATGATTTCTGCTAATGTGGTGATTAATTATAGTCAGGACATGTATATATATACATTTATGTCTCAGTATGCAGGGCATAAACACAAACACAGTATCATAAACAGAGTCCAATAATCCTAACCTTAACCTTCCAGTCTTGCTTGAAAGGAGGTTGAGCTTTATATATATTAAGTATATTAATCCATTTTCTTTGTTTCATTCTGTTTCTGTGTGCCATATCTCAATTTACCTTCCTTATAATCCTCTAAGCGTTACCAGTCTATTTGAAGCAGAGGTACTCTGTTATCAGTATTTTGGGTTTTCATCCTTTTCTTGCCTGTGGTTTTGGACTTATTTGAAATTCTGAATGAGCTTAGACTACCATTTTTTTATTTCAATTATTTTTTTTTCCTTGCTTTCTGATTTTCATTACATAAAAGTCTTTATCATGGATTAGTTAAAAGAAAAGTGACAATAGTGTGGTAGTTTCCATGATCTCCGGTAAATACAGTACAAATGCAAGCTGCCACTTGCTGGTTCGCATTGCAACCGATTGTCTTTCCCATCTTGCTAATGGTTTTTTTTTCCCTGGGTTTTATGTTCTTACTTTCTCCCCCTGATATTAATGTCTGGCTCTTACATGATGTAATAGGTGTTACATACATTAACTAGTTGTTGTATTCGTCATTTAATGCAGCCCATATCCTCTAACAATTTGCATACTTGATTTTTAATTTTTATACACAATGGACTATAGATGTCGTTCTTTTCTAATAGAGAAATTTCCAAAACACTGACTCCATATTATAATAAAAAAAATGAAAAAAAATTAGTTTAATGATATTGAAATGGTTAGGTTTTGTGATTTTAAGTTGACATTATCAATTACGTATACTAAGATTTTCAGAATCAGATAAAAAATAAAATATAAATTATAATGATAGAATCTACTACTATAATCTTGATGTAGTCTCTCGTACTAATTTCACAAAGAAATTTTATATATGATGATATTCCCATCAAGAAAAGGATAAAAAATTATTCCATCCAATTGAGGTCTGCCTTTTATTTCTGGATTCTTGAAGAAAGAAACTAAAATGCCAAGTGCTTGAAGATGAAGATGAAAACGAAGCCTCATGCTGTTTGTATTCCACTTCCAGCATAAGGCCACCTAAACCCAATGCTAAAACTTGCAAAACTTCTCCATTTCAAAGGCTTTTACATCACTTTTGTCCACACTCAATTCAACCATCAAGGCATACTCACCTCTTCATTAGATCCTAATGATGCTCTTAAGGGTCCTGATGATGGTTTGCCTCTATACTCAAACCTACGAGGCTTTGATTTAATGGAAAATTTCTGTATGATGTTGCCTAACCATGGCCTGCGTTCATTTCGTGATCTGATAATCAAACTTAGCAACTCCTCTGATATACCTGCTGTTTCTTGCATTGTTTCTGACTGTGTTATGAGCTTCACCTTAAATGTTTCTCATCAATTTGGCATTCCTGAGATGATGCTCTTCACCTTCAGTGCTTGTGCTCTTTCGGGTTATTTTCACTTCGATAAGCTTCAGAGAAGAGGCTATGCTCCGTCGAAAGGTATACTCATATCTATTTCAATTCCTTTTTTCTTTCCATTACTTCTAAATACAAATGGAGATATGAATCCATGTGAGTTAGATATTGCATTTATTAAAAGCGTTTTTTAAAAAAAAAAATATTTTTAATTTATTTTGAATTTTAAAAAATACTTTTAAAAAAAGCAAGTAAATGAATTTTTTTCGCAAATAAATTTAAGAAAAATAATTTATAAAATATATTGACAGCAGCTATATCTGGACATATTTTCATTCATAGGTTAATGTGGCGACAGTTTTATATCTACAGCTAACCATCTATTGCATATTTATGTAATGACCCAATAAGAAATTATTGCTTTTCAGTATTTAGTTTATTAATATATTTTTGTTCTGATTAAAAAATACAGATACCACACTACATGAAGGTCATGTCTTGTTAAAAATGATTTTCTCTCGGCGCAAGATTAGCCTCACTGGCTATCGTACGATGTTTATCAAATGGGTAGGAAAAATCAAGGAAAACCTGCATCCACCCCTCTCCAAATCATTCAAGATTCTTTTGTATTCGAAGCCAATAATCAGGATGACGCCATTATTTATGGTGATTGGGTCGTAGCTGAGCATGATTTTGCTTCTCGTTCTGTAACAATTGATGACATTGAGATTTTGGAGTTTCATATTCCTCTACACCCAAATCAGTCCAATTCTATGGAAAATCAGGAGATGCATCATGCTTCGACTTCAAAGAAGGATTGGGCAGATCTTTTCAGGCTTAACAAATCTTGTTCCATTGAATGTTCCCTTCACTCTGTTCCCCTGGCTGTTTCAAAGGGTGAGAAAGTTGCTCGCCAACTTGCTGGTGCTATAAAGAAAGAGGCTCCATGTTGGCAATGTGCACTTCTAGGCTATGTCCATGGTCAAACTCCGTGATTCAAGAAGTTGGAAAATTTCGTGATGAATCGGTGGAGAAAATTTGGCCTTCAATCAATTCATATGGTGCGCACTAATCTTTTCTGCTTCATATTTGATTCTGTTGATGGGAAAAAGGCAACGATGGAGGATGACCCTCTGTCATTCGATCATCATCCTTTGCTCTTGAAGAATAGGCAGGAGTGCATAAATTTTAACATGACTGATTTTGCTAGGGTTCCAATTTGGGTTAAATTTCCAATGCCTCCTTGGGAATTTTGGGGATCAGACAGTCTCAGTGCCATAGCAAGTATTTTGGGGAAACCTCTGTTCTCAGATCGCTGCATAGAAAGTTGATCTCGCCTTGGGTTTGCTCGAATTCTTATTAACATGGATATTGATGGGGCTTTCCCTAAAACCATAACTCTTGAAAATGATGACGGTATCCAATTTCACCAGCAAGTTGAGTACGAATGGCGACCAGTCTTTTGTTCCAATTGTAAATGGCTGGGCCATGTTCAACAACTTCGTAATGCTCTTTTTGTTCAAGAATGGAAAGTGAAAGCTTCTAGCCCCGCCAATGAACAACCCTCTATTAAGGTTCAAGACTTTGACCTTAATGGATACTATCAACATACTAGTGTTGTTATTGAGTCTACATGTCTTGAGCTACTGAATGAAGGCTTTACTTTGGTGGCTAACAATAAGAAATCTTGAAGGAAAAATTCTGGGAAATAAGTTGTGCAAGCAGTTGCTACCGACCACATAACTAGAGATTTTGGCCTTCATCCTTAACCTAGAGTTTGTAGTTCTTCTAAGATCAGTTTTGTGGGAGTGATTGGGGAGCGTCCTGCTTCCAAGAGTTTCCTAAAACCCCTGGATAAGGGATGATGTTGCTCTTCTGGAATGTTAGGAGTCTAAATGAACCCCTCAAACAAGCAGAAGTCCATCGTCTACTTGTTGAGAAAGGGTTGTGATGGCTGGCTTGCTGGAAGCCAGAGTCAGGGATACTAACTGTGATAAAGTTTTTAGGGGTTTGAAGCTCTTCGACTGGAATGTTATTATGAACTATGATTGTGCAGGTTTGGGTCGCATTTGAATTGTCTTCAATAAAAACCTTATTCAATTACAAGTTACTCTCAAAACTGATCAACTTATGCACCGCCACGTCAAGTACTTGGGATTGGAATTCATGTGAACTATTGTTTATAGACACAATGATTTTGTTAGTAGGGAAGCTTTATGGAGTATTATCATTTCTTTGAGTGCTCCTATTAATAAACCTTAGTTTTTGCAAGGATATTTTAATGTTGTATGTTCTAATTCGGATAGACTTATGGGTGCAGTTCTTGATGAGAATCATTCTACGAAAATGACTTCTTGTATGATCGTTGCTAGCCTTGTGGACCTTAAAACCGTGGGTTGTAGATACACATGGTCCAATATGCAAGTTGAACTGACAGAATTTGGAGAAAGATTGATAGAGCTATTGCTGATGACTTTTGGATTGACCGATTTGGTTTATCTTTTGGGGAGGCTCTTCCTTTCGGACTCTCAGATCATTTGTCCATCTTGGTATCTCTCTCTAATTCTCAGAATTCCAGGAAGAGTGCTTTTCGCTTTTTCAACTTTTGGGCTTCTCATCCAGATTTTCCTAAGCTTGTGACTGAGGTTTGGAGCTCCAATGTTGTTGGGTCTGCTATGTATAAATTAATGGCCAAATTGAAGTTGCTCTGAAGTAAGCTCAGGGCTTTCAACAAGACCAATTTTTCTGATTTATCTCTTAAAGTTGATCAATGTCTCATAATGGTGGATGAGTTGCAATCCAACCTTCAACATGACCCTAAGAATGATGTGCTACTTACAGAAGAACGTGGTATGATACAACACTTAAGGAAGCTCCTTTAGCAGGAAAAATATTTTCTAAGGTAGAAAGCTCGTGCTACCTGGTTGCGGCTTGGAGATGCTAACACAAAATATTTTCATAACTCCTTAAAGCAGCGGAGAGCAAGTATTTCTGTTTCCTGTATTTCCAATGCAGCTGGAGTAAGAATTACTGATCTTGAGCTTACTAAGATGAAATGCTACTCTTTTACAAGAACTTCCTTGGCGATGATTTTAGGAAAAGGCATAACTTAGATGTGCATGTTCTCTGTACTGGTCTGTCGGTTACTAAGTCTGATGCTGTGTATCTTGTTGCTCCTAAGACTAGTGAACAGATTCAAGTTGCTCTATTTTCCATTGGCTCTGAGAAAGCCCCGGGACCAGATGGTTTTAATAGCTATTTTTTCAAAATTTGCTGGGATACTGTTCAGGCTGATGTTGTAGACGTTGTGCAGGAATTTTTCACTTCAAGGAAGCTACTCAAGCAGTTCAATGACACTTCCATCACTGTGATTCCTAAAGTATCTAATGCTGAGGCGCTCACTGATTTTCAGCATATTGCCTCTTGCAATGTTTTATGTAAGTGCATTGCTAAAGTCCTTTCCAATAAACTTTTTAGCATTGTCCCTCAGCTAATTTCCTCGCACCAGTCTGCCTTTATTCCTGGTAGATGCAATGCTGATAACATTATGATGGTGCAAGAACTTGTTTGCAATTATCATAGGAATAAAGGGAGTGCCTGTTGTGCCATGAAGATAGATCTTAGGAAGGCTTATGATTCTATTGCTTGGGACTTTCTTCAGGAGGTTATGATAGGCTTACAGTTCCCCCAAAAGTTTATTCATTGGATTTTGACTTGTGTCAGATCACCTCACTTCTCTTTAATGATTAATGGGGAGTTGCAAGGTTACTTCGCAGGAAGAAAGAGTCTTAGACGGGGTGATCCAGTTTCCCCTTTGCTTTTTGTCCTTTGCATGAAGTATTTATCCAGGGCTTTGAAATCAATGGTGCCTGAACAGTTTCATTTCCATCCTAAATGTAAGAATTTGAAACTGAATCACCTTATATTTGTTTATGATCTTTTCTTATTTTGTGCTGGAGACTTTGCTTCTGTGCAACAGCTTGCCTCCATCATGAAGCATTTTAAAGATACATCAGGTTTGCAAGTCAATAGGGCTAAAATCTTAATCTATTTTTATGGGGTTGAGGAGGATGCCAGGAGAGGTATTCTCAGTTTGTTGGGTTACGGCGAGGGCAATTTGTCTGTCAAATATCTAGGCATCCCATTGATTTCCTCTCGCTTAACCAAAACTGATTGCAGGGACCTAGTCAATAAAATTAAAGCTAAAATTAGTCTGTAGACTTCTAGATTCTTGTCTTATGCAGGTAGACTCCAATTGATTAAGGTTGTCTTGGGGAGTATGAGCATCTACTGGGCCATTGTTATGCTTCTTCCTGCTAGTTTTATATAAGAAATTGAAAGACTTTGTCAAAGATTTCTTTGGGCTGGTGAGGTGGATCACAAACATATGAGTCTGGTCTCATGGAAAGACGTTTGCAAAATGAAAGCTGAAGGAGGTCTTGGCATGATTGATCTGAAAAAATGGAATATTGCTGCCCTTTGTAAAACAAGTGCTGAGGGAGGTCTTGGCATGATTGATCTGAAAAAATGGAATATTGCTGCCCTTTGCAAACATGTTTGGAATATTCTCTCAGGTAGGGTCTCTTTGTGGATTCTTTGGGTTAGTAATGTTTATCTTAGGAAACTTACCTTTTGGGGTATTACTAAAGTTTGTGATGGAAGTTGGGTTTGGCATGGTCTCCTTAAGATTAGGCCTTTGATCAAAAACTTATTTCAATATCATCTTGGTTCTGGTAAAAGTCACTCCTTTTGGTATGATCCCTGGATATCTGGTGAATCAATTGTAGATAAATTCCAGAACATTAACATAAAGGATGCTAGTATTAAAAAGAGAGCCAAAGTCTGTGATGCTTGGAAAGAGAATCAATGGAATCTACATGACCCTATTAACAACGTCACCTTAACTACTTGGGACTGGATTCAAAATAACATAGTTGTCTCTGACTCTCAAAATGATTTTATTGCTTGGAGCGGCAACAAAAATGACAATTTTACCATCGCTAGTGCTTGGAAAAGCTTAAAGCCGGAGTTTCCTAAAAAGCAATGGTCTAGAATTCTCTGAAGAAAAGAACAAGTCCCCAAACGCTTTTTTATTTGTCAGCTTGCCATTATGAATAAGTTTTGTACCATAAATAAATTGAAGATGTGGGGTATTATACAAGATGATTCATGTGTTCTTTGTGGTGTGTGTAGTGAGACTATAGAGCATTTATTTTATAATTGCACTTTTGTCCATCCCATTTGGACTAGAATTTTACTAGCCGACAGGATTTATACAGGTATTAGTAGATGGAGAAGACTAATTAGTTATCTTTACAGACATACTTTAGGTAAATCTTCTCTTGCAGCTATCAGAAAAGCTTCTCTTTCTGTTACGGTTTATGTCATCTGGTCTGCTAGAAATCAGAAGATTTTCCAGAATGAGCAACCTTCTGCTGCCCAAATCTTGCAGCATATTTGTTTGTACATCCTAACTAAGTTTGTCAGTTATGTAGTTAGTCTAATTACCCCTTTCTTATTCATACTTTTCAAAGTATAGTTTAGTTTTGTTGTTAATATACAGGGGCATTCCCCTATTATGGTTTGATTCCTTGTCTTTACTAGTTTCAATATATTCTCTCTTTGGTTGCTTGACCAAAAAAAATACAGATAGCAGCTGCTTAACTAATGGACATGTTAGATACTGAAATCGATTGGATTCCGGGGATGAAAGGAGTTCGATTAAAAGATCTTCCTACCTTCATTCGTACCATGGCTACAAATGATATATTCTTCAATTTCAACTAACAAACAATGGACGATTCGATGAAAGCTAAAGGGGTTATACTCGACACATTTGATGAACCTGAGCAAGTGAGAGGTCTTAGCTGCCATCAAAACCAAAATTTCTAAACAATATACCATCGGTCCATTATCCCTGCTCCATCAACATCTTTGTCCAGAAAATTTGGAGTCTATTAGATCAAATTTCTGGAAAGAAAACACTGAATGCTTAAACTTGATAGGTAAAAGATAGCTCAAGTCTGTGCTGTATGTGAACTACGGAAGCTTTGTAACAATGATTCAACAACAATTGACAGAATTTGTGTGGGGACTTGCCAATTCTAAGTGTCCATTTTTGTGGGTAATTAGGCCTGACCTTATTGATGGTGGAGAAAAGATTATATCGGATGACTTTATGGATGAGATAAAGAGTAGAGGTGTACTTGTGGGTTGGTGCACAAGAGAAAGTTTTTAGCCACTATGCAATTGAGGGATTTTTGCCACATTGTGGGAGAAATTCTACAACTGGAAGTATAAGTGAAGGAGTGCCGTGCCGTTCATTTGCTGGCCTGTTTTGGTGATCAACAGATGAATTGTGCATGTTCATGTGGGAACTGGGGAATAGAAAAGGTTGACGGTGATGGTGATGTTAGAAGAGAAAAAGTTGAATGGATAGTGAAGGAGTTGATGGAGGGAAAGAAAGGGAAGGAAATGTGGGAAATGGCCATTGAATGGAACAGGAAAGCTGAAGCTGCCACAAAATTTGGTGGGTCTTCTTAGACTAACTTTGAAAGTTTGGTTACTGATCTAATAGCATGATGTGAATGGTTTTGACCGTTGTTTTAGATCAAACCAAAGAAATTTGGGTACAGTCTTCACTTGGTTGTAAGTGGGTCAGCTCGTTGTGCTCAAAAATAGGTCTCATGTATTATTATATTTATTATACAGAGTAATGCCATTAATTAAATTAGAACAGCTCGCATATGAAAATAACATTTAATGTATGTATATATGCAAATATACACTTAACCGAAAAAAGAAAAAGGGAAAAACTATTTGTCCATGTCCAGTATATTATATTTTCTTTTGCTGGTGAAATGTTATAAGAGCACTCATTCATTTATTTAGTCAACCATAAGTTTAATTTAAGCATGGAAAATCAAATATTTATTAGATAAATTTCTTTCCTCCATTTTTGAAAGTCAATTAATTTATTGATATTATTTTCTATTACTTTTGAGTTAATTAATTTTTCTAAAATCCTGTTATGAAATATAGATATATCAAGTAACCCACTTTTCTAATATCATATTCCATCAATAAAATATGATCAAACTTAAAATTTCCATGTATAAATATGAAGTTTTGAATGCTTTATTTCTCAGGCAAACATAATTTAAGTACTTATTTAGAATGAACATATTTTGAAACCTTTGTCTTCAAATCGAATCTTTAGCATTTCCAACACAATTGGAATGAACATATTTTGAAACCATTGTCTTCAAATCTAATCATTAGCATTTCCAACACAATTGCTACGGAGAAACCTGACAAGTTGATCCAAGTTTGAATGAGATGAGCCACCAGGCCTTGTAGACTCCTCTGCTTTGTTCTTCCACTCTACAGCTTTCTTCTTCATTGCTTTGCCCATTTCTCCATCCAGCAACTCTCTCACAAGCTTCTCCACTGCGTCTCTCTTCACATTGTTATCAATCTCCATTCCAATACCCCATTTATTGCAAGCAAACCAACAATTTGTCTGTTGCTCTGCAAAAAATGGCCAGCAGACCATCGGCACACCCCCACAAATACTTTCCAATGTTGAATTCCACCCCATGTGGCTTAAAAATCCTCCTATGGCAGGATGCTTCAGAACTTTCTCTTGCGTGCACCAGCTTGCTAACATGCCTCTGTCCTTAGTCTCAGCCGAAAATTCTGGTGGCAGCATTGCTGTTTCTCCCACCACAAGATCCGGCCTTATTATCCATAAGAAAGATTTCTTGCTGTTAGCTAATCCCCAAGCAAATTCTATCATCTGTTGTGGGGTTAGTACAGTGATGCTGCCAAAATTCACATACAATACGGAGTTTGCTTCTTTCGAATTCAGCCATTTGATGCATTCTGGCTCTTCTTTCCATAGATTAGAACTGATGTTCTTCAGGTTGATATCGGGAATCTGATCAACAAGCACCTGAATTGGACCGATAGTGTAGATTGGAGGAAATATAAGGGAGAGTGCATCCAAAACATCTTGCTCGAAGGCGTCGAATGTGTTCAGAATGATAGCAGAAGCTCTTGTGCTTCTACTTATTACTCTTATTTGGAAGTTGAGCATGATATCGTCTCTCTCTGTAGTTCTGCAGAAGCTTGGAAGATCCTTTATCCGAATATTTTTCATTGCTGGAATCCAGTCAATGGTTGTTTCCAAGTACCCATTTGTTAGATAACTAACATCTGCATGTAAATTACAACAATTATCAAGTCAATAAGAATATCAATGAGTTTTGATTTAACCATAATGGAGTCATTTACAGTCTTGTGTGATTACGCAGTCAAACCCAAAATTGTTAACATCAATTGTATTCTGTTATTATATTAAGTATTCCCAACGTATTAGTAATAATTTTAAATTCTAATTGCTGTAATAAGATGTTCAAACTTTTACATTAATATATAATAATATAAAATAGCTGTTTGTATACGGTTGATTAGGACTTTAAAATCAGAATGCAAAGAAATCAGGAAATCAAAAAAGACTTGCAGGTTTGATGAATTATACGAAAGAAAGTAGATATATTATACCTTTGAGAGGAATTAAGCCTTTTTCGAGCAAAGTTTGATATTGAGCATAAGCCAAAACACCACAGGAACTGGGAGTCCAGAAGAGCACTTCAGGAATACCCAATTGATCAGCAGCATCAAGAGTGAAGCTCATTACAGCATCAGCAATAATACAAGTAACAGGGGGCACATCATCATCTGAAGTAAGTTGAGAAAGAAGATCAAGAAAGGGGGCTAAAGAATGCTTAGAGGTGGAGTCACAGAGAGAAGGGATGTCTTGAGTGGCATTGGCATCCGATGGCGGTAAGCCGTCCGTGATAGTCTTGAACTGGAAATCGGGCAATCCGTCGAGGGCATTAGGGCCTCTAGATTTGAGCAATCTTCTGTGATTATACTCTGTGTTCACAAAGGTTATGTGGAAATTGTTATAACGAAGGAGCTTTGCTAGCTTCAACATTGGATTTACATGACCTTGAGATGGATATGGAACACATACAACATGAGCTTTATCACGTCTGTTTCTAGCAATGGAACTCATCTCTTCTGTATAAGATTGGTGTGTTTTTTTTTTTTTTGAATGGAGTTCAATTCTGATAATAATCAGAGAACAATATTATTCTGATAATAGTAAGTATCGATTTTTGTGGGTAATAGGCCTGATTTTTTTTTATGGTGGAGAAAATATTATATCAGATGATTTTATTGATGAGATAAAGGGCAGAGGTGTTCTTGTGGGTTGTTGGCCACAAGAGAATGTTCTTAGACATTACGCAATTGGGGGATTTTTGACACATTGTCGGTGGAATTCCACAATTGAACGTATGAGTGCCGTTGATTTGCTGACCATGTTTTGATGATCAGCAGACGAGTTGGGTATATTAGTCTTCATGTGGTTGCGGTTCCATTTTTGTTGCATTTTGGATCACGGCATATGTTTTTAAGGATTTCTGCATAAATATCACACATAAACCTTAATTAATCACAAACTGCAATAAAGTTTCTATCAAGCAAAAGATTAGGAATCTCAATACCAAAAACCTAAAAGCCTGAAGTCATGCATCTTTCTTTAACCACTTGCAGAGTAACAGCAAATAAACAAAATTTGCTTCTACTGAGACTTCATATCATCTCAAATTCAGCCATAAGTTTTTAATGCTTATTTGGCTTAGCGAAATGACATCTATCAGTTGATGAAATGAAACAGTTTTAATAATAAAATTAGAGACAACAAGAAAAGGTCCCACTGAGGATTCTGTCAGTGAACTATTCTGCTGGATATTGTTTGCCAGAGATTCCGCTGACAACTTTGCATGTGATGGATCCTGTTTGCAGCAACAATGGACAACTTTCAATTTTTTTTTAAAACTGTTTGAAATTATGATAAAACCAAAATGTCATAGAAAAGTTTAACCTAATTAATTTATATTAAATAGCTGCTACCTCTCACTATCTAATGATAAAAATCAAAATGTCATATAATTTTTTTTCTTCATATAATAACATATCATGTCGTATATTAAAAATTAAACACAAATTGAGATTAATTACAATAAAATAACATTAAATTAACTAATGAATATGAAATTAAAATAAATCAAGATTTATTAACTTAAACTTATTTGCATGTTAGCCATTTGGCATCCATGCACCTAATCCCATGCCACTTCTAATTACATTATATAAGCTAGAAAGAATGGGTTCATTTTTTATTTAATAAAAAATTACATATTTCTCTTATTAAAAATATTGGACGAGTAAAAGAACGTGTTAAAAGAATGCATTGAAAAAAAATATTACTAGATTTCTTTTTATATATTTTTAAATAAAAAAGTAATATAAATAATAAGTTAACTTTTACATATTAGGTCAAAGACGGATTTACAGATAAATAAGATCCAATCTAGAATTAACCTTAAAAAAGTCTTACTTTTAGGAAATAAATAATTATTTTGAGATAAAATTTGATAATGTGGTGGTAAAATTCATCTGAAGAAGTCAGCAG
This sequence comes from Triadica sebifera, assembly GCA_023653625.1. Classification (NCBI taxonomy): domain Eukaryota; kingdom Viridiplantae; phylum Streptophyta; class Magnoliopsida; order Malpighiales; family Euphorbiaceae; genus Triadica; species Triadica sebifera. The sequence goes on along the minus strand of CM042898.1, from coordinate 30,858,089 downwards.
TAATTAAAAGGAAAAAAAAAGCACGTGTTTGATGATAGGAAGGGTTGCTGGTCCAAACTGACCAGCTACAGTACGAGGGCATGTACATGTGACCTAAAAGTGTCATATATTGTGGATCGTTTTATTTATTTTTTTTTTAAAAAAAAAAGAAAGAAAGAAAGAAAAGAAAATTATCTTCAATTAGTAAATATGTAATCACTCAGTTATCATATCATATCGCATTAAATTATCATATTATATAAATTTATTTGGTATTTGAAACTAACATCTTATATATCATAAAATAGACATACATTTGAATGTCGAGAGTACTGCCTAATCGTCTCAACTGTGATGTGAAGAACTGGTGTAGCATGTTTGTTGGGTATATATGTTCTTTTATAATAAATTAATGTAATTTTCTCACGTTCCCTTCAAACATAAGATGATCATGTGCACATATTCATGATGCCATTTGGACATCTTTTTCATTTTGTCCATATGCGTCCAGAAGTTAGGATTTGTCCAGAAGTTTGAGCATTTAACATATTTAAGTATAATTGCGTTGAGGGTTGAGATGTTATTCTCTTATTTTCTTATCAATTTTAATTTCGTTAGTGAATTTTTTTCCCTTTTTTGTTAATGTGGCTTGAATTTGAGTGGATCTGAATTGCAATTCGACTTGAAAAGCTTATGGTACTATACAAAAGTAAAAAAATTAGAGGTTTACATTGGAAGCAAAGAGTATATACTGATAGATTTAATTTACCGAACCACGTAAATCTTTTACTAATATTTTAATGTCCAATGAGAAAATTTATGGAGAAATTCTTAGTTCTACGTTTGTTGTTTGACTCATCTAATTTTCATACTAATCAACATTCATCTTTTACTAATATTTTAACAATAAGTATTCTATTATAAAAAAAGCACTAATCTATTGACTTTTGATAAAACACTATTATGATATATATTAAATTATTATTTGGTCTACAACATTAATGAATTGATAATTCCTATATTTATTTCCTACCTTTATATATTATGATAACAGTTTGAGTATTTTATTGCGATAGAATTTCAAATTGTGTCTAATCATTAATATCCTATGGCTAATGCGCAATTAGTTTTATATTCTTTACTAATAGGGTTTGTGCATCATTAATAATATAAAATAATCATCCATCAAAATCACAGATCCCTTCCCTTTATAAACGACATATCAAAATTTTAAAAAAAATAAAAAGGAAATTTCCAATAACCTTATATAGTTATATTCAATTTATTTCATTGCTTGGAAAGCTGTGTATACATAAATTTATTTAAAAGAAGATAATGGGGTACAAAGAAAATTTAGATTTTTCATTTTAATCCTCCTCATCAGTTTTGGCCTACAGGGGATAGTAATTGATCCACCTTTCAAACATTTTATAGCATTCTAAAGGCTTGTACTGAGTAGGAGAATGACCTGCTCCCTGTTCCAAATAATATCATTTCCAAAACATTAATATATATATATATATATATTCATTTATTTTCACATATTTAATATGTAGTATATATATAAAAAGAAAAATTACCTTTAGAGTTGCAAAAGTCAGGCGAAATCCATGATATTCATTCTTCAGGGTATACCTACATAAATATATCAAAATATCTAATAATTTTTTTCATAAATAATTCATAAAAAAATTAGCAAACATGTTATGTGAAATAGTTTTGGTTATTTGCTCAAGTTATAAAGGAAAATTTAAAGAAATTACCCAGCAACTTGACCCTCAACGAACCATGGTCGATCGCCATGCATAGTCTACAGTAAGATCTAAAGATTCTATCAATCCAGTGTGGATGTAAATGGAACAACCAAATCATGATCAGCACTGCATATATAGTGAAGAAACACATACATTAATTTAGTAAAATCTTTTGGAGGGAATCCAATTGTGAATTGTGATGAAGTTAATTTTAAAATAACATTAATCATTTTAAGGTAATACTTTATTAAATTTTTTTCGTAAAACATTAAGAGTATTTTTTCAAATAAAATAAATAAATCTTATATGAAATAAAATATTTAATTTGCTCATGAGTTCGATTTCATTTGAACCGAAAAATTTAACTCAAGCTATAGCACTTATATGAAATAAAAATAATAATAATGTGGTCACGGATTTGAACTTACTAAATCCAGTCGAAAGAAATCCAGTCAAGGTAAATCGAAATTAGTTTTAATGATCTAGATTATTCAGAGCTTTTTACTTAAATTTAAGAGAAAAACTCTTATAAATGTAACACATTGAAAATTAATGGTAAGTTAGGGGAAGATGTTGAGAAGTAATAACCTGTAAAGTAGAACTTGAGTGCCATAGGAGGTAAGATTTTGATAGTAATCAGCAGCACTGCCGATGTTATATGTGTATGTATTATCTGGCATAGAATTGTTGCACTTGTACCATCGTTTTATAGTTCCTTGCTTATAGTTAAAATTGAAAGAAAAAAAATCAAATGCCATTACAATTATAAAATGGAAAAAATAAAGCATATTTTAGTTTTTTATTTTAATTTTTGTTTAAATGATTCTCTTAATTATCAATTTAAATTAATTTAATTTTCAATTAAAAATATATTCTATTAATTGTTATTTACTATAAGCTAAATGTTTCATAAAAAATAAATAAACTGAAAATTTGTTCAATTGATTGATTATGAATTTATAATATATTAAGTATTTCACAAATTAATAAGGACTAAGTTAATTTAATATTAGTAATTAAAAAAATCAATTTAATTTATTTAACTTTTATGATTATTAAGTGAAAAATTATTTACTACAAGGGAGTTTATAAATTTAATTACATAAAAACGAAAATATATATAGTACTTTTCTCAACAAAAATGCTACAAAACCTCTCGAACATGAAGAGCATCTTGGACGCTTTGGTCATTTGCCCATTTGTCTAGAAGCTTGTACTCAAAATTATACAACAAAATAAATTAACCTCGTCAATTTCTTCAAGATTTTCCAAACATTCTGCATTTGAGGAATCTACGTCCAGGTAATTCCCATTGCAGCTATTTTTTGCAGACTACAAAATAAGTGCAATCTTTTTTTAACAAAATTTTTTAATGAATAAGTTATTTTCGCAATAATGAAATTATAATATAACAAAACGTCGTACTAATGAAATTATTTTTTCACGTAAATATTGTGTATGTATAGGAAAAAATAAATTAATAATGGGAAAGGTAATAGAAAATTATAAATTCACCTCATAAACACTTTCTGAAATAAGTCCCAAATGGTAAGCAATGGGTATTCTGCTATTTGCTTCGAGGGAATAATTTACATGTGGAGATCCACTCACTATTCCCTAAAATAATTTTCAGCATTTTTCAATTAAAATTATTACACTATTATATCAATCAATCTATACGTACGTTATGTGAGTAAATACGATTATAGACGAAATGTACCCAAAAAAAATTATGGTAATTTAATGACCATAATATGGTGAACACTTAATTAATCTTTTTTATTTTTCCAAAAATTTCGATAGGATAATAACTATAAACTAATCCACTCACCTATAAAACAAACAATCTGCAATCCATTTTTAGGCGCAACAACACATATATAATACAAAATATTTTATATTTATCCACAAATCATTTTTTCATTTTTCGCACATATAATAATTTATAAATATCATTTATCATAATATGTACAAAATTCATTTTTACAATTTCATATCTATACATATATATACATGTCATTTTTAATACTAATCTATTATTATTTATTCTTCTGTCAACTTTCAAAATTTGTATACTTATTTATGTTTTTCCTGCTACTACCTGCATACAGTCAAATAATTACATGCTGAGTATTAAAAATTTCCACTAACTATATTTTCATTCAATTATACATGCAATAATATTTTTAATATACTATTCAATTTTTCTCTTTAATATATAATTCTTTTTATCAATATTGTATTTTTAATTACTCTTAATTCACTATTTAATATATTTATTTCTCATTTTTTTGAACTTTCGATTTCTTAAATTTCTATTTATTTATAATTATGTCACTAACTATATATTATTTTCACTTTTGCCACTAATATTTTTATTTTTCATTTTTTTACTAAACAATTTAATATTTATCTTCACTTATTTTTCATTTTACTATTTTACTATTTTTTTGTTACAATCATCACTTTTATCATATTTATCAAATTAATCACTTATGTCATTTTTATCATATTTTTTATTTTTATTATTTTTCTCATATTTTTTATTTTATTTATTTTTATCATTTTTTTCACATTTATCAATTTCATTATATTTTTCACATTTATTATTCTTACTACTTTTATTTATATTTGCCCCTAGTTTCCATCCGATAGAAAATTTTCAGACCAGATACAAGGGAAATGAACCCAAAAGTTCACTACACTGAAAAATAATTCTGAAAGATCATCCGAACACTACACTGAATCACTGAGTTACAATCAATGAAGTAGATCATCATTGACTTATATAAACGAGTCGTCATGACCTGCACCGCTGTAATGATGTCCCTATGACTAGTTAATTATATTCTGGATTAGATTTAACTATCAAAAAAATAACTAAATACATTATTTTATTTCTTCAATTCAATTTCTACTAAAATCATAAATTTTATTATTTTTACATTATTAATCACTTAATATTTTATTCTTTCATAACAATTTTATAACTACCAAAATTTTCACATTTTTCATTCTAATATACCAATATTTCATTATGGATAATCAATTAAGTTATAAACTCACTAAATACATTTTATTCATTATTTTTCATTTCATACATAATATCATCAATAAATAGAAAAATATTCAATATTTAATTTAAAAATTTTTAATAAATTTCTACACATTTAAAATTATATTTTCTTGCATTTCATGACTAAATTTTCATTTAATTAGCAAAAAATATATTAATTTCTCCTTCATTTTTCGGCCTATATTTAATTTTCATTATTAAAACTTTTATTTCACTTTATAATTATTCATTTCACTAATTAATACATTCATTATTCCATATATATCATAATACTACACTAAAATGTATTTATTTTTTAATATTCATTTTTCACATACTAAGGTCATATTTTACAATTTCCACTAATTAAATTTTTTTAATTGAAATTAATCATTCTAATTCACTTTTCATAATCCATTAATCATGTTTTAAGCATTAATTAGCAATTACATGCAAAACACACAATTTTCTAAATTTTTATAACCCTAAATCATGCTTAATTAATGGAAATAATTAGATTTTAGAATCACTAACCTTAATTTCTTGTTTAGGTCTTCCTAATCTTTTTTTTTCCTTATCCTTTCCTTTGGAAGTACCTTCACCTTGTTTTGAACCTAATATGGGCAAAATTTTTCCTTCATTAATCCACCAATAAATAAATTTCATATTTATCATCTACATACCTTAAACTACCTATTTGAATCATTAGACTAATTTGAAACTATAAATTTCACATACCTCAAATTTGAATCCTAACTTTCCTCCTTTAATTTCCTTCCACTTTAACCTTCCAAATGAAGATTAAAAACTTTTATTAGCTACTAGAGAGACTGAAATTATTTTATGGGAAGAGGAGAGTTCGACCATGCTAAGTGATTTGGGGAAGAATGAGTTACAGAATTCTCTCTAGAGAATTATGATATTTAGATCAATTTATAGTGGTTTAAGTTGGTTGGGCTTGGGCCAAACAAAACTCAACCCATTTAGACCCAATTATACACTATAAATTAAATTTCTCATTTTCCAAACTCAATTTCACCCAAATTAAATTTCATAATTCATAAAATATTTTTATATATCTACACAAAAATGTTCAACTCAATCGGAGTTCATTTTCTGTTCTGCTCACTTAAATCGGACTAATAATTTAATTTTTAGTGTCACCATAAAATTTATTTTTTACTGTCAAATAATTCTAAATATTATTTAGATTATATCCATATCTTAAAATAAATTTTTAGATGTCGTTTGCTATTTTTCATAATCTGATCAAAGTATTTTCAACCAACTATTTAATTAAACCGGATTCCATTTTTTCTTAGTTTTGACTTTTGATGACTTATTTGACTTCATTTTCACTCTAAATTTTACCATCAGACTAGTCATAACCTATATTTTTCGATGATCAAATAAAATATTTTTCACCCACGAGTGTATTTTTGACTCCCGGGTATGCTGATTAATCTAGGAAATTATAATTTACGACTAACCCGGTATTTGGACTATTACAAAAATAATTTTCAAGAAACCTAGAAATAGGTAAAATAATTGAATCTAATTAAAATACAGTATTTCAAGCCAAAAAAAATTCTTAATTTGGACTGTAATTACTTCAAGATTTATAGGTAGCTGCATGGTCATGAAGAAAATTGTAATAAAATTTTTATTTTATTTATAAATATGGCTCTGCCATATTCAAAAGGAAATAAAAATGAAACATATATCATGATGAATAAATTTGAATATTAATTGAAATTTGATTATAAAAGTAATAAAAGAAAATAGCTAAGAGCATGTGCCCCGACGGCAGCAGGGGCTTCGCTCCCCTATCTTCTCTCCTAGATCCGAGTTTTGAAATCTCATAAAAATACAAAATAAAATAAAATAAATATATTGTAAAATAAAGAAATTACCTTGGAGTATTGCTTGAGCAAGGACTGGAGTTATTATACCAGAATAAGAGTCACTAGCTATGAAGAATCTATTTTCTTTGTATTCTTGATGGCCAGCCAACCCCTACAACAACAATACCATTCAAAATTCACAATCCTTTTCCATTTTTCAGATATTTATATTTCTTTCTTTGTTATAGTTATAGACAGAAAATATTATATGGTAAACTTTTAAGTTTTGACCTTTAAAAAAAAAAGATCTCTATGAGAAGAAGATCTTTCAGCAATGGGTGATAGTCTCTATTATTTCATTGCTGTCCCTAAACGTCGATAGGGACCATCTATTTCATAATCAGTCCCCACAATTCCTCGACTGTCATTTTCTAGCATCTAAATTGGTGCGGTCGCTAAACAACAACTTGGGACCAGATTTGTGGTCACTCCATGCAATAATTCGCTATATAAAAGTCCATTTTTCTTTGGTAGTTTGTCATTTGTGTTACTATATAACATGTATCCAAAATAATACTTCGTTCTTTTTAATTTTGTACATAAAGATTCAAATTTCAACTACTGATTAAGCAATTCAGGAATATATTCGCCAAATTAACTGATTAGAGTTTGAAAGTATATAATTTGATCATTTTATAACTCATTACCTTTCTCAAGAATTCATGGGTTTGTGTCACTGATTCTGTGTCTGACATATAGTAACCCTGAGAGCTTGTTGCATATGAGTAACCTGAACCAACTGGTGCACCTACAAATATTATGCTTGATGACTATAACTAGTCATCAACAACTTAATTAGTATCTTAAATAAATAAATAATAATCAAGACTCAAGAATAATGGAAATAATTTACATAATTTAACCAATTAATGCACATAATTTTTCACCTTTGTCCATTTTCAAAATTTTAGTTACCTGTTTGGAAGAAAAAACCATTCAAAGCAGAACAGCCAGGGCCACCAATCAAGTAAACCAAAAGAGGGTCTTGTTGAGGCTTCCCTTGTGATTCCACAAATAGGTAGAACAATTCTGATGCATTCACTGTTACATATCTGAATACTCATGCAACATCATAATCACTAATCAGCAGCTAATTATAATTAATTAAACTTATATTTGAATAATCATGCAACATCATAATCACTAATCAGCAGCTAATGTGCTGCCCATATCTTCTGACAATTTGCATACTTAATTTTAAATTTTAATACACAATGGACTATAGATGTTGCATGTGTTTCTTTTCTAATAAAGAAATTTCCAAAACACTGACTCCATATTATAATTAAAAAAATGGAAAAAAATTAGTTTAATGATATTGAAATGGTTAGATTCTGTGATTTTAAGTTGACATTATCAATTATGTACGCTAAGATTTTCAGAATCAGATGAACAATAAAAAATAAATTACAATAATAGAATCTACTAACATAATCTTGATGCAATCTCTGATACTGATTTCACTAAGAAATGTTATATATGATGATATTCCCATCAAGAAAAAGGATAAAGAATTATTCTATCCAATTGAGATCTGCCTTTTATTTCTGAACTCTTGAAGAAAGAAACTAAAAAGCTAAGTCCTTGAAGATGAAGATGAAGATGAAAATGAAGCCTCATGCTGTTTGTATTCCCCTTCCAGTACAAGGCCACTTAAACCCAATGCTAAAACTTGCAAAAAATTTCCATTTCAAAGGCTTCTACATCATTTTGGTCCACACTCAATTCAGCCATCACCGCATACTCACCTCTTCATCAGATCCTAATGATGCTCTTAAGGGTTCTAATGATTTCCGGTTTGAAACTATTGCTGATGATTTGCCTCAGTACTCAAACCTACGAGGCTTTGATTTAATGGAAAATTTCTGTACGGTGTTGCCTAACCTTGGCCTGCGTTCATTTCGTGACCTGATAATCAAACTTTTAACTCCTGATATACCTGCTGTTTCTTGCATTGTTTCTGATTGTGTTATGAGCTTCGCCTAAGATGTTTCTCATGAATTTGGCATTCCTGAGATATTGCTCTTCACATTCAATGCTTGTGCTCTTTCGGGTTATCTTCACTTCGATGAGCTCCAGAGAAGAGTCTATGTTCCATTGAAAGGTATATTCATATCTATCTCAATTTCTTTTTCCTTTCCATTACTCCTAAATACAAATGGAGACATGAATCTGCGATAGATTGACAGCCGCTACATTTGGACATATTTTCATAGGTTAATATGGCGACAGTTTTATATCTGCTGCTAACCATCTATTGCATATTTAACTTATAGTGACCCAATTGGAAACTCTCGCTTTACAGTATTTAGTTTATTAATATATTCTTTTTTTTTTCTTTTCAGTATTTATGGATAATTCGATGAAAGCTAAAGGGGTTATACTCAACACTTTTAGTGAACTTGAGCAAGAGGTCTTAGCTGCCATCAAAACCAAATTTTCTAAGCAGTATATCATCGGTCCTTATCCCTGCTCCATCAACATCCTTGTCCAGCAAATTTGGAGCCTATTAGATTAAATTTTCTGAAAAGAAGACACCGAATGCTTAAGCTGGTTAGATAAAAGAGAGCTTAAGTCTGTGCTGTATGTGAACTACAGAAGCTCTGTAACAATGAGTCAACAACAATTGACAGATCGAATTTGCGCGGGAACGTGCTAATTCTTACTTTCTTAGTGCCCTTTTTTGTTGGTAATTAGGCCTGACTTTATTGATAGTGGAGAAAATATTATGTCGGATGACTTTATCGATGAGATAAAGGGTAGAGGTACACTTGTGGGCTGGAGCCCACAATAGAAAGATCTTAGCCATTATGCAATTGGGGGATTTTTGACACATTATGGTTGGAATTCTACAATTGCAAGTATAAGTGAAGGAGTGCCGTTAACTTGGTGGCCATGTTTTGGTGATCACATGAATTGTGCATATTCATGCGGCAAGTGGGGAATAGGAAGGAAAGGAAATGAGGGAAATGGCCATTGAATGGGAGAGGAAAGCAGAAGCTGCCATAAAATTTGGTGGGTCTTCTTACACTAACTTAATTTGAAAGTTTGGTTAATGGTCTAATAGCATGATGTGAATGGTTTTGTCAGTTGCTTTAGATCAAACCAAAGACATTTAGGTATAGTCTTCACTTGATTGTAACTGGGCCTGCTCGTTGTGCTCAAAAAGAGGTTCCGATTACTATTAAATTTATTATAGGGAGTCATGCTATTAATCAAATTAAAACGGCTCGCATATGAAAATAACATTTTATGTGTATATATATATATAAATAATGCAAATATACACCATAACATTTATAGATAAATTTTATATCGGCAAAAGATATGAGAAATTTTAAACTAAATATAAGAACTCAAACAAGAAGATAAGCTAGTTTAACCTGCTAGTTTGACATACTAATTTTAAATTTCACATCTATAAAAAAATGAAAAAAAATAGAGATTTATAAGTTTTTTCATCAACTACTACTAATAACCAAGATTAATCATCTTAATCAGCATGGTTTAGTTTAGTAATTTGCAGATTGTTAAATTCTATGTCCAATATATTATATTTTCTTTTGCTAACCAAATGTTATAAAAGCACCCATTCATTTATTTAGTCGCCCATAATCTGAATTTAATTTTTTTCCTGCATTTTTGAAAGTCAATTAATTTATTGATATTAGTTTCTATGAGATTTGAGTTAATTGATATTTCTAAAATCCTGTTATGAAATTGCACATCCAACCCCAACTAGAGCCCTATGAAAGTCAATTCATATATATATATATATATATATATATATATATATATATATAAAAGTAACCCACTTTTCTAATCTCATATTCCATCAATAAAATATGATCAAACTTAGAATTTCCATGCATAAATACGACGTTTTAAATGTTTTATTTCTTAGGCAAACATAAATTAAGTACTTATTTAGAATTAACATATTTTATAACCATTGTCTTCAAATCTAATCATTAGCATTTCCACCACAATTGCTACGGAGAAACCTGACAAGTTGATCCAAGTTTGAATGAGAAGAGCCACCAGGCCTTGTAGCCTCCTCTGCTTTGTTCTTCCACTCTATAGTCTTGTTCTTCATTGCTTTGCCCTTTTCTCCATCCATCAACTCTCTCACAAGCTTCTCCACTTCGTCTTTCTTCACATTGTTATCAATCTCTGTACCAATACCCCATTTATTGCAAGCAAACCAACAATTTGTCTGCTGCTCTGCGAAAAATGGCCAGCAGACCATCGGCACACCCCTACACATACTGTCCAATGTTGAATTCCACCCCATGTGGCTTAAAAATCCTCCTATGGCAGGATGCTTCAGAACTTTCTCTTGCATGCACCAACTTGCTAACATGCCTCTGTCCTTAGTCTCAGCCAAAAATTCTGGTGGCAGCATTGCTGTTTCTCCCATCACAAGATCCGGCCTTATTATCCATAAGAAAGATTTCTTGCTGTTGGCTAATCCCCAAGCAAATTCTATCATCTGTTGTGGGGTTATGACAGTGATGCTGCCGAAATTCACATACACTACGGAGTTTGCTTCTTTCGAATCCAGCCATTTGATGCATTCTGGCTCTTCTTTCCATAGATTAGAACCGATGTTCTTCAGGTTGCTCTCCGGAATCTGATCAAGAAGTAACTGAATTGGACCGATAGTGTAGATTTGAGGAAATATATGGGAGAGTGCATCCAAAACATCTTGTTCCAAGGCGTCGAATGTGTTCATAATGGAAGCAGAAGCTCTTGTGCCTCTACTTACTACACTTATTTGGAAGTTGAGCATGATATCGTTTATGTCTGTAGTTCTGCAGAAGCTTGGAAGATCCTTTATTCGAATATTTTTCATTGCCGGAATCCAATCAATGGTTGTTTCCAAGTACCCATTTGTTAGATAACTAACATCTGCATGTAAATTACAACAATTATCAAGTCAATAAGAATATCAATGAGTTTTGATTTAACCATAATGGAGTCATTTACAGTGCTGTGTGATTACACGGTCAAACCCAAAATTGTTAACATCAATTGTATTCTGTTATTACAACGTATTAGTAATAATTTTAAATTCTAGTGGCTGTAATAAGATGTTTAAACTTTCACAATAATATATAATAATATGTAATAGCTGTTTGTATATGGTTGATTAGGACTTTAAAATCAAAATGCACAGAAATCAGGAAATCGAAAAAGAATAAGGGGGTCAATGAATTGTGTAAAAGAGAGTAGATATATTATACCTTTGAGAGGAATTAAGCCTTTTTCGACCAAAGCTTCAGATTGAGCATAAGCCAAAACACCACAGGAACTGGCAGTCCAGAAAAGCATATCAGGAATACCCAATTTATCAGCAGCATCAAGAGTGAAGCTCATGCAAGCATCAGCAATAATACAAGTAACAGGGGGCAAATCATCATTTGAAGCAAGTTGAGAAAGAAGATCAAGAAAGGGGGCTAATGAATGCTTAGAGGTGGAGTCACAGAGAGAAGCGATGTCTTGGGTGGCATTGGCATCCGACGCCGGCAAGCCGTCGGTGATAGTCTTGAAGTGGAAATCAGGCAATCCGTCAAGGGCATTAGGGCCTCTAGATTCGAGTAATCTTCTGTGATTATACTGCGTGTTCACAAAGGTTATGTGAAAATTGTTATAATGGAGGAGCTTTGCTAGCGTCAACATTGGATTTAGATGGCCTTGAGCTGGAAATGGAACACATACAACATGAGCTTTATCATTTCTATTTCTAGCAGTTGAACCCATCTCTTCTGTATAAGATTGGTTTTTTATTTTGAATGGAACTCCTTGCTTTATACAAAAATTTTGATATGAAAACAATGATAATCAGAGAACAATATTATTCTGAATAATAGTATCCATTTTTGTAGGTAATAGGCCTGATTTCTTTTTGGTGGAGAAATAATTGTATATGATGAAAGAGGCGGATTCACACAGGCAGTGGAAGCAATTATTCCAATTGGTCAATTAAAATTTAGAAAATACTATATATTATATTTTTTTGGTCTCTATACTCAAATTTATCTTTCACCGCACATATTTAACATATCAAATATTTTATTCAATTAACTAATTAATATATAATTAATAATTAACATATTTAATTCATTAATTAAGTTTATATATTAATATAAAATATAAAGTTAAGTTTATATAATTAATTATATAATTTTTACTATATTCTTCATATAATTACTAACAATTATATATTATTTCTATGTTTCTATATATATTTGTTGGCAATTACACAATTTTTTTATATTTTTTTATATAATTACTTGTCATATTTCATACATTAATTATATAATTGTTAACAATTTTATAATATTTACTATATTCTTCTTATAATTGGTAATAATTATATATTATTTTTATATTGTTTCATATAATTGAAAAGTTTTTGCAATGCTCTTTTATATAATTGGTAGGAACCATATGTTATATTTCATATATAACTACTAGCAATGATATGATTTTTATTATGTTTTCCATATAATTATCGAGAGTTATATATTATTTCTTATGTATTATCATAAAATTATTAATATTTTAATTATTAATAATGAATACAATATATTAAAATATAAAATGAATCTCAAAAATTAAAATTGATCTCAAATATATATTTAAAAAGTGTAATTAAAATTTTGAGGATGTGGACCACACCTTACCCATCGAAGTTAATTCCAGATTCACCCCTGTCAGATGAGAAAAAGGGTAGAGGTGTTCTGGCCACAAGAGAAAGTTATTAGAGATTATGCAATTGGGGGATTTTGGACACATTGTCAGTGGTATTCCACAGTGGAAAGTATGAGTGCCGTTGATTTGCTGACCGTGTTTTGAAGATCAGCAGACGAGTTGGGCATATTAGTCTTAATGGGGTTGCGGTTTATTACCGGTCAATTAATCCATTTTTGTTGCATATTGGATCACGGGATATGTTTTTAAGGATTTCTGCGTAAATATCACACATAAACCTTAATTAATTACGAACTGCAATAAAGTTTCTATCAAGCAAAAGATTAGGAATCTCAATGAGCTATGACTGAAACACCAAAAACCTAAAAGCCTGAAGTTATGCATCTTTCTCTAACCACTTGCAGAGTAACAGCAAATAAACAAAATTTGTTTCAACTCAGACTTCATATCATCTCAAATTCAGCCAAAAGATTTTAATGCTGATTTGGCTTAGCGAAATGACATCTATCAATTGATGAAATGAAACAGCTATAATAATGAAATTAGAGACAACAAAAAAAGGTCCCACTGAGGTTTCCATCTCTTGTGATTTGTTTTTTTTTTATTGGTGAGAAATTGTAAATTGATTTCTTCTTCCTCTTCTTTCATTTCAGTCGGTTCAAGTCAATTTTTTCTCTGCTTACTTACTGTTACACACCCCGAATTCCCTCTTTGAAAAGTTTAATACTTGTCATTTTGTGATTGAATAATATGTGTAATCGCAAATGGGCAAGAATGATTTTATCACGCCAAGAGGATCAAAGCGAAAGGGCTCCAAAAGTGGTACTGGCAGATGTGCCAGAAGCAGTTCCGCGACGAGAACGGATTCAAGTGCCACTGTATGAAAGTTGCGGTGGTACTACCTGATGTTCCAGAAGCAGTGTCGGGATGAGAACGGATTCAAGTGCCACTGCATGAACGAGACCCAACAGCAGCAGCAGATGCAACCACACAAAAGAAAATGGAGAATTTTTAAAATACAAAAAAAAATATTACAAAAATACATGAAGGAGCATTTTTAAAACTTCTAAAAAATAATAGAGTATTTTTGAAATAAAAATTAAAATTAACCAATATAATTAGTTACCAAAAATAAGTAACCAAGACGATCGAGATGAAATTTTCTTCCCAAACCTGAACAAGAACTGTATGAGAAACTAGAAATTATAATAGCTCTTGCTAATGATTATAACAGGCTCATATTAATGACATTCCTCTTCTTTGTGATTCTTCTCTTGCATGCAGAATTTTTCTCCTAGAAATCTAGCTATGGCCGAAGCATGAATTCTCAATTCCATTTTTTCTTGTCTCGGTTTTGGTAATAGAAAGAAATAAATAAATGGAAAAGTTAAGAATGATGATGGAGATGATCATATAATGTCGATATAATCTAATTAATAGAAACCTAACTGTATGGAAATGACACATGCACAAAAATTGAATTTCTTTAATTAATTAAATATTTAATATTTTTAATGTAGAAAAGAGTCCGCCATTTTTTAATTGACTATCTGAATCTCTGACTCTCTTTTGCAAGCATTAAGTACAACAAAAGCAAAACTTTTTTATATATAGCTATTACTTAATAAATTTAATAATCTTTTGTTTAAAATTAAATAATTTTTTAAATTATTACAGATGAATGTTAATAGTATATGTTATTTAATAATCTTTTGTTCTATATATGTATATAAAGTGTCTCAACTTTTTAGTTTCAGCAGCTATTTAATTAATTTGTCATCCAATAAATTCTATTAATAAATTCTTATACTTTTCATTCATAAATATTTAATGTAATAATTAATGTCGGATATGCATTTATATCTTGTTTTTACATATATAATCTGCATTATACCTCATATATGAATTTTATCTGATTGTTATATATATAATTAAACATTGATTAAAAAATTTAAAAACAATTGATATATATATATATATATAAGTTACATTTATATTTGATACCATATATGTTAAGTGCATTTAGAATAGTTTCTAATATGTGCATTGTAAATATTATATGCATATTATATAACCATTATAATTTAAAGATATAAAAGCTAATAGTTATTGCAATTTTTGTTTTTATATACAACAATTATATAAAATTTATATCTAAAGTATTTGTTATATATTACTGTATAAATTCAATACGAATGATTTAATACTAATATCCTGAACTATATTATTTTAAATCTAAAAGGTATATCATGAGAAAATATATGGAGTGTGCATATTCCATTTGTTCAACAATCTTATATATGTAATAACTTTCTGCCATAATTTTTTTTTTACAGATAACTACTACATTATACATTAAAAAAAATACTATATGTTAATTACATGAATCTATCGATCGGTAATATGTGTACTATATGTTGTAAATGAAGTTAAAAATCAATTGGCTGCATAAATAGATTTTAACTATGTATAAATTAATTTTATAGTTAACACAATATATGTTAAATATATTTAGAATATTATCTAATATGTGTATTGATAATGTAAAAGGAAACATATAACCCACCTATCATGAATATAATATTTATAAAAGGTAAATATATAACTCACATATCAAAATTATAATATATGTTAATTTTTTTTACTTCTAAATATATAAATAAAAATGCGAGGAACACAATATAAATTATATGATGCTTATATATAATTGCATTTGTATGCATAGAATATGTGTATAAAAAAAATAACTTCAGTTGTTTTTATTCAGGTTATTTTTTATTTTACAAATGCAACTGAACATATTTTTTTAAGTGGATATATTATAAATATTCCCTCATTGATGGATAAGTGGGAATGTATTTCATGAATTTCAGTGTTGCATATATAAATTTTTTTTAATTTTTATTTTTTCAAGCAGACCATCAAACCCAAGCACCAAAGCAAGAATCCGTTGATCTAAAATAATGCTTACATTACTTTATTTAAATAATAATACCAAAAAAGGAAAAAAAGAAATGGCATTTATTTGTAGTAAGAGAGAAAAAGGAAGAATGAATTTCAAAACAAGTCAACATAGACAGAAATTTGTTGTTATATGAGTGATAATAATATATATATATATATATATAAGAATAAAAAAATCTCTCATAATTTTTGAAAGTTATCAAAAACAGGCTGGCAAAAAAATCAAAAGCCTTTCCTTTTCCAACATTGGAACCAGATAGATCCTTTTTCTCAAAGCTCTTCCACGTGCTATTATGGTGACCGGAGAGTTAAATCCCTCGAGGTCCATCAGGAGCCAAAGGGATAACAAGAGTTTGATCCCACAGAAGCCACGTGTCTCCCTTCTCGTCTATTCTGGTGGAACATTATCCTCTCAAATGAGAAAAAGGTGAAGTGGAAAAAATAAACGGAAAAGGAATTTGTGGAAAAAATAAAAACTAAAGGAATTTTTGGATTATTTTTTTTTTAAAAAAGAAGGCAAGCGGGATTTTTTTTTCTTATATATATTTGGAGGGAAATAGGCTCAGTTTGAATGAAATTTCATCCTTTTCCAGCTTTAAAAGAAAAAGAAAAAAAACCACTCCTAGAATCCATCCATTTTGCTTTAAGATTTAATAGTATTGCCACCCTATCCTACAAAAATAAAGCTATTTTCATTTTTTATGTGGATTAAAAAGGATAATTAATATAATTAAAACAGTATATTTTATGGATTATGATTTTTCATGTTCATAAAAACGTGATAAGTCGTGCTAATTTTAATCTTAATTATTCGGTCATATATTAATAGTTGAAAATGCAAAGGTTTGTTTGGTATAGTGACATAATCTGTAACACCCCCTCACCCCAGCAGCTCATGCCCAAATGAGGGTGTGCTACACTGATTTCATCGGTTAAAATATCATTATATAAGTTATATATAAAGCAAAATCACTCGTATATTTTTTTTTCTAATATTTACTATTTATTTACTTTGTATTTATAAAAAAAATATAACATAAAATTTATAGTTCTTTACAAAACATACTATTTATTTTATATAGTAATATGTTCTTTACAAAACATACTGTTTATTTTACAAATACTACAAAATAAAATTTATAAGATAATATACAAAAATTGTGTAACATACGATGTGTGCAACATACTGCTTTACTGGATTAGGTCACCGCCGGTTTTGTCTACTATCTTCTTTTTATTCTTTACTAAATTTGCGTGAGAAAACTCTCACGCTAAACTCTTGGCTTAGTGGTGCATATAGATAAGACAATAAACTATTTTATGCAATCATGCATTATCATATATCAACTCATATTTAATCATATTCTCATGGAAATATACATATCATGGTATTCTAGCATGTATATATATCAAATTATATTATTTTATCTCATACTTATTTATTTTATTACCATCTTATTGTATAACACTAAATCTTCTTTTTATCCATACCACAATTCATAATTCCATTTTTACTATCCATGTCACAATTCATAATTCCAATTTTATTTTCAATAATTCTTTTATGTTCCATAACTTCTTTATTTATATTTTCATTTATGTCCAGGACACCTATGAACCACTGAATAGGATAACGGAGTTGTCATCCAGGCACGTAGGAGTGTCACCCGGGCAATATGATGTGCGCATATAAGTGTCAAACCCGACGTAGATAACTGTACAAAACTTGGCATAGATAATAATGTCATATCCGGTATAATTAACAGTGTCAAACCCAGCGTAGATAATCATACCTTTAATAGAATTAATCATTTTCATCATACTCCCCCCTTATTTGGTATGTCAAACTATCCTAAGTTGGTTCTAGTTATGTGTTCTAGGGCTTATACAATTTCATTAAAATTCATAACAATTAATTTCATACTTTTCATGCATGTAATATCTCAAAATAATCACATAATCACTCAATTAAAATAATATTTACATAATATAACAAAGTTCTCATCATTTTACTCATTTCATTCCTCAATTCACATGTTGTCCTGTCACTGGCAGATTATGTTCTCTATTTTGGACCTTAATTTTGGTCATGTTCCGTTCTTAATTTAGTTACATGATCTTCATACAAATTTTATATATGGATCTTAAATTTAATATGCAACTTGAATCACTTAATTCCAGAGTTCTGTATCAAAAGATATGATAATATTAACACTAACTAGTCACTCGTAATTCTGCCAAGAATTTTTTAGACATATTTTAAGTCTTAATTTAATGAATTTTTATGGACAATTACAGACATATTCAGATATTATGGTCTGAATACAAATTGTAGCTATATGTCTTACCTTTCAAAACGAACAAATAACACACAAATCCAAGCTCTAGAACTCAATTTATAACACTTTAAGTACTTACTGCTCATTACTAACAATTCTGCCTAGAATTTCTGAATAGATTTTACGTCCGAATTTTATGAATTTTTCTGGATAATTACAGACATATTCAGATTTTATGGTCCAAATGAAAGTTATATCCATATGTCTTTTCTTTCAAACCCAACAAATAACACACAAATCCAACCTTCAGAACTCAATTTATAACAGTTTAAGCACTTACTGCTCATTACTAATAATTCTGCCCAGAATTCCTGAACAAATTCTAAGTCCAAATTTTATAAATTTTTCTGGACAATTACAGACATATTCAGATTTTATGTCTAAATAAAAGTTATGGTCCTATGTCTTATCTTTCAAACCCAATAAATAACACATAAATCTAAGCTCCATAACTCAATTTATAACAGTTTAAGTACTTACTGCTCATTACTAACAATTATGCCCAGAATTCCTAGACATATTCTATGTCGGAATTTTATAAATTTTTATGTATAATTACAGACATATTCAGGTTTTATGGTATAAATAAAAGTTATAGTCCTATGTCTTATCTTTCAAACGCAAGAAAGAACACACAAATCCAAGCTCTAGAACTCAATTTATAACTGTTTAAGTACTTACTGCTCATTACTAATAATTCTGCCCATAATTTCTGGATAGATTTTACGTCCGAATTTTATGAATTTTTCTGTACAATTACAGATATATTCAGATTTTATGGTCTAAATAAAAGTTATAACCCTATGTCTTATCTTTCAAAAGCAACAAACAACATGCAAAACTGAGTTCCAGAAATTAAGTTATAACAGTTTAAGTGAACATTATTCATCAATTTCCAGTAAGGAACATACAAGATAATAACATTCAATTTTTACCAAATTAAATCCTAAGTCTAGCAAACATGTATCCCCAAGATTTTCATCACAAAATAATATCAATTCAGAATCATCAACATGCCAAATAATTAAATCATGCAAATAAAAAAAATAAAATAGGCTATTACCTTATGTTATGCACAAACCTCTTTTTTTTCTCTCCTTTTCTTTCTCTTTACTTCTCTTTCTCCTTTCCTTTGCTCATTTGAGCTAAATCCTTGTCACTTTAAGCTTCTAAAGTTCATAAAAAGATTGTTAAACTTTATAAACATAATATCTCTCTTTCTTTTTACTCTTTTAAGCTTTCTTAAGCATGAAAATAGGATTTTACCTTACTTTTCTCTCTTTTCTCACTTTCTTTCACTAAAACTAAGTTTTGGCTATGGAGGAATAAGGGAAAAAATGGGTTGGTTTGAGAGGCAGAATTTTCCTCAATAAAAAATAGATAAGGAAGAAGAAGAAATAATCAAGAAGAATATGACAAAAGTTATTAAGATAGCGGGACACCTAAGCTCAATCTAGAAACCTTCATTAAGGTTAAATGCATGTATCTTATTTAGCTTATTAAACTTTACCATTTGGTGGGTTATACTTCAAGAAACGTGAGCTGGTTTGAGAGGAAGATAAAAGTCTTCTAGATGTTTAAGTGATAAGGAAGAAGAGATGCAATTAAGAGAAAATGACAAACTTAATCAATTATGGAACACCTAACCTTATATGCATTGAATATCTCATTCATGCATGTCTATTGCCTTCTTAAAATTTGCCACTTGGTGTGGCCAGCCTCCATATTTATTTTATGTTATAATTCATGCATTTAATTGATGATTATCCCAAATAATCTCTAAATTTTTATTAAATTGCAAAATGACCCCTAAACTTTTCAAAAATTTCAATTTAGTCCTTTACCGAAATTTAACATCTTAAAATATTTTGAACACTTTATTAGATATTTTTCATACTTAATTGTCATTATTTTCATTATTTTTTGATAAAAATTCAATTTTAGACTTCGGTCAAACCGACGAGTCGATTAAACAATTCGCGTCTCTTAGGTCTAAATTAGCGGATATGACATAATCACTCTTCAAGACTTTGTTGAATAAAAAAAAGTTGAAAATAAAACATAAACTCTTATTGTGTGTTATTTATAAAAAATTGTGTTATTTGTTAATTTTTTTATTGTATTTCTTTTTAATGTGTATTGTCATTAAAAATATAAATTATTATTTTTTTAGTATTTTAACTTATGTAAAAGCTAATATATTAGGCAAAAAGTTTAATTCTAAACATAATAACTAAATTTATTTTTTATTTGTTTAATTTTTATGGATTCATCCAAACATAATATATCATATTATTTTAATCTTAACTATTTATATCTAATTATTAACTAGATAATAATTGTTTAGATATTTAATAAAAAAAATAGAAAGCCAAGAACTCCACAATAATATTAAAGGATTACATATCTAATCGTTGGTTACTTAAGTTGTCTGCTTCAATAATTTTTTTTTCTCAATCATTCAGTATCATATTTGGCAATCCTATTAAGGAGTAACGACTCCCTTTCATGGTTTAGAGGTCTTCATACTTAGAGTTTCAACTCGAAACTCATGTGAGAAGAGACCTACATCCCATATGTATAAGTAAATCAAATTAATTAATTTTCAGTAGTTCAACAGATTTTGTAAAGGAACTCTGCAACATTGAAAAGGGAAACAATTTGCGTTGTATTAATCCGCTGAAAATAAGAATTTTGTATTGATTCACTGAAAATAAGGATCAGTGGTGCTTCGCTGATAAGGTAGTTAAAACATATTGGTTTTCAGTTTTCTTTTTGTGTTAAGGTTAATGGTTATTCAAGTGGAATTTGGGTTATGTGGAAATATGATTTCAATATTGAAATCAACTCTTTTTTCATCTCTTTTAGTCATCAGATACTTAACATGCGTGTTGAACTACCTAGTGTGATTCATTTTTTCTTTTTTGCGGTCTATGTTGATCCATCCTTTGTTTTAAGGTAGCACTTTTGGCGACTAGTATCACAATATTCTAATTCTGTTAATGGTCCTTAGTGCTTGATGGGAGATTTTAATTCCTTTCTTTTTTGACATGAGAAAGTAGGACGCTCAGGTAGAGGAAGTCATCCTTGTTGCTTGTTTAAAAAATGTGTACAGGAATGCAATTTGGTAGACCTTGATTTTTAAAGGCCAAAAACCCACTTGACAATGGAGAAATGTAAAAGAATGTATTGATCGAGGCTTGAATAATCTGGCATGGCGTCTCCCTTCTGCTGAAGCTTCCATTCATCTCTTGTTACGCATTAGATTAGATCATAGGCCATTGTTTCAACATCTTGGTCATAAGAGAAGAAATTTTTGAAAATTATACAAATTTCTCTATAATTAGATTGTGAGAAAGCCAAAAATAAATGTGAAATAATAAGATACAAAATTGATAACGGATTTCGATCAATTATACCTATATCTCCGGGTTGTTGCAGATTTTTTACTGAAAAAAGAAAAAGTTTACAAAGTGTTTATAAACACTCACAATTCATAATTCAATTATACCCTAAAATTTTGCTCTCAATTTTCTCTCACTAAAATTTTTTCTCCCCTACTTGGATTGATACAAAATACCTAATGGAATGCTCTATTTATAGATGTAGAAGTCTTTTCTTCTACATATTTTTCCAATGAATTCTTTAATTGGCTTTTCTTTTTTTTGAACAAAATGATGCACCGTCCACTCAATTTTCAACAAAATGATGCACCGTCTATCTTTATTTTACCTTTTGGCGTATGTGCAGTTTGACTAACAATCTTATATTTGAATACTGATTTTAATATGTCTTTAGACTTTGACCAATACAACAGCCTTTTGGTTTTATTACTCTAGTATACCAACTGAAGTTGAACACAATTTCAGTCTATTGATAGTCACCACCTTTTTCAATATATCCATTGGATTCTTACTTTCTTGGATTTTTTCTAGTACTAACATATTATCTTCGAATATAGATTTTATGAAGTGGTAACGAAGTCCAATATACTTAGTTCTGGAATGAAATGACGAACTCTTCGCCAAATGTATTGCACTTTGATTATCATTATGCAAAACATTTTTCTCATGTTTGAATCACAACTTAGTTAACAAATATTAAAGTCATATTATTTATTTACTAAGTTTTGTCACTACTACATACTTAGTCTCCATAGTAGATAAAGTGACAATTTTTTGTATCTGTGATATCTAACTAACAGTTGTAGTTCCAACAGTGAATATATAATCGGTAGTGCTTCTTCAGTTATCAACTTCACCTTTAAAGTCTGCATCTATATAGCCTTGTACTTTTAACTCTCATTTACTAAAGTACAAGTACTTTTTTATAGTGCCTCGTAGATATCTCAAAATTTACTTAACTGTTTTCCAATGAGCTTTTCCTATATTTGACATAAACCTGCTAATAACTTTCACTACATGACCAATGTCTAATCTCATACAAACCATAGCATACATCAAACTCCCAATAGCTGAGGCATAAGGAACCTTAGCAATGAATTTTCTCTCTTCCTCTATTTGAGGGGACTGATCCTTCAATAGATGAAAGTTACTGGCCAAGGGTGTGTTGACTACCTTGACATCACCCTAAATATTTGCAAAACACGGTTGATGTACTCTGCCTGAAATAACTATAAGAACCATTTTTGCTTATCTTTTGTGATTTTCATTCCAAGAATCTTTTTTGCTTGACCCAATCTTTCATGTCAAACTCTTTTAAAATTTGTTGCCTCAACCTTTTGATATCATTCATATCTAACTCTGGTACTAATTTATCATTGATATTAAGCAGCAAAATGACATCACTGGACTTGTTTCTTGAAGTAGCAATAATGGTTGGCGTTGCACTTCTTGAAACCTTCTTTTTGCATGAAGCTATCGAACTTTTTATACCATTGTTTTGGGATTTGTTTTAGGCCATTCAAACTTTTTTTAAGTTTGCACACCATGTTCTCCTTACCTTTTTCTGAGAAATCTGCTAGCTGGTGCATGTATATCTCTTCATCTAAATCTCCATGAAGAAATGCGGTTTTCACGTCTAACTGTTCAAGATGAAGATCTTAAATAGCAACAATACCCAATATTGATTTGATGGTATTGAGCTTCACAACGGGAGCAAAAATATAGGTATCATCAACTCATTCGTTTAGTTGGAATCATTTGACAACTATTTGTACTTTGTATTACTTGAAACCATCATGCTCATCTTTTACCCGATACACTCATTTGTTATGAAGTGTCTTCTTACCTATGGGTAACTCAGCTAGTTTCCATGTCTGATTGGAGATCAAAGACTTCATCTCGTTTTTCATGGCAAGCTT
The DNA here is from genome assembly GCA_023653625.1 of Triadica sebifera. Taxonomy (NCBI): domain Eukaryota; kingdom Viridiplantae; phylum Streptophyta; class Magnoliopsida; order Malpighiales; family Euphorbiaceae; genus Triadica; species Triadica sebifera. The sequence continues at coordinate 30,834,054 of CM042898.1, read as the reverse complement.
TCACTTACTAACATCTCCAATCTGACAAGCTTCATCATAGTATTCAGGCTCTCCTCCATAAATCAATAATAAATAGTTCATGTATTTTTTGTTAGGCATATGAGGTTGAGAAAACCTTTTTAATATAAGAGCAGGAGTAGGAGGTTATTATGTGTCAGACTATTATGCACTGTTTTGTCCAACGAGTTCCTCTAGCTAAAGACTTGCTACAATTGATTCTGTTATAGAACTATCTGAGACATCATATGCGTCTACAAATATAGCCTCATTTTGCTTTGAGTTGTCGGTGATTGTTTCATGAATGTCCTTGTACATCATCAATCACCTTTTTATTTTTATCATCCCAAATACGATAGTCACACTCATTTTTGTCATAGCCAATTATGGTGCATTTCTTAGATTTGGGATCAAACTTATTCCTTCATTGATCACTGATATTTACATATACTACACAACCAAAAACTTTTAGATGTGATAGTTTTACTTCTTTTTTGCTTTATTCCTCTTCTAGTATTTTGTGCTCCAATAAAACCGATAGTCCTCTATTGATCAAGTAAGTTGTTGTGTTCACTACTTCTGCCTAGAATTGTTTTGGTAGACCTAACTGTATACGAATGCTTCTGGCTCTTTCTGTCAATGTTTGATTCATACACTCAGCTACAACATTGTGTTAAGGCGTGCCTGATATGGTTCTCTCTATTCTGATCTCATGCTCATAACATAACTTCATTAATCTAGTGTCTTCATATTCATCACCATTGTCGGTTCTAAATTTTTTTTATCTTCATACCTATCTCATTTTCAACCATAGTTTTTCATAACTTTCGAGAGTGATCATCAATGCAAGTCATGAAATAATATTTTCTACTAATGGATGAGACAGTCGTTGGTCCTCAAATATCATAGTGAACAAGTTCTAACCTTTCTTTCTTTGGGAACTTGTCTGAAAGCTTACCATTTTTTTCTTTTCAAGTGTGCAATCTTCGTACATATATATCTCCACTAATTGTAGACTTTGAAGTTTTCTCTTTGAATGCATAATCTTTATCCCATTTTCACTTATATGACCTAGTTTTTTGTGTCAAAGATTGGAATTTTCATTGTCAGCTGCAACTATGATCGAACAATGTGCTCCTATCAATCTCTATACCAATACCCCATTTATTGCAAGCAAACCAGCAATTTGTCCATTGCTCTGCAAAAAATGGATAGCAGACTATCGGCACACCCGCACACATACTGTCCAATGTTGAATTCCACCCCATGTGGCTTAAAAATCCTTATATGGCAGGATGCTTCACAACTTTCTCTTGCATGTACCAGCTTGCTAACATGCCTTTGTCCTTAGTTTTAGCCTCAAATTCTAGTGTTAGTGTTGCTCTTTCTCCCCACACAAGATCCGACCTTATTATCCATAAGAAAGATTTCTTGCTGTTAGCTAATCCCCAAAAAAATTCTATCATCAGTTGTGGGGTTATTACTGTGGTGCTGCCGAAATTAACATACATTACGGAGTTTGCTTCTTTTTAATCTAGTCATTCGATGCACACTGACACTTCTTTCCAAAGATTAGAACCGATGTTCTTCAAGTTGCTATCTGGAATCATATCAACAAGCAGATGAAGTGGACCAGTAGTGTAGATTGGAGGAAGTATAAGGGAGAGTGCATCTAGAACATCTTACTCGAAGGCATCGAATGTGTTCAGAATGATAGCTGAAGTTCTTATGCTTCTACTTATTTATCTTATTAGGAAGTTGAGCGTGATATCATTTCTATTTGTAGTTCTGCAGGAGCTTGGAAGATCCTTTATCCGAATATTTTTCATTGTTGGAATCCAAACTATGGTTTTTTCGTAGTACCCATTTGTGAGATAACTAGCATATGCATGTAAAATATAACAATTATCAAGTTAATAAGGATATCAATGAATTTTGATTTAACCATAATCAAGTCATTTACAGTGTTGTGTGATTATACGTTAAAACCCAAAATTGTTAATGACAGATGTTATTATGCATTATATTAATTATATGCTAACATATTAGTAATAATTTAAAGTTCTAATTGTTGTAATAAGATGTTTAAATTATCACAATAGTAGCCGTTTGTACACGGTTGTACACGGAACTCTATAGTAGCCGTTTGTACACGGTTGATTCGTCATGGAATTGTATTCATCAAATTAAAAATTGCTTTTCCTGCAGGAAATCACTAGCTATATAACAGGCTGCCTAAGAGCCTTTTTCTCGTTAAGCAGCAAAAAGTTGCATCAGCTCGATTTTCTATTTTCTTTGATTTTAGGAATTTTCCAAAATATGAGCAGTAAAACAGTTTAACTTTCTTATCGAATAATCAAATATCAAGTATTTAACCTTTCCATGTTAAAAGAACAAAATGAAAATATAATTTTAGTCGTTTATCTATAGTTTCAGTTTTAATTTTCTCATCAAAGAGTTATAGAAGCTAAATTAATATCTTTTATAATAATAATAATAATAATAAATTAATGTAGCTATTGCATATTCTTCTGGAATTTATTTATACATAAAAAATTATATATATAAAAAAAAACATATATAAATATACTTCTTTATTTATTCTCTTTCAAAAATAAAAAAAATACACTTTTTTTATCCTAGTATATATTGAGAATATTTATATAAAAGTAGTAATCTATGTGTATACATAAAGTATATTTATAGTATATATAAAATGTATTGAAAGTAGTATATTTGCATTTTACTATTGAATTTTAGTATATTTATATCAAATAAACGCATTATCTTCGACAATGGAATGAGAAATAATAAAATGTGATAAATGTATATTTTTAATGTTTTCAATACTTTCACCCATCTACAATGATTTGGAAAAAAAACAACTTATATAATGAATGATGAAGTTAGATGACTGCTATTTGACAATCTCTCCAGATAACCATTCAGTTTAATGCTTGTTTCATGGCTGCCAATGGTTTGCCTTTTCTCAGCTTTGCTCAAGCTGTTGCTTATGTTATTCAGATTTTTGTTCTTACAAGTGCAAGGCAAGAGAACAGAGTTCCATTTTATTCAGCAAGGGAAGGGATAGAGTGAAAAGGTCACGGATTTTTACAGATTTTCTTTTTTATTTTGATTTTTTTAAAAATATAATATGCAGTACAATTCTTTAAAAAAGAAAAAAGAAAATCTTCATAAAAGGTTGATAATGCTATTCGTAACTAAGTCAGCCTATCTAAACAGGATATAGAGTTTAGAGGGAATGGACTCTGAATTTCGACGCTCTATGAATAGATAGGACCCAAAGGTCATTATTAGTTTTTTTTTTTATTTTTTTTATTAAGTTGATGTTTTATAATAATTTAGTTAAATAAATTGGAAACATTCAAGATAATTTAATAAAATACAAAATAATGCGCGAATTAAGATGTAATTTTTATATATATATATAATAAGCATTAGAGAATATGATATGTGTGCACAAACTTTTGCTAATATCCAATATAACAAAGTTAATTTAACATAAATTATAAATTAATATTGAAATTAAAACACAAATTAGCTTAATGTGGAGCCCCCATGAAATTTTATATACTAATTGAGTGTTTGATAAACAAATAAATATAAAATATTTTTTTTAAAAAAATGATATATAGAAAATCCCCCTGAAAAAGTACATTATGGAGGAGAAGACAAAAATCTCCATATTTCCAAAACAAATAATTCAAAGGCTTTCTGCACATTGCTATCAACTAGCAAGCGACCATACTGCAAAGTGCAAAGCTTAAAGACAGGTACTGAAAAACTCCTATTTCTACTCCTTTTTGGTGCTAACTGATTGTTATCGAGTTAGAGGCAATATCTTTAAAACTTTGAAAGCGAATATTTTATCTTTTTGATGGATCTGCTGTTTGTGAATCCAAACTGAATAATTAAAACTAAAAAAAAGTCAAATAAATAAATTTTCACTTAAAAGCATTTATACCAACAAAATTGTTAGGTCCGGTTATACAGGAGGTAACACGGGCCTAGCTGAGAGTATAAAACCCAAGCCCACTTCACTGGCCCTATTTAAGGGCTACAGCTTGATGTTTGTCAAGCATTGTAAAATGATTCGACTGAATTTCCAAACCATAATCAGAGAATTCTAAAAATGAATTAGATAAAATTAGAATAAAACTCATAGATAACAAAACTATGTAATACAATCATTCTTACAGAACAAATAACAAGAAAAAGGAAACTGAAGATGGTAACACGTATGCCTACAAGCGGTAAGTAATCCATTTTGTGCCTTTGAAGTAGGAGAGATCAACAGTAGGAATATGCTTGACCTTGCAGCAATCTTCTCCACTTTTAGACCCGTCAATTCTCCAGATTAACTCCTCTGAAACATCTGCAAGCAAAAAACGCTGTAATTTGGCAATATGTTCAATCCCATTAGGTACTTGCTCCAGCAATCGACACCTGACAATGGACAACCCCTCAAGACAAGGCATTGCACCTTTTTCCACCTCCATTCTTCTCAGTCCTGGCAATTCCTTGAGCCATAAGTACTTCAGCTTTTGAAACCCATTAGCATCGAAGTACAGTTCTTCTCCGTCGAATGCACTTTCAAGATCAAGACTCACTAAATTTGGCAATTCTTGAATAGGTTTCAGGATGTCTCCTGTTAACCGACTCCAACGTAAGCACAGTCTGCTCAAATTTGTTAGCGAACTTATCCAAAGTGGAAAAACCTCTAAAACTCCCTCTAAGTATAGCCGTTCAAGAAACTTTGGTGGCTTAGTTATGCCCTGCAGATCAAGGGTTTCCTTATCGTTTATTGATCGTATAGATAAATTGCCAAGATCAGCAAGTTTGTCAATTGAGCAACACAGTACCATTCCATCTTCTTTTCTCAAGTTTCCAATCCATAACAATCTTAGTTGGCCCAGCATTCCAAGTTCTTGAATTGCAGCTTTTCCATGATGTACATCTACATAACAAAGATGCTGCAAAGAACGCAAGGATTCTATTCCAGATATTGATTCGAAACCACAGGTTTTTCGAGAAGTATAATCTAATGTATACTCATAATGAAACACTATAAGATGGCGGAGAAAGCGAAGGTTTACTAAAGTTTTAGGCAAGTTGGTGATGTATGTACCTTCAAGATCTAAAGTCTCCAAATTTTGAAGCCTTTGAATTGAAGATGGAAGATTGCTTAACTGGGTATTTCTCAAACCAAGATATCTCAAATGGTATAATTTAAGGATTTGGTCTGGAAATAAGTCTAACTTTGTTCCACTCAAGTCTAGCACCTTGAGCAGGTTAACATCGTCACCGAGTAATTTGAGGGGAGAATCTTGAATGCCAAATACGAGCAAAGAACGAAGCCTCAATATATGATTCTTTTCATCAGCATTTTCCAAGCTATTATGGATTGCCAGTCGTCGAACTTTGCCTTGCCTCTTGGTGTTTCTTCCTCCATTGAATAACAGTACGAAGTTCTGGTCTTTTGCCTTCTTCAGAATTACTTCTCGCAGCAAGTCATGGATGCGATAGGCCATTATCTTGCCATCAATTTCCGTTGAAGCTACTTGAATCAAGTTTCTATCAAGAAGCTCATCTAGGTAGCTTTCAGCTACTTCTTCCAATGTCTTTCCATCCTTTTCTTCAACAAATCCTTCTGCAATCCAATACCTGATCAACCTCAGTCGCTCAATTGCATAATCTTCTGGGAATATGCTGAAATACAAAAAGCAGGCTTTCAAGTAGAAAGGCAAATCATAGTAACTGATCAACAATATTTTTGTCATGCTCTGAAACTTATTGCCTTCTAATTCAGCACCAAGGTTGGACTTCACCATCTCCCATTCATGTATTTTTCTACTGTCTTTCCTAGCCAAAACACCACTGATAGTCACAACTGCAAGAGGTAGTCCCTCACATTTTTCTATTATATGCTCAGCTATACCCATCAAATGGGCAGGGCAACCATGACCTTGAAATGCAATTTTACAAAATAGGCTCCAAGATGATTCAAAAGACAAGGGCTGCATGGGATAAACCTGAGATTTAAATGCAATCGAAGGAGCATGAGCTACTTCTCCTATTCGGGTAGTGATGATCACCCGACTGCTATTTTTGTTCTGAGGCAGCGCAAGTTTGATTGCATCCCAATCATCAACGTGCCACACATCATCTAGAACGAGCAAGTATCTACTTTCATGAAGCATATTTTTTACTGTAGCTTTTAGGATTGGATTAGGCATTCTTTCTATCTCAGGAGGTGTTGACCGATTGCTCTCTTCGTTCAGCTGCCGAATTATTTCCTTCAAAAGCTCTTCGATCTTGAATGACTCAGAAAAACTGATTCGAACATGGTGATTAAAATGCCTAATGACTTTTGGATCATCATAGACTTGTTTCACCAGAGCGGTTTTCCCCAATCCTCCCATTCCCGCTACTGAAATCACAGTGACAGCAACATCTCCATCAGTAAGCCATTCAATTAGCTGCCTTTTAGGGTTTTCAGTCCCAACAAGATCGTGACTTTCCTCTAGCAGAATAGCCTCTTTTCGACGGTCATCCCAATTTGGAGCTGCCATCGAGCTCGAACCTTGAACTGGAATATCGAATTTGTATGTGTGATACCCTTTTGAAACGCTATCGACTCTTGACTTAATGCTTCTTAACTTAGAAGCAATTTTATGGCGATAATTGACATTCTTGATCTTAGAGATGTAGCGGAGGAGTCCATCCTTTTGATCACCAGCTAGACGATGAGTGAATTCATCGATTACATCTTCAATATCGAAAGCAATTTCTCTGACTTGTTTGATCCAGACTTGGGATTGAGGATCTCTTTCTTCCATCGACTCTGCAACTCTCAAGAAAGCCTTGATGTGATCTAATTCATCCTTGATCGATTCAATTTCACCTCTAACTCCTCGCAATAAGTTTGATTCTTCTTTGAGAATGACATCCATCTTCTGAAGCAAGAAGGACACCAAAGTCTCCACCATTGATTGTTTTAAGCAACAAATGATAGAAAAATTCTCAAGAAATTGACTAATAAAAAAGAAATCGATAATGACAAAAATCAAGTCGATGAAGTTAAAAATGAGAAAAGGATTCCGAAGTCAACTAGATGTTTCTTCTGCTGTGTTAGTGGAAACTTATCTTCTTCTGAAAGGTCAAATTAGTTTATTTCTCTATGGTCGTGAATTTTTTCAAATTAACTGATTTTTTTTTAATTTTTTATAAATTATTTTTTATAAATTTAAAAAAATTATTTATTTACCTATTTTTTTTAAAATAATTTTTAAAATTTAAAAAAATTAAAAATAAAAAAACATTAACAATAATAAAATATTCACATTATTTTTTTGTATATTAATTTGATTGCTCAAATTTAATATAATTGTTTTGTCCATGCTGACAAAAGCTCTGTCTCTTCATATTTTGGAGCTGAAGCAGTGTTCACCCATGTGGATCAACTTCAGTTATTGAGCGAAACTTGTAAAGTTAATTGATATTAATATTTATCAAAATTAATTGAGTCTTTACTATTAAAATATAAAATTATTAATAGAAATATAATTTATTTTATTCAAAATATATATTTTTATATAATAAATAAATAAATAAATTATTTAATATAATTATTTATTATAATTAAAATAATAAAATATCATCAATTATAAATAAATATGTATATATAATTTATAAATAAATCAATTAATTTATTATTTAATATATTAAATGATATATAGTATATATTTTTGTCATTTACAATAAACGATATTACTAATTTAACTATTATTTAAAATATTTTTTATATTTGTAATTATAAATAATTTATTGATTGAAAAATTAATTTGGCGAAAGTAATTATTTTGTAATTAATAAAAATTTATAAGAGTAATATAGATCAAATAAACAAAAATAAAAAAATTTCATTAGGATTATAATTAGTTTTCAGCTGCAGATTTGAATGTTTTACCAAATACTATTTTAACAACTATTGAATATCAAATATCTATACTATTTCCAAAAATTTAAACAAACAAACTCCCTCCAAAATTAAATGTCTTTGGATCTTCTTCAAAATCAAAATTGCCCATTCCCACTTCCAACAACATAAAAGCTATGGCCATTCTAATAACGGAGATCTGTGTGCTTAGGAAGGGTGTCGATGGGATGGGAAAGAAGGGGAAGCCGAGGGAGCATAGTTGGCTTTTATATTCAAGAATAGCAGTAACATTAGTCTTATCATATCCTTGAAAGTCATCACCGCCTGAGTCCAACTGTCTAGCAGCAATATAATACTCTGTTTAAGCTAATTTCACTAAAATTAAAAAAATTATTAATTAGTTTTAAATTTATAAAAGAAATAATTAATTAAGACTAAATTATTTTTAATTTTAAAAGATTCAAAACTATTTGGATCATGTGGTAAATAATAAAATTAAAAAAGTCAATAATTTACTCATTAATGAAATTTTATATAACATTAATAATTTTATATTAATAATGTTGTTGTCACGACAACGTCCATGCTGACATGGGAAGAAGTGTTAATGATGGACGTTTAAATTCTTGTGAAATTTGAAAAGTAGTTAGGACCCCGACATAAATAACGTACTCCACTGCAATTCACAAAAATTGAATTAAGTCCATTCATATATATAGCCCATGTTTATTATAAATAAATTTCATGGAATTTATTTCAAAATTTTTCTTGAAATTTGGTATAAAAATTAATATATTTATCAACTTTTTGTATCCACATATTTAAGAAAGAGAAAAAAAGATATGAATGTAAAAACAAAATAAATATATTAAATTTCAGACAAAATTATAGAGGTGATTTTTAAATGAATTCCGATAATTTTAGAGAATTCATTTATACCAAATATAGCTTTTATATATATATATATATATATATATATATATATATATATATATATATATATATATATATATATATATATATATAAGCATACACAGCTTATTAGAGGAAATTGCCAAGTCCACAATCCTCTATGACAAAAAAAAAAAAAAAAAAACACTATTATCTTTACTGATTTACTCAAGTGATTATTAATTGATAAAGTATACATACAAGGAATTATTTCAATGAGCATAATTTTTCCATTTAATTATTAAGTAGCAAGCACAAGGGATGCAGAGGGATCTTTAAATCATTAAAGCATTTCCATGCAGTCTCTTCAACACGGTACAACTTCAAATTCTGCAACATCGTTACCCGAAAACCATTGGCCAATTATTTGATAGCGAGCTAGCCATCTCTGAACTATATGCTACCGAATTTTTGCTGGATCAGTTGCTGAGCTCCTTCAACTAGCCTTTTAACCACTTCACTTGCGGGAAGAATTTCGTTGATAAGGCCCACACCTTGACCTGCATACATTGCCATGCTTTCTATGTCTCCAGTGGCTGTCGCATTTGGAACAGTACCCCCAAAACGGCGAATCTCTTTTTCCTATGGAGAACATTATCAAAATTAGTGCAGGTCTTATCACAACAGAAACAGCAATTTTATATTTTCGGTTAAGCAGAAATCAAGGGAGAAAAAGGGTTTCTTCTTCTTGATTTAAAGCAAAAAGTAGGGCCTGATGCATGAAATGAAGCTGTGAGAAAACTATTTTGCTGATTTAACAGAATGAGAAGGTCACATTTCTTTGAATTCTTATATATTGCTATACATGCAATAAATTCGTTTCAAACTGCTCTTCTTTCCCTTTTTTCTTTTATGTACATCAAGGCATGGGCAGGGACTGGATAAATAGCCAGGACAATTGATTTGTAAAATTAATTAAATTATTCTCACCTGGCCGTTTATTGTTGAACGACCAATGACAGGTTGATTGACCTCATTTTCGTGAGGTGGGAGACACTTCCAATCATTGAAGAAAGGCGTAACCAGAGCACGTTGAGGTGCATTAGGCCACCTGGCCCGACCAAACACATTTGTATACTCAGTTTTGCTCAACTCAATCAATTTCCTCTTATATGTTGGATGAGCATAGCTTTCTTCAGTTGCAAGGAACCTGCACTATGATTTTTTTTTAAACTTAAAATAGCGATAATGACCGTATCGAAACTGCATAAACCATTTTACTGATGCACTCACTGCCAATATTATATATGCACCACAATGTAGCCTCATACCTAGTGCCTAGACAGACCCCTTGAGCTCCAAGGGCCAGAGCAGCAACATAGCCACGAGCATCCACAATACCACCAGCAGCAATTACAGGTATATCCTTATCACCAACAAGATCAACTACCCTTGGCAGCAATGAAATTATGCCTTCCTGAAGTACACAACAAAGATGTGCACAAAATGGTTCAATGTTGCCGAAATGACAACTAGCAGGTGTTGAACAACTTTTAAGACCATGTGATCAAGATTAAGAAGAATTAGTACTTTAAGTAGTTAGCAAACCATATTGTTAACCGTCCCCGCATTTAAAAAATTATATGCAAACTGAATACATAAACATCACAAAAGTGACTCTTCTCAATCAGGCAAACAAAAGCGCAACTTTTGTCCTGGCATAAAATCAGTAACATATTAGCGTGCTCAAAATTGTATATTAATAGAAGGGAGCAACTTTGTGCAACCAAGCCTCCATACTAGAAATTTAAACTCAAAAGATTCAGTTATTTTGTTCATTTGTATTCAGAATATGATACTTAGGTAGAATTCAATTATGGAAGTCACAAAATTAAATTACAAGCATGGAGAAATTTTTTATGTTCTCAAGGGGGGACAGAAAAGAAAACAAAAATGTGAGTACAAATTTTCTAGGTGAAAATACTCATAATTAACCCTTAAAAATGTACAAGCACACATACCTGACCAATTACATGTCCCCCAGCTTCACGTCCTTGGACAATTATTGCATCCACACCAACACTAATGGCCTTTTTGGCATCTTCAAAACTCCCAACCTCCATTGGAAATACACACAATTACTTAGCCACTCAAAGAAATTCACAATCCTAACACCAACAGCTATCTTAATATCAAATTATTAGATAAGGACTCTTCTATATATGTCCTACACCCAATTTCTGTTCATGGCAAACCTGTGATTTGTAGGTCAAAAAGAAATATGAACTAAATGCTATAAATGCTAAGAAGTACATACACAAACAAACCATTTCTTGTGTTACATGGCAGTATTATCAGTTTCTAACTGATTACATAGCCTGGATTTGTAATTCATCACTAAACATCTGTCAAGGATATAGGCAATTATAATTGAGTGTATATAGTACATCGCCACTGATACAAGATAGAGCAGTAATATTCAGTTTTAAAGCACTAAATAGCAACCATGAATGTATGACTTACTTGTGGAAAAATCTTGACACCAGCCTGATGAGCCTTGTGCACAAGCTCCTCTGTACAGTCACCCCAATAAACTTGCAGAACTGCTACCTTTTCATCAAGTATAGCTTTTAGATTTTCCTCGTGCAGAAATGCCAGGATGAGACCAACTCCAAAGGGTTTCTCAGTTAAAGTTCGTGTTTTCCTTATCAATTCCCGTAAATAATCAGGTGACTCCTGGTTCAAGTTTTCAGAAAATCACTTTCTATACTCTTTTTCTTTACTTCTCAAGTGATAGAATCTATTGCAAAATTTGAAAATACAGCTACCTATACACAATCTCCAGATCTTCAGTAATGTTTATAATTTTAATCATCCTTTACAAATCTAAGAAACAATTTGCAGCTGGAATTAGGAAAAGACTAATCTATGCTCCCCTTATTAGAAACAGAACCAACCCCACAATGGCCATTGAGCTCATATTATTATTATTTTTTTCCTTTATTTGTTTCTTAAGTGTCCGCTTTCCTTAAGAATGAGTCAGGCCACTTGGGACAATGGAGTAACTATTAAACATTTGAAAACACACAACAAAACATCCGGAGAAATTCCAATCAAGAAACGTGTAAAGTACCAGTTAAATATCTTACACAAATTAGAAACAGAGGACTTGAAATTTGAATAGGTTGCATTTGGAAGAACTAAGAAATATAAGCATAGCATAATCATAGGCCCAGGAAATATATTATACAAGTGCTGCTATGATTGTCAGAACATAGACATGATTTTCTTTTCCACTTATTAATCATCATCCAATCAATTTAACCATCCAACAGAGAATCATCCAGAGACCATATGGAACTTAGTATTGAAAAAGAAAATAATGAATTCAATACAATGATTTAGCAAATAATCAAGGATCACCATAACTATACGGAAGAAAAGAAAGTACAAATCATTAGCACATAATCTTCCACACGACACCAGATTGATTACATCAAACAAACCAGTGATCAAGACAGAGTATAAGAGTAAAAAAAATAAAGAATTAAAATGAAAAGCAAGATATGGGTTTTATAAAGATAACAATAGGCAAGGAGGGAAGTAAAATTATAAAAATTATATAAAAAAAAAAAAAGTAACAAAATAAATAGATACCGAATCTGGAGCTCTAAGGAGACCAACTCCGCCGGCATTAGCGACGGCAGCTACGAGCTCGGGGCCAGAAATATCAGGTCCTAAAGGTGCCTGGACAATCCCATATTCAAAACCCAAAATCCCTTTCCAACCCATTTCTTTTCTCCTCTCTTCCTCCCTCTTTAATCAACACAAAGATTAAAAACTTTTGAGTTCGTTCTCTCGTGAACCTGAATTCATATTTATAGAGAGAGAATTGAGCAAACAAGTGGAAGAATAAAATGTCTCTTGATCAGCTCTCGCAGCCGAATATGTTATTATCTAATGATGGATGCATTACATTATATTTTTGAAATTTTGATAGATAATTGAATGCTGCTGCTAGTTATCAAATCAAATTCGTATTTTTGTTCTAAATTTGTATTTAGTAAAAGAAAAACAAAAACGCAAATGGTGACTATTTTTCATAATTATCAACTCAGAGATTAGGAATCATTCTCTCGATTTTAATCTAACTAAAGAAGATAGTTGGGCTTTAGCCCATTAAGGCATCTCTAGTATTGTATCTGAAGCTATCCCACTGAAGCATTGGAAAATGGATGCACAGTTGTGTATTAGGCTTTGACCCACTTTTTGGTTCTTGGTGTTTTGGTCCACAACATAATTGGACAACATACAATAACAATGCTACGCGAGAACAAAAGCAATAACAAGAAGAAGCATAGCACAATAGGAATAGAAAAAGAAAAAATAATTATTATTATATGCAAAAAATGAGAGAGAATTGTTTAGAGATTTACAAAAGCAAAAATTAAATTTATATAAAAAAAATATTCTTCTATTATACATGAACAATTTCAATAAAAAAAAAAAAGGTAATCAATACAATTGAATTTTTTTTGACTTTATATTATATTATGTTTGCCAAATAATTATTTTGGGGATGGTATTATGATAAATATAATATCCAACATGTAAAGAAAGATATGGGGATATGGTATCATGATAAAGGGAAGAAGATGAAGATATGGAAAATATTTGTTGGCAGTATTTGTTTGTTTATTTTAATTTCTGTTATCTGCTGAATTACATTCACAGAATGTCCTTACACCTTACTATTTATAGATAATTGAATAGGTGGTCACCTTTATATATTAAGAAATTAATCAAATTCAATTTTGAATAACTATATCTAAAAAGCATCATAAATTTTGACAATATTTAAAGCAGAATTTTTAGAATTTTCTGGTAAAGATAAATTATTGGGCATATCGAATTGCCTTTTAGGTGAAATATAAAGCTCACAAGAGGACACCAATAGTATGCCAGAAATCAATGGGCAGATTATGACCATATATAATAATAATAATAATAATATCTTTACAACTTTTATAGAAGATTTTGTCTATTTCATAGAATTGGAAACATGTTTTGAAAGGACATAACTTCATTGTCATTATTTTTATTACTTCCTCTCCCTAGCTAACCTTTTTTATTTATATTATGCAGACCAATCTAAGAGAACTTAGGCATGAGTGCAATGTGATTATCTAAGGTTGAATTATATATATATTGAGGATGTTTATACTATATACCTTAACAATCTTGTACCATTAATATGAAAATTATATTAAAATAATTTAAAATATAAAGATTAATTATAATTAATTGCTTTTGGGTTGGTTCATTAATAGTATCATTGACCATATTTAAGATTGATTTTTTTCTTATTAAACGCACAGTAATGCATTAGCGTGATGATATATTATTATTGTTAATAATTTTTATATAAAAATATAGTATTGACTTAATAAATAAATAAATAAATAACAAAATGAATTAATTAGGTGAATGCGTGCCAAATTTTATGAATGGGTATTAGTTATCACAATAAAGTAATACATATCTAGTAAATTATATATTTCTTGGAGTGAGGATTATGATATAAATCTCAAATTTAGAGAATGGGATATGATTAATAACCTAATCTTTTTTGGACATTATTTTTTTTTTAAAATAATGTCCAACGAATAATTGATTAATAAGAAAAAATAAAAAATAAAAATAAAATTTTTACTCTTCACCCACTAATCCGAATGTGAGTATTGAAATTTTCTTCATAACGACTGAGAAAGAAATATGTTGCGTATTGCATAAGTTGTGATTAGAAAAGACAAATCCCGAGTGACAAAATATTTTATGCAGACACCAAGTGGGAATATTTAATCAAACATTATATGGGCTGGATAGCACTCTCTATGTTAATAATATTATTGGAAAACGCAGCACAAATTAATTAACATTTTTCTGTTTAATTTATAAGAAATTGCATCTAAGACTTTTTTTTCTAAATTATGAATTATTTAAAAAGTTCCACTGTTTTTTTGTAATGGTGTCTGCCAGTAAGAAGGCAAAAGATACTGCTTCATCAGCCGTCAAATTGCCCTGGATACAGAACTTGAACCTGATACAGCTGCATTTGGAGACTATGGTTTAATAATTTATAAATCTCAATAACGATTAGAATAAATATACTTCTTGACCTAAATAGTCAATACTATTCAAAACTGAAATTTCTAATTTTATATCTACTCAAATTGATTTCGGATAGGATTTAGTCGAATTTCATTAATTTTTTTATGATATTTAAATCTAGTATAAATTTAGACAAGTCAGGTCCGTACGTGTATAGAGTTAAATGAATCTACCTGGCTTTTAATTATTATTAAAAAGTAAAAATTGATGAACTTTATTGATTTGAACATACCACTGAATTAATATATTAGTTTACAAAGGTTATGGGAACAAATATTTTTACTAACATTTCTTATGATAAAAGTTCAATATAAAAGTCCCCTTTTATACTACTATCTATAATATAAATCAAAAGGTGATAATATGATGTTAGAATTTAATATTATAAAATAAATTAAAATTTTTGAAAACTATAGAGAATTTTGATACTTCAACATCTTTTAATAATAGATTTTGCATGAATATTAGTTATATCAATTCAGAAATTCTTTTTATCTTATATTATAAATAAAAAAAACAATCTGAATCTACTAATACTAACTTATAATAAAAATATCATAAAAACTAACAAAATATTAAATTGAGGAAATAATAATCACAAAATAAAAAAAATACCTCCGGAGAGAAAAACGAGGGTCCATAAAGAAAAATAAACTAGATCATGTAGATTTATTGAAACTATAAAATAAAAATACAGGATTTAGAGAATTTAGAGGATGAGGTTGGGAAGCTAACAACAGCTTTAAAATAAAGTGGAAGAAGATAAGCCTTTAGAGAGAAAAGAGGAGAGAGGGGAAAAGAGAGAAAAAATTTATATTTAGATGAGATTTCTTTTTTTTTTTTTTAAGTTTTGAATTAAGAAAATAATAAAAATAGAAAAAAGTTATGAAAAAATTGGCAATTGCAAAATAGATCAAAATATAAATTGTATTTTTTTTAATAATGTTAACATTCAGTTTTTTAATATTTTAAACGTAATTATATATGTGTGTGTGTGTGGGTGGGTGGGGCTGGGCTATCAAACAGTACAAATATATTTAAATTCGATAAATATAAATTTTTATTTATATTTTATAAATATAAATATAAATATAAAAATTTATTTTATTTCTATAAATTATCAATTCAATGTATAAATAAAGCATAGAAAATCTCTTGTCGACCACGCTATATAAGCAGTATCCATCATTTTCCTGAAAGTAATTTAGACGCAACAATCACAATGAACTGTTGTCCACAGTCTCTTTCTCAATATATATATATATATATATATATATATATATATATATATATATATATATGAAGTCTTAATCCTTTAAATAATATTAAATTATCATAATTATTATAAAATTAATTAAAATTATAAAAAAATTTATTTAATAATTAAAAATAATATCCAAAAATAAATAATATAAAACTCTTAAAATCTCATATATATATATATATATATATATATATATATATATATATATATATATATATATATATATATATATATATATATGATTAAATACTGAATTATTAATCCAATAATATTATATGTGAATGATTAATTAGTGTCTAGCGAGGACGGCAAGAATATGTATTTGACTTTGTCTCAATAATAATAACATTAATTGACAAAAAATTTGGGTCCAATGACCCCATTGAATTTGTCTGCTAATTAGGTTTATTTGAATTGTCAATTTCTATTTTTTGTTAGGCTAAGAATGCTTACCTTTACCTAAAAGCATTAAATGCCATGCCTATCCACGGCAATAAAATGCCAAATTTGTGAAATTCCTAATTCAAAGAAATTGGCTCAATTTGGCTTCGTCTAAGTTGTAGTTAGTGGTTGGTATTTAACAATTTTCTTTTTTTTTTTTCTTGTTTTAATCAAAACCAATTAACAATGTTTAGCATACGGATATAGATGGTGAAATTAGTTTCTCATTTATGGCCTTTATAAGAAAATGTTTTTTTAAAGAGAATGTATATAACAACTATAGTGTAAATTCAAGTTAGATAATAAAATATTAAAATTTAATAATATAAAATAAATTAAAAATCTAAAAAAACTATATATAACTTGTTTTATACGGTTACTGAAGAGTTTTGACAACTCATTATCTTTTAATAACATAATTTTCATAAATATTAGTTGAGTTCATTCAAAAAATTGTTTTTATATTAAAAACAATCAAATATTTGCTTTAAATTTGTTTATTTAGTAGTACATGGTAATGGAGTAATTAATACAGTTGTTTGAAGTTTATATGTTCAAAAAATATTATCCTTTCACTTTTAAATATTTTATTTGAAAAAAATAGTTTTTTTATTGAAATAAGTAAAAATAAATATTTAACCATATGTACCGAAAAGAAACATATTTTTTAGAGTATACGTTTTTTTATGAAGTGGGTAAGGATGAGATCGTTACATATAATGTCAATTATATGCAGAATATACGTAGCTGAAATATGCAGTAAGCTAGATGGCTAGCGATCTTTGGCTGATTGCTAGTAAAACTAGTGATTTACTACTCAATTAGCTTGCGAAAAATAGATGAGGGAGGAGAAACACTAATCACAAAATCGCTATTCATTCTAGCAATTTGTGTTAATTTTTTTTTTATTCTTGCAATGCACTTCTATGCATGAATTCACTGCATGTGTCTGCACAGTCACATGTACTTCTAGTGTATGATCACTAGCATGGCCGACGATCATGTTACATTCACATATCATTGCTTTGAATAACGATTGATTTATGAAAATTGGAAAATAAGTTTTCCATTCAAAATGTTTTGATAATTTTTTTTCACCTATTTAAGTAAAAAGCCCGAAAAAAAGACTATTACACTTTAACTATTTTATAAAAAATTGAGATAGTATTAATTATTTTTGTTTAATTTTATCCTTGTTTCTTGTTTTATCATTTTTTATTTTCATTTAAAAAATACAAGAATAATTTTGTCAGCCACAAGTATTGTGTTTTAATAGAATTAAGATTGTTTAATTGTTTTTTTTTTTATTTTTGAAAAATTATCTTGAGGGACACTTAAAAATAAAAATAGAATGGAATGAGTAGCTAGTCTAACTTAAATACTCATGAAATGACTAATTAATAATAAAAAATTGTTTAAATACTTGCGACTGCGTTTATTGATGAGATTTCTTTGTGTAATCAAATTATATTTTTTAGAGGATCGCAGAAATAGAAAAGTGCGATATTCCTCCAAAAAAAAGTGCGATTTGTTATTTTTTTTTTCAGAAACAAAAGGTACAAATTTTTTTTTTTTGACAAATTTCAAAATGTAGATTGAGATTCAAATTCAAAATTTCATAATTTTGAGTTATGTTAGGATTATTTGTATCATATAAAATAGATATTTGATTATATTACTCATTAATCTGATAACAAATTTGATAAGATATATATATATATATATATATATATATATATATATATATATATATATATATATATATATATATGCATAATTGATTCTTCATGTTTTATTCATTTTTTGTTGGTATTAATTCGTTAGATTATAAAGTATTTCCTTATTCTGTCACCTCCTCTTATAATTTCAATATTTGAAAAAGAAATTTGTGAAACTTTCGTTAGAAAATACAACAAGGACACAATGAGAAATGCTAGAAATATTTTTTATTTTTGTATGCTCTCCAATACTTATCTCTTAATTGGTCAATGATAAGAGATAAATTTTTATAAATATTTTTTTCTCCTTATTTTTAGGTTTTTTTATCTCCTCACTAACTGATAAAGAAATGAATTTTTGAGAGTATTGAAAAATGGAAAATATCGTTAATATTCATTTATCATACATGCTAATTTGTGATTAAATTAATTCAAAAATTATAATCTAAATAAATGTTGTATGTTAAATGAACACTAAACTTAATTTTAAATTAGCGTCCGGAATATATCATCTAAAATATAAATTAAGATCATTAATTACCAAGATTATACTAATAAACAGCTGGCTAGCAGATGTAAAAATCTTCTGTGCATTGTAGCTATTGCTTAGAAAGAAAACATTACTAAGTAATTAGAATATGTCCATCACTTTAGTTAATGACCCATAAAGACAAGTGGGTTAATAAGTAATTGGTTGGAATAATAATAGCAATAATGACTGGTTTTGAAGAACTTATTCAAATGTATTTGTCATTTTCATGCAACCACAAGCCAAATAAAATTAAGCCATGAGTTGGAAGGGTCCCTTGTTAGTAAATCCAAATGTACTCCTAAAATTCTTATGACTAGTCAAAAATATACAATAAAGGACCCAATTGAAAATCTACTTTGCTAATTTTCAAATTAATTTTATACAATTTAAATAAGTTCAATGTGAATCAGGTTTTTACTTACACTACACTTCAAACATTGGGGAGGTTTCAGTTTTAACTTTCCAATTTTTTCCTCCCTCGTACAATGTAACTTTTTTCAAATTAAAAAAAAAAACCTAATATATCATTAAAACTCATAAATTTCATTAACAATGATGGAGGAGAAAATGTGATCAATTCGAGAACTTCTCACATTCTCAAAGAATACAAGAAAAAATTCAATTAAATAATACCTAATAGGAAATCATTTTTATCTTTCATCTAATAAGTTTTTGGTAAAATTAAACTCTTTTGCTACATAATGACAATTAATAAGTCAGCTTGCTCAGTTTATATTTTCAGAAAGTGTTCCTCTTGTATTATATGTAATTTGTCATGTAGTAAATCAGAAAAATTAAAAAACAAAACAAAAAAAAACAATTTTTTTTTTCAAAATTAGATGCTTTAATTCTACATTCCTTGTATATTACTCTACTTTTTCTTTCAATTATTTTTTTCTTTATAAAGTTTGTTATATTAGAAGATAGCAAGATAAGATAATTGCTAGCACAACCAATTTGCAAAAACTAATCGTTTTGTTGGAAATTAATTCTAAAGCTAACTCACTCTTAAAAATTAAGAGTGAGTAAAAGAAGTTGCAATCTATCATAAAGAGTATTTATGCCTTATAATCAATATGTAATATCTTATTTAACACAAGTATTAAATTTTTTTTATTCCTCTTAATTCTATTGGCTTAATTCAATTCGAATAAAGATTAATTAAATTAATTTTTGAACTGAAAAGATATTCAAATTTTAGATTGGATTACATACAGTGTTCGATCCGTGATCAAACTTAATTACATGAGATTTGCATGTGAACTGTATCTTAGATTTTCAATTAAAACAAATTATAAAATAAAGCTTTGCAGAGAGGCGAGTAATAACCAGATAATTAAGGGAAGTTTTAATATATGCACCTTGGATTTATCTCACTGCTAAAACTAATTTAAGTAATTCAATCTGATGTTGAGAAAATTATTGAATTGCACGTAATTACATAATTAAAAAGAAACAAAAGAAAAAATCGAGACAAAATTTACGTGGGATATTATGTCTATGAACAAGACAAAGAATATAATTTTTCACTATAATGAATGAATTGAGTACAATCACAGTTTTGATTCCCAAAACTAATAAAATCGAAAATTTCAATATTTTTTTAAATCAAGTCAAAATTATATAATTTAAACCGAAATAAATAAATAATGGATCAAACTGTATCGCAGGGATATGAATGGATCAAACTATATATGATGGATGACTATTGACTAGGTTGCTATTAAGCAATCATAAATAATTGTGGTATATATTGCATTTAAATTGGACTTTTTAGGGGCAAAATCCCTTCACATTATGTTGAGAAATTTTAAAGAAAAAAAAATCAGTATCATTTTAAAATGAATTGGCTATATATATATATATATATATATATATATATATATAAAGAAATAAAATGAAAATGAGTTGGTAGACTGTATTTTCTTCAATAGTTGGCATGGATTCGACCTATCCCTAAACTACAACTTCATATAATTGAAAGACATATATTCAACATAAATTAGTGGGACATGAATATATTTAATTAAAGAACTGCTCTAGATTTTTTTTTGGATACATATACATATATCCATAATTAATTCAATATAATGACAATCCTATGAAGAGCATTGCAAGCATGCATGGATTTGAGTAGCAGAAATGTCGCTTTCATATTGGTTTGTCAAATTAATGGGAATAATTAAAGTTTTTTTTTGTTAATTTTTAGAAAACAACACATTTATAATTTTTTAAAAACTAATGTTGAAAACTGTTATCATGTAATAAGATTGTTATTGAAAGGATTAAGATAGAATATTCACATGCTATCCAAATTTACCAAATCCTAATAATTTTTTAATCTTTTTGGGTTGACATCAATTCTTATATTTGTAAATTATAAATGCTCTTTTTGCTGGAAAAGGACCTTGTGTTTTTTATTTAACTTAGTGAACCTAGTTTCTAATTTATTATCAATTTTTTTTTATCATGCTTCTATATAACTTGTTTTATTCACCGTAAATATAAATTATTTTTTTATGTAAAACTTATAATTTTGAATTTTTTCAATATAATCCGTATAACTTTATTTCAATGATTTGAACCCATAAAATAAAAGACAATTTTATATTAGTAGCAGTCTTATGTTAAAAAAATTTTCAACAAATAACTTTGTTGTTGATAAAATAATGATACAAGGACTCAAATAATTGAAATAAAAGTATCGAGATCGCAAAAAAAAAAAAAAAAAACTACGTTTCTTTTTTAATTTTTTGATAATGCTCCTAGTTAGTATAAGAGTACGTTAGACAAAATACATAATTCAAGCATATTAAGCAAAATTTTTTAATATTAAAATGCATGAAAATATATAGAAATAAACTGTTTTGTGGACAGAGGAATTATGAATTTAGTTAAAATAACATCCACATAATCCATATATATATATAGAACACGAGACATAGTCACACGTGTTGATTGATATCGTCCTAAATTTTGCAGCGAGGAGGCCATAAAGGTAGGTTTTTAATGTGCATTTGTGCTGTCAATTCAATTGGGTCTGCTATGGTGCCTGCATTTGATTTTGATCCATCTTCTCTCTTTCTATATATCATTTATTTCAATTTTTTTTACAGATTAATTGAATTTTCATATTTTTGACATAAAGTGTCGTTTAAGGAAACACAGATTTGTGTAACTTATGTTGGTTAATTTACTTAAATAGGCTGTTTAATTATGAACTTCATATTGCCATGAGATTAGATTTATGTCTCTAGCAATGGATTAGTAACAATATGTTAGGGTGTAAGACTTTAATATTGTAATACGATGCTTAAATTATCATTTTTAAAAAAAAAAAAGATATTTAAAAAAAAAGAAAAACTATAATTAATAAAAGGGCATAATAACCCACAATCAATTGCAGGCATAGCGTGCAAAAAATGCAATGATAATATTACATCTTCCTCCCTGCAAAAGTAATTGCTGAAGTTAAAAATGCAGTAAATAGTAAATCAGAACTTCTAAGAAAAAATCCCCAAAAGTCACACCAGCAGCCACTAACTTATCGAAATAGTTAAAAACAGCTATTGCCTATTGTTGAGTTGATGGGTTATAGGCTATTAGGCTGTTGCCTGTTGGTAGTGAAAGTGGATGATGACCGATGAGAATAATTAATGGTCCCGTCTATGTGGGTAATTAAATAGTAGGAGTAGCACTGCATTTCGCATGAGTCAAATCGTTACGTACGAATATTAACAATACTTTTTATTTTTCAACACTCTAAATATTTATTTACTAACTAATTAATAATTATTATTATTTTTAAAATTTTTAAAAATAAAAAATATTATTAGTACTCTTCATCAGTATTAATTAAGAAAACAAAATTCACTTATTATTATTGGAAAAATAGATTTGCATGAAGATTGAATCCACTGCACCCTATTTTTTTGCTTTTCACTCTGCCAACTTTTCTTTAGATTTACTTTCCGTTCTTGTGATTATCTAATTACAAAAATTAAAGTTGTTTTTCAGAAATTCAAATTATAATGCTTGTAGATTTTTGTAGCACAGCCTATTCAACCTGCTAAGAAAAATAAAAGAATATAATTGAATTCAAAAAGTATTTACATTGAGTGTTTTTTTTAGTTTTATCCGTCATTAATATAAGCGATTTTAAAAACAAAAAATTACAGAAATTTTTTAGAAATTCAACAAATTATTACTAAAAATAAAATTTTTAAAAATTAATGGGTTATTCTATTTTTTAATAAAAATTTTATTTGGCATAACAATTAGAAAATTTCTGACTTAAATATAATGATTATTCTGCAGTTATAATCGTCAGTAATGAGTATAATTTTAAATTATTTTTAAAAAATATTAGACTAGAAATAAAAATTTAAATATTTCAAATATCACGTGATATATTGTATTGTAATATTTGAAATTTATTTAGTATAAAAATAATAAGCATTTTTTTAAACGATGTGCGATAAATTGTTAATTTTTTTAAAAATATATTTTGAACTGTAATTTATTAAAATTTTAGAAATTTTTTTTTAAATTTATTCAAAAGAATTATTAAATTTAAAATTAAAAAAATAAAGTTAAGTGATTTTTCTTTGATAACAAAAGGATAAAAGAGAATAAATAAGGTATGGGCATGAAAAGCGTGTAACAAAATAAAACCATATAAGTATATGAAGTGGGCTGCTGTTCATAATTTGGCTTGTTTTCTCGTTTCACTTAAACACCCCTGTGGTTGTGTTACAAAAATATCTGGTAGGGTTTATGGTGGAGCCCCACCACCCACCCCCAAAAATGATTGCTCTAATATTGTACGAATTCATGCATCTATAAACAACTGTATAAATGGTCCAAATTATGGGTAAAAAGAACTCATAAATTCCCCAATGTCAATTCGTATTTGTTACTGAGTATAAAATAAAAAAAATAATTAATATTTATAAATAACGTGAAATATTTTAAAACAAAAATAAAAACTTCGAACTACCTTAAGAGCATATGAATTTATGTCATTTTCTTGGTAATCTTAAAAGGGCGTTTTGAACTGCTAAAATTTTATAATTTAATTATTTAGCTATTTTCTTTAAAAACAAATTTTCAAATTAAAAATAAAAAATTTTCTCAAAAATTGCAAACGCAAATCTACCTGCCGAGTCCGATCAAAACAACCAGGACAAGTGTCTGCGAGACTTACAGAGGACAATTAACTTTGGGAGACATGGCAATCCTGGAAAAAGGAAGAAGAAAATCTTGTACAGACGCGTCCACTATGGACCATAAACGATAACAATCAGTATTTAACACGTGGAAAAGTATTATGAGAATCAACACAAACCATGCTTCCCTGATTGTGAGCGTCATGTTGATGCGATCAAGTGGAATACTAATGGCAGTACCACGGCAATCAGGTCCTACCTACCATATAATAATCACTGAGTCACCCAATTTTGACCCCTGCCCCTGTCCTCTTGGTGTTTTTTTTTAATCTATTTTCAAATTATGAAGAGAGATTAAAAATGAAAACGGACGGATCTGGGATTAAAGTTATTTATCTCTATCTTCAATTTTAAAATTTCATTCCATTATTATTTCAGATTTTTATTTTAATATTATTATTTTTATTTTTATTAATTAATTATATAATAAAAAAATTTACTTTAAATGAGTATTATTTTCTATTTTATTATATATTTAAAATATTAATTATTATTTTATATATATAAATAATATTTAGAGCGGTGATATATATCATCCGTATCACAATAAATTTTAGAGCAACATAAAAATCATAAAAAAATTACTCTATTCTAAGTGGTCCAACTGCCATCTCTACCTAAAATACATTTATTTATCTATAAATAAATTTGATCATTATAAAAAAAAGAATTTATATATATAGTTTGTTTATAAAATAATTAATCTAAACTTCTAGGAGATAATAAATAAATAAATCCTAAAATCTTTTAAAATAATTCTATTTAACTTGATAAAATTATACGAAAACATATACAAACTATTATAATAGGTTATTTTAAAAAAAATTTATGACAAATTTGATATATCTCATTTTGAAATCAAAAAGAAATCATTATTATAAATTTGAGTTTGTTTTAATTTTTGTATAAAATTTTTTAGTCTAATTTGTTAGATTTAAAATTATTTTGTATTTTTTAAATAAAATATTTTATACCAAAAAATTTTAAAATTCCAAACACAACAATCTATAAATAAGATTTTTGTTTCATATATTATGAAACTCTTGTTCTTAATTTATTATCAATTTCATCTTATTTTATCTATTTTTTATTTTTATTTTTGTTTGAAATATTCGATATGAATAATGTCACTCTGATTTTTAATAACCTATAAATTAGATATATAATTTTTTTTGTATTGATTGAAAAAAATAAATTGATAAATTTTATATCTATATTAAATAAAAATGTCAAGAGAGTTTTGAGTAGATGTTAGTAACTGATTTTAATTTGAAAATAAATTGCTGATTTTATTAATTTCATTGCAAAAAAAAGTGATTTTTTTTTTAAGAAATAAGGAATTAAAGATTCACGTGCGGAAACTTAGAGAGAGTCGGCAGAGGTGATGGGCCCTCATCGTGAAATAAAGCGTATTTGGGAATTTTGCAAAACCCAAAGTGCTAAAAACTAAAAAGGCTGTTTTTGGAGAATTTCAATAACTTGGTGTTGGGTGGGACGGCCGCAACATTTTCGCCTCTTGTTTCATAACACCTCAACTCCTCACCAAACCGCCCCACCATTCCACCGCCACTCGCCACTCACCACCGCCGCTGCTACCTCCACCGTACCCTTTTTGGTTGTCGCTTGTATATAAAACTTCATTTCTTTCTCCACATAGTTATTATTTTATTTTTGTTTCTTCTGCAAGCTTGTAGAAGGAAATTTCCTTTTTCCTAGGTACTACTGCCCAATTTTTTTTAAAATAAAAGTAACGTAACGCATAAGTGGAATTCAAATCATGTTAGTAGGAACGGACAAAATGATGAGATAAAATAGAACAAAACTTTGAATTTATTTGATGACTGAGATTCTGATTATTTTGCAAATTTATTTTTCAGTTATTTTAATATTAATCGCACATAAAATTTTGATTAATGGAAAAAAAAATTATTGATTAAGAGAAAAATTAAGTCATTTTTCTGCAAAAATGACTGTTAATTCTTTGTGGCAAAAGTGGAAATTGGGAACCTCGATGTCACCATGTAGGGCGGGGCTCACAAGCTAATGTGTAGTGGAGGCCGCTCACAGAGTCACAGGCACAGCATCGGGAACGCAGCTTAAGAAAAATATTTTTCAATTTCTACTGACTCTACATCATGCGTGGACTTAAAATAATAAAATCAATTCCTCAAAGCACTGAAACATTACCCCCCTCGATATTTGCACCCTACAACCAGCTGATGCGCATCTACTCCTTCGTCAGAGTGCCCTACCTCTGCACTTCTCCAATCATACAGTAGCGCTGGTACTCCTGCGTCATACCTTAGCCTCTACCATGCTTAAGATAAAATCAGTGGCTTTGTGGTCCCCTCCTTCTCTGACTGAGTTTTTTGTATGGCTGTATGCATTAGCATCATGATTAGGGCTGTTTAGGACGAACGGTGCTGATCGTCTTTGGTAATGGTGATTGGGTCACCTTGATTTTTTTTTTTCAGAATATAGAAGTAGAGCAATGATAATACTCGTTTTAGAAAAAAAAAAATTAAATGAGAATAAAAAAATTATTTACAAAAATTTATTTTATTAACGATGAATTAAATGAATGTTAGAGAATATTAAAAAATAAAAAATAAATTTAATATTTATATATAAATATTTATTTTCACATTCTCAATTCAGACCCCAACTCTCATTCAAGATTATCTTTGTGTTGATTGGTAAAGCTTCGTTAACAATGATATATTTTTAATAAAAAATAAATTTATAAAAAAATATTTATCATCTTTAATTGAGTGATATATAACTCTAGTTTTAATATTATATGATTCAAACATTAAAAATAAATGTACATAAAAAAATAAAAAATAAAAAATAAAGCAATATAAATAATATAATAAATATTTTTTTTCAATTTATAAATATATATCATAATTATTAAATATGTTTGAAAATAAATAAAATTATGTGGTGAATTATTGAATGTGTTTGAAATTAATAAAATTATGTGGTGAGAATTATACAAAATATAGGGATTTGTTACAATATAGAAAGAGAAAGAGAAAAAGGAAAAATAAAAGAGTTTAAACCTGTAACACGACAGGCATAGAGTCACACACACGTTGATGACTCACATCAACATCTGCTTCCATGCAATGAGTCTCAGTCTGATTTTCTAGTCACATAATCAAAAACTCCAACCCAGACAAAACCCTCTCTTCCACTATAGACCACCACGTCATCTAAGGAGAACCCTACAGCCTGGCGAAGACTCCTCTTCACGCTCGTTAACCAATCACATCCACCCACCTGGCTATTCTTGACGTTGACACAATTCCACTCTCACCAGCTGTCTCTCTTTACTCCTCCTCTCCAGATAAATACTCGAATTCCTCCAGTTTTCACCCATCATCATCCCTTCTTCCATAGTCTCTTTTCTCTTTCTTGCTTCTTCTTCATCAACAATCCAAACTCTCTTTTGTCCATAGCTATGGCTTCTCTTTACCGTTTTGCAATTCTCTCGCTCTTCTGTTTTATCAATCCTTTACAGTCTGCTCTAGTTCAAGAACAACCACTGGTGCTTAAGTACCACAACGGTGTTCTTTTGAAAGGAAACATCACCGTTAATCTCATCTGGTACGGCCAGTTCACTCCTGTACAACGCTCCATAATCGTTGATTTCATCAACTCTTTGTACTCGGGAAGAGCACCTCCACCGTCCGCCTCCTCCTGGTGGCGGACCACGGAGAAGTACCGCGGCGGTTCAAGCACTCTCTCCGTGGGCCATCAAATAATCCACGAGCAGTACACTTTAGGAAAAATCCTGAAGACTTCACATTTGCTCGCTTTGGCTTCGAAAACGAATTTTGCTATCAACTCTATTAATGTTGTTTTAACGGCGAAGGACGTCGCCGTTGATGGATTTTGCATGAGCAGGTGCGGGACCCACGGGGCATCCCGCGGATCAGCTCGGGGCACGTATATATGGGTGGGTAACTCGGAGATTCAGTGTCCTGGTCAATGCGCCTGGCCTTTCCACCAGCCCATATATGGTCCTCAAACACCACCGCTAATTGCTCCTAACGGAGACGTCGGAGTTGACGGTATGATCATAAATTTGGCTACTCTTTTGGCTAACACCGTTACTAATCCCTTCAACAGCGGTTACTTCCAAGGCCCGCCTACCGCTCCGTTAGAGGCAGTTTCAGCTTGCACCGGTATGTTCGGGTCAGGGTCTTACCCAGGATATCCGGGTCGGGTCTTGGTGGATAAGGCTACGGGGGCTAGCTTTAACGCCAACGGTGTCAATGGGCGTAAGTTTTTGTTACCGGCTATGTGGGATCCTCAGACAAGTGCGTGTACGACGTTGGCGTGATGATAACATGTGGCAAGTATGTCCACGTGGCTGAGATCATTATAATGCAATGTAGATAAAATGGAAAGGTGGGGTCGGGTGGGATGGGATAGGGTTTTTGTTCTTCGATTTTTAATTAGTACCTGTGTGAGTCCACGGCCGACGACTTGTGGTTTTGCGTCTGTTGTAAATTGGATTTTCCGAAAAAATGTGAAAAAGGAAAGGATAAAAGTATAATAAAAATCCATATTAATATGAATGTATTATTACTGCTTTATAAGGAAAATGATATGGTTGCATAATAAAAAGTATAATAAAAAGTAGTGGCCTTTATTTCTTTTTCCTTTTTATTTTTTTGGGTTTAGTTTAAAAGGAATGAAGGGTGGGAATTGTTATGATTATTGGTGGGGCTGGGAGGCCATTACGACTGCTTTATAAGGAAAATGATATGGTTGCATCTCGTGTCCTACGGCTGTGATCATCATGTGTGAAATTTGTGGGAACGCGCACAGGCCCAGAAGTCATCGTGGTATAAAAGATAACATCAAACAATTTTTAATTCATGAAAAAATGTGAAGTCTTGCTCTGCAAGCAAACACAGATTATGTTAGAACATTCTTTAGGCGCAATAACCAAATCATTCTCCAGTCACAGCTGTTATATAAATAAGAAAAAGATTCTCCATAGATTTTCAGATTGGAGCAAAATTAAATGTTATGCTCTTGTTGGCTACATTCATTCGCTGTACTTTGGTCTCCAATTTTACTTTCAATGGCCATCAAACAAGTAGGGGGACCATAATGCAATTTTCCCAAAATAGTTCCGAACTGTTGTCTGAATTTCCTTTTTTTTTTTCTTTTTTTTTTTTTGAATCCTAAGGATGGGCTATGAGAAGAGGAGAGAAATCATTTTTATTTTGAATCAATTACTCTATTATTCCTTTTTTTTTAAAGATCTGTTTAGGATTTATTCTTGTAGAACTCTAATTAGGGTATGGAGTTAGGATAGTTGCAGCGTTGAAAATTATTGGTGTATAATCGTTGAATTATCCATTAAATTAGTAGGGGTTGTGGGGCTCCGCCAACGGGGAAATGGTCGAGTTCTACCAAGTAGGGGTTCCTCGTTCCTCCCCAACAAAAAATCCCGAAGATACCACCATAAACATTGTCACCTTAAGTACGGGGCTTTATTCCATCCCTCTTTAAATGGTTCTCATCTTGCCTTCGGAAATTACAGCAACAATTTTGAACAATTATGTTGCACACCATCAAGAACGATATAAACAGCAAAATAAAGGCAATACCCATCTAGAGAACAATTCTCAAGGAAATGGATAAAACCGCCTATTTAAACCAGCAATAGCAGTGAAGGAAAATACCACAGATACATTCAAGCAAGGGCATAAATTTTTGGAACCAATGTACGCGGACATCACAACTTACATTTGTCTATCGGGAACTTAAAGCAATGTTGTATGCTTGGACATTCCATCCTATTAAATACAACATGCAAACTCTGCCAATGCCCATTTGACTGTCCAAAACATTATGGTCCATGAAAATACAAGAGAAACTGAATATTCTTTTGGATGTATCGAACTGAAGGCTTCAGCTATAGGGGCTGTAACGCATTGGCATTCTAAATCTGGGAACCTTCCTGCAATCGATGGAAAAATACTAAAAGCTCATCATTTGAACAAAAGATGAAATTGGATAACTTAAGTTCATTTTTCAAAGGCAATATGAAAGCATTTTGTAAATAAACATACCCATATCCATAAGGAGAGTAGAAGTAAGGAGGCACATGTGAAACCCTAGGTGGAAACCCCATGTATGGGTTAGAACGACGAGGATGGAACTGCTTCATCCCTGGCATATTGGTCCGTTTAGCTGTTACCTGGAAAATACGAAAGAATAAAAAATTAATAAGATAATGGAGGAAAAAGATTCTTAGGTTGAAAAACTGATACATGGGGGTAAACAAGGACGAATCCAGAGTAACTGAGGTACAATAAACATATAAGTGGACAAAAAAATAAATAAATACATAAAAAAGAATGACTTTACCTTCAATTGGCGGCCATGTAACTCAGATTCATTAAAAAGAAGAGCCTCTTGAACAGCCTCTGGCTCAAGGAATTCCACATAAGCATAACCCTTTGGTTGTCCAAACTTGTCAGTGCGGATAGTGACCCTATTTACAGTGCCACATGATTGGAAGTGTTGCTGCACTTCTTCAGGGGTGCATGAATAATCCACCTATATACATGGAAAAGGCAAGGAAAATGAGAGAGGAAACATTACAAAACCAATAAATGGCTAGAGACTAGTCAAGAAGGCACCCCATCTGGATTCACTATTGCAAGCACCTGGTTTCCTCATCAAACAAACAAAGTCCATGAAAAATTGTAGCTATTTCTTGCCATCTTGACCCAACTTTCCCAATGCACAAACATTTTTTCTTTCTGTCTTTCTTTTTTTCTTTTTTTGAAATTTCAACTTCTTGTAAATAAACCAAATAACAAAAGTACGCACAATAGTCAACCCCAACGTCTATACAGCATTTTGATGGCATATGTTAAAAGGCCACAAACCAAGTCAATCGTCTCAGAATTTAACACAAGCCTATGCTGGGCAAATAACCAGAGTTTTACCATTACAGATTACTAACACTTTGACTGATGATGCACAAAAACACTGCAAAAGCAACATTAAAACAGACAACCTTGAGATAATTACTTTTTCATTGTAGTTATACATCAACTGTAGGCATTTATTTTGACACTAAGTTATAAATATATATTTAAGCAGCCACTCATTTGAACATGAGAGGAGACAAATAACAAAATGGCAAAGAAATCAGATATCCCTATCAATCCCAAGCGATGAGAAGAAAGGGAGATCAAAGACCTGTCACCATAAGAGGAAAAATGCCTACACATTCCTTGAGCATTAATCTCCATGACAAGCAGAACTGTGGGATTGTACTTTGTACAATGCAGTCTTCACCCTTCCTGCGTGTTACTCCAAATACCTGATTGATTCTAAGCTCAGGAATCTTGAACCATTACTTTTCATCTCAACATCCAAGTCAAAGAACTCACTCGAGTTTTTACCTCAACCAACATTTTTTAATTCTAACCTATAGCACTATTGATCCTCCCCTTCCTTTCAGTTATGATGAGTCACTGATTCAGAAAGATTTAGGCATTTATCAGCTCTCCTCTTTACTCTCTAACCATTTATTTTTCTCTTTCAAATTATTGGTTTCAAGTCTTCATCTTTTTTTCTTTTTTTTTTTTTTTTTTTTCCAAATATCATTCTTATTTGCCCAGCCCATGTTTTCACGTCACATTTTTAAGTAGCTCAAATAAATATCATAAAAGCTTTCACGCAACCCCAGAATTAGTAAATCAGAAACTTGAAGAATGAAGTCTCACCTGCGATTGTAGTCAAAGAAGAAAGTCAAGGGGAGGATTGTAAAGCTCAGAACGACCCATGCATATTTTAAACTGAAGCCAAAATAAGTAGTAGGGATAAATGCCAAATTACTAGAACAAGAAGATTAAACACCTTTTCCTCTCCCTTTTTTTTCCCTTAAGGAAAAAAAAAGAATCTGCGGAAATCAATCACAATCATTAAAAGCAGTTGTATTTTATATTACAAATTGCATTTCAAGTTATTTATTAAGCTTAATGTGCAAGCACCATTATGTTCTGAGCATCCCACAAAATGGTTGTTTTACAACTGCAGGACACATTAATTCTTTTTATCAAGAAAGAACAACGTCAGCAGCCATATTCAAGATAAAGCTAATACTAAAAGCATTCTGAAATGCAGATACCCCTTTGGATCAAGAAAATGCTAATCCAATGCACGTGACCAGATCCAGGTGCACAATATGCCGAGATGAAGCCCCGTGGAAAACCATATGCAGGAACTGGTCTATTCATATTTGTGATAAAAGAGAAGATCCATTTCAAAAATATCCGGATCAGAATGTACGCAAAAATGATGAGCTTCGAGCCTTTAGATGTTTATTTCTTAGTCCACCCATTCATAATTGATTGCCAGAAGGCACTCCTTTAAATCAATTTTATAATCCATAAATTCATTTTTAGACTTTGACTTTTCAAAATAAAACATTTGATTGACCTACAGAACCTATATTATAATAACAAAAACGGTAAAAAAATGTCTGTTGAACAAAATTATGAAAAAACTCCAAATGCCAGAGCTTATAAGAAATGTATTATGGGGTGGCGAGGTTTACTGCCTTCATCTTTCTCTTTCTGCTTTTTCTACCTAATTTCTCTATTCAAAATAAGAACAACTGCAGTGCTATTTCATCTTACTTTCTCCATTCAACATAAACAGCACCACAGCTATATGTTCAATCTTCACTAAATAAATGCATAAGCAGATTCCTGATTTCACTCTCTCTCTGTTGCTTCTTATCCATAAGCACAAAAAAAAATGAATAAATCCATCTTAAAGCTAATTGATGGCTAACAGAAAAACAACTGTCCTACCCCAATATAAAGTTAAACATTCTACACTGTCGTTGGGTAGCAAGTTTTGCAGAAGTGCATGATAAAACAAGCAGAAATTTGTAAACCGACAGTCATTATGAAGTGCAAACATGTACAAAGAATAAAATTAGCACAGATTCCATGAATAAGAGTACATAGATTTATATAATATTGTCCTCTGTAGCTGTTGAAATGTTATATCTTATCCTCTAGGACTTGATATAACAATATTGCAAGCCAAAGGATATATTGAAAAGAAAAATTTTCACCAAAGTTTCATATACAATCTCTGTTTAAAATATTAGTATGACCTATACCAACCTGACCAAGAAAAAGAATTCTACAATTTTACAAAAGAAAAAAAAATTGTGGTAAATCTCTATAACTATAGAGCATTCAATATGCATCAACCAGTCAAGTCCTATCAATATGTTAGTATGAAACTGCTCTGCAATCTCAGTTTTAATGGTATTAGAATTCACTTATCCACTAGTGTTTCCATTTACATAAGATTGATTTGATTTTTCCAAGGATGCAATTATATTTTTAAATGTTGCGTGAGGACCCCTGTTTTCATCATTCCAATAGGCCTTTCTACCAGATTTTATGGTAGACAGATAACTTGCATATACATGCTACATAATTTACAGTAAACCAGAATTTTGATTCCTTTTATTGATAATCCTTCCTTAGCACCAAAAGCAGCCCAGAATCACATGAAAAATATGCATCAGTTATGTTATGGATCAAAGTTATTTGTTAGATCAAACTCAACATGTGGTATGTTGCGTTCTGGTCTTCACTCTTCAGGACTCTTAACAAAATGTATTTCCATAAAGCAATTGCAAGATGAGCATAAAGTTTAGAATTAACTTATACAATACGAGAGAACTAATATACAAAAAATGAGCATATACCCACCTACATATAAAAAAAAGTTAAGTGCTATGCAGTTATCAAAGAGAAGCATGCATTTGTATTTCAAGTTCTTCTATACAAACACAAACTACAAAAGTTAAAAAGGAAAAGAGACCTCACATTTCCAACAAACACTGATCGGGAATCTACTTCTTCTCTACTTGCTTGAGATGCAGTATCAGCAGGATCTAGTTGCATATAAAAGTGAACAAAACATAAGGAAAGAAGAAAAGAAGTAATAAATGTGGATCATTATGACAATGTTCCCATTTACCCCATTTCAAAAGGAAGCATATATAAAATCACTAACAAAGGAATGTACGGAAAGATCATGGAATCCACTTACAGCCTAATCATCTTATTTTATGGACAAAACTTTTTGCCTAACCATTAATAAGTCAAAAGCCGCATATATAATGAAAAGAAAAAAAATTTTGGTCAATGCAAGTCCTTGGGAAGAATAACCAACTTCGTTTGTCCACGAAATCATAAGAAGCCACAAGGTAACCATTGGAAATGAAAATATGCAGCTTTTCTTGAAGCAGCCTTGCCCTTAAAACCTAGAATGTTCTTATCTCTACCAAGTTTCACAAAATTGTGAATATGTCCGGTTTGTATATCTCAATAACAATTATAATAAAGTAAACCATGCCTAACAAATGTAAGATATGCGGCCTTACGTTTATGCATAACATCTAAACCTGGTTAATAACATGGAACCGGAGTCTAAGATCTCATTCCCATAACAACAGATGAACAAATCTCATTCAAATATCAAAATCATACATGGAGCAGAAACTACCATCTCATACTAAGCCATGCAGAAACTCACTTCAAAAGTCAAATTAATGACTTAAAGTAATTCTACAACATAACAAAGAAATCAATCCATTCTTCTGTGATCTCTCACAAATCCATCAAAGCAGACAATTTCTCTTATTGTAGTACAAACCAACCATGAATAGCATCATGAGAAAGCATCGACATGCAACTCCTACAATTATGAAACTATTAAACATTGCCAATATCTCGTATAGAATAACTTAACATAGCTACTTCTGACCAATAAATTTGTACCAAGAACTTCACGGAACGGAAAGAAAAAGTTCAATTATCTATGAAAGTTATTCATATATACATTCAGAGGAAAGCACATTTGCATTAACCTACAAATCAAATATTACCGGGGATACATTATGGCACCATAAGCTATAAAATATCTAAAAAAAGAGAAGTAAAAGGAATGTTGAAAAGAAAAAAAAAATTACGCATCGGCCATCTTTTTAACGCTCATTTATTTGGATATTTTATCCAAAAAAAAGAAAGTAGAAAGGAATACCTTGTGTAGAACTCATCTCCTTCTCGACTTTGGCCTGCATTTCCCGCAGAGCAGCAGCTTCATCCTCCATCTCCTTCAATCGCTTTTTCATGTCATCCAGCTCCTGAAATTAAAAACAGTAGACAAATTGTAAGTGCCCAAATTAGGGTTTTATATATGCATCGAATCCCTGAAAGGATTTTATGTCAATTCATTGAAAAGACGGAAAATTACCCAGCGAATTGAAATGAATAACGGAATTGCGATTACTGATAAAAGAAATATAAGAGTGAAAGGTTCATAGAAATCACCGGTACTTCCTCATTGTTCTCTATCCCATCCACGGCCATATCTTCTTCTTCCATTATCTTTGTTTCTGATGATACGAAATAGCAAATTGAAGATCCTTGCAGCCTATTCCTCTAACAATTATTGCATCCAGAAATATTTTCTTTTATTTTTTTTTTCAGAAGGAAAAATAAAAGAGGAAAAACAAAAATAAAACCCTAATGTGTATTACATGAAATTATGCTTACCCGTTGTTTCTGTGCAAATCGATGGGCACACCGGAGAGGAAGGAATGAAAAATTACATATATAAACATCATTTTCCTTCTAAACAATTTTTACTTTTTGATCAATTATTGGAAAAAATTAATATATATATACTATGAAATAAAAATGATGAAAAAATATTTTAAATTTATTAGTTTTGCAAAAAAAAAAAAGTAAAATAAATTCGTTTTTTGGCCATTGATGTTACCAAATGAAGTTTAAATGTTTATGTTTATCTTTTTATAATTAAATAGGTTAAATTATTATCAAATAGTATAGTTTAGGTTAAAATTGATAAAATTAACAAAAAGAAAAATATGATTTTCTAATAGTTAATATTTCTCTCGAAACTTTAAATAGATAGAATGTTATGAAATAGTCGAAAGATTATGAATTTAATAATAATAATAATAATAATAATAATAATAATAATAATAATAATAATAATATTATTATTATTATTATTATTATTATTATTATTATTATTATTATTATTATTATTATTATTATGCATTAAGGGACGTATGTTAGTTAATTACAATATATAAGTAACTATTTTATATAATGAATTTAACAATTTTGTTTTTAGAATTTGCTTTTAGAAGTGATTATGATTAGGTTCAAAAACTCTTTTCAATATAATATTAGACTCTAAATTGCCTGAAAGGATTCGACCTTATATGAGATGGTTGTGCTTAGATGATAAATATATAATTTATTTTCAATATATAATTTAATAATTAAAATTATTTTTAAGTTTAAATTGATGAGAAAATATATTTAATAAAAAGACACTTTATAAACATATTTAAGTACAAATTTATTTATATAAAACTCTTTCATTAATTTATTTGTCATTGATGACATAGCATTTCCCTCTTAATTAAAAACTAAGTGCCAATTTATATTTAAAAAGGCACTACTCCATTATCTCTTTCATGCAAACATTAATATTCCAATTAATTTCCTAGTTTTTCCTACATTATCATATCTTAATTTTATATATATATATATATTATATTTGATGGATATTTTATTACTCTATATTCTCAATTTTAATTTTCATACAGTTGAAAAAAAAATTAAAACTATGAAAAATTTCTAGATCATATATGCAGAGATGCAGTTTGCTTTTCATAAGGGAGTTTTTGAAGAAGTAATTAAATTAAGAAAATAGTTAAAAATAAATTATTATCGTTTGTACAAGTGTTCAATAAAATATTTTCTATTTTTTTTAAAAAATTTATCACAGTTAATTCAAGTGAAAATTTTCTCTCTTAATTTTGCTAATTATTACATTATTCCATTAAGATAAATTCATTTATTTTTCAGTGAATAGAACAAAAAATTGGGCTTAAGCCAGGCTTGCAGCCTTCTTCACCGCTATAGCACTTCTCACATTGTGCACTCCATCTGACCATACAATGGCTCCAAATACATAGCTAAAGCTTGCATTATCCAAAGCCTTGAGTGTGACTTCGAAACTTTTTTCTTCATTCATCTTGTTGAATGTCAACCTCTTTGGTTCAATCAGAAGCGATATTCCCTCAGGTGAATCGACCCGAACTGTATACACACCTGGAGTCCCTACATTCTTTAAGGTTCGAGTCAATGTGACATTGTCTGAGAGATTGGGGACAGTAATGGTTGGATAGTTGAAGTCCAATAAACTTTTGTTTTTTGCTGGGCAGTTGAATGATTCATCATCAACAAATTCTGACATTTGGTTTGTATTATAGCTAATGGAGCACAGAAAATTCAAGTAATCTGAGGTGGTTAAGTCATAAACCAAGCCAGGATCAATTGCGCGGTTTGGCCGGATATGCCCTGAACCATAGTTGAATGGGCTTGCCTTGTTCAGAGAATTTGTAGCTATCGGTTGTCTAATATTACTTCTAGTTCTTGCTGGAATTTCATAAAGAAACAACAAAGATTTTTAAGCTTATAAGAAAAAAAATCAAGTGAAAATTATATGATATAAATCTATAGTTAATACCTGTGGTCATGATTGCAGACTTAATTGCAGCTGGACTCCAATCAGGATGGATGGATTTGAGAAGAGCAGCAATGCCTGAAACATGAGGACAGGCCATTGAAGTCCCGGATCGAATATTGAATGGAAGAATTCGCTTATCAAAGGATAGAGAAGAAGGGTTTGCTGTTGGTGTGTCAGCTGCTAAGATATGAACTCCAGGTGCAGTGATATCAGGCTGCAGTTATTAGTAAAAGAATTAGATATCATTTGTCTTTTAGAGATAAATAATTACAGCTAATATACAGGCATGTTTATAATATATATACTGCACCTTGAGGATCTCTGGAGTTATTGCATTAGGTCCAGGAGATGAAAATGCAGCCATGATTGGTGCAGCAAATTCCCCAACTTCTGTTCCTCCACTTATATAAGCTACTGGTGACCTGAACAGTAAGTGAATAATCTATCAAAAGTTCTATGGCATTTATACATATATCGAAAAGGAAGACTGATAATACAAAGAGCTTACCTGGTGCTATACATATAGGCTAAAATGGAAAGACCATCTGCTGCAGAAACAAACGAAGTAGGAAGAAAGTGGGCTTGAGGACTGATGGTTGCAGTTCTGAATTCATATGCAAGTATCATGCCAACGCCACCAGCCTCAGCAACTGTCCAGCTTTTCTCAAGATCAGTAACTCTACCCCCAACACAGTATACAATTTTGCCTTTTACTTTTGTTGGTTCAAGAGATCCAGGAGAGCAGAATTTACTGCCAATTAAGTTAATTAAACACCGTTAATAGCATACTTAGCAATCAGCAAATAAATAATATCATAAAACACAGAATTAGTCTACTTACGCATCACTAGCAGAGGCATTGGCAGCTTTAGCATCCACAGAATAAACCAAGGGATAGTACTTTCTAGCCGGTAAGGTATTAGTGCGGAAACTTAGTCCCTGATAAAAAAAATAATCTCTATTAATTATTGTTTAGGCTGATATAAGCACTTGATTAAACGGGAAAATGAATCAAAGTAAAAGGGTAAACCTTGAATTGCTTGTTATTTCCAAGGATGACATAAGATGGGAACTCGCGGTCGATTGTGCTAGCTGCAACAGTAAGAATCCATGGAGCTACGTTTGAAACAGCGGATGCAGTTGGGCCAGAGTTTCCAGCAGAACAAACAACAAGAATCCCGTTCTTAACAGCATGAAAAGATCCAATAGAAATGCCATGGCTGAAGTAATGGCGAGGAACTCCTCCAAGTGAAACGGACAAGATATCAACCCCATCATGAATAGCAGCATCAAAGGCAGCCAATATATCAGCATCATAACAGTCTGGCCAGCAAACCTTGTAGGAAGCAACTCGAGCATTAGGTGCACCTCCCTTTGCAGTTCCCTTGGCTGAACCTAAGAAGTTAGCACTTGTAACAAAACGACCTGCTGCTGTAGATAAAGTATGGGTGCCATGGCCATCAACATCTATTGCTGTGATCAAGGATGGATCAAGTGGCTCGCCTATTGCTGCTTCATACCCCTTGTAGAAGTATCTTGCTCCTATAAGCTTCTTGTTGCATTTAACTCCATTTGTATCACAATATCCTTTCCACTTTGATGGAATTGGTCCCATCCCTTCATCGTTGAAGCTTTCCGATTCCGGCCAGACACCTTTACACAAAAAGAAATGTTTCAATCAAGAAGAATAATGCATAAACAGTTCAATGAAAATATTTTTACAATTTATTGGTTAATTTGCTTACCAGTGTCAATGTTTCCAATAATTACATCTTCACCAAATCTTGCCTTCTCCCATAGTGAATCGGCTGGAATTTGTCCATTTCTTTCCATTCCAAGAAACTCCCATGACTTTGTTGTATGTAATTCATTCACTTCATTAGGAATGACTGCTACGACTTCTGGGCGCTCTGTCACAAGATAATTATATATAATTAACTAAAAATAAACCAATAAATTTTAACTTAGTCATATTGGTCTTATGACCAAAGCTGCGAGGTATTAAGTTCGAAGTATAATTAATAAATTAAACTGAGTGAAGTGCAAGCAATTTTTGTAATATATTGAAGTATTGAAATAAAATATATCATATTATCTTACTTGAGATTTCATCAAATTCTTCATCTTCAAGTGTTGCTGCAAAGCCATTGATATAACTTGTGTAGGAATAAAATATTGATTGTCTTGCTTTTTCCTTGCTGCATTTTGTCATCAAGACCATGACATTAATTAATAGCATAAGGAGAAGATGTTGAGAAATATATATATAGTGCATAAAGTATTACCTTTTCATGCAAGAACCCAATAAGTCATAGTAAGATTCAGTCATATCTATTGCAGAAGAAGGTTTAGATCCATGAGAATGCCTTCCAAGGCAAACCACATAGGACTGAACAACAAATTAAAGATCAACAACATTTAGTAATCAGCTATTTTATAAAGCAAATTAATGCATTTCCATTTGAAATGTAAGAAGAAAAAAATTAAGATGTCGAGGAATTGCTTACCTTTTTGGCAGCAT
The DNA here is from genome assembly GCA_023653625.1 of Triadica sebifera. Lineage (NCBI taxonomy): Eukaryota > Viridiplantae > Streptophyta > Magnoliopsida > Malpighiales > Euphorbiaceae > Triadica > Triadica sebifera. The sequence continues at coordinate 30,793,684 of CM042898.1, read as the reverse complement.
GTACAACTGGATTCTGCAAGGAAGAGAGAAGGAAGAAGAGAAACAAAAGAGAAATAAGAGATTTCATGATCTTCATATCTTTTTACTCAATAGTTGCTTAAGAGGGTGTATTGTGCCCATTATTTATATGTGTATGATTTGGAGAAGAATAATTGTTTATGAATTACGAATGAGTCAGGATTATGAACAGATATAAACTTTAAAATATTACCAAGAAATGGTCAAAACATGATAGCTTATTAGCTTGTGATAGTAAGATTAGATTTTTCTATAAACAGGTTAGTTAAACTACAGCAGACCAAAAGAATTAAGCCTAGCTAATTATTTTAAATTATTAGAAAACAGTTTTTTAAGACCTGATCACATTGAAAATACTGAAGAACAATTCACCTGAGTTTAGTAAAATGAATTTAAGCAATTGAAGGCTTCAAGAAAACGTGTAAACAAGTTTAACAAGAAACCATGTTCATAAAACTATTTTTGGTTATTCTGTTTTTTTTTTATTGTAAAATATATTATAAAAAGGTAAATGCATCTTGCTAAATTGAAAAGTAAAGATCATATGTTTGTGACCTTTAAATATATTTTATAGACCGAGATTGACCCCTTTTCTTTCTCAAAACAAATAATGTAACGTTTCATGTTTGAACAATCGGACAAGTAGACTAGAAAGCGCAGTACAATATAATTGATAGATTTTTCTTATGAATATTGTAATGAAGTTTGAGAATTAATATTTGTAGGATTTAGAAATGAAAGTTGGCAGGGGCAATCTAATATCAAATATATATATATATATATATATATATATACCGTTTTAATTTTTTTAGTTTAAATCATCCAATATTCTTAAATTTTTCAGAAAATTTTTTATTATTTCATCTTATCCATTGAGAATGGTAACATATCTTTATTTTATTTAATCAAATAATAATTACATATTTATAATAATTTTATGTATAAAGTGAAGAAGTGAAGGAGTAATAGAGATAATACTATATTTAAAGTTTAAGAGATAAAATAAAAATGTATAATTATATTGGAATCAACTCCGGATTAATTTAATTTATTTTGAGGTAATGGTGAACTTAAAACAAATCTGATTGTGTGTAGATCCATGCTATCAATCAAAGCCATATTAACGGGTGCATGGGTAATAGATCTCTTTCAAAGACAATGCCGCAAAGGCTCGAAGGACATGGGAACAATTATACTAAATCTTTTCTTTCATTTTATTTGGGAATAATGAAAAATAACATTAAGAAACAAAGAAATTCTAATATATATAACATTACATGTAACAATTTATTAAAATGACAAAAATTTTACAAAATTTTGACGGAGACGTATATAGCTGCATTAATTCCATGCAATTTTCATATTATCTCTCAAGGAAGATTAATTTCCTTACAACTTCTAATTGGTACACAATAAGATTGAATTAACATTCTTGGGGAATAATTATTGGTTGATTGATAACTGCATCGACTGCACCCATCATCTTGGTTGGGGATGAATAGAAATCAAAACCCATATAGAAAAGGTGCAACACATTGCTCATTGTCCAAAAGAAATCTTTGCAAGCTTTGGGAACAATACTTCCCTCAGTTTGCAGCACAATTCTCAGAAGTTCTCTCCTATTCCTCTCAATGGTTTTTGCTACCTCTTCTTGAACCTCTTCTTCAGTTACTTCACCTTTTCCACTGTACACTTGTAATGACACTATGTTCAGTTTACCTTGCTCCCCATCACTCTGCAAATTTAAAATTCAAAAAATTTTAAATTATTATTATTTTAATATAAAAGAAATTATGTTTATATATATTGCTAGCTATATCTACTTACCAGAGTGGCTACACGATCATTAATCAATCGGCCAAGTATGCTTATACTCATATAAAGATTTTCATATTCTTCGCTCTTCACTGCCTCCTCAGAAATTGGCTCCACAAGATAAAGTGTTGTAAGGATGATAGGTCCTAAGGCAAATGATATGTATGCATTTGGTATAAATTCATTCATTGTTGGAACTATCTTGTTCCTTGCCCACTCTGCCTCCTTTATCATAGACTGGAGCAAATCAATCCACTGCATAAAAAGAGAATTAATTAACAAAAAATTCTATTATCACACATATTAATCTCTTTTTTTAAATTTAATAACTTACGAGGTTAATCATATGCTTTTTGACACAACGTCCTTGAATTATGCGAGCTTTGTCTGCGAGTTCATTCGTTGTAGTATAAACAGCATTGAAAACAATCTCTACTTCTTTGGACAAGAAGCCAATGCTCGAATGTTCATCCCATCTGTTGCACATCATATCAAATATGTAACTTATTTGTTTGGATTAGATTGCAATACGAAAAAAAAAAAGTAAGAAAAAAAAAGGTATGAATTGCATTATTAAACCTTTCAATCAATTCAATGAGGTTTAAGAGTTCTTCCATAGAGCCACCATAGTCAAAGAAATCATCAACAATAGTCGTCAAAACAGAATTTTGAGCCCATGAAATGCGAGCCTTGGAGAATTTAGGGTCAAAAATGTTGGATGAAATAGAAAAAGCAGCATATTTAATCTTCTGCCTTGCATACTTCAGCTTATCAATGCCACATTTCTTGATCCATCTGCATATACACGAACACTTATGTATATTAATCATCTATGAATTTATTTTTCTTATGAGTGAAATAAAAAAAAAAAAGAAAGGAAGGAAGAGGCAACATAAGTACCCCTCAAGATAGTCAAGTTCCTTTTTGTGTATGGATTGGCAGATATTATAATCTCGGATTGAAAATCTGAAGAGATGTCCATTATCAACATTGGAAAATCTACAAAAAGAAAAGTATGCAAAGATATATTAGTGGGTTAGATGCACCTTATAATATAGAAAAGATTGCTGATGATTACGATCTCTTTTAATTATAATTCACATGAATATTACCTATAAGCTGTCTTACGAAGTGAGACATTATCTAAATCATAATTTTCGATGAAATTTCTTGTCTCAAGTCTCACCAAATTGGCTTGAGGATGCGTTAGAGCATAATTCACCTGATATATCAAGCAATGTTTTAGTCAATTTTATGTTTCAATGCAATTCAGAAATACTATAATATTTTTACTGAAAAAAAAATCTCACATCGCTAATACATAAAAATAAATTAAAAGACAAGATTGTTAACTCTAAAATCACAGTTATCAAGCTGGGCATAAAATCTTAATTATTAGAGCTGTAAGGGGCTTAATAGCCCAAGTTAATTTGATATGGGAAAAAAACTTAATTAATTTGACGTTAGCTAACTCTAAAATCACTAATAAGAGACTACAATTATTAGGCTGTGTAAAATTTTAAAGTTTTTTACCTCTGCATGTAAGCTCTTCTCCAGAATTGTTCCATTCGCCAACTCTTTTTCAAGATAAGTCCTTGTCCAACCCAGAATTCTATCAAGAACAGGCTCATTCTGTAATATAGTGACTTGTGATGCCTTATATAACTCCAGTATTGTCTTCGTATCTTTTTCATGGATCAAGTTTTCTTGCTTGTCCCAATTGATTAATGCATCTGCAAAATATTTTTTTTAGATTTATATAAAATTGAGTTAGTAATTTTATTTATTTATTTTGAAATTAAAGCTGCATTAAAGAGTTGAGCACTAAAATTTACCTGAAGAAACTCTATATCCATTGGCACGCAGAATCCGAAATGCCATGGAACAACATCTTGGGTCTGAAAATATTTCTTCACTTCCCTGCATCCAAAAGCTGCCCAACGTACTATTGTCATTTTCTTGATAAATATGCATATATATTTTGGAAATTAAATATTCGCATAAACTCAATCAATCTATGACTTTATTTATGGATTGAACCAGTGATAAGATGTCATGTAAATTAATTAATAATTACTCATGTAACATTTTATCATCAACTCGGTTTATGAAAAAAGTTATGGCGAAATTTAAAATATTTGGAGGAATTGAATTACCTGTATATATCATTTAAAACCACTTCTTTTTCTCTCCTGACATGCCTATCAATTCCAAGTTTTTCCAAGCTATCAATAACGGAGAGACGAGCATAGATATCCATTGGATAAATTGTAGGAACTGAAAAGGGAAAAAGAAAAAATGGAAGATCATTTAAATGTTTTGAGTTGAGAAATTACATGCATATAAAATTTTTTAAATGCCAATACTGAATTATTAAAATCAAGCATTACCAGCATTTTTGTATTTTTTGAAAATAGAGTCTAAGTAGTGGAAGCATTTTCCATCATGAAGGCGAATAAGAGCAGCTGCTGTTGTAGATGGTGAATTTAAGATTGATCCATTTTTCCTTTGATATTTCATCACCTCTTCCCATTCATTTATATGAATCAACCCTTCTGCTACATACGCTAGATTGCTCGTTTTATCTTTCAAACTGTATTATTGGACATAGAGAAAATTATGAAATAAATAATATAAAGAGAAAAAAAAATATTTATGAGCATTATAAATGAGATCGGAGTATGAAATAATAAATATAAAAAGAAATTTTTTTTAAAAAAAAGAACCTTTGAATTATTAAATCTCTCTTGAGAAGCATTGACTCCACTGAAGATTGTTTAAAAGTAAGATTCAAGCCCATGTTGTTGGCATACTCAATCATGCTTGGAAATGTTATGTCAAACCCAACTGGAGAGTGTTGATGGGCGTCCGTTGCAGCCCAAATATTTGACTGAATAAAGTCCAAACCTGACATTAATATTATATTAATTAATAATTATAATAGTTAAGTATATTATTAATTAATTAATAAAGTCCGGAACCTAGAATTCTTATATTCTTTTACTCCAATGATTACATTTAATTAATTATAAGAAATTTAATCCACCGTTTTCTCTATGAAAAATATACATTTTCTAATTTTTTTTCAAAAATTATAATCGACACATATATATGCCAAGCCGACAACAAAGTAACATTAAGCAAAATAGACAAAATAGTTGAAATATCATTCTATCATTAGGTGGTGGTTAATGATACACAATTCTTACTTAAATTTGGATCAATGAATAAATTTATAAATTAATCTAATTATAACATAATTTATATCTAAAATAATAATTATTTTTTATATGTGACAAAAAATATTTCATTAAAATTTTCTTTTTGTCGTTTTTTTGGGTCAAAATTGACTTGGAAGAGTTTTTATAAGGGGGAAATTTGAACCTTTATGGATAAGTTGGTGGCCAGCGTTCCATGTTTGAAGAGCAAGAACACAAGCCAGTGTAGACGAGAGAGAGTCCTTAATGAGCGATGGATGGGTAAGATCAAGAGCCCATGATCCATCTGGCTGTTGATTCTCTATTACCCAATTTAAACATTGTGGAAAACAAGGTTGGTTTGAAGCATCAAGTGAAGGCACCATTGCAACCCATGCTGTGTCGTATGAGGAAACTGATAATTCCACTTTCTTCAACATCTCTTTGATTCTTAAAGTTGAGCTTTCAGTATCCTGTCACATTATTGGACAAAAAAACAGCTGAATCAATATTGACTTACTTGGAATTATATTTTTTCTTATTTCCGTAAAATTTTTGAGATATCACACGTTAGTGGTTATAAGATCTAAGGATTCTTTTACAAATTGTGTAATTCTCTTCTCTTGAAGTAACTTTTAAGAAAAAAAATTTACCTAATTTTTATATATTTATTACTGACTTTTAGAAAAAGTTAAGTTTAATGCCCATTTATCTATCTTAATTTCTATGTACTTATTACTTAATTAGTTAATATCTATAAAAAAAATTAATAAATTTGTAAATTAATTTAATATAATTTTATTATATATGAAAAATAATAATTTTACCTATAGATATTATCTAATTTAAGTAATATATTCAGAAAATAATACTATCCAGAAAATAATATATTCAGAAAATAATACTATCCACCGCACTTGAGTCATTGTTGTGTTAATTAATTTATTAGTTATAAAATTGAATATTAAAATTATAAATTTGAATTGTTAATTTATATTATAATATAATTTTTGGAGTATAGGATACTAGTTTACTAGTAAAAAAAAATGTTATAACTATATATTTGGGTTGTTTTTATGATAAAATATTTTATCTAATTAGATGCATGAAAAACTTTATAAAAAGTTTATAGCATGTCTTATATACAAATTAACCTATACACATGATAGTTTGTGATTCATTTCAGAAGTTGCATGACAATGGCATTCGATAAATTGCTAAAAATCGTCCCAATTTGAAGTTTATATTTGTTTTCTCATTGATCATTTTATTATTAAACTATTCCTGTGAAAATTGAAAAGTAAAAAGGTTTAGATATTATTTGTCAAAATATCACATTAACCCTTGTATTTTTTAGTTTTTTCGATTGAATCCCTGAAATTTTATTTTGACATGTTGAGTCCTTATACTTTTTTTTTTTTTTTATACCAATTGAACCCTTTTAATAATATAAAAATAAAGCGATGAAAAATGCTCTCACAAATTTGTCTGTAAGTGCTCAATAGTTTTAAAAAATAAAGATAAGAAAGAAAAAAATTATCACTAAAATATCAAGACACTAGAAGTTATACAATAAAGTGTATATTCAAATAGTTCATTTAGATTTATAAAATATTAATATTTTTATAATTTTACGTTTTTTTTGTCTCTTTCTCTCTTAATATGGTATAGTTTTTAATTGATATTTTTCATAATATCTTATTCCACATTATAAACCACAAAATTTTCAAATTATATATATATATATATATATATAACAGATAATTACTGACAAATTTGTGAGAATATTTTCTGTTACTATATTGTCATGTTGTTTAAAAGGGTTCAATATGTATGAAAATAAAAGTGTGTTAAAATAGAAGCATAGGAGTTCAATAGAAAAAAAAATGAAAAGTACAAGGCTAAATGTAGTATTATGCCTGTATATTTCATACAGATATATTCCATTATTTTATTACAATTAAGTAATATAATTCCACTTTGAAAAAAAAAAAGTATTATAATTCGTTTTTTTAAAAAAATATTTTTTTGACCCTAACAAGAAAAAAAATGATTAAATATTATAATTGTTTATCCTCATTTACAAGTGAATGCATGACTTACTGTTGGAATCTTGATTCTCTGGTTTAATTGTCCAAGAGTTGAACCTGCCCAGAAAAATTAATAAACATCTCTCCATCAGCAAAAATAAATATATAAATAAATAAAAATAGAAAAATAGGAAAAAGTAAAAAAGAAAAAAAGAAAATCTATCCATATGTATGACGAAAAATAAAAAAGCTGTTGTAATTTTATTCTAGCACAATTTTGGAATCAAACTCAATTTTGCTTATTATAATTATTTATTTATTTATTTATTATTTTAATGATGTCCAAGTCTGATATGAACACTGGGGCAGAGCCATATGGTAGATAAGGAGGGCAAAATATAAAAATAAATAAATATCCAAAATGATTCAGGCTCATAGAAATAATGTTGCAGGCTGAGCAAAAACTTTAAGAACATTATTGAATAAATAAGTAATGAACATTATGCAGAGCCATGTGGACGTTTGAGCTGAATCAGTCAGGCTAATAAAAATAAATAAAAATCCAAAATCAGGATAAATGCGAGTAATGTGATTGAGTCATGTGTAGGAGTGCAAAATTGAACTGAAATTAATCTTTGATTATCTCTAGTGACTGATGCGGGTATCTAAGCCCGTACAGAAGAAGACGAAGAAGAAGAAGAAGAAGAAGAAGAAAAGACACCTGTTAGAGGTTTGGTCTCCCATTGTGATCCTTGAGAGATGATTTTGAGATTATTTGTGCTGGACAACAACATTTCTGCTAGTGGGTTTGTGTAAGAAAGGGAGAAAGGCAAAGAGTGATATACAGATGACGGAGTTGTAAGAACTTCGAGAGTATATGTATGGGAGAACTTCGATAGTATACATATATATAGAAAGGGGTGGGCAGATAGGAGATGGTCAGGGAAAGAATGAATAAAATAAATTATGCTAAAAGCCAAGCTACGGGTGAGGCTAGCTGGGGGAATTCCCATAGAATAAAAGATACGTATATATAATTTTCCTATAAAAATAATCTAATTTAATTAATAATTTATATTTGATAAAATAATTTATTTAAAAAAAATATAATCTTTAAAATAAAAAAAGCTAGTAAAATTAATTTTTTTATAAACTATTAGATTATAATTTTTTATACCCTTATTTTCTTATCATTTTATAATAATAATATAATTATTAAATTATATAATATTTAAATAATAATAATAATAATAAGAAATATTAAATGATAAAAATAGACATATTTATTATATTGTGATAAGATAATTAATATAATTTTTATATTATTTAATATGCATATATATTATATAATTTGTTTGTATTATATATTTAAATAAATTTTATATAATATTTTTTATTATTATAAATATATCATTTTATATTTTTTAGCTAATTTTACTAAATATTTTTAATTGAATTAACTAAATTATCATATATTAGATTATCAATTACGACTAGATTATCAAGTAAAAAGATAAAAAAAAAACTTTTTTTTATTCACATTTTTATTCATTGACTGTCACTAAACTTATATCCTAATTATAACTTTTTGAATACAATTAGGAGGAATTAAAAAATAATTTTTTTTTACTGAAATATATTTAAAATATAATTTCAATGACCTGATAAAATTTATCTTGTCCACGTAAATATATAATATGACACTCAAAATTAGGTAATTGTGTTTATGTATTATCTTACATAGGAAGACTCCGATACCAAATCACTGTTAACGTCAACAATTCAACTATTGATTTCACTAAAACTGTTAAAAGTGATTTTTATTAGAAAAAATTAGTTTAATAATTTTTGTGGAAAAAAATTAAAAGTTTATTTGTTAGCAACTAATACAAAAATAACCTTGTATGAAATTTACACTTTTATTCACTATCACAAATTGCTAATTTGTTGATTTATGTCTCTACTTTTCATCAAACATACTTGATATGACATGTATTTGAAGTGTTAAGATAATTACCCAATAATTATTCGAAAAATGGTTAAATAATTTACATTTTATATAAAAAAAACTTAATTATTCTTTATGTCTTTAATTAATATAGTGAAATGAAATAAGAAAAATATAAATGTATAATAGAGAAAACAAAAAACAAAAATAAAATAAAAAAAAAACTATTATTTATAAAATATAAATCATCAATCCCATTCAATTATGTCATCATTTTGTTTGTAATTTATGAATTCTATTCCCCTCAACAACTTACGGGTCAATATTGGAAGCTTGACTTATTTAAGAAATTCCAATATTTTAACTGACTATTGTTGAAAATTCTATACATTTTTTAAACCCATAGTCTTACAAATATTCAATATCTTTTTCTTTTATCCTTTAGTTACTAGAAGTTCCAACCAATTCAAGATTTAAAGTCATAATCACCCAATAAATACTATTAAACTAAAATTTATTAATATATTATAAATCAATTTTAATTTAATAAAGTGATGATTTTAAATATGTCATGAAAATGAAAAATTCTTACAAAATAAATTTTTTTGAAGAAATGTAATTATAGACTCTGTTTTTTCATGTGTCAAAAAGATTTTAAAATTTCTTATAACTATTTTGAAAACTTTAAAATTGAATTTTAATTTATTGAACCTCATTTTTTTCCTTTTTTATTTTTATCAAAGGAAGTAAGAACAATTTGAACTTAATATTTCATTCAAATTGAAATAATAAACTATATTCGGTGTATTCTTACAACAACATCCGAAATAAAATATTCTTAGGAAAACCAAATTTTTATTTTGAGTCTAAGTTTCACATTAAACATTTTGGAATTTATTTCCCACATAAGACCGTACTTGAGAATTTCTTTTTAGATTTGTATTAAAATTATCAAAGTGGACAAAATAATGAATTAAAAATTCACGAAAATTTTCATCTTCAAAATTCTAAACTTATTCAACTAAATATATTTTATTTTCCTTTTACAATTCATTCTTTGGGATTGCTAGTTAGACCGTCCAATGAATTGGGTCATTTTCCGATCAGATTGTTATTAAAATGAACACTTTCTTAAGAACGAAAAAGAAATTCTCTATATCAATTTTGTAAAAATTTAAAATAATTTAAAATTATATTCAATTCTTTAGATTTAATTTTTTTAATCTATTAATTAAATAAGAAATTTATACCAAATTGAATATTTTTATTTTTTTAAATAATGGTTTAAAATACTCATATCCGAGAGTTAATACTGAATTACAACTTTCAAAATTTAGATTACGACAAAATTTTTGGTAAATCTTAACATAATAAAACAAAAAAAAAATGAAACATATAAGTTTATGTGATTTCTTTTTTGTATAGAGCATGATTGTCAACCTAGGCTGTATCGGCTGGTCGGATCAAAAAATTGAAAAACAGCTACTAATCTGCTAATTGACAGCTCAAATTTGATATGAATTATTAACTGCTACAGTTTTACACCGACAGCTAACTGCTACAGCTATTAATTTTTTTTACTGCAATTTCATGAAATTTCAAAGTAATTAATATGCAATTTGTTCACTGACTTTGGTTTGGTACTTTGGTCAATGATGAGGCAAATTAATCATTAAAATAAATTATTTCTTTCCACTAAAATATACATACTCGTTAGCAGCCTTAGCTGACTCTTAAGGCACAGGAGAAAAAAGGTCATGAATAAATTAATCCAAGGAAATGAGAAATGAGGAATGAGAAAAAGAAAATAGCCTCATTTCCTTTTCATGATGGAAGGTTCAGTCGAAAACCATGAGCGAAATAATTATTAAGTAGAAAAAAAAAAAAAATCTTTCTGTTAATTTGTAATATAATTCACTCATTTTAAATATCGGTAACCTCAGATTTTATTCAATTAATTTCAATTTTATGAAATCAATTAACTTTAGTATATTAATTCTAAAGCTATTTGAATTTTTTTTTTAAAAAACTCAGATTGAAATTGTTAATGAATTAAATTGTGAATTTCTATGCAAGAAAAATGTAAAATTTTAGAAAGTTAGTAATAAATTTATAGTAAAAGATTTAATCAACATTATGACTCTTTGTAATGATAGTGTGATTGTTAAAACCTACTGAATTTCATGTCGTCTCATCTTTAATATAAGGTTTCATAAGATTTATTCAATTGCTCATTGAATAATTTTTTTTTCTAATTATTTTATTTTAGTTTATCAGCAGATAACATTTGCTTCTATCTTTATGTATCATTCAAATTTTTATTTTCCATTATCTTCTACATGGTTAGTTACTGCATGTGTATATAATCAATTCATGTATCTATTAGGAAATATAATATAGAGGAAATTGTTAATATAGTATTAGCTCATTGAATAAACTTTTTTTTCTAATTATTTTATTGTAGTTTATCAGCATATAACATTTACTAACTCCCTATCTATCTCTTATGTATCATTCAAATTTTTATTTCCCATTATCTACTACATGGTTAGTTATTGCATGTGTATATAATCAATTCATGTATCTATTAGGAAATATAATATGGAGAAAATTCTTAATATAGTATTTTAGGAAAAGATCATAACAGAAAGATCTGAATCATGTGTTTTACATAGTATTTTTAAGATAAATTTGCCTCCTACCACAAGTGTTTAGAACGACTGATGTTTGTCTCCCAGGATATAACAGATTAAATAGCAAAAGTTGAACACACAATAATTACTCACAGTGAACTGAAAATGGTATTTCTCTATTACAACAAGAAAGGAAGAAGGAAATAAGAAGAATTTATATTTTGAAGAAGCTCATCTAAAATGAAGAGAATCATCTATATATATATATATATATATATATATATATATATATATATATATATATATATATATATATATATATATATATATATATATATATATATATATATATATACACACTAGAGGAAAGAGAGAAGAAATAATTGTACTTTTAATGTCCATTATGGCTACAATTTAATCAAAATTAGATTTGCATATCTAATTTTGTAACTCAAAAAACTGTAGAAACTTAAAAGTCGAAATCTAAAAAACTGTTTGACACCTCATTGTAGTGGGTGCGACACAACGTCACACGTACGACAGGTTTCACCCGCTCAACATCGCGTGCGCGACATGTTTTACCCGCTTACTATCAAGTGTGCGACAGTGGTAAATATTTTCTATCCGTGATAGCTTGTGTCGCGATGACCTTTTAAAAATTTTCAGAAATAAAAAAAAAAAAAAAGAGTAAAAGTTGGGTTTGGACCACGATATTTTGACTTGACATTCGTGTGTGCAGATTGCGTATCCATGCATTAGCCTTGGTTCGGTCTATAAATTTGCACCTTCTTGTGTCTGTGCACATGAGATAGGGTCTTTCATTTTACTCATTTAACAAACTAAGGATAAGTTTCTATATATAAATTTTTCTCCCAATTTTTCATCTTTTCTATGTGAAAATTCCTCACATTTGAATTTCCTTCTCTTTAACAAGGAACTTACTTTGAGCTTCAATTTCTTATTCACACATTCACTATTTTAAGTATATGAATATCATAATTCATAATTTTCATGTAAAATAACACATATTCTGGTTATCCTTTCAAAATCGAGTTATGAGACTCATCCGAATATCACTATCAAAATCGTCCATTAACTGCAATTTTCCAACAATATCTGTAATTGTTGAGGGAAATAATCAATAAAACAAAACAAGTCCACAACTTATTTTACTGACTTGGTATTAAAGTCCAACCTCTCACCATGTCTTCTTCTTCTTCTTTCATGGTTGTTCTTTCTCTTTCCAATCTCATCTCCTCTTCTTCTGCCACCACACCTACTCATATTCATCAAACTTAATCCAAAAAAATTATATCTTTTGGAAGTTACAATTCACACCTCTGATTAATTTCTATAATCTTCATGGAATTCTTGATAGAACTAAAACACCACCGTCAAAAAAACTGATTAACTCTTCTACAAATCAGAAAAAGATCAATCCGCTTATGTCACATGTTTCAATAAAGATCAACTATTGCTCTCATGGTTCTTATCCTTAATTACAGAGAAAGTTTACCCTCTTCTTATTGGCCTAAACTTAGTTTCTAAAGCATGGAAAGTCCTGGCCACAACTTATAAAACGTCTCCTAAATATGACCTAGTTAATAAGATGAATTAGAAGATATAAGTGCAAGTCTACAACTTATTTTATTGACTTGGAATTAGAGCCCAACCTCTCACCATGTCTTTTTTTTCTTTTTCTTCATCCATGGATGTTTCTTTTCTCCCCATTTTCATCTTCTTTTTTGCTACCACCACACCTACCCATATTCATCAAACCTTTTCCATCAAACTTAATCTAAAAAATTATACCCTTTGGAAGCTGCAATTCGCACGTCTGATTAATTTTTACAACCTCCATGGAATCCTTGATGGAACTGAAACAACATCGCCAAAAAAACTGATTAACTCTTTTACAAATTAAAAAAAATAATTTCACTTATATCACCTGGTTCAATAAAGATCAACTATTGCTCTCATGGCTCTTATTCTCAATTATAGAGAAAGTTTACCCTCTTCTTATTAACCTAAACTCAACTGCTGAAGTGTGGAAAGCCTTGGCCATAACTTATATAACGTCCGCTAAATATGACCTAGTTAATAAGATGGATTAAAAGTCATAAGTGTGTTTAAGAGAAAAAAGTTAAGAAAATATAAGAAAAGTGAAGAGTTATGTGTTCACGCCCATCATTGATTGGTCACACTCGTGAATATCATCAGATATCAAATGCGAATAGTTGTTATTTCTCTCTCACATGTCTAAAAATTAAAAAAAAAACAAACCTAAAACTTGAAATTCCTTCACACTAGAGATCAATGTCTTTGTTTTTCCTTTGATTCTTGAATCTAAAAGACCTAAATAAAAGTAAAGATCAATATTTCATCAAGTTCTTGTAAAAAAGGAGCATAAGGAAATGAGTTTCCTAAGGAAGCTGATCCAAAAAAAAAAAGAGGAGTCTGAATCTTTCATCTAGTTGTGTTTCCTTTAATCTTAGTAAAAAATCATATTTTTTCTTCTTCTTTACAAGTTTTCATAGTTTTATAGTGTTAAACAATTTATGGTAAATACTCATTTCCAAATAGGTTAGATTTTGGCTTAAGATTGAGTTTTTATGGTTAAAAATCTCTCCTTAAGTTGATTAAAGGTTATAGTATGAGTTAGTAATGGGTTATATGAGATTAAGGATATAAATAGGTTGAAAGTTAGGGTTTTATCATTTATGGCTTTAAAGGTTAAGTTTATGATTAGAGAAATTGATATAGTTGTGTTATATGTGATAGGAGTTGGAAGAGAATGTGGTGAATCCCATCAAGTGGATAAGTAAGTTTGAGGAAAACTTAGTTTTTAAGCTTTCATTAGAGGTATATACATATATGCATTTAAATTCTCAAATTGTGGTATGTTGTGTGTTAAATGTTTTAAATGCTAAATATTAATTGTAATAAGTTCTAATGATATAATTAATAACATAAGAATATGAGTATTAAATGATATATGTATAAATGCTAAGTTAAGTATGAAGTGTATCGATAGTAGGATATGGGATTGCTTCAATAATTCCAAAGGTGCATTTAATGATGATAGTTAAAAAGGTTGAAAGAGGTATTAATAAAGTTATAAAAGGGTTGTTGAGCTATAAATGCTTAATATGATATTTAATGACTTTGGTAATGTAAGTTGTGATTATCATATGTTTAATTGTGACCATTATATATTCTTGGATGTTTATTAATGTTATGACATGACAAATGTATGAATTGATGATAATGTTGATAGAAAAAAGTTGTCATGAGACAACCATTAGAGCCATTGCATGTGGATTATATTAAATGTCTTGTATTTATATTGTAACAGTTGAAAAATCTTGATTCACACCTATGATTAGGTGTTCACAATAGTAAATCTTCATACCAAGAACAGAGTCAGACCCGTGATTAAGTCTTCACACCCTTGAAGAAATGTGCAATTATCAACAAAAGCTTTCACGACCAATTTTACGGTTTGGTTCACGGGTAGGAATACCTGTAAATGAGCCTTCAAAGTTTGCTTAACACAAAATATATTATTTTCTTTTATGATATAATGTAATGACCATACACATATTTTCACAATGACATGTTACAAATATGAGATATACAACTTATTTTACTGACTTAGTTATAAAATAAATTTTATTAATAGATGATTCTTTCCATGGGTAATATCAAATAATAGACGATTGCATAAATTGACATTTCTTCGATGAAATAAGCATGAATTTGAGTCCATCAAATGTTGGAAAGTGGTGCAATGGAAAAATAAGGCATGATTGAGTCAACATTGAATAATCCAATTTTCAAGGCTATATTTCTTGAACCATCTACTAATATTCGTGTATAATTATGGATGATTCTATGACCTTGTTAATTTTCTTCTAAGTGGAGCTATGTTTTAGGGCTTGTTAATTAAGTAATTTGTCACTCTAACAGATAATATTTTCTTTATTCAGTTCTAATTTAACTGAGGTTAAAGGGCACTTAATTATGATATAATTGATTTAAAAAATAATTTCAAATGAAAATGAATTAGCCTCATTCGTAATATTTAATTCTAAAAGAAAAAAACCTACAATAGAAGTTTTATTATTGGATTAATTGCACCGGCAATCATTGAACTTTATATTACTTACCATAAAATTATAATACTTTTTTATTGTAGAAAAATCACTAAACTTTGCTCCCAATTATACTAAAATCATCTTCAACTAATTTGGCTGAATTGACAATCAGAAAAATGATGTGGTAGCTAAGTTGGCACTAGATTTTGCCAAGTCATCGTCTACGTAGATAACACATTAGTTATTTCATATAATTGTATCACATAAGTCGCTATGTGATATATCCAGTTCGAGAAAGATGATACATTTCGGTTAATTTCACCATTCGTCACTAAATTTTGCTTCATTTTCGACAAAAATTACTAAATATTTTTTTTTGAAAAGGTAAAAAAAATTGTTTTTATTTACTTAAATAACTTCCGACTAAATGATATGAATAAGTAACTAGAAATCTAACATGATTGTTGATGTAACACCTTATTTTTACAAAAAAATGAATTTGTAATTTTTTTCGAAAATAAAGCAAAGTTTAGTAATTATTGGTAAAATTAATTATAACATGTCATTTTTCTCCTACTAGATCTATCACGTGACAGCTGACGTGAAACAATTTTAAAAATTGCTAATGTATCATTTACATGGACGATGACATAGAAAAATTTAGTATCAACTCAGCAGTTATATCATTTTTCTAATTGTAAGCTCATCCAAATTAGATTGAGATGATTTTTGCAAAAAAAAAATTGATGTTTAGTTATTTTTTTGCAAGAAAAAAAAGTAATATAATTTTACAAAAAGTAATAGAAAGTTAAGTGTCCTTCTGTACAATTAATCCTCCCATTACCTCATGAATAAGTAGTCATTCATTTTTCTCCTTGTTAATTAGATTAGATTTTAAATTAATTAGAATAAAAGGAAAATGTGTTGTTTGATAGACAAAATTATTCATTTAATTTATTTTATATGATATTGCACACAAATTTTTTCATTTATTTTTTAAAAAAATATTTAAATTGTTTCTTTTGTGTATAAAAAGTTAAAAAATAATTTTTTATTATATTTCATTTATTAAAAATATAAATTTTAATGCATTTGCCAATATTACCCATCAAATTGATTAGAATTATTGCGATATGATAAATTATTATACAAAAATTTATAAAAATTATATTAAATTCATTAAATAAAAAAAAGAGGAATTAAAAAATATATTTAAACTTACTTTAATTATCTATGTAGAATAATAAAACAAATAAACAACAATGAACCACAAAAATAACTAGAAAATAATTCAAGAAATGAAGTAGCAAAAACATGATGATTGGTGATACAAATCAAGAAAGAAAAAGAAAAAAAAGGTTTTGGGCTTTGAAAACTCGTGTAGGCTGGCGATGGATGATGGCTGTCAATCAAAAAGACATCTCCAATGATGGTCCCTCAAACACAATCAGCGAAGATGACAGAATATTGCAATTAAATGTACAATACACACCCAGATTCTAAAGTAAAAATTGAACGATAAAATAAATATTAGAATTGGATATTATTCTTTCTTGAGTGGAACTGTTATTGCCGAGTTATTACTTGCTTAAGCTAATGGTGCTGCTCTGGTTATAACTTCGAGAAAGTCCTGCCGTATATTTTAATTTGAATTTTTTTTTTATCTTCGTGAGATAATTACGAGTTTTCGTCTAAACTAATATAAAGTTAACTATATTATATTTATAAGTGTTTATTTTATCTTTTAAATTTTCGATATGATAAGATTGTGTCTGACAACAAATATAATCATATTTATAATTATATTACCTACATAAATTGAAATGAAAATTTTCATCTCCATAATTAATTTAATGATTTAATTTTTCAAATTGACACAAACATTAGTTATTAAATCTATCATTAAATTCCCAAATTACTAATTTATACATACAAAAGCTAGCTTTAAATGCACAGTATCTACAAAGATATTAGAATTTCTATGAATACTTTATTATAAGCTGTAGTCTGTAGAAAGGTATCCTTAACATGGACTATATTGCCAAGAATCACATAAATCCATAGTTGGAGAACTAAGAATTAACAATTCTAGGGAACAACAATTGGGTCATTAATGACAGCATTTACTCCACTGACCATCTTGCTCGGAGAAGAAAAACCATCTTCACTCATGTAGAAAAGGTGCAAGTCTTTGCTCGTCATCCAGAACAAATCCTTGCAAGCTTTAGGTACAATGCTTCCCTCTGTTTGCAGAACTATCCTAAGCAATTCTCTCCTGTGCGTCTCAATTGTCCTCGCCACCTCTTCTTTTGCCTCCTCTTCGGTTATCGCCCCATTGCTATGTAAAACTCTTAGCGATACGCTGTTTAGTTTTCCTTCTGCAATATCCTTCTGTTTAAAAAAAAAAGAAAAATTGTGAGATTGGCATTTGGAATTTAGGAAAAAAAAAAGACTTAATGCATGTGAAATCCCTTTTATTTGCTATAATTAATCACTTTGCCTTTTATACACATTTTTTATATACGTTACTTTTTAGTAATCTCTTTTTGTTACAATAACCCCCTAATTATTCAATTTAGAGTTCAATGGCATAGCACTATGTAGATAGATGTTCACTAAATCACATACTATGTCAATATTACGTCAAATTAATAAGGGTAATTGAACCTTAAATTGAATAATTAGGGGCTGATTGTGACAAAAAAAAAAAAAAAAAGCAAATATAGGAGATCATGTACATATGTACAACAAAATGAGTATAATGCCCCAAATGATCAATCGATATAAGTATAGCTGGCTACACATGTATTAAGCTGGAAAAAAATCAAGTTATTATATATAATCTTATAGGCAGTTAATTGGATAGCCTACCTGAGCAGTTACATAATCGTTGCAAAGTCTACCAATCAAGCTCATATGCATAAATAGATTTTGGTATTCTTCACTGCTCACAACCTCCTCAGACATTTTCTCCACAAAATAAAGAGCTATGAGAACTGTAGGCCCCAATCCAATTGTTATACACCCACTTTCTGTGTATTCTTCAATTGTTGGTACTTTGTATCTTACATACTCAGCCTCCTTCAGCATTGCCTTGAGAATGCAAATCCACTGAATGCACAACAAAAATTTGTTATTATTTTTCACACTATAAGGGGAAATAAATCGTTCAATTAAATCTAATTAGTCCAATAAATCAGGTTGTTGACGATTATTACGATGTCAATTAGGTGTCTTTTGACGCATCGTCCTTGAAACTTTCGAGCTTTATCTGCAAGCTCATTCAACGCGTCGTAGATTGCATAAAAGAGTATCTCTACTTCCTTTGTCATGAAGCCGATGGATTCATGTTCATCCCATCTAAAATTCATCTCAATTTATTAGAAGAAAGTACGAAAGAACGATAGTTAGTACTAAATAATTAATGATACCTGCATACCTTTCAACCAAGCTGATTAGGTTTAGTAATTCTTCCATAGAACCACCATGATCAAAGAAATCATCAACAACAGTTATAAGGGCAGCATTTTGAGTCCATGACAATCGAGCATTGCAGAATTCGGGTTCGAAAAGTTTAGACGCAATTGAAAAAAAGCAATATACAACCTTTCGTCTTGCATACCTCTGCTTATCCAGGCCATATTTGTTTTCCCATCTGCAAATAATGTTGATAGACAATATTTAAATTATTCTAAACAAACCTAGAGTTATCTTTTTAAAGAAAATTATTATGTAGTACTAGCATATGTATTTAATGATCTCGTTTAGTCTAAATTTTTAAATAGATTCAGTTTATCATATCATCCGTAGACTAATATAGTCACACAGTGATATATATGTAGATTCATTAATTGTTAACCAATATGAATAAAACAATTAAATGTGTATTATTATATGATTAGATTAGTCTATAAATGACGTAATAAATCGAGTCTACCTAAAAATTTCTCCATGTCTAGATAAGTATTTTCCGAATGTATACACTTATTTTATATAATAATTACTTCCTTCCAGGAAATAAAAAAAAATTAAAGGAAAAATGAAGTAATTGTTGAGTTACCTTTCAATATAGGCAAGTTCTTTCTTAATTATGGACTGGCATTTATTGAAGTCTTGGGATGAAAATGCCAAGAGAATTCTCTCATCAACTTTTAGAAACCTAGAAAAAGTATGGACAGCTTAAGCTTGATTATCAAAAGGTAATTTATTGTTTACAAGAATATATATATAGAGAGATTTAATTGTACCTGTAAGATGTTTTATGAAGTCTGATATTCTCTGTATTGTAATTTTCGATATAATTTCTATTTTCAATTCTCTTCAAACTTGCATGAGGATGCTTTAGAGCATAATCTACCTGAAATGATGATCAAGTTTACAAGTAGCGGTCCATATGGCAATTGTAATAGAGAGGAAAATTCATTAGAGAAATAAATATAAATCTGATATATTTTGATTAAAAAATTATATATAGCGTAAAAATAATTTTAAACTACTTCTTATAATAATATTTAATTTCTCATGAAAAAAGTGTAAATGTCAATGTAAGAGTGATAATCTCATGAAATAGTTTAAATTATACAATTTTCAATTAATTTAAGTCAATCTAATATTTCAAAAAAATAAATAAAATTTTAACCTCATTTTGCAGAGCTTTGTCCGAAATAGCCCCATTAACTAACTCCACTTTAAGATAAGTTGCTGTCCAAGTATAAATTCTATCAAGAATAGGTTCATCCTGGAAAATTGTGAGCTGTGAAGCCTTGAATAATTCGAGTGCAGACTTCGTATCCTTCGCATATAACGATTTCTCTTCTTCCTCAAAGTTTGCCAATGCATCTGCGTCATTATTTGAAATATCTTACATATCTCTGATGAAATCCACTGATAGATGATAGAATAGCGACAGGAATCCTGTTGCCGCCAAGAGTTGGGGTGTTTTTGCAGAATGAATAAATTCAAAATTTTACCTGAAGAAACATCATATCCATTCATCCGCAGGTGACGAAACGCCATGGCACAACATTTAGGATCAAAAAATATTTCTTCATTTCCCTGTGTCCATAATCTGAAAACCAACTAGTGTTACTTTCTAACTTTTTGGCTACATATTTAAAATAGTGAAACAACATATAATTTCACAACGTCAAACTGTATTACAATCATTTAGGGACACACCTCATCACAAAACCGTGGCGATTTTGTGAACACATGATAATTAAATAACAGGGATGATATTCATTAGCCAAGAGTGCATGATAGTTGCTAACTGAGAGCACAGGAGAAACCAACTCAAGACTTGGATTCTCATTAGGACGAAAATAGAAAGGACTGGAAGGAGCGTCTTCTGGTTGCGCCCCCATGGTTTAGGAAGAAAATTGGAAGTAAGAATAAGAAACTAGCTAGAGAGCTCTGTTACCATAACAGAGTAATTGGAGAAAATGAATAACTGCTTCTATTGCATTCAAGAAGATTGTACAACTATATATATATATATCCATGAGAAGTCTATGCTAACAAGCTTTTAGAAGGCTCTAACTCTAACTAATTGAAAATTGACTTAATAAACATTGATATCAGCTGTTGACACAGCTTGATGAGCTGAATTCTCCTTGTTGACTTGGTTGATGAATATCATCCATGTTACTAACCCATATAGCCCATTCCATAATATGTAATCAGGCAATGGGGAATTCCAGTAGATGGATCCACATCACATAACACACGCACCCAAATTACTTAGATTTCTTTTTTTTGGAAGAAGTAGAAATGGGACAAGGAAGGGCTAAACTATTGTGTGCAGGCTGCAGCCATTGAATTAATTCAAATCTAGGCAATATTAATTCTTTTTTTCCCAGACATTGATAATAATAACAAAAAAAGGTGGGCAATCGAATTACCTATATATGTCATCCAACACTGTTTCTTTTTCTTTCTTAACATGTCTGTCAATTCCTAATTTTTCCAGTTCGTCAATTAAAAAAAGACGAATGTAGATATTCAAAGGATAAATTGTAGGAACTGCAAGGAAAAATTACTATTATAAATAATCTTGGAGTAATTGAATAGATATAAACAATATAGTAATATTAGAATCAATCATCACCTCCATTGTTGAATTTTTTTACTAATGAATCTAAGTAGTGGAAGCATTTTTCATCATGAAGGTGGATAAAAGCAGCCGCAGTTGAAGATGGTGAATTTAAGATCGATCCATTGCTCCTTTGATATTTCATTACCTCTTTCCAAGCATTTGATTCAATTCCAATCAATCCTTCTGCTACATATGCTAGATTTCTTGTCTTATCCTTCAAACTTCAATTGAAGACACTTGCAATTAGAAGCCATATTAATTAATTCTCTAGATTGTTAATCTATTATGATAATCGATAAGCAAGGAGTGCTAACTAATTTTCCCTTATTTTCTTTTTGTCATCTTCATTATTTGAGTGACACATACTTTTTATGTGGGTCCTAAAATATTAAAAGTGAAAGTATGAATCATTCAAAGGATAAAAATGATAATAAAGAAAGTAATAAGAGGAAAATATTTTGCATTTCTCTTCATAAACAAAGACACAATATGAAATAAAAATTAATGTGGAGATAGAAGAATACGGACATTGGGCAGGCCCAAAAGATTACCTCATAATTTCCAAATGTCTCTTATGGAGCAACGCCTCTAGTAAAAATGGGTCCAAAGAAAGGTTCAAGCATAAGTTGTTGGCATTCAGAATCATACTGGGAAATATTATGTCAAACCCAATTGGAGAGTTTTGATGTATGTCCATGGCAGCCCAAATGTTAGACCCAATAAAGTCCAAACCTAGTAATAATCAGAAATTTAATCTCAGTTTTCCGGTGAAATAAAAATTTATGTTAAAAATTATTTTTTTATACATTGCTGAAAATCTGAATTCTTTTAAAAAATATTTTTTTTCACTTATTTGCAAAGAAATTATTATTATGATTCTATTTAATTCGTAGTCTAAATTGCATTTTTAAATTTTAACTCCTAACTTTTTCCATTTTGTAACTCAATTTAATTAGTATTACTATTTTAACCAAAACTCATTAATAATATATAACTTATTAGTCGGTAAAAGAATAATTTGATAACTAAATTTAGGCTCGCTATAAGAATTGTAGAATAATAATAATAATAATAATAAAAGAAATAAAAGATTTTTATAAGGAGAAATTAATGTAAACCTTTATGGACAAGTTGGTGGCCAACGTTCCATGTTTGAAGAGCAAGAACGGAAGCCAGTGTAGAAGAGAGAGAGTCCTTGATGAGCGATGGATGGGTAGGATCAAGAGACCATGATCCATCTGGCCGTTGATTCTCTATTACCCAATTTAAACATTGTGGAAAACAAGGCTTGTTGGAAGCATCAAGTGAAGGCACCATTGCAACCCATGCTGTGTCGTACGAGGAAACTGATAATTCCACTTTCTTCAACATCTCTTTGATTCTTAAAGTTGAGCTTTCAGTATCCTGTCACATTATTGAAAAAAACAGATTGACTTACTGGGATAGTTGTTGAGATACCAATCTGACATCTAAGGGCCCTTTGATGATTCGGACAATGTTATTCCATTGAGTTGCTCTTCTCTTGTAACTTATAGGAAGAGTTAGTTCCAATAATCATTTACTTAATTTCTACATATTGTTACTAGCTTTTAGGAAAACTTAAGTCCAAAATCAATTTATTTACCTTAATTTTTATGTACTTACTATTTGATTAATTGATTTCTATAAATTTTTTAATAAATTTATAACATGATCTTGTTTATATATATATTAATGAACATGAAACAAAAACACAAAAAACTTATGCCATAATCCTTCTGGGCAAGGCTACTCCACTAATATCCCCCAAGATAATTAAACTAGCACCGGGCGGAGGATGATCATGCCACATTGACTGCTCCTCCTGGTCATAAGCAAGATTTGCAAGGAAATTTGCCAACCTATTGGCTTCACGAAAAATGCGGACAACTCTAACATCCCACTTCTTACGCAGCAAGGAAAGCCCACCTCACTTGGATTATTTTTGTGTTAATTAATTTATTAGTTATAAAATTGAATATTAAAATTAAATTTTGAAATGCTAATTTATATTATAATATAATTTCTAGCGTATCGGATACTAGTCGACTGGTAAAAAATAAATAAATTATGAAAAACATTGACTATTGTACACTTTAAAGATTATACAATTTGCCTCTCGTATTTTATTATATTTTATTAATATGTCATTACGTTAAATTTTTTTATTGGAAGGACATTATATTGTAATGAAATGATTAAAAAAAATTATTATTTATCTTTTGAAGTTTAATTTATTGTATTAATACTAGTACAAGTTTGATTTACTATATTAGTATCTCTTGAAATTTGACATATCATCTTAGTATAGTTGAGTAAAAGAGAATATTAGATAGCTGAACAAAAATAAAACAGAATGAGCTTATAAATTTTCAAGCTCAGGATGTCAAACTTCAGGAGAAATAATAGTTTCCCCTAAATTATGTAATAAGTATATATTGGGTTGTCCAAGAGTGGGTGCTCATACTTGTGGAATCTTGACTCCCTGGTTTTGCGGTCCGATAGTTGAACCTGCCCAGCAAAATTCATAAACATCTCTCCATCAGCAAAATAAAACAACATAAAATAAAAAGACAAAAAAAAAGAGAAAATCTATACATAAGTATCATGACGAAAAAAAAAAAAAAAAAGAAGCTGCTGTGCTTTTCAGTTTATGCAATTTAGCTAATTGATGTTATACAATATTAATATTCTTTTATATTATTTAAGACACAATTTCTTATGGTGTTATATTTGTGCGCCATTAACAGGGTTCCCTCTCCTTAAGTATTTTTTTTTCTGTAATGTAATAATATCAATACACCTGTTCACTTAATGGGTTGGATTCAAACTCAATTTTGCATGTAAGTTTTTTTTATTATTATTTTTTTAATGATGTCCAAAAATAAAATGTTACAATTTTGGGTGGGTTCAAACCGAACACACCCCACCCCCCCAGTGTCTGATGAGAGTATCTACGCGGGTGAACATGTACGTATGACTGACTATTAAATTTTGATGTAAAGAAAAATGAAAAAGAAAAAAGAAAAGACACCTGTTAGAGGTTTGGTCACCCATTGTGCTCCCTGAGAAAAGTTTTTGAGATTATTTGTGCTACACAACAACATATCTTTCAATGGGTGTGTGGGAGAAAGAGAGAATGGGAAAGAGAGAATGGGAAAGAGAGATACACAGATGACGGATTTGTGAGAACTTTGGGTGGGGAGATGCGAGAGAGATCGTCAGGGAAGAATAAATAATATAAAATATGATAAAGCAAAGGTAGGAGTTAGGCATAGTTGGATAAAAACTTTTGACGTTTTAATAGGGTGATGTGATGGTATTCAACGTTTTCTTTTTGGTTTGCTGATGGTATTCAACTTTGAACGGATAGACTTTTCATTTCCTAAATCTCTTTCGAATCACTTTGTTTTGTAATATATGAATTCTATTCCACTCAACAACTTACGGGTCAATACTGCCAGCCTGACTCGTTTAAGAAATTCCACTATTGTTTAGTGACTTTAATCAGACGAAAAATCGAAAAGCAGCCACTAATCTGGTCTCGCTGAAGTTAATGGCCCTCTCTTTAATGAACCGGTGAAAAAACCTTTGAACTAGCCGATTAGACCGTGACCCGATTGGCTTATGGCTGGTTAGACCTCTTCCAAGGGCTTAAATATCCCCTCAATTAATTCATTTTCTATTGATATTCTTCGTCAAATTTAAAGATTTTTCCTATTTAATTTCTTTTGTCCATTAATAACTTTTTCCTTTTCCATTAATTAATTAGTTAAACTTGGACAACTTGATATGATCTTTTGCCTTTCATATATATTTTTTTCCTTCCAAATTTATGTGTAATATTTCTAAGATAGAGTTGAACATAGAAACTATTTACTATAATTCCCTTTGAATTAATTATTTCAATAATATAATGGCACCACAATCACCCCAACGAACACTTGGGTTGGTTTGAGTCTCGTGCAGGACTCTACCTTCCAAACATAAAAGCACCTTGAAATCCATTTCCATCTGGCTGTTGACTCTCTACTACCCAATTTAAGCATTGTGGAAAAAGGCTGGTATGAAGAATCAAGTGAAGGCACTATTGCAACCCATGCGGTGTGGTACGAGGAAACAGAGAATTCCACTTTGTTCAACATCTCTTTCATTCTTGAGATTTACAATTCTATATTCTGTCGTATAAAAGCTCAAAGTTTGACATCTCTAACGTTAAAATTTTATACTCTCTTGTATTTCACTTCAAATATCCATTTTAGAATCTTCAGGTTAAAATAAATATTAATTTCTATGAATTTTATAAGAATTTTTTCATTCAAATTTACTTTAATATCCTTTTTCATTTTCTTGAAATTTTAAAAATGAACCGTTTAAGTGAAAAAAAAAACTCAAAATAGACTTTTAAAGTGAAACGTATGTTTTTTTTGGGTATAAATATTTTATCATTATATGTACTTCTACCAGTTAATGTTATATTTACAGTATTTAAGTCTTCTCTCAATGTTTTAGAATAAGAATGCGATGTTGACTAATTACCAGTAAAAACAAAATTTGGGATATTTCTTAGTTTATTGCAATTAATAAAACTATTTACAGATTTGAGGTAGTTTTTTAAAAAATTCCGAGTTTGGGTGTACTTTTTATCTGTTTAACCCTGCAACACATGTGTGCCACTTGAACCTGTATGCCAATCCAACTAATGCACATGTGCTACTGCCTTTCACCCCCAATTTTTCTAGCTCAGATGTGCTACCATATTAAAAAAAAATTATAGTTGTATGCCAGTCCAATTGGCACAAAAAAAAAATTCTGTCAAATCAGCAAAACTACCCTAAAATGAGAAATAAAATTATCCACCACCCTAAAACTAGAATTTTTCTGATTTTTTACCCTAATTTTATAAAATATTTTTTAATTTGCCATAAACTAGGAACTTTCCCCAAATTTTGATTCTGTGGCTGAGCTGTTTAGTAAATGTTCATGTCCAATACAATTTAGAAGCATTTATCAGTATGAGAGAAAAGGAAAAAAGCCTGAAGCTTTTCTAGCATCTATTTATCAATATATCCTGTACTTATTTTTGTTAAAAAAAATAAACTAATAATAATATTAATAATAATAATAACAACAACTTAAATATTTATATCCCTAGATAGGAGGAAAAGTTAAGAAAAAGATTTTAAAATGAAAAGAAAAAAAGGACCTGATAAGCTCTTGTTGCCCTCCCATTCTTTTTCCTGTGAGAGATAGATCTCTTTTGAACTTTGAAAAGTCATTTTGATGATGTATATAATATAATAGTCTACTACATAAATTGGCCACTATCATTACCTCAGGCAATGAATGGGCCAATATTTCATTTTCTTATATATATATATATATATATATATATATATATATATATATATATATATATTTGTGAGAGTATTTTCTGTTACTATATTTTTATGCTGTTTAAAAGGACTCAATAAATATGAAAATAGAAGTTTGTTAAAATAAAAGTATAAAAGCTCAACAGAAAAAAAAAAGTACAGTACTAATTAAATGTGGTATTATGCCTGTATATTTCATACAGATATATTACATTATTTTATTACAATTAAGTAATATAATTCCACTTTCAAAAGAAATGATTTTTTTGACCTAACAAGAAAAAAATGATTATTACAATTATTTATCCTCATTTACTAGGGGTTGCATGACTTACTGTTGGAATCTCGACTCTCTGGTTTAGACCGTTTATTTGTCCAAGAGAAGAACCTGCCCCGGAAAATTAATAAACACCTCTCCATCAGCAAAAAAAATAAAAATAAAAAATAGAAAAAAGAAAAAAAGAAAATCTATCCATATGATATGTATGACGAAAATAAAAAAGCTGTTGTGCTTTTCAATTTATGAAATTTAACAAATTGATGTTATACAATATTAATATTATTTTTATGGTATTATATTCGTGCATCATTATTGAATAAATAAATAATGAACATTATTCTACCAAATCAAAACAAAATAAAATGTTAACAATTTAGTTTGGTTCAAACCGATCGCTCTCTTAGAATAAATTTTTAGGTACATTTACTTATTATCTGAAAACTAATATAATCAAATGATTACGTGCATGCATATTCATTAATTGTTGACTAATATGAATAAAATAAATAAAGATGTGTCACTATTTGATTGAATTAAATTACAAATGATATGATATATTGACTCTATCTAAAAATTTATCCTCCCTTGATGCAGGTACCTAAGCCCGAGAACATATTATTAATCTTTGATTTAAGGAAAAATGAAAAAAAATAAGAAAAAAAATAAGAAGAGACACCTGATAGAGGTTTGGTCTCCCATTGTGCTCCGTGAGAGATGATTTTGAGATTATTTGCGCTGGACAACAACATATCTACTAGTGGGTGGTGTGGTGTGAGAAAGAGAGAAAGGGAAAGAGAGATCTACAGATGACGCTGTTGTAAGAACTTTGAGAGAATATATAAAGATAGAAAAGGGTGGGGAGATGTGTGATGGTCAAGGAAGAATAAATAAAATAAAATAAATTACGATAAAAGCTAAGCTAGGGGTGAGGCTGAACATACTTGAT
Organism: Triadica sebifera; assembly: GCA_023653625.1. Taxonomy (NCBI): domain Eukaryota; kingdom Viridiplantae; phylum Streptophyta; class Magnoliopsida; order Malpighiales; family Euphorbiaceae; genus Triadica; species Triadica sebifera. The sequence continues at coordinate 30,765,233 of CM042898.1, read as the reverse complement.
AATGATATTACATATGTTTTTGAAGTATTAAGATAATTATGTAATAATTAATCAAAAGATTATTAAATAATTTCAATATTATAAAAACATAAGTACTAAATTATTTTTATGTCTTTAATTAATATAGCGAAATGCAATAAGAAATATATAGATGAAATAGAAAAAACAAGTGTAAGCTCTTTCATACACTCATTCGTATACTGAACGGATAAGAAATGCTATAGGAAATAAAAAAATTTTCAAAATATTCTTTTAATTTTAAAACATATCTGATATAAAAAATTTAAAATATATATAAAATAAAATATCATGCATACACCCCTTAATTACAACCTATTATATATATATATATATATGTCATAATGGAATCTGAAATGCTTGTATATATATCAAAATACAATAAGAAAACCAATCCGCTCGGGGTGGCTACCATTGCTACTGTTAGACTCCATCATGCGGGTCCACCAATCAGCGTCTCTTGTATCTTACGTGAGAAAAAACAAACTATCGTACTGAATATATAATTCAGTGGTGCAAAAATCTTATAATAATAGTCATTAAGATAAAATATAAATTTAAAGTGAAACCAATTCAACATTTAAATCTCTTTTTGTAAAGGCAATAATATAATATTTCTATAATCCATTTAATTCATAATTCAATATATCTTTGATTTCTTAATAATATATTTTTCATATACCCACTTATTATAACATCCTAAATTTGCTCTTAGAGAATCAAATGGGTATCATATCACATATTAACTCATGATCCACAGAAATGCACATGATCCAAATATAATATTACTCAGTCCACAGAAATGCACAAAACTGAAAAATGTATTAGGTAATCCACAGAAAATGCACATAATCACTATATTTCATTGGTCCACATAAATGCACAGGACCGTAATTTCTACCTTGTTGTCATGCCAACAATACCCTAATTCACCTCTAGGCTAACATGTGGGCAAAATTCTCATATTCATAATTCAATTCATTTTTCTATAAAATTAATAACTATTCTTTCCATGCCAAAATAAATATAATCATATAATATATTTAACATTTGAATTCTCTCAAAAAAATAAATAAATATATTCTAAATTTAATAATTACAAAAGCTCCAATTTTTCAATAAAACATTTGAACATAAAAATTTCCTTATTACTTCGTAATTTACTGATTTTCTCTAATTACTTATATATATATATATATATATATATAACTAATATTATAAGAATAATTGTACTAATCTCTTTATACTGTGTCAGTGTCTGCCGACTCTTTCCCCTTATCTCGATATGACTGCTGCCCCGACATCGCGCCTAGAGATAGAAAATTTCAATTAGCTATTGAACCTCACACGATTTAAAATCTAACAAGATTTAAATTTTTCGACGATTCCCCGCTCTCACGTATATTGAGATCCTATAATTAAAATTTTTCTCATTATGCATGTTTAATGTATAGATCACGGTTTTGGTCGTCAACATGCTTTCCCGTGCGACCAAAAATTTCAAATATTATTTTCATTTATAATATTTTATTTTCTTTATTTTTTTTCTCCAAAAACTATTTTTCTCCATTTATTTCTTTTATTCCTCTAATTTCCATTTCCAACTCAAAATTCCCAATTATTTCAAAAAATTCTCTAAAAATTCTAAATAAATTCCTATAATCACTTTAACTCATTTTCTTTCATTTTCCATCTTCAATTTCACCAAAATAATATTCAATAACTCCCAATAAAGTTTTTCCATAATTAGGTTAAAAATCTAAAAATTCACCAAAAATCCTATTAAATATTTCTTCCATTCCAAAAGTTATTTTCGACTTCTAAACACTCCAATTAACTTCATTATCTTCAATTTAAGGCAAAATTCCTCCAAAATAATTTTTTAAAAATTTAACCATAATTATGAAAATTTTCTAAAAATTTCACAAAAATTCCTAAAAATTATTTTCATCAATTCTTCACTAAATCCATCATTCTCAAGTCTTGTTCTTTTCATTTCCTATTTTTATCTAATTGTTTAATAATTTTGCCATAAATCCTAACTTTCAATCAACCCATCCAAATAATATCACACCACAACTCAAAAGAATAAATATGGCAATAATCAAACCAACAAAATTAAATGGTGAAAAGAATAAAATTATTACCTTCTTCAAATGGATATTAAGCTAAGCTTTGATTTTCTTTTTTTTGCCAAAACTCCACACTTTTACTTTTTTCTTCACACCAATACTACCTTAATCATTTTGATTGTTGAATAAATATGATTTGAAGAAGAAAAATGGAAGAAATCAAGGGATTAGAGCTTTTGGTGGTTCGGCCATGGTGGAGAAAAAGGAAGAACAAGAAGATTGGTTCTTTGTGTAGAGAATTTTAATTAACTTCCTATTTATACCGCAATTAACTTAATTAATCTTAATTAATTTTTTAATCAATCCCTTCATTGGCTAATAGCACAATTAATTATCCCCTAATATTGGTACATGACCCAATCAAAATTTAATTAATTTTGATTTAACAAATTTCCAACCAATCACAAATTTTTCTTCATTTTAATTCATAATTAAATTTAATTCTTCAAAATTCAATCTCTAACTAACTTAATTCCATCAAATTAAATATACCAAAAATTATAAAATAATTTTCTCTTCAAAACAGTCTTTTTGATTTTGCAAAACGACATCCGATGCTAAAATTACGTTTTTATAGTTTAATCATTTTTTATTAATTTGACACGTAAAAATTTATTTGCTTTCCGATTTCTAATTTATCAGTTTTAAAAATTTTAAAATTAAATTTCGATCACATCGACCCCATTGCGATCGTGAACACATCTCTTTAACTTCCTATCCAAAAAATTAGACTGTAAACTTGTACTGAGAATCATATTTCCACAATTTAAGCCCTTAACTTTAAAATCTCAACTTATAACTCCACCTATGACCTTAAAATAATATTTTTCATATTTCGGTATGCTTAAATTATATTTTCACTACCAAGCAAAAAACCCAAATTTCGATCCGGTCTGTTGTCTCGATTTTCGTGCATAATACGAAATTTCATTGTTTCATTTAATAAACTTCCTATTCATATTATCATATTAATATATATTTTTTTTATTTATCCGTATTTAGACTCTGATCAGTACGCCTCTATACTGCAGTATACATGACCGCAGTACATATATACAGTCAGAGTCCAAATCGCGGATGTGACAACAAAGAAACAAAAATAAAATTTAAAAATTATTATTTATAAAATATAAAGATTTTGTTGAACGTGCCAAGACCGTAACACAAATCATCAATCCCATTCAATTATATCATCATTTTGTTTGTAATTTATGAATTCTATTCCACTAACAACCTAAGGATCAATATTGGAAGCTTGACTTATTTAAGAAATTCCAATATTTTAATTGACACTATTGTTCAAAATTTTCTACATTTTTTAAACCCCCAGTCTTACAAATAGTCAATAACTTTTTCTTTTATCTTTTAGTTACAAGAAGTTCCCACCAATTCGAGTATTAATCAACAAATAAATACCATTAAATTAAATTTATTAATATATCATAAATCAACTTTGATTTAATTAAGTGATGATTTTAAATATGTCATGACAAAGAAGAATTCTATCAAAATAAAAAATTTTCAAGAAATAATTATAGACACTATTTTTTCATATTTGTCAAAAAGTTTTTTAAAAATTTTTTATAACAATTTTGAAAACTTTAAACTTGTATTTTAATTTATTAAACCTCTCTTTTTTTTTTTTTTGCTTACAGAGGAAGTAAGAACAATTTGAACTTAATATTTCATTCAAATTGAAATAATAAACTATCTTCAGTGTATTCTTAATACAACATCCGAAATAAAATTAAGAAAACCAAATTTTTATTTCAGTCTTAGTTTCACATTCCCTGTTTGGCATTGTGTTACTTTTTGAATTTTTTTTTTTTTAAGTTTTGAAAACTGATTTCAGAGATAAATAAATAATTTTTTTTTCCAAAAGTAGGTTTAAGAGAAATAATTTATAAAAAATTAAAAAAATTAGTAAATTAGATAAAATATTCTAAATTTATTTCTTTATACCTAACAACAATACGTTAGATAATCGGTGCGTGTGATCCACGTATAGTACTTAATTTCTCTCTGCATCTGAATATATACATGAGAAGTCTATGCTAACAAGCTTCTTGAAGGCTCTAACTAATTGAAAAAGAACTATTGATATCAGCTGTTGACACAGCTTGATGAGCTGGACTCTCCTTGTTGACTTGGCTGATGAATATCATTCATGTTACTAACCCATATAGCCCATTCCATAATATGTAAATCAAGCAATGGGGGAATTCCAGTAGATGGATCCACATCACACACACACACACACACACACACACACATATATATATATATCATTTAATATTATTTCGTTTTCTTTCTTAACATGTCTTTCAATTTCTAATTTTTCCAGTTTGTCAATTAAAGATAGACGAGCGTAGTTATTCAAAGGATAAATTGTAGGAAATGAGAAAAAAAAATTACAATTATAAATAATCTTGGAGTTACTAAATAGATATAAACAATATAGTAATATTAAAATCATGCATCATCTGCATTGTTGAATTTTTTAACTAATGAATCTAAGTAGTGGAATTGAAGATGGTGAATATAAGATTGATCCATTGCTCCTTTCATATTTCGATATTTCTTTCCAAGCATTTGATCCATCCAATCAATCCTTCTCCTACAAATGCTAGATTTCTTGTTTTATCCTTCAAATTTCAATTGAAAACACTTGTTACTGGAAAAGTCATACTAATTAATTCTCTAGGCTATTAATTATTACGATAATTTATTCTTATTTTCTTCTCTATTATCTTCTCCATTATTTGAGTGACTTGTACTCTTCATGTTGGTCCCAAAATTTTAAAAGTGAGAGCAATGACATAAAGAATAAAAAAATATAATAAATATTGTAATAAGTAGAGAATATTTATCATTTCTCCAGATAAACAAAGAGACAAATATGAAATAAAAATTAATATGAAGATAGAATAATACGGGCATTGGGCAGGCGAAAAAGATTACCTAATAATTTCCAAATGTCTATTATGGAGCATTGTCTCTACTGAAAATGGGTCCAAAGAAAGATTCAAGCCCAAGTTGCTGGCATTCTGAATCATACTTGGAAATATTATATCAAACCCAATTGGAGAGTGTTGATATATGTCCATAGCAACCCAAATGTTAGACCCAATAAATTCCATACCTAGTAGTAATGAGAAATTTAATCTCAGTTTTCTGGTGAAATAAAAATTTATGTTAAAAATTATTTTTTATACATAGCTGAATATCTCACTTTGGCAAAGAATTTATTATTATGATTTTATTTAATTCATTGTCTTAATTGCATTTTTAAATTTTAATTTAGAAACTCTTCCGTCTTGTAAATCACTTTAAAATGATGGTTTTAACCAAAACTTATTAATAATATATAACTATTAGTAAAGAATAGAAACAAAATATTTTTATAAGAGGAAAGAAATTAATGTAAACCTCTATGAATAAGTTGTTGGGCAACATTCCATGTTTGAAGAGCAAGTACACAAACCAATGTAGAAGAGAGAGTCTTTAATTAGCAATGGATGGATAGGATGAAGACACCATGATCCATCTAGCTGTTGTTAACGGTTAACCCATGTGGTGTCGTACGAGGAAACAGATAATTCCACTTTGTTCAACATTTCTTTCATTCTTGAGATTTGCAATTTTATATCCTGTCGTGTAAAAGTGCAAAGTTAAGTTAAACATCTTTAATGTTAAAATTTGACCCTCCCCGATATTCACTTTAAATATCTAAATTAAAATAAATTATTAATTTTTATGAATTTTATAAAAAAAAATTCATTCAAATTTACTTTAATACTTTTTATATTTTCTTGAAATTATAAAAATAAAGAAAGAGCGAGTAAAGTGGGAAATGCGCATCAAATGATATATTGATTTTTAAAAAGAACAAATAAGAATGCGATGTTGGCTATGTTAACAATTATGCAAAGTTAGCTACCATGAGATAATTTTTATCCTATCAGCTCTTATCTTTATCACTTTCTATTTTATAAATTTGTTGATATATGTTGTGCTGTCATTATCCTTGTGACTCAAATGTATCTATATAAACTTTGTGTACAAATAATTCATTAACTTAGATAATGCAAAAGTTATATATTCATATGGTATCTGAGCCTTTATATTATCTATGATTATTAACTTCTTTTTTCCCGTTCCACCATGAATACTCAGATAACCACCTTACCCAACTTGCTAGCTACTACTCCACCAACCCCTACTACCTATCATTCTTTTACTATTAAATTGAATCCACAAAATTTTCTTGTCTGGAAAACTCAATTTTTAACACTCATAAATTACCATAATTTCTAGCAATAATTTATCTTTATCCACTTCTTGAAATTCAAAATTTTTATGCATACATGTAAACTGAATAAATTGGCACATATGCCATTAGCATTGGTTGAACAAACCAATTTCAATCTAACCAGAGTACGTGGACTTGCAAGCAAGATGAGTGGGGGTGAGTGCTTGATAAACCTCTCATACATCCTAATTAAGACATAACTGCTTACATTGATATGAATTTTAGTTGCAGAAATGAATTCAGGAGCTCATTACTGAGGCATCATAGGATGAATCCAGGAATCAGATTGATCTGACTCGGGATGATGAGGATTAGATCTTCCTGCTAGCTGTTGAGGTTTCATCTCATAGCAGATATATGTACAGGACGAGACAAAATAAGTCATCCAGCTTTACATCCGAACATCCTCAACACCCCTCTTTGAAGCTGCTCATCAGCAGAGTATAAAGCTTGAGGCGTCATACTCTCAGTTGTAAGAGGAGGTAAAAACAACTTTGGACTACCATTCAAACCTCTGATGAGTGGAGATATCAGACAGAGAATATGATGCACCAAATTATGTAGCAAGATGATAGAGGAGAGGGATAGGATGCACAACAGTCAACCACCACCAGATGCTCCCAGGGCCAATCACACTTAGCCACCATCAGATTCTCAATCTTTAGTCTTTATTTCATGTTTTTTATTCTTTTGACAAACAAACAAATAATATATTTCTAATATTTCATTGTATTTGTACTTTTAATATTGTAGATTTCAAATTTAAATAATTATTACTTAATTAATAATTTAAATTATTAATAATTATAAATTATAACATAATAAATTAATAAATAATAATAATAATTTTAACAAATTTATTAAATAATTAATAAATAAAATAATAAAATACCGACCACATTTGTAGTTGCTAAAAGTAGATAAAAAAAGGCATTGAACGACCCATTTGCAACCACTCATTTTAGCGACCACATGTAGTGGTCACTAAACTGTAACGACAAAGTATGGTCACTATAGTATGACCACACATGGTGGCTAAAAGTGGTTACATAAGAATACAATTAATTATCACTTTGAGACCGCACAAAGTGGTCTCTAACGTATAACCACAAATTTTATCACAACAAGTGGTCGCTAATTTGAGATCATACATTTGCTTGGCAAATTGTGACCACTTAGCAACCAAAAAATGTGGTCACTGAGTAGTCAGTATTTGGTTCATTTGGTCGCTTAGTTTTTATAATTACTGACCATAGTAAGATGTTTTTATGACTACTTGTATGGTTGTAAGGTAGAGATCACATTTGTGGTCGTTAAATTTTGCAACCATGAAGTCATAATTAGCGACCACATTTGTAAAGTGATCACTAATTGGGTTTAATGACAAGGGTTTTAGCGACCAATTTATATAGTTAAGTAGTCATTAATCCCTTTTAGCGATCACTTAGAGACCATTTATGATGGTCGCTATTTTTATATTTTTTTTAGTGCAACACGTCCTCATAACTAATTAACTTAGTTATTAATCTTATACCTTACCAAACTCAATCACCAGAAACCACTATGACTCATGCCATGACTCTTCCTTCTTACACAAGCTAAAAGACAAGCTCATCTGGCCACTAGAAAATCCAAATCCCCCAATTACTTTTTAACTAAACTGCACACTTATCTTCAAGCAAACAAATATAAGGAATGGAATGATGCAATGTTAAATGAAATTAATGCACTTCTTACCAATTTCACTTGGACTTTGGTCATCAAACCTTGTGATGCTAATGTTGTAAGGAGCAAATGGATTTACAAGATCAATCGAAATTCAGACATGAGTATTGAGCGCTATAAAGCGTGTCTTGTTGTTCAAGGATTTACACAACAATCTGGCTTTTATTACAAAGAAACTTTTAGTCCAGTGATAAAAGGCCATAACCATTCGCACTATTTTGGCCATTGCCATTATGAATGGCTGTACCATGAAGCAATGGTGAATGAAGCTTGAAAAGTGGTTGCATGTAGCTATAAAACAAATTAAATATTAAAGAAGAGTAAGAGGTAGATATGGGTTGAAGAATATTGGGAGAAATGCTCTACTTTCTTGTTGATCACTAGTGAGTCGAGACCGTCTTCTTTACTCTTTCTCTCTTAATTTTTCTTTGTTAAGCCAAGTTGAGATGAGCTAATACTTCCCATCTTTTTCTTGATCTTCTATTTTGATTCATAGAAATTTGATCCAAGTCTTTGCACGTTAAAATTTGACAAGTAAAGAAGGAAGTGAGCCAAGGGAATTCACAAACTGGAATTTTGAGGTAATGACTGAAATCCTTTTTTTTTTTTCCATTTCTCTTTTGATTTCTTTTATTCCTTATTCCGAATTATAAAAAGTCTAATCTCTTTTTGTTCTTTCTTTTGTCTTTTTTTTGTTTCTTTGCTTGTGATAATTGATTGAATCTTTTGACATAAATAAACGTTGTAATTGTGAGCTTGGTGAGACCAAAGTTAGAGTTGTTGATTGTATTTTGGACCAAAAATATGCTAGACGAAGGGAATAATTAAAAAAAAAATTAAGTAAATTTATTGGGGCAAAGGATTAGTTGTGAGGTAGATATAAGGTTTGTCAAGATCTATCCTCGAAGAAATTAATTGATTAAACAAATTACTATTTGAATGAGACTAAACTTGTGAACCCGAACAATGGAACCTAAATTTGAAAAGGTTTAAACTTTTTAGACGAGATTGGAAGTTAAGATTAGAAAAGGGACATAATAGATTTTTAACTAACCTTTTGGACCAAGAATTAAAATTGAAATGGATTGGAAGTAGAAATGACCAAAAAGATGATTGGACTAAGTTGCAAATTATAAACATTAATTGGACATAATTTTGGTAAGATAAATTTAATTAGAATTTGATCACTCTTTTTCTTAATAAAGAACAAGAAAGTAAGAAGGTAGAATTGTGGTCGTGAGGTTTAAACACTTAATTAAATATTTGGTGATTATTATAGGACCCAAATACCTTTTTAATCCAGTGCTTAGAAACCTAATAAGATTTTTTGGCCGGGATGAAGGTTAGAAGGAATATTGACATGATATGATAATATTAAGAAGACTATAGTTTTGGATATGTTAATCGAATTATAATTGTGGAATAAACGTGAAAGTCATATGGACCCCTAAATATACTAAGACATAAAAACCATGAATGAACATTAGAGACAACCTCTTTTTGATAATGAGATTTTACTAATATTCTAAATGTATGTCTATTAGAATACATATTTTTTCTCAGGCGTATCTACACCATGAGCACTAATACCGAACAAAGAAAAGGGAAAAGATCTGGTAGATATAAAGTCGAAGTATACCAGATTTATATAAACTTTATGTCAATAGTCATAATGCAATAGAATTAAATAAAATAGTAGAAGTATATAAAACTATGTACCTTGTATGAAATTATGCTTTGATACTATGATTTGTCTGAAATGACATGTGATGTGCAAGATAGGTATTATTTGGCATGCTAGTAATATTATAGTAAGATTATCACCAAAAATAGGAATATATGAGTAAATAATGTGACTAGGCAAGATAATAGAAAGTATAAAGCATGATAGGAAGTAGAAAAATATTCGGAACAAGAAAGTAAATTCAAAAACATGATCATTAAAATGCTTGTATGAGTGGTTATCATATGAAAGGCCATGATTATGATTGACATGTAAAGTATGATTATGGATAGTTTTGTGTATAAACATGTTTTTGATGCACAATATGATGAATATGAATACCTGATTTGTAATTCGATAATAAGAAATAATTTAATTGTATAAATATTGTATCATTGAGACAGATGCTACATAGACATTTATAACATAAGCCCATAGATAAGTCTGGATTAAAGTATAATAGACTTGTTAGCATGTCAATAAGATTATATGGCTTCAGTCGAGATATGCAGGTATTAGAGATATTTGATGTACAACATACCGTTATTATAAATACTTGACATCCCCACAGTGATCAGAGGTGTTCGGTGTCCCACTGTGAGTAAGGCTCTCGGTGTGTAGATATTTAGTATCCATTCAAATAAATACCTTTTTATATAGATACCCCTTATATCTCTCTAGAGTCTGATCTAAATGGCTCAAATATGGACTATACAGGTAAAGTTAAATTGGTTTATGGAAATATATTATGTAATATGTATGTATGTCGAGCACCATCAGGAAATAAGTATGAGATAGGTAAGCTAGGTATAGGAAATAAGTATGGGACAAGTAAGCTAGGTGTTAGATACATATTTTGCATTTTTATTCTTGTTATTTTTCTGAGATCTTTGGGTTTCATATACTTAATATTGATTTTTGTTTTATTTTGCATCTTATGGTTGATTATGGAAGATAAGACTTATTTGTTCTTAATTTTGCATCATTTAAAAATTTAATTGAAAGAGATAGAATGTGAAAATATATATTTGGAAGCTAAAGATAATGCGAACGCATGTATTAAGTTAAAATCACTATTCAATTTTGGAAAAAAATCGGAGAAGATTTCAGATAAAGCGTGAGCGTATTTTTATTTCGAGTTCTTAATTAGGATTTTAAGATTAACAAGTTGTCTAAGGTTAATAGAGGTAAAAATATTCATTTTTCTAGGGACTGAAATATCTTTTGACAAGCCACCAATATAATTTTGAGATCTGAATCTTTTTCTTTTGGCTATAATCTCCAATTTTATGTAACACTAAACTCTTATCTAGTTGAAAGTTAATCAAATTCTTGGAGTTTTCATTATGAAATCTATGCTTAATTTTCTTATCTTTTATATTTCAAGTATCATATATTATATGAACTGATATTGATATAATTGCTTGATGAATTAAATAAGATGTCTATTATTTGATTTGTTATTGCTATTTTTTATAAATTATATTATCAAATTTATAATTGTTTGATTTATCTAATATTAATAATAAACAATATAGGACAAACTTTCAATTTATATTGTGGAAATATATAATTAAATTTAAATAAACCGAACGTATGTGTTTATTAGTTTGCATTGGTTGTCTTCTTTATTTATAATATTATTGTTGAGTTAAATCTTAAAAGCGTGTTTAAGACTACTTAATAATAAAAGAATATTTAAAAAACATATTTTGATTATCAATTATTTAAGGAAAATATTGTTCCCTAGAGTGTGTTGGTTACTAGAATCGATATATTTAAAATAAATTGATTTTATTTATATCAGTGATCAATTGAATTTCTTCAAAGCTGATTATACCTTTGACTTGATTTTTCTCATATTGTTTAATCTCGTTTAATTTTTATGCTATTTATTTATTTCTGAAAATTACTTTTAATTTCAGTTTTAAAGCCCTCTTTTTTTATTACTTATTTTTTAAAAGTAAATTCACTAGTTTTTTGGTATTCAACCCTGCTTATCATTATACAAATTTATATTTAGAAAAATAGATAATTTATTTTATTGGTTTCAACACTGTGTATATGACATTGCTCGAACTTTGTACAAAACAAGTGAGGATTTAATTGTGTTATAGTTCTGATATTCGTGTATTGTCTAACAATGACATGACATATAGTCATTGTGAATGTTGTGATGGAATATTAAGAAATACATGTTGAAATGATGTGTTTTGTATGCCCTGAATATGTGATGTGACATGAGCTTGTTTACTGTGGTATTTCTAGAGACACATGCAATTTATTTAAATACTTTGTGGATTATTTCTATAAAATTTGCACCACTAAATATTAGTTCAGCGTATGAATTTTTTTTTTGCATAGGCGATAGAGCATAGCGACTAGCGAAGAGGCTATACCGCAGAAATAGTAAACATCACAAGAAGAGTTCAATAGCAACATCAATAGTCAAGTCAAATAGTTAGTCAATGACACCGTCTTAAAAACCCATGTTGGTTATGTATAAGCTATTAGTTTCTTTAGATATGTAGGATATATATATTTTATTTTATTAATGGGTCCTATAAATCCCGTACAGGTAAGTCAAATAGTTAATCAGTGACGCCGTTTATCTATCCGTTCAACGGAAGACTATGGAGTATTACAAGTGCAACAAATATGACTCTGTGGCTGAGTTGTTTAATAATGTTCCTGTCCAATACGATTTAGAAGCATTTATCAGTATAAGAGAAAAGGAAAAAGCCTGAAACATATCTAGCATCCATTTATCAATATATCATGTACTTATTTTTGGTAAAAAAAATAAACTACTACTGCTACTACTAATAATAATAATAATAATGTTTATATCCCTATATCGGAGGAAAATTTAAGAAAAAGATTTAAAAATGAAAAGAAAAAAAGGACCTGATAAACTCTTGTTACCCTACCATTCTTTTTCTTGAGAGATGAGGCGTTTTGATGATGTATATAATATAATAATCTACTATATAAATTGGCCACTATCATTACCTCAGGCAATTGGCCAATATTTCACTTTCTCGCATAGTTATAGTCACACTGGAGTTAATTATTTGAATTTTATACCTTTGTGATGAAAATTTACAATAGAGAAGACAAAAAAATGATTCTTACTGTATATGAAGAAAATATTTGTACACATCAATACTTTAAAAATCAATATTACCCCATTGAATACTATGGTACCCAATATTCAAATTTTATTTCCTCCAATTTCATCAGCTTCATCCCATCTTACCCACCCTTATTATCTTTAAACTTTTAGTTTTTTTAATAGTTGTTAATAATTATTGTTACCTGATGATAGTATAATGAATAACTTCTTTTTGCAATATATCTCATATTCATAATAAAGATTCCTCTTTTCTTCACCAATAAAGCATATTTAATTAGGATAAAATTGAAGATGAGTTATAGTTTATTTAAGAGAATTAAACGATGATTTGTCTTTATGTAGAGGTAGAAAGAGGTAAATTGTAAAAGGGGTTAACTTGCGAATATTCTATTTTGTAAGAGCTATGATGTAGCTGCTAGTGCATATATATATAATTGGCAATTTGGTACGAACTCGCCTCTTTTTCTTTTTTTTTTAGTCCTTTGAATTCTTTTTTTTTCTTTCCTTAAAATATTTTTTTGATAAAAAGAAATAAAAACAACCAACTAACTAACAACTCTCCTGTAGTAAGCAGCATCACTGAAATCACCAAACAAAAGAAGACCAGCCTCAAGCCTCTTTCCTTGAAATATTGTAACATCCATTAACAAAACTAAGCCTATCCATGGGCTCGGAGAGATCGATTGTAAGAGAAATGGGCTTATGAATATCATTATATGTGTATAAAGTAGAAGACAAATACCGTAGCTACATCTTTTTTTATTTTTTTTGTAAAAGTAAAGTAGAAAAATTAAACTTCAACGAGTAAGATTTCATAAAACAAATAATCTCTATATCAATTGATATTCATGGAATATAATTCTTGATTATAATCGTTAGCATCAATTTTTAAAATCGCTAATTGGAATGTCATTTTGCAATAATAGGGTGAAATTTATTTAAAAAAATTTCACTAGTAAGCAAGTGTTTCAATAGAAAGATAATTTTAATAATATTTTATACAGAAAAGTATAAATGAAATGAAAAACATTTTAGAGACCACTGCTAAAATTAGCAAGCCAAATTGTAACCATTCAAATAAGCATTAAAAATAATGAAAATTTCAAAATCTGATTGGGCAATAAGTTTACAAGAACTAGTTTTAATATGGTTACATCTATTTTTAGTATTCCTAGCAAATAAGGAAAGTTGAAAGATAGAGAGACGGGTTACCCAATTATTCCCCATAGGTTCTCCTATATTGCTAGCAATTGATAGAATGTGAATCACATATCTTTTGAAAGAAGCTTTTTACGCGTACCACCTACCACATGTTCATGAGCATTGTAACATTATACAAGCACGCATATATACTGCTCACACAACACCTTACCTCAAAATAAAGTAGTTTTCAAATATTTGCTTAAAGATGGCCTTCTTCAACTGTTTAATTTTCTCATTCATTTATGTCATATCATTTTCAAGCATATATGAAGGAGTACTTAGTCGACGACTCTCGGATACGCCTTTTGAGAGTAATACTTTAAGTTTTCAAAAACTTATAGACACACCAACGCCAAAACCTACATTACCAACCTTCCAAAAAGATCAACCTTCTTCATCAAAGTCCATTTTGCCTCCACTTCCTAACTTGCCAGGCATACCAAACATTCAAGATTCTCTACCAAAATTCACGCTAGCACCACTTGGTAGCATTCCTGGCATGCCTAAAGTCCCAAAGTTGGATTTGCCTAGACTTCCCAACTTTCCAGGCTTGCCTAATCTTCAAGATTTAAAGTTACCTCCACTTCCTACCTTGCCGGGTATGCCCACTTTTCCTAAAAGATCGACCATAGAAAATGATCAACCTTCTCTTCCTACCCTACCAGGAATGCCAAAGGTCACTTTACCTCCATTGCCATTCAATATTCCTTTAATGCCTAAATTGCCAAACTTGCCAAACATTCAAGATTCCTTACCTAAAGTCACTTTGGCACCACTTGGTGGCATTTCTGGCATGCCTAAAGTCCCAAAGATCGATTTGCCTAAACTTCCTAACTTACCCGGTATGCCCGATTTAAACTTGCCTCCACTTTCTAGCTTGTCCAGCATGCCCATTGTTCCAAAAAGATCAACTTTAGAAAATGATCAATCTTCTCTTCCTACCCTGCCAAGCATGCCAAAGATCACTTTACCTCCATTGCCAACCAATCTTCCTTTTATGCCTAAATTGCCAAACTTGCAAGACATTCAAGATTCTCTACCTAAAGTCACTTTGGCACCATTTGGTGGTATTCCTGGCATGCCCAAAGTCCCAAAGTTTGATTTGCCTAAACTTCCTAACTTGCCCAACATGCCTAATTTAAACTTGTCTCCACTTCCTAGCTTGCCCGGCATGCCCACTATTCCAAAAAAATCAACTTTAGAAAATGATCAACATTTCTTTCCTACCCAGCCAGGTATGCCAAAGATTAATTTACCTCCATTGCCAACCGATCTTCCTTTTATGCCTAAACTATCAAACTTGCCAGACATTCAAAATGTTTTACCCAAAGTCTCTTTGGCACCGCTTGGTGGCATTCCTAGTCTGCCTAAAGTCCCAAAGATGGATCTACCTTCACTTCCTAGCCTACCAGGCTTGCCCAATTTTCCAAAGGACAATTGACCCTCATTGTTTTTTCAACTTTCTCAACCAAAATACATTCTTGTTAGCTTTTCTTGTACCTTCGAATATCAAAATGTCAATTTATCTCCATTATCATGCATTCCAAACTAAATTCTCTTTGCTCCATCCCTTCTTCAACCAGCAATAAATTGCCTCTAAGAGCCTTTTAAAAACTAAAATGTTTATTTGTTGTCTTTTTTTATATATATATAATTTGTATAGTGTTATTATTTCATACTTCCCGACACTTTCTTAGTGTATGTGGAGAATGAATTTTGAATTTTGAGGTCTATTTTTAGACAATTTTGTCTCTTGCCACTATGTGAAGGCACTAATTATTCTTTGCTTTCTTGTCCTTTTAGAGCAATGTATGAAATTGTACTTTTATATTTTATTGGAAAATAAATTTTTTACCATCTTCATTTTTAATTACTGGCTACATTAATTATTTTATTAATAGCTATTAATTCTTGTATTACGCCCATTGATAAGATCTTTTTTTTTTGCTATAAATTTTGTGAACTTCGTCTGTGCAATATTTATACAATATTAGTTTTTTGTACTTCATTGTTGATGGAAGTACAAAACACGATTAGAATGCTTATATAGAGTGCTAAGAATGGGATTTAATATCTTTTTTGTTGATGAGTCATCAATCTAATAATATAGATTTATATTTTGGTGCATCGTTTGAAATTTGATTCGTCAAAAGGAACCAAAACTTTTGATATTATATGTATTAATGAAGAATTCTGCTTATGCCCAATTATAGGATTTGTTTTTGTTGTTCAAAAACATCGAAAGTAGACAAGATCTTTTCTCGTCGAGTTCTGCACAACTTAGTTGCAGCTTCAAACTGTTATTTAAGCTAAAAGATGTGAATGATATATATTAAGTCTTGTGAAGAACAAATATGTTGAAAAAAGAAAAAAAAAGTTTTATATTTTATTGGAGGACAAGGTCTTAATTATCTAGTTATTAACATGTTTCTTGCTTAATTAAATATCATATCTCCACTGAAAGAGACAAAGTAATTGGAGATTAAAGAAAAATCAGATACTAACAAAAAAAAAAAGAAGCATTGGTGGCGCCAATCTTATTGTTGTTCTTTGGTAAATTAACCTTGTATACTTTGATGTTTTCGTAAGCATCAGAAATAATAAGTCATAAATAACTATTAATCGCGACCACAAACTATTCAATGCTTATTTCAGATATGAATATTCGTGTTTAATAAATTATACTCCGAATTGAAGTTTAAGAATATCTTTTTTTCAGAATTTTTTCAAATGTTTGAAGTTAAATAAGAAATTATCAAAGAGGGTGTAGATGAGTTGATACAAGATTTTTCCAGCTTAATTAGAGATATCGAATTTGAACCCTAGATAATCCCGACATACTCTGAATTAGTTAGATTAATCCGAATAAAAAAAATAAGAAATTAAGAAGAGGAAAATATTCTTTGAACAATATTATAATTTTAATTCATAAGAAAACTTTAGTCTAGCAATCGCCTTATATTTGCAAACTATAAAATTTAAGCTATTCTAATATTTGAATTAATGCCTTCCTCCACAATAGCTTATATTGCTTGGACCATTATTTTAGTCTTGTTGGAGATGACCTGATATTCAATCTTAAGACTTAATAAAGGTTTATAATGAAAAATGTGTGTTGGAAAATTGTTGTTAATTGACCATTTTGAGAGTGATATTCTGGTGTGTCTTATAACTCAGTTTTGGGAGGATAACTCGGATATGTGTTCTTTGACATGATGACTATGAATTATGATATTCATATGCTCAAAATGGTGAATGTATGAATAAAAAATTGAAACTCAAAGTAAACTTCTTGCTAAGGAGAATGAAATTCAGATGTAGGGAATTCCATATAGGAAAGATAGGAAGTTGGAGGAAGAGTTTATATATAAAAACTCATCCTTACTTTATAAAGTGAGTAAATTGGAAGACTCTCTCTCGTACACACAAGTGCAGGAAGGGTGTAAATCTATAGACTGAACCAAGACCTACACATGGGCTCACACGAATGTTGAGCCAAAATACCGTGATCCAGCCCAACTTTTATTTTTATTTTTTATTTCTGGAAATTTTAAAGGTCATCACCCTTCAAAAAATATATTCTTCTTCTTCCTTTCTTGTAGTGATAGTGAAACATAATTTTCAATTCGCAATGAGCGATTGTTGTGTGTTCAACTTTCACTCTTACATCTGTTGTATCATGTGAGACAAACATCAGTCGTCCTAAACATCTGTAGTAGGGGACGAATTTGTTTTAAGGACACTGTGTGAAACACATGTCTCAGATCTTTCTCTTCTGATCTTTTTATGATATTAGATTAACAATAATCTCCATATTAATATTTCCTAACAAATTGATATTAAAAAAATGATCTATGTAAAAGCATTAATCAATTGGAACTCGAGCTCCTTGCTTCCGTAACATTTTTATTAAAATCCCTTTTCAGCCAAAAACCTAAGGTAAATTATTTTTTATGTACTTTTTTTTCATTCATACTAAAGGATTGTTCTATTTCTAGCCATTTGAGTTCTTTCATCTTCTTTTTTTTTTCCATTAAATTCTTTAGCTTTAATGTTCATAAGTAAGAACTAGATTTGTTCAACTTCATCACAAATTTTTATGTTTAAGCCAAACCTAGCTAGCTTGGACCCTTTAAAAGCCTAACTATATATAAGCGAGGGGAGCTTGTGAATATCTTACAAGCACTTGATTTTAATTTGCCATTAACGGCAAGCCTAACTAAGATAAATAAAGAAATTATTCTTTACAATCGGTCTTGAGAAGAAGGGAAATTGACCAAATTAGCATAGAATTTTCAGATCAAAATCATTAGAAATAATTTTATGAATCACCAAGTATAATCGGAACGTCATTTTGAAATAATACTCTAATATTAATATTAAGAAATTTCTCCCTAGTAAGAAAGTGATTCATATGAAACATTTATATTTAAATTAAATGTACTTTAAACATATTTTATATAGACAAACATATATAATGAAGTTAACATTGTGCGATGGGTGACTACAAAAATTAGCATGCAAAATTTGCTGTTATTAAAGTAACATTAAAAACAATGAAAATTCCAAAAATCTGATTGGGTGAAAAATTTACCAAAATTAGTTTAATATCCTTATACCTATTTTTAGTATTATTAGCAAATAAGGAAAGTTGAAGTGGAAGGAGGAAGTATGAGCCAATTATTCCCCTATAAGTTCTCCTATATTCCAAGCAAATGATACAATGTGAGTGGCAAATTTTTGTGAACTAAGCTTCTTACGCATATCACCTATTATATATTCATGCATTGTAAGATTACAAACATGTATATATATATTGCTCAAACAAGACTACCTTATCTCAAAATAAAGAAGTTTTCAAATATTTGTTCAAATATGGCTTTCCTCAATTGTTTAACTTTCTCATTCATTTTTTATATATCATTTTCAAGCATATATGAAGAAGCACTTGGTCGATGACTTTTGGACTCATCTCTTGGGAGTAATATCCCAAAATTTCCAAAACTTGCAGAGACACCAACGTCAATGCATGCATTACCAACCTTCCAAGAAGATCAACCTTCTTCGTCGAAGTCCATTTTGCCTCCACTTCCTAGCTTGCTAGGTATGCCAAAGATCATTTTACCTCTGATTCCAACTGATCGATCTTTTATGCCTAAACTACCAAACATTCAAGATTCTCTACCAAAAGTCACTTTGGCACCACTTGGTGGCATTCCTGGCATACCTAAAGTCCCAAAGTTGGATTTGTTGGGTTTTGAAGAATGAATCAAATTCATAAATGCAGCGAAAAAAAATTTTCAAAACTCGAAACAAAAGATCATACTTGTGCCATTAAAACTAATTTATAGAAATATAGAGGTTACAAATTATATCTTGTAATTTCTTATTTGTTTTTCAAATCTTCACTTTATTGGGTTGTAACAAACCACAACAATCCACACTAAGATGTCTCTAATGATAATCCACCCGAAGAATGAAGAAGAAACTATCAAAAGAAATGGTTTGAACAAATTCAAAATGTTAGCTTTGAAAGTGTTCTTGAAAGAATTTTATTGTGTCTTAAAAATATTTTTTCCAAAAAAAAAATTTTCATATCTATTTTATGTCATTTGATGTCTTTTCTATTTGAATCAAATTCAAAGAAAAGTTTAAAAGTCAAAAATGGAGAAAAGTGAAATGAATGAATGGTAAATTGGCTATAATTGGCCTAATTAAAGCCAATTCACCTGTTGGCCAACTGGAGGCAGCAGTGCCCGAACTGGGCCTGCTGCCCCTGCTGCTGGGTAGCCCAGCTGGCCTGCTAGACAGGCCAGTAGCCTGCCTAACCAGCGCAGGCTGTACGGGCCCGTGATCCTCCCGAATGATTTTTCCTATGCGATCTCATCGCGATCCATCCCAAAATAATTCTCTCATATTTTGGATCTCATCCAAGACCATTTTACTCATTCTCCATATCTTCAATGCGTGTGACCCATTAGGTTCCCGATTATGTTGACCACTTAAATTTAACAATTAATTTAAGCAAGTCATGAGCGGTATCTAATAACACATCATGAACCCCCAACTGACCGAAAAGTCAGTGATTTGACTACGAACTTTTCCATAGACAATTTCCATGCAATTATTCCTTTCACCATTCTATACTCCACTTGGTTCAGAGTATGGACATGTGTCAACTCCCACTAGACTGACTACGTCACGTCTAGTCCAAGTAATATTAGTTCTTGTCCTTGAAGCTCATTACTCTATTAGATATGTCATTAAAGATTATTTTTATGACATTTCCACTCCGGCTAGAGATTCTCGAGTAATGACCACGACAAAAGGCCATGGGTATACACTCCTTCTATCAGGAGTGGTGAATCCTTTGTTGGTTACCCAATTATCTTTGAATACATCAAGCTGTATCCAATCACCACCCTATGAGCAACCTCACTAAGGCAACAAAGAATAGTGTCAAAATACAGAATCAATATCCAAGATATCCTTAAGTACCTCAAGTCTAAGGATAGTTGCACCATTGCTATGATGAGACTATCATTGATATTTGAATAGATTATCCATATGATTGTCTCATAGCTGGTCATCCAATGTACTTAGCTACATTTAGCAAGCATCCGCATGTTAACTCTAAATATCTCATATTTATAGATTATGAGATCTACTACTCGATCCAATCAAGGAGTGTAACATGTGCTAGTATGTCCGGATTAACAATGACCCGTTTCATTAATCCTATGACTAGGGATAATTTTGATACTAACATAATTACACATGATAAAAATCTCAATATCATGATGTCATCATGATTTCCTTCATGCTATGTTATATATCAAGGACTTCATTAATTGATTTAAGATCACTATCAATTCATATATCAAATGAATATCAAATTAATGAAAAAGCCTTTTATTAATTAATTAATCAAATAAATTTGTACAATAAGTGTTAAGGATGATTGTCTTTAGAGCACTCCTCTAACAGGATTTACCTAAACTCCCCAATTTGCCAAGCTTGTCTAATCTTCAAGATTTAAAGTTGCCTCCACTTCCTACCTTGTCGAGCATGCCCACTTTTCCAAAAAGATTGACCTTAGAAAATGATCAAACTTCTCTTCTTATCTTGCCAAAAGTCACTTTACCACCACTGCCATTTGATATTCCTTTTATGCCTAAATTGCCAAACTTACCAAACATTCAAGATTCCTTACCCAAATTCACTTTGGAACCATTTGGTGGCATTCCTAGCATGCCTAAAGTTCCAAAGGTGGATTTGCCTAAACTTCCCAACTTGTCTACTATGTCTGATTTAAACTTGCCTCCACGTCCTAGTTTGCCTGACATGCCCACTATTCCAAAAAGATCAACTTTGGAAAATGATCAACCTTCTCTTTATACCCTATCAGACATGCCAAAGATTACTTTACCTCAATTGCCAACCAATCTTCCTTTTATGCCTAAATTGCCAAACTTGCAAGACATTTAAGATTCTCTGCCTAAAGTCACTTTGGCACTACTTGGTGGCATTTTCGGCATGCCCAAAGTCCCAAAGTTCAATTTGCCTAAACTTTCTAACTTGCATAGCATGCCTAATTTGAACTTGCCTCCACTTCCTAGCTTGCCCGATATGTCCACTGTTTCAAAAAGCTCAACCTTGGAAAATGATCAACCTTCTCTTCCTACCCTACCAGGTATGCCAAAGATTACTTTACCTCCGTTGCCAACCAATCTTCCTTTTACGCCTAAACTGCCAAACTTGCAAGATGTTCAAGATTTTCTACCCAAAGTCACTTTGGAACCACTAGCTGGCATCCCTGGCATGTCCAAAATTCTAAAGTTAAATTTGCCTAAAGTTTCTGACTTGCATGACATGCCTGATTTAAACTTGCCTATACTTCCTAGCCTGCCTAACATGTCAATTGTTCCAAAAGGATCAACTTTGGAAAATGATCAACCATCTCTTCCTGCCTTGCTAGGTATGCCAAAAATTACTTTACCTCCATTGGTAACCAATCTTCCTTTTATGCCTAAACTACCAAACTTGTCAAACATTCGAGATGTTCTACCCAAAGTTTCTTTGGCACCACTTAGTAGAATTTCTAACCTGCCTAAAGTCCCAAAGGTGGATTTGCCTCAACTTCCTGGCTTGCCCAATATCCAAAAGAAAAATTGACCCCAATGTTTTGTCATCCTCCTCAACCCAATATACATTCTTTCTAGCTTGTCTTGAACCTTCAAAAATCAAAATGTCAATTGATCTCCATTTTCAATTGTTCCTTCTATTTTTGCATCTCAAACTAAATTCCCTTTCTTCTATCCCCTCTTTAACCAGTAAAAAATTGCCTTTTAGATTTCTTAAACAACATAGAGGTTTATTTTTGTTGTCATTTTTTATCAATATAATTTGTATGAGTGTTAGTTTTTTATACTTCCCGACACTTTCTTTGTGTATGTGGAGAAGGAATTTTAATGCTAGTCAATTTTGAATATTGAGGTCTTTTTTTAAGACAATTTTACCTTTTGCCATTTTGTTAAGACACTAATTATACTTTGTTTTCATTTTCTTTCAAAGCAATGTATGAAAATGTAATTCTATATTTTATTGGAATATAAACTTTTTTCCATCTTGATATTTAATTACTAGCTACATATTTTATTAGACTGCTCATATGATTGGGCATCATTATTAGGTCGTTATTAATAACATTTATACTCGTAAAAATAACATTTCAATTCAAAATTTAGGGCATAATTATTTGGTCACTGATAACATATTTCTTCCACTGACCATCTTGCTTAGAGATTCATTCATGTAGAAAAGGTGGAAGTCCTTGCTCGTCAACCAGAACAAATCTTTGCAAAATTTAGGAATAATACTACTTGCGGACATCAATTCTCTCCTGTGGTTCTCAAATATCCTTGCCACCTCTTTTTTTGCCTGCTCTTCGGTTATGGCTTTATTGCTATAAGCGACTTGCTATTCAATTTTCCTTGTGCGGTATCCCTTTGTCAAAAAATTCATGAACAAAAAACCAGGATCATATAAATATAAATTATATCAGTTTTAATATAGGTAAAATTATAAGTCATTTTTCCATTCAAAATATAGTTGATTTATTAATTCTCTATGATGCTCTTGTATTTGATTATCAATGTATATGAATTATATATTATTTTTTCAGTTTTTAAACATGTCCCTAATTAATGTATATATGTTTCAATTAGACCTAGCAATTTTTTCACATGAGACAAACTCGCCCAAAAAAATCAAATTTGAATCTGATCCGAAATATGATGAAATCTAAATGATCAACTTGAAATCAACTCAGATCCAAAAATTATATGTATTTAGCCTTTAAAACATAGGCTGACTGATGACTCGTATGATTGACTCAACCCAAGACTTGAAAGCAATGACACGAAAATAAAATATTTTCATCCGCCCCGATTCAATTGCCAAGTATAATTTTAACTATATTAACTAAAATTTTCTATGTGCGAAAAAAAATAAAATTTTACCTTTTTTTTTTTTTATAGAATGAAGAGAGTATTATAAGTAGGTAGCTAGCTTACTCGAGCGGTTACGAAGGTTGATGAGTCTACCCATCAAGCTTGCGTGCATATATATAGATTTTGGTATTACATATGAATTTTTGCTAGATTCTCTCGAGTTTGGAAAAAAATTTGCTAAATTCTTTTTAAAAAAAGTTTATTTACTGTATGTGAAATCTCTCAACAATCTCTGGTGACAAGTACCTAATTAATGTTACACGTTACATATCAAAAGCAAGAAAATTCGAGTTTGAGTTTCTTTAGTAATAATGACATCTTAGTGATAGCTGAAAAAAACCCTTGCAGATTGTTATAGAATTGCATGTTTATCAATGTCTATGCTCAATTGCTCATCTTTATATGGGTCTTGTTGCACTGAAAGAAAATTTACAAGCGATGGAAATTTTGGTTATATATTTGTATACATTCTTATACGACCATCCCTAAAGACAAAGCTGCAACGCTGCTGCCCAATTTAGTCGGGGTGGTTTGATTCTGTTGCCAATTCCTTGTAGTTACGTAATAATTCAGTTGTGAAATAACACGGTCAGATCCTCCTACTAATAGAACAAGTCCACTGTCAATTTCCCTGGTAAATCTCTCCAAAATATTTTTTTTTCCTAAAAATTAATTTTTATCTAGTTTTTTTTATGTAAAAATAAAATCTTAATTTAAAAACTACACTAATTAGACTTAGAAATTGGACTGAATTGATATGTTCGGATTCGTCACCATTTTTTCAGCCAACCTTGGGCGAGTTATTCAGAAAGATCAATCCTATACTTCTAGAATTCAAATTTAAATTATTTTTGAGTTGACCCAATTGCGTTTTATCAAATTTCGCATCAAATTGTAGTCATATTTTTTTGGGTGATTTTTAGATCATATTAAAAATTACCAGATCGATAAAAGTAACTTGATGTTTAGAATGCGTTTCTTCATGGCAATATTGAAGAAGATATCTATATAAAGCAGACAGGAGTTGCAAATTAAAACTATCCTTGCATGGCCTCAAACAAATTCCTCATGCATGATCCAGAAGGCTAATCCAATTTCTTCTACACAATGGCTTCAAAATATCTACTGTTGATTTTTCTTTCTTTATGTTAACAATTTGTTTTCTAACAATTTTTCTTTTTTATTTTGACTTTATATACTGTGATCACCTCTTTCAGTTCAATTCTTATTGATCAATACAATAATAAGCTAGAGAACCAATTCCAAGTAATATGGGGCACCTGCATTATTTTTGGGTATTGAAGTCAACAAACAAAAGGATATTAGAATTCTTAGCTAAAGTATATTTCTGATCGGTTCGAATGATTATTAGAATCCTCCCATGCACAGTTCAGCTGAATCACATTTATAGAAAGACTAATTGTTGTGTTGATGGTTTGTCTAAGATTGGTTTTGATATACCTCTAGGATACTATGTACTTCATGATGCCCCTATTGTGATTAGAGATTTGCTTATACAGGACATGATGGACATTGCCTTATTTAGAGTTTGTATTGTCTAATATTCTCTAGATTTGTTGTCTCCTTTTTTATTAAAGAATCCTCTCATGCACACGTTATATATTGAGATTGATTATTATTTTGTTAAAGAATATGTTTTCGATATATATTGAATTTCATCATAAAAGAGTACAAGCATAGCCAAGTCCCTATTCTCCATATATGATTCTAAGAATCCTATTAATGCATAGGTTCAGTAGTGGCCTGGTGAGCTTCTCCTTTGGTTGTATCAGTTGTTCCCCGAGTAGGCACAATAGCAACCCTAGCAAATGGCTTGATCATTTCAGTAGCCTTGAAAATGATCAAGAACAATATTCTATAAAAGATTGCCATTGCTACCAAGATTACAATATCGACCCACTTGGAATATCCCATTTCCACATGCCATACATCTCTCAAAATGTCTTCACCATCGATAAAGTTATAAGCTTGATTGTTATTATTATTATTACTTTGAAATTTTAATCCTTTATACTCATTCTTGAACAACCCTTGATATGCATACTTGTGAAAGGAAATATAGTATAAAGGATACTTCCAAAATGTTGCGGGAAGATCATTTGGCAACCGAAAGAATCCGCCGCCTAAGGCCATGAGGCCTTGAATTCCAGCCCCAGCTATAATTCCCATCAGGAAATTGGGGACAATGCTTGCTACCACCATCATCATACTCTCAATTAGTATCATGCAACCAAATAGTATTGACGTAAAGCAGAGAAAGTGTTCAAATCCTTTTTGAAGTCCAGTAAGGTAGTAAACTATAGCACCGGGAATAAGTGATATCATTAGCAAAAAGGGAATGGAAGAGAACGTATTGCTAATGACAAATGCCGTTGCACCATAATGCCCATTTAATCTTTCTTGTCCAAATACCTGATTAATTAATTAATTAGTTTGAAAAAAAAAAGAATTGGTTATATTACATCTGTAATATATAATAATATAGGGAAAAAATGGACATTTTAATCTGTGAATACAATTTTTTGAAATTAAGTCTGTCAATTGAAAATATATTCAATTGTATCTTAAATATCAATTCTGAACTGATTTAGTCCTTTAATTGAAATTTTTAACTAACTATTATTGATTAGAGAAAAACAAACGAACCAAAATTTACCTCCATTTCCTCTACGAAAGAAGGGAATCCACCGATGGCCATAAATGTGAGGAAAGTGGATATGAACATAAGTAGTGAACCTCTAGCCTGGGACATGGGTAAACAAGTATAATTAGTTTTTCTAAGATTTTGGCCATTAATTGATTAAAATTTCTGGCATAAATAAATATGTTAATTTAAAGAATTACCTGAATGGAACTATAGCTGGAGCCAAGATCGAAATATATGGA
Source organism: Triadica sebifera (assembly GCA_023653625.1). Lineage (NCBI taxonomy): Eukaryota > Viridiplantae > Streptophyta > Magnoliopsida > Malpighiales > Euphorbiaceae > Triadica > Triadica sebifera. The sequence goes on along the minus strand of CM042898.1, from coordinate 30,738,565 downwards.
AGCAAGACCAAAAGCCAATACGACATAGATAGCAAAGCGCAACCAATAGTATCCTACGTCACGGTACATGTTCACAAAGGATCTTCTTGTAAGAAGTAGACACTGATTAAGGAAACTAGCATGGCTTCTCTTCATATCTAATCCTCCATAATCCTGAAACCCCGCCACATAATTATTATTTGTTCTTTCAATTTCTTTTTCGCAAATATATATTATATGATACATAATTTAATTCAAAACTTATGATATACATAGACTTAATTAATTTGCATAATTACCTCTTTATATACTTGTGCTACCGTGTGTAGAACTTGTTGGTACAATTCAGATGATTCATATGACTTTGTTAGGATATTAATCACCTCTTCAGTTGACATTGCATCTTCTAAGCCTTGTTCAAGATCCTGGCATACATAGCATCAACTCTTGAATAGATTTTAAGTATATTAATTACTGATTAGTAATGTTTAAATTGAAACAGGACTATATATACCCTTGATCTTACCTTTTCAAAATCCTTGTTTATGGTTTTCAGGAAGTGATCAGAAGGATTCTGATAGGTTGAGCAAGGGAAACCGTTCAATGCAAAAAACTACAACCAATCCAAATGAGTGATTAGTTCTATGTTCCAATTTAATTCTGTTAATGGGCATGGAAATCTGTAAATCCCTTTTTAGTCCAAAAAATGTGGCAATTAGATCCCTAAATTTATGAATTTCAGCAATTAAATCTATCAAGGGAAAATAATTTGATGTTAAGTGCTTCATAAATATGAAACTGACTACTTAAGAATTCATTCTATTGACTCTCTTGACTATTAATAATTAAATGTTAAATATTTTATAAATTAGAAATTAGATTAGTTTGAAATTTATAAGGGAGTTGATTGAATGAATTTGATAGTTCATCGAGTCACAAATGCTAATTAATTACCTCATTTGTAGCAGAAGCAGGACCAAAATATACTGTTTTACCAGAAGAGAGGAGGCAGAGATTGTTAAATAGCTGAAAGACTTCAGTGCTAGGTTGATGAATAGATACAACGATAGTTCTTTTCAACCCATCTTTCACGTCCAAGCTAGCAATTCTGCTCATAACATAATATGAAGCTGCACTATCAAGACCACTTGTGGGTTCATCAAGAAAAAGAAGTTTAGGCCTTGTTAGGGTTTCTATGCAAATGGTAAGTCTCCTCTTCTGACCACCACTTAGGCCCTTGGCTCCCCACCCTCCTCCAATTCTTGTGTCGATCGCCTCTTGTAAACCCATTTCCCTTATTGTTGTTTCTGCTCGTTCTTTCTTTTCTGGTTTTGACATTGAGTCTGGTAACTGAAGCTGAGCTGAGTAGTATACTGCTTCTCTAACCGTTAAGGTTGTGATCAATGTGTCATCTTGAGTCACATAAGCCTATTGAGTCACAAAAGGATTATTAATTAATTAATCAGCAGATTTAATTAGTTAATATATAAACAACAGTATGTATGTTTATATATAATTATTTGTTTGGTAATTAAACTTTCTAGACTGGAATTAAATTGCAATCTCAATTTAATTAGTTAGTTTCTCCTCACAGATGTTCCATAAGCCAGCTCTTGTTTCCGACCATTAATATGGATATCTCCACTCTGTCTTGTCTTTGAATTCAATCTCCCTGCCGTATAATAAATTAATTGGTTATTAATTCCAAATAATTGTTATAATAAAAATAATGTATTTTGATTAAAATATAGCTAATTAACAAAGGTGGATTACCTGATAATGCATCGAGGAGGGTGGATTTGCCACAACCAGAAGGACCCATTATAGCCAGAAGTTCACCAGGTTGAGCATAACCAGTTAAATCTTCAAGGATTGGCCTGCTTCCATGTTTATTACCATTAGCAACTGTAACCCACAAGTTCTTCCAAGTCAAGAATACACCTTCATTTTCATCCTTAGGTTGAATATTTTGAACCGTGTTAACATCAATATTAACATCTCTTTCTCCATAATTGTTGGCTTTAATTATTTCCATTGTCATCTTGATGCAGAGATGATGATGAAGGATAATTAGGTTTGAAGTATTGATAACTTTGATTTGGTTGCTATGAACGACGAAGGAAAGAAGTCAATGTATCTGTGTTTTTATAAACATAAATATTGGTTTTTGTGGGCAATATCTTATACAATTTTAAATTGTGTGCCTTTAATTATTTATGTACTATGATCTTAGAAGCACTCGGTAGATTATTTATATATTTATTTACGGGCCACGATTATTTATTTTCATTCATCACCCACACATCATTAAGATAGTGAGTGTTAAACAATTACAAGACTATTGTCATTGACACTGCTTACTAAAAAATTATATGCAGCGCTCTCAAAGAATGAGATAGAATATCACCAGTTTTTTTTAACTAAAAATTTTTAAATTTGAATTATAAATATGAAACATCTTTAATTTCAGAAAAAAATATTTTACCATTTATAGATTTGTTAGTGCTAAAACAAATTAATTTATAATCAAACTAATCAACTGTAGAGTAGAATTGTATGGATTCCTTTATTGGGATTGGAGTTATATAAAAGTGTTTATAGATGTTAAGCTTGTATGCATATGCATTGATGTTAAGCTTGTATGCATCAGGTATACGAGAGCTTGATAAGATTGATAAACTAGGAAGCTTAGGAGTCACACAAGATAATTAGATGGGCCTAGACAGTCGGGTTTGATAATTATAGATCTTCATTAATTGTTTTAAAATGACTTAAAATTAATTTAAAATTAATTGCATTACAATTATAAATATTTTTTTATCCCTTAGACTTCCAATATAAAATTTTATTCAACATTCCCCTTCAAGTACAATTAGCCCTAGCCAAGTTGTTACTTGTTACTGGTTTTTTTTTTTTCTTTCTTCAGCCATAAATTTACTTAATATTTGATCTGAATCCACAGAGTTCAAAATTATGCGGCAGTTAATTCTGATACCATATAAAAGAGAACCAACCAATAATGTGTATAGGAATACACCAGCCATGTATGCATGGTTACATAAGATAGAGATAGGAGTTACATAAGATAAATAGTTATCCTTATCAAGTTGTTCTGTGTCCGTTCATTTTAATATCTGCATTGTTTTGTTCTATATGGAATAGCTTTAATATATTGGCTTGTTACCCTGGTCATGGAATGGAAATACTTTAATCGTTGCAGAAAAAGAAAATCGACAGTCCTCAATAATGATTTCTTTTCACTAGTCGTGATGAAAAAGCTTCATTTTCTTTGTGATGTCACTTTACTTTTTTTCTCATTTCAATGGATAAAAAAATGCAACTTGTCAATGAGCGATTCAATGTAATCAATCTGTAGGGTTTGTGTGTCTATTCACTGAATCTGTAGGGTTTGTGTGTCTATTCACTGAAAAGATAATTTACTTAATTAAGCGATTCAAGGGTTAAAGATATATAGAAAATGTTTAAAAACAGTCATTGAACTAATAGTTTGGTGTTGGAATTTTTATTTCATAGTACACCAGATTAAAAGTTCGAACATTAGAAATTCAAATTTTAATTTCAAAAAATATCATTGAAAATTCCAATTTAATCAAAAAGAAAACTTAAAGAATGGCCTTCACTATTTTCAACTTATTTCATTTAAACTGTATTCCACATATATATCCCGATTAATTTTAGTTGTTCCAAGTGACTTGTACTATTATTTCAATTTTTCTTTTGGATAAAAGGTTGTCTATATATCCATCAGGCTTTGGATGAAATAATGTGAATTTCTTTCAACTTAACTAGAGAATTTGAGTTCGAAATTTGGGTATGTATTTATCTTAAAACTCATAAGTATTTTGTTGCTCTTGAGATACTATCCGACACGAATTTGATTAATATCAATATGTAGTCCTAATTAATTGATTGATGATATATATGGTCTGACCGAAAAAGAAAAAAGTGTTGTCAATACAACATAATCCTCACGTCATAAATGAAAGAAATGCAAATAAACTGATTATAATAGTCTTTTTCTATCTGCTTTTCTTTCCAACATACACAAACTAATTAGATGCATGTCGATTCTTTACCTATGTGCCCTTCAAATGAAAAAGCTTATAGGTACAATTTGTCTTGTAGTATTTAGATATATATTCACATTCGAATATCAATGCAACCCTGGGAATAGCATGAATAATTCTTATTTACACGTTTAATACCTTTACAAATTGTAAAATAGTAAAATACTAAATGAAATAGTGATGTGATAGAAGAGGTCCAAAGTCATATCCATTACATATATCTCTATAAATTGTTGGCAAAAATTGTTTCTGGCCCATTCGGCCTCCTTTGTCATAACAGCAACTAGATAGAAAATCTTGCCATATTAACGATCCAAGAAATTATTGAAGTTCAATTTGACTCAATTTTATTAATTTGAGTTTAATTATTCTATTGAAACCCAATTTAATTTAATTAAGTTCAATTAATCAATTGAATGTCAATTTAAAGTTAATTTGATCAATTAACTTCAATTAATTAATTAAATCTCAATTAATCAATTTAAGTTCAATTTAAACTTAACAAAAATAATTTAAATTTAATTAATCAATTAAACCCAAACTTATCAAATTAAGTTCAATTAATCAATTAGAGTTCAATTTTGTTAATTGGAGTTCAATTAAATTGATTAAATTGGGTTCAATTGATTAATTGAACAATTTAACTTTAATTGGTAAAATTATTATTTACTTTAATTGGGTTTAGATTTAATAATTTAACTCAAATTGAACTTCAAATGATTAAATTAATCAATTGAACCAAGTTTAATCGATTAAAGTTCAATTTAAATTTAAATTGATTAATTAAATTTGAATTCATTAATTGATTTTAACAGGATTAAATTAAGGTTCAATTGATTAATCGAATTCAAATTGAATAAGCTGAGCTTAAATTAAATTTCAGTTATTAAATTAGAATTTAATTGATTAATTATACTTGAATTACTCTTAAATTGATTAAATTGAAACTAATTAATTGTATTGAATTAAATTAGAGTTCAATTGATTAATTGTACTTAATTGATCATATTAGCTATAATTGAATTCCAATCAATTAAATTGTAGTTTAATTGATCGATTAAATTATTGGTTAATTGGTCAATTAAATTTAAATTAACTAAATTGAACTTAAATTGCAATTCAATTGATTAATTAGACTTAATTTGATTAAATTAAGTTTAATTGATTAAATTGAAAATCAATTGCTTAATTAAACTTAAATTGATTAAATTGGGTTTAAATTGAAATTCATTGATTAATTAAACTTAAATTATTATTTAATTGATTAAATTAGATTTCAATCTATTAAATTAAATTTGAATTGATTAACTGAATTTCAATTAGTCAAATATAAATTAATTAATTTGAGCTGCTTTATAACTAAAATTAAAATTTAATTGATTAAATTAAAAATGATTACCTGAACTTCAATTAATCTAATATAAATTAATTAGACAGATACTAGCTAATACTTTCTTTTTAACACTTTCTTGAACATTTACTTTATAATTGGTTCACATAATCAAATTTAATTTATTAAATAAAATAGTAAATTTTGTAAATTAAAATTTTGGTAATATGAATCAATTATAAAACAGATTTTTAAAAAAGTATTAAAAATAAAGTATTGCTAGCATTTCTAATTGATTAATTGAGACGGTTTAACCTTAGCAATAAAAATATTAGAAATAGAAGTGATGGTGCGGTGATAAATGATTTTTGGATGATAAATGTAATTAATATGAGAAAAATTAAAATTAAAATTTAGAAATTTTAGAAAAGGAAATGAGACATTTTATACATATGAAATGTCCACTGTACCCCTATTTAGCCAATAAAAATTTGGCCCTTTATATATGAATTATGAAATTTGGCTCCCCAATTATATATGAATTATGAAGAAATGTATGGGGGAGTTTCATCTGTCGCTCTCTTTGGTTCTCCACCTGTACCTTTTTTTGTGTTTGTATTTATCTAATTATTTGATATTCATCCCGAGGAATTGGCTTTTAATGATATTAAAATGTATATCAATTAGCATCAATTTTAGCTCCAATATTAAATATTTATTTTTTTCGTACAAAAATGAGTGATAAACTGAAAAAAAAATTAATTTGTTTTCGAATTATTCAGAAAATAATTTATGATGTGAGGGAAACTCTCTAATGTGTGGTATGTCACAATAGTTGGCGGGGTCTCTCTTGAAGGTTTTTGAATTATTCTATTGCTAAAAATAATAGTGATTTGGAAAAATAATATTTAAAGTTTTGCAAAATTTGGTTTTGTTTCCCACTTCGTAAACAAAAATGGCAGTTGGACTCACTCCCGTAGTGTTGTGCCCCAACCTCACTCTGAACAGAGCGGTTTTTTTATAATACTTCGATCTTGAAATTTTTTGGGTCGGAGAAGGGGTATAAATTTTCCATCATAACCCTGATCTAAATATATAATAATAATAATAATAATAATAATAATAATAATTTTAAATTATTATTATTATTATTATTATTATTATAATTAATATTTTTAAAAAAATAATATAATATTTATTTAAAGTAAAAAATATTTTTAATATTAAAATAAAATAAAAATTTGTAATAAAAATTGGAGATTATATCAAGAATCCTTATCTCCATATGATATGGGAGGAGAGAATCAAAAAAATTTCTCCTATGGAGAACAAAGCGGAGTTTTGGAAAACTCTGTCCCCTTGCCAATCTTAATTATAAATACATCATGAACGAAGAGAGATGGAAAGGGGAGAAGAAGAGAGATGGAAAGGGTAGAAGGAGAGAGATGAAATAGAAAAATAGAGAGAAAAAAGAAAGGAAAAAAAGAAAACGGAATCTACTTGTAAAGTTACAGTTATTTTTTTAAAATTTAGTCAAAATATAATGTTATGAGTGAATGAAGGCAGTCGACTATGAGATAATTTATCCACTAAATAAATTATAAAGACTTAATTAAACCAAAATTTACCTAAAAATGCTCTTTGATTTTAAACTTATGTCATTTCACCTGCTATTATTACTTGCAAATATCAACTAAAATTCACAATCCAAGCTTATAGAGAACCACCACCAATTCTTATATTATTGACCTAAATTAATATTGTATTATGAACTTTCTTATTTCACATGTGCGAAACAAAATAAAATTACAGATTCATCATTTATAGGTTTCATCACTTATAGATTCATCTTTTATAACTTGCAGGTTTATTATTTAAAAACTATAGATTCATTATTTACAACTTGTAAGTTTATTATTTTGAATTGAAAAATTTATTTTTTATAATTTGTAAGTTCATTATTTTGAACTTGTAAAATTATCATTTAGAAGGTATAGGTTTATTGTTTAGAACTTGCAGTTTCATCACTTACATGTTCATAGAAGATTCATCAATTATAGGTTCATTGTTTATACCAAATTTAACATATTTAATATTTAACAATTTGATTTTCTCTCTCTATATTACTTATTTTTAGTTTAAATATCTTTATTTTCAACTTTTTTTCTACAAAAATTCTAAACTAATATTTTTCATCCCAAACAATAAAAATAATTATTAAAACATTAAAAAATTCTAAAAATAAAATCAAATGTTCAAATTAAAAAAATAATCTCTATAAAACAAATCAAAAATAGACAAAGAAAGAAAGAAAAAGAAAAAGAAGAAAAACATACAATGAAAAAAAGACGTGTTGGATACTAAAAATACATTACACGTATAAATTATTAAATAATATATTTCTAATTTGAATCCAAATTCATAATATATTATAAATACGAATCCATAATATAATTTACGGAATTACCATACCAAATGAATATAGAAAGATATATCATTGAACTTATCCCAGTTCCACTAAGCCCAATAAAAAGCAGTCCAACTTATCGACAGTGAGCTGGACCATATCTCTCGGAGAAATAAGTGCCCAACAAGCCCATTTTGTTTTACACTTTTATTTTTGCAAAAACATTTTAAAAAATATTAATTAATATGTTAAAATTATATAATTTTTCAATTTATTTTTTAATTTATTAAGAATATTATTAAAAAATTAAAAAAAAATTAATAAACCGTGTTGTTAATAAGTTACATTTAATATAATTAAAAAAAGTTGCATTTAATAGAAATATGGTAGCAAATTAACAAGTATAATATATTTTCTTGAAAAAAATAATATTTGAAACATAATACCAAGGAAAAAAGGACATAATTTTAGGATGACAGCAGCAAACCGGATATTCTTATGCTTACATGTCAAAATTTAACTGGTTACTAAACCAAACAACGATATGTAAACCAACTCCCACTGTCACTACACAGTCAAAATGCTTTCATTACAGCTGCTATCTTATCTCTTCTTGTCTAAAAGAAACAGAGGAGCCATGATCAAGTGTTGTTTTTTTTTTATTTGTCTTTTCTTCTGGTTTTTCTCTTTTTATATATAGGACTGAATGTAGATTTTTCCTTTTATTGCTTGCAGATAATACTGCAAATATGGAAGTGGCATCTAGCAACCTCAACCTGGGTTCTGGTTTAAAGCATCTCCATGGCTCCTTCATCAAGCAGAGTTATGTAACAAGGCAAGATACGACCCTTATCTCTAACGCTTTGCTTTCATTGCTTTTTAAAAGCAATCCTTACATGAACCGAAATTTTCGCTTGTGAGAATTTTATAGAAATGTTATTTGGTGGGTAATTTGGAGCTGAAACATTGTTTAATCTTGCCATGCTATATTCATTTTAGAGATTAAAGCCCAGTTACATTCCCTCACCTAATCGCTGGAGCTTCTTGCTTCATAGTTCTAAAACATTGCATTTGAAATTGAAAAACCCAATTCTGGGATCACCGTGAAAATCTTTAGTCTTTAGGCTGAATGGTTCTTTGCCAATTGATTTGATAAATAACAGAATAAGATGGATTAAATCCATGCCTTTTGTATCTGCAGTTGCTAACATTGTTCATTTCTCAGATGTTACTTTGGAGATTTATCTCTAAATGCTCCCAAAATTTCGTCCCAATTCTGCTCTAGCACACAAAAATTTCTTTCTGTGGTTCATAGAAGACAGTTACAAATCAAGAAAAAGAGCCAATTTGGGCAGATTTGTTTTGCCCTCTACACTGATGGTGATAATTATGAAGGGAAAAAGGAGGAAGATATTGCAAGAGTGACCTTAATATGGAGGGCAATTAAATTGCCAATGTTCTCAGTTGCCTTGGTTCCTCTCACTGTAAGTTTCGTTTCTTTTCCTTTTTCTTTTTGTATATTTTTTTTCAATCACTTCAAGTGTGAACTTCATTTAAACTTTTGTCCTAAGATTAATTTATGTATTGAAATGGGCATGACCTCCTAATAACTTCAAGAAACAAAGGGATCATAAATCTTACGATATTCATTTGGTTAATTAATTACTGTTTTTCTTGGAACATTTGTTTCATAAATGCAAATATGTATTCTTTATTGAATCATTTATTTTTAATTCCTTTCATTTTTGGGGACCAGGTTGGTGGTGCAGCTGCTTATTTGCAGACAGGCATTTTTTCAGTTAGGCGCTACTTTGTGCTTTTGGCATCTTCAGTCCTTATTATAACTTGGCTCAATTTAAGGTGAGTTCTATAATTTTTTTAAAAAAAAAAGAAAAAGGGTATTTAGTATTTGAACTTGCTTATCTGGAGACGTTGTTTGTGGGCATTGGCTTTCAACCTTCCTTCTTCTAAACGAAGACAATACACATTGAGAAACTATCATCATGTGACAGAACTATGTTAAATTGTTTCTTTTAGCTGTTAAAATACTTATACATGGTCTGTGGACAGCAACGATGTTTATGATTTCGATACAGGAGCAGATAAGAACAAAAAGGAATCAGTTGTAAACTTGGTTGGCAGGTAAGTAGTTTAACCGTCTGTTTATTCCTTTGAAACATCATGCTTTGACTGAAGTAGTAAATTTGGCTAATTATGCTCTGCTCGGGCTATGATAAGCCGTTCAGGAACCCTTGCAGCTGCATGCTCATCACTTGCCCTCGGTTTCATGGGGCTGGCATGGACATCTCTAGCCGCTGGCAATGTTCAAGCAATACTATTACAGGCTTGTGCAATTTTCTGTGGTTATATATACCAGGTGCAGGCAATCTTTCAGGCTTAAGGTTTTATTTTCAAGAATAGATTCCCATCTGTTATAAATAATCTTTATATGTAATATATTCAAGCTGTATCCAAGCAGTGCCCGCCATTTCGATTAAGTTATCAAGGATTGGGTGAACCCCTGTGCTTTTCAGCTTTTGGTCCGTTTGCAACCACTGCTTTTTACTTACTGATGGGCACTGCAAGGTTATATGATCTATCTAGTGACAATTCCAACCGTCAATTCAGTTATTAGATATCAATCAAGCTCTGTGAATTGCTAATATCAGATTTAGTTTGTTTTGACAGTGAGATGATCAATCTTCCATTAACCGGCACAATTCTTTCAGTATCAGTCCTTGTTGGCTTCACAACCTCTTTAATCCTCTTTTGTAGTCACTTTCATCAAGTAGGTCTCACTTTTTTTCTTCTCCTTCATCATATTTCTTTTCTCCCACTTTCCCATGACTTTAACTATCAGATCGATCAATCAGATTGAAGGAGATAAAGCTGTTGGAAAAATATCCCCTTTGGTCAGTACCCTTAGTTCAGCTTTGTCTATTAATTTATTTGTTTTATTAAGCTAAAACCTATATGGCTATGTCTATTTATTTCTATGCAGGTTAGACTTGGCACTGAAGCTGGTTCTCATGTAGTGAAGGTAGCAGTCATAACACTTTACTCTTTATTGCTCGTTTTTGGGCTGAGCAGATCGCTTCCTTTAACTTGCATTGTAAGTTTACATTCATCAGTTGAAATTAGAGCATATGCTTCTCTGTAGTTGTAACCTTTCGTGCATTATTCTTTGACCAAATCATTGTTTATTGCAGCTTCTATGTGCCCTGACAATGCCAATGGGGAAACTGGTAATGGACTATGTCGACGAGAACCACAAGGTAGGGGATTTAATTATATTTTTCCTGGAATTTGTTTGTGGCATTGCTTATAGGAGCCAACTTTTACAGAACAAAGAGAAGATTTTCATGGCTAAGTATTACTGTGTGAGATTACATGCTTTATTCGGGGCAGCATTGGCAGCCGGACTGGTGGCAGCTAGAATGCTGACTCGAACAAATTTTCCAGGAATAATGTTTTCTTGATTATTATCCCATGGAGCACTCTTGATGATTAAGTATCAGAAATTCAGCTCTTGTCGTATGAACTGATGGTATAAAGGACTTGCAGTCTGCAGTCTCCTGCAATTAACTGAAAAATCTAACACACTCGTGTGCAGTAATTGCTACAAGAAAGCTGCCTGTTTTGTATCTGAAATCATTCTGTAAGTGTTGTAGAACAGTTTTGTATGTGAAACACATTTTTGTTTGCTTTTTCTTGAAATCCATTTGCTTCTTGTACCATTTGAATTACTTATTTTTATCACAAAGGGAAGTGTGAAAACAAAAGGACTCTTTCTGTCCACCAACATCAGCAAATTTCTTTTGCTGTTTTCTTGTTACATGGAGATTATCAAGGACCGAACCTTGGATCTACTATATTACGGAGCAAAAAGTTCAAGCACCAGGTTCCTGCTCAATGATAGCACTCTGAAATTAATAGCAAGTAAACTTAAAGAGGTGTTTGGGATTGCTGTTGGGTGTCCAAAAATCAGATTTAGAATTTTTTGATTTAATTGACTGATTTTTTATAAACTACTTTTCTTAAATCTGTTTCTGAAAAAAGTATTTATTTACCCATTTTTCTCCAAAAACAGTTTTCAAAACTTAAAAAAAAAATTTCTCCAAAAATGTTTTTTTTTCAAACTCAACGTCAAACAAACCTTTATAATTCAATTTATAGTAGTATTTCCTAATAATAATGGTGAATGGAAGACCATAGTTAATCTAAGATATCAAATACTAATCAAGGATTATAACTTTGTTTTTAACAAAAATAATTGTACTTTATCAATCAAAACCTCTTTTTATTTGCATCTTAGTTTTATCACATGATTGACTTTAGCTCAATTACACTTGCTTAATTTCGATATGGACATATTGTTATATTTAAATATTAGATTCGTTATCGTTTTAAAATGATTTAACTCAATTTTCAGTGCAATTATAAACATTTATTTTACTTTTCAATTTTTAATACGGGATTGAGTCTAACAACTATTTTGATTGTAAGATATATAAGAGTATGGTAAAAAATCACATATTTGTATTCATAATTAGAAAAAAAAAAAGTAGAAGCATTTTAAAGGAAAATTCATCCTGCTAAGACAACTTCAATATATCCAATTTCCAAATGCAATTTCAAAAATAAAATAAAATAAGTTGTGGTAATGTGAAAAAAAAAAACTGTGAGGATAGTTTTGGGTGGGTGATCCAAACCCGACAAAATGTCCTAGTGTGCACACGGGTAAAAGGTCAACAACCCCGACCCAGAAAGAACTCGTCTATAAAAACCCAAACATAAAACCCTAACACTTTCTCTTTGCCTTAGTGTCGAACCCGCGAACAGAGCAGTGTAAGAGCTCGCGGCCGGAGCTATAGTGAATTAACATGAAGGTCTTCTTCCAAAAAGGCCCTAATTTTGTTCTTGCCATTCGCTTTTTCATGTAGAATTCTCTTTGCATTTTCATTTTCTATGGATTTCTTTTCCAATAATAAAATTATATGCGATCCGTGCAGTTCAACATAGCGAATCCTACTACTGGATGCCAGAAGAAGCTCGAGATCGATGATGATCAGAAGCTGTAAGTTACCTGCGTTTCTTTTTTTTTTTTTTTTTAATGTTCTCCCTTCGAAAATTTGATTGGTATGATAAAGAATATTGGCTTTCTGCATTTATTTTTGAAAAGAAATATATCTGGTAAGGGAGTGAAGGGAAATTGTAGAAAGAAAATTTAAGTGAAAATTTTTTACCACAGCCGAGCATTTTTCGATAAGAGGATCTCACAGGAAGTCAGTGGAGATGCTCTCGGTGAGGTATGAAACTGTCTAATATATGCATCTTTTCCATGATTGGCGGTTTGATAATTGACAGTTAATGTATTTATCTTGAACTAAATGTTAATGTTAAACAGGAGTTCAAAGGATATGTTTTTAAAATCATGGGAGGTTGTGACAAGCAAGGATTTCCCATGAAGCAGGGAGTGCTGACCCCTGGTCGTGTCCGCCTGTTGCTACACAGAGGTGGGTATACTGTTTTATTACTGTTCAGAAGAACTGAAAACTAAAGCAATTCTGCGATAAGATAGTGTGTTTGTTACAAAACCCAACAAGGAAGTATTTTGTTACCTTTCATTAGTTTTGAAATAACATGAATATAGTTGTTGCACCATGGTATAATGGTACTTAAAAATGAAAACCTTTTAGAAACCACATAGTTACAGAGACATAACTCTGATACTTGTTTGTTTTAGCATGATGGCCTTTCTTAGAGAATAGATAAACCCATATGATTGGCTTTTTATCTGTTTGAACAGGTACCCCATGCTTCCGTGGATATGGAAGACGAAATGGAGAGCGCAGGAGAAAGTCTGTTCGTGGATGCATTGTTAGTCAGGACCTTTCGGTCTTGAACTTGGTTATCGTGAAGAAGGGGGAAAATGATTTGCCTGGTCTGACTGACACTGAAAAACCCAGGATGAGAGGTCCAAAAAGGGCATCCAAGATCAGGAAGCTGTTTAACCTCTCCAAGGAGGATGATGTTCGCAAATATGTGAACACGTACCGTAGAACCTTCACTACAAAATCTGGTAGCATTTCCTCTCTCTCTCATTTTGTCTTCATTTGTCTTGGCTTGCTTTAAAGAAAGAAGGGGGCTGTGTTTAGAACTATATCCAGCACCTAGAAATGCATGTGCTTGCATTGCAACTTCAATGCGAGAATTTCCTTGTGATATCTCAATTTCATTTTCCTTTTTTGCCCTTTCTGTTGGTGGGATTACTATGTAGGATAGTTTATTTTGCTTAATTATCTAGCCTTGAGTGCAAAATGTTGTTTTGAAATGTTTGGTTGCTACAAAATGCATGCATGAAATATGCTGTGGTGAAACAATTCAAAATGTTCGGTGAAGACTTCGGGCTTGTTTAGCTGTAGAAAACATTTTCTGCTTCATTTTTGTTGCTTAGTTCTCGCCTTCTCTATTCTCTATGTTTATTTGACTGGTTTTGAATTTTCTGTCTTGTATATTTCCTCTTATTATTTTTTATTTTTTATAATCATAATCATATTGTTATTAATAATTACTCTGTCCATCCCAAAAAGGTAGGTTGACTTCTATTTTAACACATTAAGAAGATTTAGTTAATGTGGTTGGAATTGTACATTTTACTAGTATACCCATATGTTAATTAGGAGCAATGTGGAAAATTAAGAAGTCATAACTCATATTTCTTAATAACAAGACACATTAAATAGGGGCGTAATAAAGAATTAACAAATAACTATGTTCATTAAAAGTAAAGTAGGCTATCTTTTTGAGACAAGCGGAAAGGGAAAGTGAGCCTATCTTTTTGGGGTAGAGGGAGTATTTAAATGTGTTTATATATAGTTTTAATGTGTAATAACTTAAATATGTTTTTTTTCAATTGAAAAAAATTCAAACTTGAAAAATATTATGATAGTTATTTAGTCTAACATTTCAAACTTATTATAGCTTATATATTATAAAGCAAAATATTTGATTAAAAAGTGAAATATGAATGGTACCATTGTTGCATTCAGATAATCCTGTTTGCTTTAAGAAATTTTGTTTGACATAATATTTACATGCTCTATATTAACGAAAATTAACAAAAGTTGATATGATTTCATTATACTGGGGTGCCAACCCTAGCAACTAAGTCTGGATGATATCAGCTATACAACTAGTCATATATCAGTTAAGATTTAAAAGTTATATGTTAAGAAACTTAAATGTAAGTTGGAAAAGAACCCACTTCTGGCTTTCAATGTTGTGGATTATTTTCTTGTTTCTAGGACTTGAAGTTGATGAGACAAGTTTGATATGCTTTATCTGATTCCATAGTTCTCCACAATACATCTGTACAAGAGGTCAGGTTTTCGGATAGGAATCTCTTAAATGCAGTCTTCAGTTATCATTCAATTCTTGTTTACACTTTTATAGTTTTATTAGTCTAAGCCCTGGTAGTTCTAAGATTCTGTATGACAATTTCTTGTATGCTTTTTGAGAGTGTGGACAAAGAGAGAGCTTGGAGAACTGCTCCAAGTTTCTTAGGATTATATCTTTTTTAAGGTTTGTGCAAAAAGGTAGACTCCTCAGATCCTATTGGTGGGATTGTGTCCATATTCAATATTAGTTAAATAAAGTGTTTATATAATGGTTAATTTTTTTAATTACTTCAGATGTTGAAGATAGTGGAGGAAGGGGCCATGTAAGGCTGTTGAGATGAAACAGCAAAAGAGCAGGGCAGTTTTTATAACTTGGCTAAAACATGAAAGATTTTTAATAATTTTCTGATTTGTTTGCAGGGAAGAAAGTAAGTAAAGCTCCAAAGATACAGAGGCTTGTAACTCCATTGACTCTTCAAAGGAAGCGAGCCAGGATTGCGGAGAAAAAGAAGAGAATTGCAAAGGCCAAGGCCGAGGCAGCTGAGTACCAGAAACTTCTTGCTACTAGATTGAAGGAGCAGCGTGAGCGCCGTAGTGAGAGCTTGGCAAAGAGGAGATCCAAGCTTTCTGCTGCCTCCAAGCCATCAGTTACTGCATAGGTTGGCTGTCAAATTTTGGTGAACGTTTCAAGGCTAATGTTTTTGGTGATGTCATATTTATGCAGGTGTTTAGTGCAATGTTAAATTCCCTTCTGTCAAAATTTGAGAACTTTTATCATGTTATAAATATTATGGGTTTGACGTTCTAAGCTATAGCATTTCATTCAGGATTATAGTTTGCTGCAATGTGACTGATTATTTTGTATGCTTTGCTTACATGGTGTGGAAAACATATTTTGATCAATATGCGACCGATTCTCTTATTTGGATTGTATAATGTCTGTGTTCAAATCCGGACAGTTTGTCATCTTTGGTATGTGTCATATCAGCTCTGAAGTGAATTCTTCTTTTTTGGTTTTTTGGTTTCTCCTTTACTGTTCCCCAATTTCTTCTGTTCATTTTGGTTAGGAACAGTACTTTGATTTGTTGAATTGCAATTTCTTTGCAGTTACTTTTAGTGACAGGCAAGGCTCAAAAGATAATTTTTATAGTTAGTTTGGCTTTACCCTGAACGATTATTCACGCTAGATGTTTGGTCCTTGAGGAATTATTCATCACCTGTTTTAAATTGTTTGTAGGGTGATTCATCTGGAAATATGATTTGAATTTTGTTGTATCAGTGGTATTTTAATCTCAATCATTTGTAGAAATAAGACTGCGGTGGGAATGCGGATGAAGAACTAGTTAGAAATGGATTCTTTCAGCTGCCTGTTAAATGGTGCCGGACTATGTTTGAACTAAAATTGTTTATAGTATTGTACCAAACATGGGAGGCTGGAGCCGGCAACTGGCTTGACCCCGATATGTATGCTTTGTTAGAATGTGAGCACACATTATGACCACGGTTCGAAGTTCTTTTATTTATTTATTTGTTTTGAAGTAATTGATAGGTGATGGCGACCAATCCAACGTTGGAATAATTAATAAAAGATATATTGTTTAATAAGCTAAAATGCTTTTGAAAAAAAAAACTTCGGAAGCTGCCCGACTATTTCACCTAATTTTTGTTCTTATTCATTATAAAAATAACTCAACTAACGTTGATGACAATGAAATGACTGTTCAAAGGATGCCAGAAAAAGATTTAATGGATAGAGTGTAGGTGGATAATAAAACAAGAAGTGGGGATGTTGTAGAGTTCTTCTTTTTATTTAAATTGAAATTTTTTCTTTAATTTTCGTTTTTTTCTTTTTTTTTTTCAAAAGATAAGAACTTTTATAATGGTATTGTCAAATATGGAGGTCTTGGAGGGCTGCGGAAAGTGGAAACTAGAGAATTCCGGGTTTAAGTGCTCATGGTTTTGTGTAGTTTTTATTCCCTAAACTACTTATGAAAGCAAAATGAATTTGATGCGTAACCATACAGTTTTTGTCCAATTAATTCCTTTACTACATATATGAATACGTCTTTTACATGTAGCAAAATCCATCTCCCTCTCTGTACCCCACGGAGGATCTTCACTTGTTCATAGTAGCTATGTTGAAAAAGGATTTGGCCAATCCACCTGTAATCCTTTCGGATTTCTAATCTAATTGAATTAAAATTAGTATTAAATATAGTTTATAATTTAAATATTTAATTTATAGAACTTACTTATAAATATTATAAATATTAGGTAAAAGAATTGTTGTGCGTAAGTCGACAAATGTTAGAGTGGAGAAAAATATGGTATAAGGGTAATTTTATAGAATAGTACTATATATATATATATATTTTGTAACTCTAAGACTTAAAAAATTAATAAGAGATATCCGTCACTTTACTTCCGATGACATAGGCATATTGCCGAACTTCGATAAATATTGTGTTCTCTGTTTTCTTTACTTTTATTTTTGTTGTTTCTGATTTTTTCTCAACAAGAATAATATACAAAATTAATATATTTGATAATTATAAAATTATAATGTCAAAATAAAAGAAAAAGTCCGAACTCCTCTCCTTTCAATCTCTTCATTTTTTTTTTTGTTCAAATCCCATTTCTTATGATTGGGGAATTCGTAGGTTCACATCCTACTGGATGCATACCAATAGGATCTTCCAATAACTCTGTTGGAATAGACTCTCTATGGACCAAATCTTATTTATACATAACTATTGGTATGATATATTCAAATCATGGCATATGAACATTAAAATCTTACATATCATTTGCTTGTGATTACTATTTGTAAATGAAAAATACTATCTACTATCACTTTTTAATTGACTGTTGAATACTTAATAATTTCTTGGTTAATAAGGAAAAAAAAAGAAAAGAAAATAATAATTAATTAATTCCCAAATTTTCTATCCACCCACTAATCAATAATCAAATGAATATTGAATATTGATTTAAAAAGTGATCATGTCAATTGTACAGTTAAAAAAAAAACCTCAAAATATATTGAGAATTTGAGATATCAACTCCTATGCAAAATTCCTGGAAATTTCGCAAACCTAGTCAAAATTTAATGGAGCTGACTCAACTAACATTTTTTGGAAGAAGACAAGAAATTGAGCATTCCCTCATTCAATATTTAATTAGTTATTGGGTCAGTAAGGTATTTTTAAAAACATATTAAATTTCTTTTAAAAAAAAAAACTAACGCGTGTTTAAATAATCAAGCAGCAGCTATAAATAGAAATGGATAACAGGTTTGTTTCACCATATCTGCCTTCAAAGCTTTCATCAACTTAAGTATCTTCTTCCTTCAAGAGTAGTTCTCACTCACGTACCTTCTTACTTCAAACAATGGCACCAACAATGGCAGCTGATTCCTCTTTTGATCTCAACAATTTTGTGATAAACCACGGAAATGGGGTTAAGGGGCTATCTGATTTGAACCTCAAAAGCCTTCCAAGGCAATATATCCAACCCAAAGAAGCACTCATCAATATCATCCCACAAGAATCCATCCCTGTTATTGACATGGCTCATTGGGACTCTGACCCTAAAGTTGCTGAATCTGTCTGCGAAGCTGCAGAGAAATTCGGATTCTTTCAGCTTGTTAACCATGGAGTTCCACTTGCAGTGCTTGATGGGGTCAAAGAAGCAACTCATCGTTTCTTTGGGTTAGCAGCAGCAGAGAAGAACAAATTTTCCAAGGAGCATTCTTCAACTAACAACGTGAGATATGGAACCAGCTTCAGTCCTGATGCTGAGAAAGCTCTTGAATGGAAGGATTACCTTAGCCTCTTTTATGTCTCTGAAGATGAAACTTCTGCACTGTGGCCTTCTGCTTGCAAGTAATTAATAATTATATACTCAATCCTTGCTTTATGTAATCATTAATTAGTTCTGTAAAAATATTAAGACTAACAATTTTTTTCTCTTTTCAGGGATGAATGCCTTGAATATATGAAGAGATCCGAAGTTCTTTGCAGAAAGCTAATGACTGCATTAATGGAGAAACTGAATGTGAAAGAAATTGATGAAACTAAAGAGTCTCTATTAATGGGATCCAAAAGAATTAACCTTAACTACTATCCTAAATGCCCGAATCCTAACCTCACAGTTGGCGTTGGCCGCCACTCCGATGTGTCCTCACTGACTTTCCTCCTCCAAGATGAAATCGGAGGGCTTTACGTGAGAGTGAACGAAGGGAAAGGCGAAGAAGATGGATGGGTTCATGTTCCTCCGATGGAAGGCTCACTTGTGATCAATGTGGGAGACGCACTTCAGATTCTCAGCAATGGAAGATACAGGAGTGTTGAACATTGTGTGATCGCAAGTGGAAGCAAGAACAGAATTTCCATTCCCATATTCGTTAATCCGAAGCCCACTGATGTGATCGGACCTCTGCCGGAAATTCTGGCCTCCGGTGAGAAGGCTAAGTATAAGAAGTTTATGTATTCTGATTATGTCAAGCATTTCTTCAGGAAGGCTCATGATGGGAAGAAGACCGTTGCATTTGCTGAGATATAATTGCTATTGGTTATGATGATCATATGATAAAAAATTATTGATTATTTGATTATACAAGCAACATAAGATGGAACAGGATCGAGGAGGCTAGTGGTTTTCATTCAGAATCCAAGATCGATTCTTTATCTCATATATATATATAAATTTGTATTTCTAGTTTTACTATATGTGTTTTTTTCCTTAATTGTAAAGTGGAAAACGTTGAAAATGTATGCAAAAGTTCATCCTCTTTTGTGAATTTCCATTTTTTTTTTTTTGGCATTTATTCGGTCTACGAAAATTATTAAAATTTCTATACCGAAGCCAACTAGATTCATAAATTAAATAAAATTCACAGGCAATCTAATTATAATATGCTATATATAAAAATTAATTATTTAACATACATAATAATAGATTGTGATTAAATTAATTTATAAATTTATTCTTAGAGTCTATATATATATATAGACAAGAAAATACTAAAAAAATAGGAAAAAAAAACAAATTGCAAGACTGGTTTTAATTTTTTTTTTTTTGGCCTAAACTTGATTTATAAAAATTCATTGATCAAATCAATCATCATCTATTATTTAATTTGATTTATATTTTTTTTATGGACCTCCTGGTAGGTGTTTTCCCTGGACTATTTGCCAACATGCATTAATACTGTCCAACATTCCTATAACTCTTATGAACTAGCTACTAGATTTGTATTATATATTTTTTAGATTATATATATATATTCATGAATTCTCCATATTTTATGAGAGTAAATTAACCGAAAAAGTTTCTTATAAAATATTTTCATAATAAGTAAGAGTTCGACCCATTGTGTTGCTGGTCGAGAATTAATCATATATTCTAAGTTATGAAGGACCACTTATAATTTGGCTAGACAATCGTGTTTTAATGATTTTATGATATACTCCAAAATTATGATGATCATTTTATACTTCGGATTTCAGAAGGAAAAAAAAAAGTTAAATTTTTATATATATATACACGCTCGTTTAAATCAATTCTTCTTCAATTATCAAAATATAGTAAAAAATTACATATAATCCAGTAGGTTGAAAACTTTATCAGTATTCCAAACAATTCAATTCCTTCCAAAACATCATCTGAAAATTTATAAAATAATCATGCATATGAATCCATGATTCTAACGCATTTGTTTAGAAATTCAATTGTGCCGGCCTGACTTAAATTAAGAAAGTGAAAGGAGTTAACTTGACTGATATCAATTCCAAACAATACTTTGTATACTTCATTACCACGTTTACTAAATAAATTAACTTTGTATTTTATCATATTAATTGGAATTTTCCGTCTCAAGTGTTAAGACAAAATTTGAAAATTTTAAGAAATCAGCATCTCTAATCGAGAGAAAACCCATTAATTAATACATGGAATTTTTTACTTCCCAACAAGTACGGTTGCACTTTACCAATTGGCTGGTAGAATTGCTATATAATATTCTTATTTTAAATTCCATCGTTAATTTTAGTGTGAATCTCGTGAATGGCCGACCAATTCGAAAGATGAAAAGAATTCACAGGTAATTTTTTTTAAAAAAAATAAAAAACCTATCACGCGTAGTCAAAGATTGGAACGAAAGAGGACATGTATAGTCGAAGGAAAAGCAAGACCACGGAGTTGCGATCAGTAGATACCTGCGAAAACTATTATATTTTTTTCAAATCATATTATATGTATTTTTATTTGAATCCATTTAAAATTATAATATTAATATTCATAATCATAGTACTATCTGATTAATATCAGAATTCACATAATTATACGTTTATCATTAAAAAAATTAAAATTAACTAAACAATTAAAACATCAAATTCACCAAACAAAATATAATATAAAATCCAATTCAACACAACTAAATTAAAATAATTTGTCAAATTGTTTAAAGTCATTAAAAAAATAAAAACACAAATAAAATAAATAAATCTCCATCCTCCAACCACTTGCAATTTATCAACCTATAAAAATACAAAAAAAATATATAAGTAAATATATTATTACAATCATTAAATTATAATAAAATAAATTACACAACAAAAAATAATTTAACCATAAAAATATATACCCATTATCAAAATTGTAAAATTAATCAATCATCGTCTTCTTCAATTGTGTTTATACAACTTGAACTTGTACTTGAGTCTTAAAAAAATAAAAAATAAAAAATATTGTATCAATTAAATTAAATTTCTAATTGAATTCCAAAAATATGAATTCAACTTTGTAATTACCTCCATATGATATCAACCAATTGTGGGAGCATATTAATGCTTCCAAAGTATTTTCATGAAACTTAATTCTTTGGTCATTAACAACTCTTCTATCGGTGCTAAATGCAAACTTAGATGAAACTATAGAAACAGGAACTGCTAAAAAGTCTCTAGTAATCATTTACAAGGTAGGATACTTTAATTCATTTGTTTTCCACCAATTGAGAATATCAAATTCTGAAGTCCATGACAAAATTAGCTCCTCAAGATAATGATCTAATTCAAAATTTACATGAATGGTACGGAGGAAAAAGTAATCTACACACCAAAAACAACAAAAAATTTAAAAAGATTCAATTCACAATCTACACACCAAATCTAGATTTGTATCTTTGTTTTTCATTTAATTATAAACATAATTATAATTACAGTTCATTTTTTTTATTAAAATAACATACATATTCTACAGTTTAGTATCCAATAAAACCCAATCTAAACTATAAATTTCAACTTTCATACCTTTTAAACAAAACTCTTAAAAATTCATTTAAAATATGTCTAAAATGTTAGATACTAGTGAGGAAAAATCTTACAAAAAATGAGCAAGACTAAAATTGGAGCTATTAAAACCTTTAATCTTCCCAAAAGGAGGCTGATCAGAGGAGATGACATGTAGAACAATAAAAATAATTAAATACACTCAAATTAAAATAATTTATTAAATTGTTCAAAAAAATATTAAAATAATAAAAACACAAAAAAAAAACAAATCTCCAATATTCACAATAAAAAAATAATTGATGATTATACATTAGCTAAATTTGTTGTTAGAATTGAAAGAGAGTTTGCAGAAAATTTTTGAATGGAAAACGTATAAATCATACATTATCATTGAGTATAGTTGGTCAAAATTTTCATTTGTAAAAAGCATCATCATTACCATCATTACCTTTATGGGGTTATAATTCCTTTTAGAATTATTTCACAAAGGCGAAGCAAATGACCACAATGGGGTGTCTTGGTAGTACTATTTATATATTGTAATTTTATATAAATGTAATTGCATATATGTATCAAAAATTAAGTGGTGTTTTGGTGGTAAACATTTAATATATCAAATCTAAGGTCATAGATTCAAATTTTATTACTGCTATATATATATATATATATATAGGTATACGAGGCATTATATACGTACGTAAATTCGTTATCCAAATTTGTCCTAAAATTCTAATAGAATTATCCATGATAAATTTAAACGGATCCGAATAGACGCAGATAAATCTAAATCCAATGGGCCGCCAATTGTCCATTTGCCCGTCAAGGTCATGAGCTCCTGAGCAAGTTCGTGAAGGCAAAATGACACATGAATGTCCACAATTAATTAATGGCAGTAAAGTAATTAGACTTGATTAATTCAGTATAAACTATAAACAGTCACTCACCTTGATCATTTACCATTCTCTTTCAGGTCCATTTGGTTCAATGATTAAATACAATGGATAACTGATAGTTAGTAACAGATAATTAATTAATATTTAGTATTTGATAAAATTGTATTAAACTATTGCTATTAAAATGTAAAATTATCTATAGATGTAAATTTTATTTTAATTTAAAATATATATTTTTATTGTGTTTAAAAAATAAAAAAGTAATATAATACTTAGTTGATACAATTATCTATTGTAATAATTTAAATAATAACAATAATTAAATATAATCGACTATAAAAAAAGATTTTATAAATGTATATAATTTATATTTGTTCAAAATGTGTAAAATTATCACAATAAATTTTATACTGAATTCCATCTCAAAAATTTATTCATACTCTTATTAAACTAGAAGCAATTTAATTCCTTATTACATTCTTTTGAACCAAACACCCTCTTAATATTTAATACATTTCATATTTGGAAGGGTTCATTATCAATATATATATACATTAGTTAGGTACAATAATGTTTTAATATAAAAATTTATAATTTCAAATTTGGCAAATAGTATCTTTTTACGTATACTACATAAACCTCATTTAGGCGTTCAATTATCTCAAATTTCAATAAATTTCTCCTGTTTGGATTTGGTACATAATGTATCAAATCAAGCAGAAAATATCATATAATTATTTTATTTTTATGATATTTTTTATTAACTTGATTTATATAATTAAATTTAATCTACATAAATATTTTCATGCCTTACATCGAGTAAGTACCTTTTTTTGTGTGATAAACATTGAGTAAATTCTTATTTTTTGAGTAATTTTTCTTTTTTCTTTTCAATGTGAATATATATATATATATATATATATATATATATATATATATATATATATTAGTTAAACATCGACTAAATATTTATTTTTTGAGTAATTTTTCTTTTTCTTCTCAATGTAAATTATCTATATTTTAGAGAGCTGAATTTGATAACTGTCTAATCAATTTTAAATTAATTTAACCACAATTATAAATTTTTATTTTATTCTTTAAACTTTCGATATAAAAAGTTTTCCAGATTTTTCAAACTACTGCATAATCAGTGGAAATTTATTAAATCATTTGCAGAGTCCAACACTTACATTTACATAATCTCTTGTTTTCAGACGCAGAAATTTTATAATTTTTGTAGAATATATATATATATACACTAAAAATACACTTACATTTACAAGAATATGTTTTAAAATTGCGTACATATATCCAATGGTTTCCCCTTTACAATAAGAGAAGAAAAACAGCCATAATTAAACTAAAAATACAAATAAATCAAAGATTGGACTTGGATTCTTAATGGAAACAACTAACCTCGATTTTGTTCCATCTTGTGTTACTTATGCAATATTCAAATAATCAACAATCTGTATCATATATATATATATATGATCATTAACCAGTAGTAATTAAATTAATTATAGCTCAGCAAATGCAACAGCCTTCTTCCCATCATGTGCCTTCCTGAAGAAACGCTTGACATAATCAGAATACGGAAACTTCTTATACTTAGGCTTCTCACCGGAGGCCAGAATTTCCGGCAGAGGACCGATCACATCAGTGGGCTTTGGATTAACGAATATGAGAATGGAAATTCTGTTCTTGCATCCACTTGCGATCACCCAATGTTCAACACTCCTGTATCTTCCATTGCTGAGAATCTGAAGTACGTGCATCTCCCACATTGATCACTAGTGACCCTTCCATCGGAGGAACATGAACCCTTCCATCTTCTTCGCCTTTCCCTTCGTTCACTCTCACGTAAAGCCCTCCGATTTCATCTTGGAGGAGGAAAGTCAGTGAGGACACATCGGAGTGGCGGCCAACGCCAACTGTGAGATTAGGATTCGGGCATTTAGGATAGTAGGTAAGGTTAATTCTTTTGGATCCCATTAATAGAGACTCTTTAGTTTCATCAATTTCTTTCACATTCAGTTTCTCCACTAATGCAGTCATTAGCTTTCTGCAAAGAACTTCGGATCTCTTCATATATTCAAGGCATTCATCCCTGAAAAGAGAAAAAAATTGTTAGTCTTAATATTTTTACAGAATTAATTAATGATTACACAAAGCAAAGATGAGTATATGATTATTAATTACTTGCAAGCAGAAGGCCACAATGCTGAAGCTTCATCTTCAGAGACATAAAAGAAGCTAAGGTAATCCTTTCATTCAAGAGCGTTTTCAGAATCAGGACTGAAGCTGGTTCCATATCTCACGTTGTTAGTTGAAGAATGCTCCTTAGAGAATTTGTTCTTCTCTGCTGCTGCTAACCCAAAGAAACGATGAGTTGCTTCTTCAACCCCACCAAGCACTGCAATTGGAACTCCATGGTTAACAAGCTGAAAGAATCCTAATTTCTCAGTAGCTTCACACACGGATTCTGCAATTTTAGGGTCAGTATCCCGGTTGGCCATGTCAATAACAGGGATGAATTCTTGTGGGATGATATTGATGAGTGCATCTTTGGGTTGGATATATTGCCCTGGCAGGCTTTTCAGGTTCAAATCAGATAGACCCTTTACCCCATTTCCTTGGTTTATCACAAAACTGTTGAGATCAAAAGAGGAATCAGCTGCCAATGTTGGTGCCATTGCTTGAACTCAGAAGATAAGTGAATGACAAGTGGTATTGAAGGAATAAGATGCTTATGGTTAATTAATTTGAAGAAAGTAAAGAAGGCAGAGGTGGTGAAAATCAGCCAATCATCCATTGCTATTTATAGCTTTTTCTGGATATGTAAATTATGCACGTGAAATTATTTTGTCCTTTTCTTATCTTTAATTTCATTTGAGTATACCAACTCTTTTTTTTTCTTTTTCTTTTATCATCTTATTTTATAAAAATGAATATCTAACCAGTTACCAACCCAACCCATTATACACTCAGACCAACCATGATTGATTGCAGACTAGTCTATCTAAATCCAATTTAATTAACTTTGATATAGTATTGATTTGCATAGCTAGGCTAACTACGTTTGAAATTAGTAACTAGAATATTGGAAGCTTATTTCTTATTAATATCATCACGAAATATATTGCTCGTTAATTGAAACAAGTTTATTTAGTTTAATAAACAATTTGTTTCCTTTCTAACAGCTATTTTAATATCTCCCGATTAACTACTAATTATCCTCTATGAAATGCATTCCCTTGAAATAAAATTGGTCTTAATTACAGATCAAGAACCACAAAGAAGGTGATAATATATTAAGGGTCCGTTTGGCGTTGATTTTGGAAAAAACGTGTTTAGAGAAAAAAAAATTTATTTTTAATTTTTTTGAGTTTTAAAAATTGCGGTTGGAGAAAAACAAGTAAATAGATGTTTTTTCCAGAAATATGTTTCAAAAAATCAGTTTATAAAAAATTAAAAAAATCAGTCAATTAAATCAAAAAAATTCTAAACCTATTTTTTGGACATTCGACAACAATTCCAAACACTCCCTAAGACTTAAAATAGATTTATCATACCTTATGTTAAAATTTAATTATAAAAGCACAAATTTGTCTAACTTTGAAAAAAAATATAATAATAAGATTTAAAAGATCAAATTGCCCTCGAAGATGTAAATTTGGACTTTTGACAAGCACCCATCAAATTAAGTAAAATTGGTATATCCAATAAGAAAATATTTTGTAACTATCCTTTTTTCTTTATGTCTAAGTAAACAAATTCAAGCACTAGAAAAAGTTAAGAAGGAAATTCAATTTACACGTTATTTATACACTAATTCAATCAAATATTAATATATATTTTATTATTTTATTTTTATTAATTGATATGAATAAAATATGCATATATTAATTTAGAAATCATTTAATAAAGTAAATTTATATAAAAAAATTCCAAAAAAATAAAGAAATTACTCTAGCAAAGCCAAAATAAATATAATAAAATAAAATAAAGAATCTTGTCAGAATCATATTGTAACGTTGACCGAGCAGCCAACCGGCCTAGCATCAGGAGCAATAGCAGCAGAGCAGGTTCCTGTACTCTAACCTTCTTAATTTAATAATTTATTAAATGGGCCATCATGATTATGACTGTTAAATGAATTACTTAATGAAAAAGGCTAATTTTATTTTGTTTTCCTTTCCTTTGGTTTTCATCTCTCATTGCCAAATGAATACTGTTATGAATTTATGGGTAAGCATTCTCTTCATTCGGTTAATAAATTATAAATGAAAATTTTAAAATTCTTTTATATAAAGTATTTAAAAAAATCAAATATGTCAATTTAATAAATCGAGAGTTAGTGGGAGGATCTGCATCAGTAAAGTAGCAGTCAACACTTTCAAATTAATTTCAGGAGCTCAAATTAGAGATGATATATATATAATAGAATTTGAGGAAGAGTTCATAAAAAAGGATTTCCTAAAATAAATATAACATTATTAAAAATAAAAATTAAATGTGATGTATAGTTTGACATTTCAAAAGATATGAATTTTGTTTTTATCAAATTGATCTATGTAATTAATTAATTATGTTTTGTGACATATATAATTAATTATGTTCAGTTTACAGAAATTACGGTTGATAATATCATAATTTCTTGTAATTAATTAACTTGTCAATTTCTATTATAATCAAAGTGAGTAGTCAATTAATTGCATAAAATCATACAGTTTTAGTCGTTCAAATATGTCAAAAGAAGATCTGGCGTTTTCTCTTGAACTTGTTACCTGAATTTAAATCTTGCTTCAGATTATATACTGAATTTTTCAGGTCAGCTCTCCCTCACTAGAATAATTTAAATTCTGACAATTGCTATTGTTATTGTTATTAGAGTTGAGTTCTTAAATGTCAAATAAAATCATTTTCAAATATTTATAGATATTGACAAGTTAACCACAAAAGTATTAAATAAAAAACAAGGAACAGAAAGCACTAAAAGAAATGAAAAAGTTGGATGAGAAAAATATAAATTATTGTAAGAACAGCCTATAAATGATATTCAATTATTTCCTGCATGAATATTCTTCCTAATACAGAAATTGTCAATGTTATTAACGTTTCCAGTGTCACCAACATCAGATTTGTAAATTCTTTGAATCTGGAATCAGATTTATGAGACATATTTTTGTACATTAATTAGGTGGAGATCTTCTAATCATAGAATTTATTTAAATAAACATTGTGATTACAGCATTAAAGATATAAACTTATAAACGGGAAAATAAATTATTACATCTCAGCAAACTCAACAGTCTTCTTCCCATCATGAGCCTTCCTGAAGAAATGCTTGACATAGTCAGAGTAGAGAATGTTCTTATACTTGGGTTTGTCACCGGCTGCAATAATCTCCGGCAAAGGTCCGATCACATCGGTCGGCTTCGGGGGTTAACGAAAATGGGAATGGAAATTCTGTTCTTACTTCCACTTGCAATCACACAATGCTCAACACTTTTGTATCTTCCATTGCTAAGAATCTGCAAAGCATCTCCCACATTGATCACGAGTGATCCTTCGATCGGAGGAACATGAACCCATCCGTCTTCTTCGCCTTTCCCTTCGTTCACTCTCACGTAAAGCCCTCCGATTTCATCTTGGAGGAGGAAAGTCAGTGAGGACACATCAGAGTGGCGGCCAACGCCAACTGTGAGGTTAGGATTTGGACATTTAGGGTAGTAGTTAAGGTTGATTCTTTTGGATCCCATTAATAGAGATTCTTTAGTTTCATCAATTTCTTTCACATTCAGTTTTTCCATCAATGCAGCCATTAGCTTTCCGCAAAGAACTTCAGATCTCTTCATGTATTCCAGGCATTCATCCCTACAAACAAAAGAAAGAAGGTTAACGGTACTGATCTTGTTCAGGACTCTGAGGTACTCTTTGTAACCAAATATATATATATATATATGAAAGAAAAAGGCAATTTGTGTAATCTTACTTGCACTGAGAAGGCCACAGTGCAGAAGCTTCATCTTCAGAGACATAGAAAAGGCTGAGGTAATCTTTCCATTCAAGGGCTTTTTCGGAATCAGGGCTAAAGCTAGTACCAAACCTGACATTATTGGTAGGAGAAAGCTCTTTAGAGAACTTCCTCTTGATCTCAGCAGGCAATCCGAAGAAACGATGGGTTGCATCTTTAACACCCTCAAGAACCTGAAGAGGAACTCCATGGTTAACAAGCTGAAAGAACCCAAATTTCTCTGCAGCTTCACAGACAGATTCAGCAACTTTAGGGTCAGAATCCCAGTTGGCCATGTCAATAACAGGGATAGATTCTTGTGGGGTGATATTGATGAGTGCTTCTTTGGGTTGGATATATTGCCTTGGCAGGCTTTTCAGGTTCAAATCTGATAAACCCTTTACTCCATTTCCTTGGTTTATCACAAAATCATTAAGATCAAAAGACTCCATGCTTGATTCTGCCAATGTTGCAGCCATTTTCTTGGACTAGAAAGGTGAAAGAGAACAAAATTTTGCTTGATTACAGAGGGAAATTTGATTTAGGTTGAAGATAGCGAAAAGATGTTGGTACTATTTATAGAGCATATTCATTAGTTATATCGGACATTATTATATGAAAAATAATTTCTACAATCAAGTTTTTTTATCTATCAAAACATTAAAATGTGAATTTAATTTATTTAAAATTAAATTAGTCGTTAACTTTTAAGGCTTAGCCCATGTGGCTGCTGCTGTTGGCTTTATTGAAAAATAATTAATTACTTGACCAACTAGGGTGTATAAATAATTTTCTTTGTTTGATTAAGAATACCTCACCAACCAAACTATTTTAATTTGATGCCTGAAAAGAACTGCAAGCTGCATGCCTTTTCCATGTGCTTACAACTACTTACAAAGAACTAATACTATGACCAAGTATCACCCTCCATATTCACAAGGTTTTGTTTAAATGAAAATATTGTGAACAAATATTTTTCAGTTTGGAGAATTCTTTTCTTAATTGCAATGGAGGGATTTCTTAATTAATTAAAATTTATATTATTTAAGATGAGTGCTAACTAGCTAGCTATTTTTTATCTTTTTATTTTTCCAATAAATTTTTCTCTTATTTTTTCTTATATTATAATCATAATATTAATATATATTTTTAATTAAATAAAGAAAAATAAAGTAATATAGAATTGCTTTAATTTTAACGAACATTTTTCATAAATTTTTTCATCCAGCTGAAGATTTTTTTCATTTTTCCTTTTTCTATTCTTAGAATGTTAAAAGTTTTATTATGAGACAGGAAGAAAACATTAAATTTTAAAGTCTTATGTATTGCTTATAATTAGTGAACGATCAGCTTCGATCAGTTTCATGCCTCTCAGTGTTTTCTTTTTTTTTTTTTACAGAAATAAAAAAAAAAGTCTTTTAACATAGCATTCTCAATTCAAAATTTAAGAAATAATACAATATCAGATTTTTTTTGGATTATTAATTAAAAAGCACATATTCCTTATCCAATCAAAAAAGATATATTTTGTATGAGAAAATTCATAAGATATATAGAATAGTATTTCCATAATGAATTCTCATGTACAATCATACCCCCCAAAAAAAATTCATTTAAAATGAGAATGATATAATACAAATAGAAAAATTACATTTTTATTGAGATAATAATTGCCTTAAATTTTGTTCATGATTACTTTTTATAATACTTCTTCATAGTGAGATAGAGGAAAACAATGTTGTTAAACCGGCCAATAAACCGGGGCGGTCAACTTTTCAGAACCGGACAATATTTCACCCAATATCAAAGCTGGTGTGTGATTGCCTTTTAAAGTTTCAACCACTACACCAAGCTCATCCATTAGATTATGTTTACAAATTTTAATATAAGTAGTAAAAAACAAAAGAGATAGTTATTATTTATTCTTAAGGTTTAATATAATACATCAGTATCTTTTGAGATTTTAAATTTATGTTATTTGCCTTTTTTATTTTATCATATTATTCTAATAAATTATTTCATTAGATTTTCTGTTAGAAAAAACGTTAAATTATTGTGAAATGACCAAAAAAATTCTTTTTATTATAATTTTTTCTAATAAAAAAATTATTATTTATCTGCTGAAATTTGATATATTACACTAGTATCCCTCTGAATTTTAAAATTTATATTATTTTCCTCTGAGATTAAGAGTAGTTCTGAATTTTTTTAATTATTTAGCTCTCTCATTAACGGTAAAACCATTAAAATTGACGGAATAACTATGTAGTCTGGCTAAAATAAAATCAAAAGGGCAAGTAATATAGTTTTAAAACTTTAGGAAAATACTAGTGTATTATGTCAAAGCTCATAGGTAAATAATAATTGTTCCAAAAGAAATATATATAATTGATAAATTCAAAGTTAATTATTTGTGTTTTCATTATTACTATTCATTATGATAAAATTTTTTATACAAATTATTTTTAAAATTATTTTTATCTCTATTAATAAAATATTATTTTAATTGAAAAATGAATATTGCAATATAATTTTTAAAAATTTTGTTTATTTTGATTTTTAAAAATTAAAAATATATAAATTAATCAATTTTATTATTATTAAAATAATAAATAAAGTATATATATATATATTATTATATTTGAGTGTACCTTTAAATATGATCACATATTAATTTGAATTATAAATATTATTATGCTTGAAACAAATTTAGTATATATATATATATATTATGTATACATATTAGTAAAATTATATTTTGATAGAATTCACTTTAATTAGTATAGTTTTGGTTCAACCTCCTTGATCTTTTGTCTCTTCCAATTCATTGACAAGGCGGAATCTAATAACGTGAGAGGAAAATATATTCCGTGTTTTTTCCTTTCGTTGAATATTCAAATTACAAAATGCAGAAACTTAATTATTAATTGGTCAAGTCTTGCAAGATGACATATATAGGTACTGAAACTTTGCGATATCTGAATACTTTTAACTTTAAGTAAGTCAATTAACTATCACAATCCACTCAATATTGTCTTTGGTGGTAATAAATTAATATTTGTCTTTAAAGATTTCTTTTTTCTTCTTTTTATATCAAATTATGTTTTTTTTTCCATCTCCATCATCCTCTTGAAAAAAAAATATAAAAAGAAAAAAAATTTCATATTAAATTTTTTTTCAAAAATTAAGGGAAAAAAACAACATTTTTAGTTTTTCTTTTTTTTTCCAGTTAAAATCGTTTTTCTTGCAATTTAAACCCCAATCTTGATAATTTCTTTGAATTTAATCCTGTCTAAATAAAAATATAATGTGTAAATATTGTTGAAATTCATATTTTCTAACTTGGTATTCTTTTCAAAATCAAGTTTTGAAGTCAGCAAATACTTTTATAATATATAAAAAGAAAATTTGATGAAACAATTTTTTAATTTACTGTTAATATTATCATTAGCATTTTGAAATGTGGTGGTCACATCAAATTAAATGGAAATGTAACATATATAGAAATTGAATTAAAATGAACGGTTAAATATTCAAGCTAAAATTGTAAAAAGAAATTACTAATATTTTAATTAAAAATAAACTCAATCGATGAAGGGTTTTCTCCATAATTTTTTATAAATTTAAGTAGAAGTTTCACTCTTTTTTTTTAACAAGAAAATACATGAGCTATATGGTAGGCCGGTTGCACGTATGTGCAGATGTAAGTACTCAAAGTGAGAGAGCTCCGGCTCTTACTTCTTAGCCTTATGTTCGTAGCCCGCACGTTACGGTTTAGATTGACCAATGAATTTGCTTAAGCTCTGACTCTGTCAAAAATAAAAAATGTTGAATACGCACGCGGCACGCCACCAAAGACCTCCTGGAGCGCTCTATTTTGTTTTTCTTGGTATTATTCAAAATGTTATTATGAAAAAAAAATACAGAAAACTCTCTAAATTAAATCATAACAATTTACTCTAAATTATTTAAGATAATTTTATTCATTTGATATTGTATAAATTTTATAAATTTCAAATATAACAATACAATATATCATATGATTTTTTATATTTAAGATATTTTTTTATGAATTTTTTAGGGTTTTATATACAATTTAATAATATTTTGTAAGGTTTAGAGTTTATACTGCATATCAACAAATACATTTAAATCACAATTTTTCTAATTATTATTTCGAACAATATTTTTATCAAATAAAAAGAAAGTAAATTGTTCGTTTTTTAAAATTTTATTTCTAATTGGAATTTATTAAATTTCAGGAGTTTTCTATAATTTATTAAAAAATATAATGTATTCGTAGAAAATATTTTCCAAATAAATTGTATTTCATAAATACTAAACTAACATTTTTTTAGTATTTTTTTTATATTTGATCTATAATTGGTTCATATAAATCTTGTCAGATTGTT
This sequence comes from Triadica sebifera, assembly GCA_023653625.1. Lineage (NCBI taxonomy): Eukaryota > Viridiplantae > Streptophyta > Magnoliopsida > Malpighiales > Euphorbiaceae > Triadica > Triadica sebifera. Next base: position 30,704,745 of record CM042898.1, on the reverse strand, counting down.
TTAGATTTAGATGATTATTTTCGAATTAGTTTTAAGTTCTGAATCCATTTATTGGAAAACTATTTAAAATAAAGTTTAAATAATTTTTGAATTCAAATTTTATTAAATTTAGATTAAATTTTGATGGGATGCTTCGAGATAACTCAGGTCGAATAAAAAATTACCTACCAAGACCAGTTGAAATTATATATATGCATTTTAATGTTTGGATTTAGGTTAATTAATTATTGAAAATCCTTTAAAATTTTATTACTAATATGTATTTAGGTTTTTATTAATTTAAAAATTAATAGTTTACTTTAGTCCAATTTATATTATTTTTAATAAAATAATAAAAAATTTAAGGGATTAAAAGTTTTATATTTTTAAAGATTAAAAATAATAAAATTTTAAGGGATTACAAGTTTTATAGTTTTAAAGATTAAAATAAAGTAATTTAAGAAAATGAGTAATATGTAGCTAAGAAAAGTCACATATAATTAAAGAAGCCAAATTCAAAATTTGAACTATCTCAAATACATCATCCGTTTTAATTAGGGTACATGATTGTTGAATTTAAAGGGAAATAATTGGACATATGACATCAACTAGGTGTCAATTATTCACATGGAGACATATTTGTCTCACTATAAACAATGTGGGGCTTTGAAATGTTTTAACTAATAGTTTGAATCGAATTATTGATGGCATGCATTTTGTATTTTGTATCATTAGCTTTCAAAAAAGATGAAAAATAAAACTTGGATGCATGAATTGAATAATGTCACTCTTCTACTAGAATTGGAAAATATTTAATTCTATCTTTGAAAATTTGCATTTCACCTAACTCTTATTCCTTATTTTATGGCTACAAATTGCTCTTCCATGTAGTAAAAATAACAAAATTTGTGTTTTTTTATTAACTATTCAATTTAAAATCATGTCAGATAGATTCATTAAAGAGTAAAGTGTTTTCTCTCATATTTTAAAATGTTTCGTATTTAGAATGCAAACACAATACTTTTTTATCATCTCATTTTACTCCTAAAATTTGTACGTATTAAAAGAAAGTGCATTTGTGATTAATATTTCATTTCATGTATTTATTTTTGAATATTTAAATTTTTGGTATAATTATACTCGTTCATTAAAAAAAAAATTGCTGTGTTTTTTAATATTTGAATATAAAAATTCTGACATGAATGATCGCCTTCATATATCCAAGAGACAAAGCCTCCATCACTTCTTTTTTTCCTTTTTTTTTCTTTTTGAATGTTCTCAGATTTCTTTTGACTTTTTTAAAAAGAAAAGACAGTGACTTTCATCATTATTATTAATGAGTTGATCAATTATAGAATTAGAATTGAAAATATAGTTATGTCCATTCAAAGGTTTTCCCATCTGTGTTTTTTTTTTGTTATGAGCTTTTCCCATTCGTATTTATTGAGCTTAATTAGGATAGAGCAACATCGAATTAAAATTAAAAAATTAAATTAAATGGAACCCAGTTCGATTTATATTATTTGTTTTTTATTTTAGTTTTTTAAAATTTTTATTTTTAATTATTTTATTCAATTCTATTCTAATTTATTCTCATAACAATTTATCGGTTTAGTTTTTAATATTTAAGATTGAGATTGAATCACTAATTGCTTACCCTTAATCTTGATCTAGCTATAGTTAATGTGGGTCTTAATTAATAGGATAAGTTTTCTATTAATTGAGGTCATTCTAGAAATTTTAAACTATCGAGTTGTATAATAATAGTTAAGATAATGATTCACTGAGACAACTCACTAGATAATATTATCTTCGTCGAAAAGAATATTTTTTTTATTTTCACATAAATTAAGAAAATATAGTTAATATGATTATAATTATATATTTTGTCTAATATACACTTATATTAATTGGAGATATTATTGACAAAATAAGAAATGATGGCTCATATTCATTTATAACAAAACACATTCAATAAAAATAATATTAAAAAGAAAAAATAAATAATTTTTTTGAGATATATAAAAAAGTTAAAGTAAATTTTTTTATTGGAATGAAAAAATACATATTTAGTAAAATAAGGGGCTAATGATTGAATTCTATAGTAAATCCGGTTTATCTATAAATATGTTTTTTGACCTGCTAATTTATTACCTAAATTACTCTTTTATTTAAAAACATGTATAAGAAATGTTAACAACACTCATTTTCAATACTATCTTTCAATACTTTCTTCTCTATTAATCCGCTATTTTCAATTAAAAAAATATATAATATTTTTTTTAAATAAAATTGAATATAACAATTTTTTCTCTCTCATAATAATAACTAAAATATTATAATCTATTTTTTTATTTATCATTCTCTCCCCTCTCTTCTTTTGCTTATATCTCACATCATTCTTTTTTTTTTTTTTACTTTTTTATTAAAATTTAAAAAATATATAGAAAAAATTATGAAAATTTTTTTGATTGATTTTTATACTAAGAATAAAAATTATTTTAAAATTATTAATAAAAATAAAAATAGAATAAATGATAAAGAATTTTTTTTTATAATTAAGAGAATATTAATTTTATTTTTAAGAAAATAAAAAACCACAAATAAATATAATATAAAATATAATTAATTTTTTCTTCATTTTACATTTTTCATTGCTCAAATTATTTTATTTTTTCTATATTTTTTCTTTGTTTTAGATTCTTTATTGTTTAAATTATTTTATTTTTCTATTTTTTTATTTTGTTTATCTTTATGATTTAAGTTTTCTTTTATTTTCTCATTTTGTTGGTTTTGGAATTATTTTTCATTCACACTATTTTTTTCAAAAAATTGTGTTGTATAAGTTTAAATATAAAAGCTATAAAAAATTATTTTGCACTTTGGATATATAGCTTATGAATTGATTTCGACTTAATTTTTTTTAAATTAAAATTATTATTTATAATATGAAATATCTAGTAAGTGTAAAATTACTGCATAGAGTATCGTTTGCATTTTCAAAAACTAGTAAAAAATATATATATATTTTTTTATTTTTCTTAGTTTTTTAAATTTTAATAAAAAAGTGTAAAAAATAGAATAAAGAGTGGTGTGAGATATGAGAAAAAATAAAAAATAAAAAATAGAATAGAGAATGATAAATAAAAAGATTAAATTTTAATATTTTAGTCATTATTATGAGAGAGAAAATAAAATTACTATATTTAATCTTATTTAGAAAATAGATTACATGTTTTTTTTATTGAAAATAGCGGACCAATAGAGAAAAAAATATTGAAAGAGAGCGTTGCTAGTATTATTTAATATGTAATTATTAATTAATTGAAGTGGACTTATAACAAATGAAATTGAATCTCATATTTATGATTTAACCTTATATTTAGAATTTAATTTTTAAATTGTATAATTTTCATTTAAATAAGTGACTTATTATTTTTAGCTTATAAATTAATTCATATACAAATTTTATTTTTAAACTTAAAAAATTTAGATTTTATATTGTAATAAATATCATTTTCTTCCTTTTGGCTTATAAATTAATTCATTATATAAATTTTATTTCTAAGCCTAAAAAAATTTAGATTTTACGAGATAATGATATTGAATATTATTTCCTTCACTTGAGCTTATAAATTAATTCATCATATAAATTTTATTTTTAAACCTAAAAAAATTCAGATTTCACAAGGTAATGAATATATTATTGTTTTTATTTAATATTTAAAAAATTAATCATTAAAAATCTGGATCTCTCTCAATACTTTATTTTCTTTCTTCTTTTTAAATTTATCTCCATCTATTATACAATAAGATATATATATTTCTTTAAATATTTATTCATTCATGCACCAAAAGTTAGAAAACTTTTACCTTCATCAATACAAATTTTTTTACTAGATATATGATTTAAATATCAAGAATTCCAATTTTTAATATATATGACATATAAAAAATTATAAATTTGTCTATTTACCGATCAATAACCTATTTTTGTAAAAAAAATATGGTATATAAAAATAGAATTTTTTTATAAAAAAAGATATGGGATGTTTTTTATCTTTATTTTAAGCTTAATAAATCAATAATAAAATGTAATTTTAGTTTGCATACTCAACTAATATATTCTTCTGAATTAATATATTCTAGTCTTAATATAATGGTATGTATTTAGTATCACATTAAACTCAATTTCTGAGATTCCATAATTTATTCTTTTATTGATGGAGAAAAAAATGTCATATAATATAATGTTTATATTTATAACTATTAATTTAATAAATAATAGAATTAATTAATTGTTTTTTAATATGTTTTTTTTAAAATCAAAGTAGAAAATAATTTTAAAAAATAAGTTATACTGTATAATTATTTCTTAAAAAAATTGATAGAAATCAAAATATTTTAAAAATTATTTATTTAAAAAATTTATCATAATTTAAAATGAAAATATAAATAATTAAATTCAACTTTATTTGTTATATATATATATATATATATATATATATATATATATATATATATATATTGAATAATATGGATAACTTTAGTTCACCTTTAAAAATATTATACTAATAAATACTAAATTGATAATCTATTTTAGAATTTTTTTTATTTATATTTTTATTTATAAATAGTTAGTTAATGATATAAAATAAAATGATCATAATTATCAAATCAAATGAGAGATAACTTGTTAAACAAATTGCAGATTAAATTATTGAAACTTATTTATAATTTTAGCAGGTAATTGGTAATTTCATTCAACGGTTAATATTAGAAGTAAGTGATCTAATGATTTTAAAGTCTAAATTTTATATATAAATAAGATGCACCTCTTATTTAAAATTATTATAATTGCAAGATTAAAGATTATATTACAACTTCACCAAAAATCAAGTCGATAAATATCCTTTTACCATACAAAAATTAAAATATATATATTTTTTTTAAAAAAAAGTAGTTTATTCAACACAACACTTATTATTGAATTAATTGGCGCTGAATATTAAAAGAGAAAAAAATAAAGAATTATTTTTTATTATAAAAAAAGTGCATAGGGTCTCAAATTGTGTTCACCTAGCTAGTAACTATTACCCTTTTTTTTACAACTCTAGTCTAGTCCACGTGCATAAGAAAAATATTATGAGAAATTAGTCAAGCAGGCAGAATTGACCGTAACCAAGTCCTTTCAAGATTATTTGAAATTAAAACACTAATAAGTCATCAACTCATATATTTTTATATTAAGAATAATTAATTTAAGGCACTACGGCACAGTAACTATAGCTTTCTAGTTCGAATCCCCCGTTATACTAAAAAAAAAAAGGAATAATTAGCTTAAGTTATAGAGTTTTTGGTAACAACATTTATTTATATGTGTAATAAGCAATTTTCATATATAAATACGCATTAAGTAATAATTAAGTAATTGATACTACTGAAGTAAGTGAATTATTCCCTGGTTTCGTTCTCCTTACCCATAGATTTAAGATCAGAAAATTAATTACAAGTTAGAAAGTTAGGGTATCTTTTTAGTTCAGTGGTGTCCGTTAATTATCAGCGATTAATTGTGGCAGTAAGTTGTTAGTAGACAACAGGAAAGATCAACTATCATTACAGCTGTGATGGTCAATAATTTATAGTTGATAACTCAATAACTAAAAATTAATTATAATTTATAAAATAACTATTAGTAATTATATTTTATTATTGATATATATACTAATTTTTTTATTAATTCATTATGCATATAATATATAATATAAAAATAATTAATTAAACACAAAAAAATAGTAGAAAATATTTTTTTTAGTCAATGCAAAATTATTATAAATTGATCTAACTATAAAAAAAGTATAAAATTATTTTATATATTAAATATCTAAAATAAGTTTTTGATATAAAAATTTAAAATTTTCAGTTTTTCATAAATAACTAAGTCTTAGCATAAATTCTAAAAGTTGACATTCGAAATTTTAACTATTGATTTTTACTTTTAGTTAACCAAATATGTAACTAAGTTTTTAGTAATCTAATAAACAAAAACCTGAATTAATGAAACACCCAATTTAATTTTTAATTTAGTAAACCGCTAAAAGCTAGGAGTAAAAGCGGATCTAATGAGACACATAATCTTGATGATCTAATCAAGATCTATTATTCCACAAATTAAATTCAGATTAATCCTCCACTATTCATGATTACTTACCTTAGTTGACTACGACTATTTTTTATTGGTTATATTTTGGAATTACATGGAGGAGAGGGACGATCTAAAGGTCATGCCAACTCCTATTTATATCAAGAAGCCATATATATATATAATATAAATAAGAGAAAAATTAAATTAGATTGATATCATTAATATGATAATATAAAATTATTTTTTTCCAACTTGGATGAAATGTGATATGAATTAAAATGAATAATTGAATTGTATTTGCTAAATAACTATGAGTATTATATAAATTACGCATTTCAATTTTTATCAATAACCAATATATAAGTAAGACAAAAAAGAAAATTTTATATTAACAAACTAACAATATTATTCTAATTTTCAAAAAAAATATTAAAAAAAGAGTTAATTGTTACTCAAATAATAGTACATGGCAGAAATCATTAAAATAAAGGTATAGAGGTCAAATGTAGAAAAATTAAAAAATATAAGGGCCAAAATAATAGATTTTGCCTGAGTAATTGTAACCAACTAATCATATATGTATAAGAATATGTATTATTGATACTTAATTTTATGAAATTCAGAAGATAGAAAACTGGTAAATAAATGAAATGACAATCATAAAATATTTAGATTAGTTTTTATATTATTCTAATTTAAGTTTGATATTTAACATGCAATGATATAAGTTAATAATCTAGTTACATATGTGAATAATAATTTGATGGATCACAACAATTTTTTTTTTTATTTTATAAGCCAAATCAAATGATTACAGAATAATAAAAACAATTTGGAAACTGATTAAGCTACCCAAAAATTTAACTACAAAGGTAAACATTACGTTAGATTAATGTAATCTTAGGCTTTGAATTAATACAGGATCCAATAATTAAAAACAGTAAATAAAAATTAAGCAATTATGCCTTTTCAAGGATTATTGATGAACTCTGCAGTGGTATGATATTAGCATAATTGACCTCAACAAAGCCCTGTCCGTGGAGAATAAAATCCGACCATACATATTTGTACGAACTCTACCTAATATTGTTATGTGCTAAAAACTGCAATGATTTTGCTTTAGGTAATTAGGTATTCTATACTAAATAAGTAAAGACAATTTAAAACAGAAAAAAAGTATCCTATTAATAGAATAATCCCAGCAAGTTAAATATATTTGATTAATGAATTTTGCTTATTATTATGTACGTATAATATATCGCAAGACACAGCTCTATCTCAATTAATCAACTAAATATAATTTTTATCTAAATCATAAATTAAATTAAATAAACATAAAAATCTTTCATTAGAAATTTATAATTAACGGAATTGTTGATTAATAATACAAGCGGATATTAATAAGACAAAAAAGGCATGGGGAACTGCTATTCGAGTGGGGGAGAATAACAACAATTCTGTTCGGTTATTTGAAAGGAAAGCTTAATGCTTTGCTTACGAAGCAGGGTGCTAAGAAATTTGGGTCGAAGAGGGTGATTCCAATAGCATATTCTTTCATGCACATGCATCAGCACGTAAGAAACAAAATAAGATTGCAAGGCTTCAACGTCAAGATGGAACTTGGACCGAAGATAATGGTGAACTGGGGTCTACTGCAGTTGATTATTTTCGGAAACTCTTCAGTGATGCACGAGGGACTTTTGAACCGGAGGTTGATTATATTCGTTCCAGAGTCACTGTTGATGATAATGCATCCTTGATTGCACCTTTTAAATTGGAGGAGTTTCCTCAGACAATTTTTCAAATTCATCTAGATAAATCACCATGACCAAATGGCTTAAATCCTGCCTTTTTCCAACAGCTTGTTGTTCATGGCTTGAAAATTGCAAGTTTCCTGGTTCTTTGTGTGATATTTCCAATATGCGGGATTTGCGGCCAGTCTCTTTATGTAATGTGTTGTATAAAATAGCGGCCAAGGTGTTTGCTAATCGGCTTAAGTTTGTTTTGCCTCATTTAATTTCTAATGAACAATCTGCTTTTGTGTCTGGAAGATATTTGACAAATAATATAATTGTTGCTTTTGAAATCATTCATTGCATGAAAAAGACAATCTAGAGGTAAATAGGGTAATGTGACTTTAAAAATTAATATCAGTAAGGCTTATGACAGGGTTAGATGGTCATATTTAAAAGCTATTATGATAAAAATGGGTTTTGAAATAAAGTGGATTCCGTGGATTATGTCGTGTGTTTCTTCAATGAAATATCACGTTGCTTTTAATAGTATGGAGGTGGGCCAATTATACCTTCTCGGGGTCTTAGACAAGGGGGTCCTTTGTCTCCTTATCTGTATATTTTGTGTGTTGAAGGGCTGTCTAGTCTTATTAAGAGAGTAGAGATTGATGGTTTAATACATGGTTGTAGGGTATGTAAAAGAGCTTCACAGGTTTCTCATCTTCTTTTTGCTGATGATAGCTTTTTTTAAGGCTTGTATGGATGAATGTTCTGTTATGATTGGCATTTTTCAGAGATTTGAGTAGGATTCTGGTTAGGCTATTAACTGTCAAAAGTCTGGCATCTTATTCAGTCTTAATGTCAGGGAGCCTCTTCTGAGTGACATAAGGAGAGCTCTTGGACTTTCTTCGCCTTTTAATACTGGTCGCTATCTTGGTTTACCATCCTTCATTGGTAGAGATATAAAATTTGTCTTTGCTTACCTTAGAGACAGAGTATGGAATAGATTGTTCAGCTGGTATGGTAAATTATTTTCACATACAGGTAAAGAGATATTAATTAAATATGTGGCTCAAGCGGCACCTGTGCATTGTATGAATACTTTTTTGCTTCCTGTATCTTTATGTGATGAATTGTAGAAGATGATGAATTCTTTTTGGTGGAAATCAAGTCCAGACGGTATTGCTAAAATTCATTGGCAATCTTGAGATAGATTTTGTGTTTGGAAAGACAATGGTGGTTTGGGCTTTAGACATCTTCATTCCTTCAATTTAGTTATGCTTGGTAAGCAAGCCTGTAAGCTTTTCTTCTGTTCTGATGCTCTTGTCAGTCGGATCCTCAAAGCTAAATATTATCCTCATTGGTACTTTATGACAGCTCAATTAGGGAATAACCCATGTTTTATTTGGAAGAGTATTTAGAATGCTGAAGTTATTTTGGAAAGAGGTTATAGATGGCGTATTGGTAATGGACGTCAAATAAAAGTCTAGGAAGATCCTTGGTTAAGCAGAGACTCTAATTTCAGGATTTTCTCCCATTATTTCTCCGGAGAATTTGGTTATCAGTTATTTTTAGATTCTTGGTACTTTGGAATGAGATGTGGAGTTACTGCATGAGTGCTTTGATAAACATGATGTTAGTGAGATTTTAAAATTGCCTTCTGGTCCTCAGGCCGTGTTGATGAGATCATTTGACACTTTGACAAACATGGTGTTTATTCTCTTCGTTCAGCTTACAGATTCAATAGCAGTGAATTTTTAGATGACTTCACTGATGGTTTTTGATTGGAAGCGATTTTGGAGAATCCAGATCCCACCTAGAGTTAAATTGTTTATGTGAAGATTGTGTAGAGATTTACTTCCTACTAGAGATCGTCTTTTCTCAAAAGGAGTCCATGTGGATAATTTTTGTGCTATATGTGGTGAATTTGGGGAGCATGCTTTACATTTTTTTTCTTCATTGTTGTTTTGCTTATAACTGTTGGGTGGAAATGGGTTTGGATGTTCCTTATGTGGATGTTTCTAGCTTCCTTGATTGGTTCAAGTATGTAATGGAAACTTTTATTCAGCACAGGTTTCCAAGATTTGAATGGTGCTTTGGGCTATCTGGAGACAAATAAATAACTGGTTTTGGCATAGGGAAGTGGTCTCTGCCTCTGATATTGTTTCAGGAGTCTTGTGTTCCTTGCTAAATGGACCAGAGCAAATTCAGAATCGTGTCCGTCTAGTGTTGACATTTCCAAGTTCCCTTTGAGATGGCTATGTCCCAGCACCAACTCTTTAAAGTGTAATATTGATGCAACCTTATTTCCATACTTTAACTTAATTGGGTTCGAAGCGATGATCTATAACGATAAAAGGGATTTTGTTGCTGGTTTCTCTAAGGTGATCTTTGGTCGTTTTCATCCATATGTAGCTGAAGCTTTTGTCTTAGAGAGATTCTTGTATGGCTCAACCGGAATTGTCATTATCCAGTGGTATTAAAGACTGATGCGAAAATTGTTGGGGATGTCATTCTTGATTCTCACTAAATTAGTGGGTGATCCCATCTCAGACAGCGTATCGTTTAGGCATTTATTAAAATAAATAAATATCTGTGTGCCATTTCATAATTTCGAAATTAATAGGTGCTTAATAATTAGTATCAAATAATCGAAATTTCATTTTATTGAATTTTTTAATTATATATTATTATTATTATTCTCAATATTGAAAATTTCTAATTAGAGGAAAATAGCATATCAGATAATTATATTCCATTAAACTTTTAATAAGTAAACAAATAAAGCTTTAATTTAAAACAAAAACATATATAAAAAAAAACAAGACTCAATGAAAAATATTATTATTTTTTCAATATAAAAATAGTGTCATAAGAAAATATACTATTTTTATTTTATTTTTCATCCATTATTTTTGTTATATTTTTTTTCAGACTACAGTTATTCTCAACTAATCGATTAGAATCACATATTGAGACTAATTTTTCTTGTATCGGGTAGGAACTTAAAGGCAATAAAACGTTCTCTCATAAATTTTAAGACAGTTTTATATCGAGAACTTAAACTCAAAATCTCTAATTAAACTGGAAAAAACTCATTTTATCTCATCTATACCTAATGGATATTATTTTTATTATCTTTCATCAATTAATTTCAGTGCATAAATATGAAAAAGGAACGGAAAATGGGCTCTCAAACAAAAGGCCTGAAGTTGGGTTTAAAAAAGAGCCCATTTCTAATAATAAATAAATAAATAAAGTCTGAGGACAGAATTGAAATTCTATTCTAATCAGAGTACTAATATGTAATTTAGGCTCTCAGATAAAATCCGTGTCTCTCGTGTTCCCTTTCTCCCCTTTGTTCCCTTCCCTTCAAATTGCAACAAAAACTCCCAAATCTCACACCCAAAAACCAAACGCAAATCCAGAAAATGGCCGCCGGATCTCCCCGTGAAGACAACGTCTACATGGCCAAGCTGGCCGAGCAAGCCGAGCGCTACGAGGAAATGGTCCAATTCATGGAGAAGGTCGTCTTTTCCACTTCGGAATCCGACGAGCTCACTGTCGAGGAGCGCAACCTCCTCTCCGTCGCCTACAAGAACGTAATCGGCGCCCGCCGCGCTTCCTGGAGGATCATTTCATCCATCGAGCAAAAGGAGGAGAGCCGAGGTAACTCCGACCACGTCGCTACAATCAAGGAGTACAGGGCTAAGATTGAGAGCGAGCTTTCAGAGATCTGCGGTGGGATCTTGAAGCTCTTGGATGAGAAGCTTGTTCCCGCTGCTGGCAGTGGAGATTCCAAGGTGTTTTATCTGAAGATGAAGGGGGATTACCATAGGTATCTCGCTGAGTTCAAGACTGGAAATGAGAGGAAAGAGGCTGCTGAGAATACGCTCAATGCTTATAAATCGGCTCAGGTTTGTGGTTTTATACTTGATTCGTTAATTCACAGGTTCGATCTTGCAAAATTATTATGTTGGCCTTTAATTGTCGAATGTTAATCGGTTTGCATTTAAGAGATTTGCCAATGTGGTTATGTGGATCGGATCTGTTGATGATTGTTAAAGTTAGTTTGGGACTTGATATTTCTTGATCTGCTTTTCTTTGATTTTTCATAAATCAATTCCAATTGTACATCATTCAATGGTTATTTGCTTTTGGTCATAATCGATCTTATCTTATGATGTGATGATTTTGGTGTCCTTTGAATATATTTATCTGATTCGTAGTTCAAGTGCTTTTTGTGCACTTGATTTGCACATTAAAAATGTGACAATCTGTTGATTATTATCGTTTTCCCAAAGTTTGTTTTATATATATAATGATTTTGGGCATATTTTGTACATTATTTGACTTGTTATGTAAAATCATTTGAGAAATGAGGTTGCATCCAAAGTACACTAGCAAATTGTTGCATTAGAGCATTTTTTTTGTAACTATTTCGTATTTGAGCATGGTTCTTACTTGTTTAAACAGCTAATGTAAATTTTGGTATGTTATTGCAACTTTATTAATATGGATTTTATTCTCCCCATTGCCATGATTCCGGAAATGTCTTTTTCTTGATGCATAAATTCTGCATTTGATTTTTGTTTGTAATTGGTAATTATTCACAAGGTTTAAGCTCAGGTTTGACTCTCCAGCACGGCTTGCAATATTTTGGCTTCTAACAATCTTGTTTGAAGTCATCGCCCATTTCATTTTTCTTTGTGCAAACTTATTGTGGAATAAGTTTGATCAAATTTAATTCTTCATTAAGAGAATAGTGCATGTAGATTGTTTTGCTGGAGGATATTGTGACCCTGCAGTTGTACTTTTATTTTATGGACATAAGAAGCACGTTGTTGTTTTCCATGGAGGATATAGTGGTCTTTGCATACCAATAGCAATGTGAACTTTGATGTTAAGAGTCATGTATGTTGCTTCGAATGCATTAAATTATATAGGCTTATGAGTGATGATAAGTTTTGGATGTGTTGTAATTTCGGTTGGCAGGATATTGCAAATGCTGAACTAGCTCCAACTCATCCTATCCGGCTAGGACTGGCTCTGAACTTCTCTGTGTTTTACTATGAGATATTGAATTCTCCTGATCGTGCTTGCAATCTTGCCAAACAGGTGAGGAAATTAGAAATTTGTAAAATAATACTTGCTTATATTACAAGTCCTTGGCTGGTTTTCCTTGTTCTCTCTCTCTCTCTCCCCCTTCAAAATGTACTTCTAGAAATAAACAGAGGAACTGTGCTAGGATTCAATGCTTTCTTTTTCTGTTTTTGGGTGAAATTCCATACGATTTTCCGTGCCAGTAATCACGGATACTTTTGTTTTCTGTTTGAATCCTATTGATAGATTGTCATTAATGTTCTATTTTTGCTCTTTGTAGGCTTTTGATGAAGCCATCTCAGAGCTTGATACGCTGGGAGAGGATTCATACAAGGATAGCACTTTGATAATGCAACTTCTTCGTGATAATCTCACTTTGTGGACCTCCGATATGCAGGTCTTGATCTGGATCTTTAATGATGTTTGCACTTTTGTTCAGTTTTTTTCATTAGTTTTTGTGATGAGCTGTTTATTGACATGTGTTCTTATGTGTCTAGGATGATGGGACAGATGAGATCAAGGATGCACCCAAACGTGAGGAAGAGCAAAAGCAATGAAGTCCTTAACTTAGTAATATGTTTTAACTTCTCCCTTATTTAATTTCGGAGAAGTAGCTTTGCTCCCCCTGCCTTTTTTACGGGCCTTTAGCAGTTTATTTTTTATTTACGAAACATTGAAGTATTTTTACTTAGTTTTTTTTTTTATTTGTTTTTTTTTTTATTAAATTCCAATGAGTTTGCAAATGCTTTTTCTTCCAATTGTTCTTGCGACAATAAAGGAACTAATGACCAAGAATTAATTTTCTTTTTTCTAACTTGATTGAGGCCTGTTTTTTGACCATGCATTTTGCGAGATCCTCTTTTTGTATCAGCTGACCTTAGCTGAGTCAGGTGAGTCTTCTTAACTTCTGGGTTTGAAGTAATTTTCTGACCCTAAAGAAATTACAGAGCTATGGTTGTGTTATAAATCCTGAATCTTTAGATTCCCACTCCCGCTTTTTGAAGGAATGCACATTAATCCTCTAAAGGCTTGTCTAGCTGTTTAGAACACCTAAGAATTGAACACGATGATCCTTAATTACGGCTAGTTGCAGGAATGATGGAGTCCCCTGTATAGTTGGAAGGGGAGATTTGTTGGTGTGGATCTTTCTGAAGGGACTCACCACCCATTACCACAATCCATCATTGTTAAAAAAAAAATTTCTCGTGGTTATGAAAAGTCATATACGTGGCCTTTTTTTTTCTTCCACATTTGTTCACATTTTTTTTGCCTATAAATAGACAATGTTACATTTGTTTGAGGAGTTTAAACTGCACCTTTTTTATTGGACAAACTTATTTTTTGGTCCTTGACTTGAGTATTTCTTCTTTAATTGATTTTATTGGGCCCTTTAAACCGAGTATCCAACTGTGAAATTTCAGTTTACTGATTTTTAAAAAGATTTTTATCTTTTTATTTTAAAAATATCGATAAACTTTTTTTTATTATTTTTAGCAAAATTTATTTTCATTTTTACCATTTTTATGAATTTTGAATTTTAAGAATAACATTTTATCTTATTTTTTAATATTGCAGCGTGATTTTTTGGTATAATTTTCTACTTAATTTTTGTGATTTTAATTTTTAATTTTTTTTGTTTTTCTTCATATTTTCATTCCTCTGTCATTTTTTTCCATATTAATTTATTGTTTTTATCTTGTTTTTGCTTTCTCGTATTTTTGTTTTTCCTTTTTGTATATTTTTCTAAATTTTATTTGAAATTTATTACTTTTTTGTCATTTTTTATATGTGACATGCACTTTTATTTTCAAATAAAATAAAAATATTATTCACTCAACATTTTTTTTTTTGAATTTTTCTTGAGATTTAGTACCTTTTGTCTTTTTTTTTTAGAAATGTGATATAAACGTTTGATAAATATTGTGTAAATAAATTATTTATTAAAAAATAAAATAAAAGTATATCATATATTAAAAAAACAAGTAAATGTTGGATAATCATTGGTTAAATGTTAAGTAAATTTTGGATAAACATTGGGTAAATGTTTGATATTTATAAGTTGTCAATATTATATAAATGTTAGATAAATGTTGTGTAAATATATTGTTTATCAAAAAAACAAAAGTATATCATATATCAAAAAAAATAATAGGTAAACGATATTGGAACGTTAGGTAAACTTTAGTAAACGTTGAATAACAAATCTATTATTCCACTCCATCATATTTTGTCACCATGCTTTAATTGTCTTAAATCTTCCGGCAACATTACAATTATAAGGGAAATCAAAACAATAAATATTTAAAAAGCACAAAACTTTAGGACTGTTTGAACTTAGCTTTTGTTTTTTAATATTTTTCTTTCAACGTAATGAGTTTTCATCTTACATAAAAAAAAAATTTCAATTGTTAAAATTTTAAAAAGTTGATTTTGATATTTTTGAAAAAAAAAATAATATCAGAAATATTGAAAATATGTTAGCTTTTTTTCCATTTATATAAAATTTCCTTCATTAATGGTGTCTTATTGAGTTACTCCACTTTTCTTTTTTCTTCTATTGAATTCTTTTTTTAAGGAAAAAAAACTGTTTTAATAGTGGAAAATAAAAGCTCATAGACTTAATGAAATATAATTTAAGAATGAATATTTGATAGAAGAAAAATAAAAATTGAGGCTTATTAAAACACAATTGAGGAATGAATTTTTAATAAAACAAATTTAGAAAATTCAGTCCAAAAAATGGGTATAATGTCGCTTAGTGTAAATTGTAGTATTAAAACATGAGACTTCCATAAGCTATCAAATTAGTACTTGAGTTTTTCCCATTGGTATAAGCTGTAGCAATATTTATTCTTAAATAAATTAAATTTACAAAAAGATTTACTCTCCAAATAATTTTTTTTATTTTATTTTTGTCAATTCTTTTTTAATTTTATATATTTATAGTACTTAAAAATTTTACATTTAAATCAATCTCAATAGTTTTGATCAAATTTATAAACTATTTTCATTTCTAAATCAGATGAAGTGTTATTATTTTATAATAAGTAAAACAATAATAAATGAATTTTATATTTATTATATAAAAAATTATATCATTAATAATACGAACCACATTGAAAATGCATGGAAGAAATTCTGAATTTTTTTTTCCAGATTCTTTTGTCCAAATAAAAGATAATGAAGTATAAATATTTGAGGAAGAAAATAAAATAGAAAAGTAACTTCTTTTTTTAAAAAAAGAAAAATATTTTGGGCCTCCCATGATAGAAAATGTCATACAAATATCAAAATTCAAAGAACCCATTAAATCAGCCCATAACTACGCACCCATCCCACCTAAGAACCGACATTGCTCGGTTCGATCCGCCCATCAACAGTATAGACAGAAATAAAGCTCATTAAACCCTGAAATCTTCTAATCGTCCCTGGTGGAAGGAGAGGACGACAACAAATTCAGGTAAGTTCCTCTATTTTTCCACTGTTGTAATGTTTCACTGCATTTTTCTTACTATTCTCTTGTAGAAATTATAATTTCTCTTTCTTTCAATTTTCATTTTCTTTTTAGATATTTGCTTTCGAGGGTTTTTTTTATTAACTGTAACGGATTAGAAGGAACGAAACAAATCGAATCCATTTGATATCAGCTATGGATCCAGAGATAGCCAGAACCCAGGAAGAGCGCAGAAAAATTGAGCAAGAGCTTGCCTCACTCACTTCCCTTACCTTCGATAAAGACCTCTATGGCGGGACCGACAAGGACGCTTATGTTACCTCCATTCCGGTGAATGATGAGGATGATATAGACCTTGGTGATAATGAAGTTGCTCGAAAGCTTGCGTCCTATACTGCCCCAAAATCTCTTCTTAAAGATATGCCTCGTGGAGCCGATGAGATGGATGATGGCGGGTTCAAGAAGCCTTCGAAGATTATTGACCGTGAGGATGACTATAGGAGACGGAGGTTGAATAGGGTGATCTCCCCGGATAGGCATGATGCGTTTGCTGCTGGCGAGAAGACGCCGGATCCTTCTGTGAGGACTTATGCAGATGTGATGAGGGAGGAGGCGTTGAAGAGGGAGAAGGAGGAGACTTTGAGGGCAATTGCAAAAAAGAAAAAGGAGGAAGAAGAGGCGGCAAAAGAGGGAAGGGAGAGCGCTGCTGTGACAGCTAAGGAGGCTGCTCCAAAGAGGAGGAATAGGTGGGATCAGTCACAGGATGATGGAGGTGCGGCTAAAAAGGCCAAGACTGGTTCAGATTGGGATTTGCCAGATGCCACACCTGGGATTGGAAGATGGGATGCGACCCCAACTCCTGGTAGAGTGGGGGATGCAACCCCTTCTGTGGGGAGAAGGAATAGATGGGATGAAACACCTACTCCTGGAAGGTTAGCAGATTCAGATGCAACTCCTGCTGGCGGAGTTACTCCTGGGGCTACTCCTGCTGGAGTTACTTGGGATGCCACTCCAAAGGGATTGGTTACCCCAACCCCCAAAAGGCAGAGATCGCGTTGGGATGAGACACCAGCAACTATGGGAAGTGCCACGCCTATGGCAGGGGCTACACCAGCAGCTGCTTATACTCCCGGAGTTACCCCTGTGGGTGGGATCGATTTGGCCACTCCGACTCCAAATGCCATTAATATGCGGGGTGCAATGACCCCTGAGCAGTATAATCTGATGAGATGGGAAAAGGATATCGAGGAGAGAAACAGGCCATTGACTGATGAGGAGCTGGATGCTATGTTTCCACAGGAAGGTTACAAAATTTTGGAGCCACCAGCATCTTACGTGCCCATTCGGACACCTGCAAGGAAGTTATTAGCAACCCCAACACCAATGGGCACCCCGTTGTATGCTATTCCTGAAGATAATAGAGGGCAGCAGTTTGATGTGCCAAAGGAGGCTCCAGGTGGTTTGCCATTTATGAAGCCAGAGGATTATCAGTACTTTGGAGCATTGTTGAACGAAGATGATGAGGAGGAGTTGTCACCTGAGGAGCAGAAAGAAAGGAAAATTATGAAGCTCTTGCTGAAGGTCAAGAATGGGACACCACCTCAGAGAAAGACTGCTTTGAGGCAGTTGACTGATAAGGCGAGAGAATTTGGTGCTGGACCATTATTTAACCGAATTTTGCCTCTTCTTATGCAGCCTACTTTGGAGGATCAGGAGAGACATCTGTTAGTTAAGGTAATTGATAGGGTTTTGTATAAGTTGGATGAGTTGGTTAGGCCCTATGTGCACAAGATTCTTGTTGTGATTGAACCGTTGTTGATTGATGAGGACTATTATGCTCGAGTTGAAGGGAGAGAGATCATCTCTAATTTGAGTAAAGCAGCTGGATTGGCTACTATGATTGCAGCTATGCGTCCTGATATCGATAATATTGATGAGTATGTTAGGAACACAACTGCTAGAGCTTTTAGTGTTGTTGCTTCTGCTTTGGGGATTCCAGCACTGTTGCCTTTCTTGAAAGCTGTTTGTCAGAGTAAGAAATCATGGCAAGCTCGCCACACTGGAATCAAGATTGTTCAACAGATTGCTATTTTGATTGGTTGTGCTGTTCTTCCTCATTTGAGGTCTCTTGTGGAAATCATAGAACATGGTCTCAATGATGAGAATCAAAAAGTGAGAACAATCACTGCCTTGTCTTTGGCAGCTCTTGCTGAGGCTGCTGCTCCCTATGGTATTGAAAGCTTCGACTCTGTCTTGAAGCCACTGTGGAAGGGTATTAGGTCACACCGTGGCAAAGTCTTGGCTGCTTTCTTGAAGGCAATTGGTTTTATCATTCCTCTTATGGATGCCATATATGCCAGTTACTACACCAAGGAAGTTATGTTTATCTTAATCCGTGAGTTCCAATCTCCTGATGAAGAAATGAAGAAAATAGTACTTAAAGTGGTCAAGCAGTGTGTGAGTACTGAAGGTGTGGAAGCTGATTATATTCGTTCTGATATTCTGCCTGAGTTCTTTAGGAATTTCTGGGTTAGAAGAATGGCATTGGATAGAAGAAATTATAGGCAGCTTGTAGATACAACAGTGGAAATTGCCAACAAGGTTGGTGTTAAAGATATTGTAGGAAGAATTGTTGAGGATCTTAAAGATGAGAGTGAACCATACAGGCGGATGGTTATGGAAACAATTGAGAAAGTGGTTGCAAACTTAGGTGCATCTGATATTGATGCTAGGCTGGAAGAGCTTTTGATCGATGGCATCCTCTATGCTTTCCAAGAGCAGACTAGCGATGATGCCAATGTGATGCTTAATGGCTTTGGTGCAGTTGTGAATGCTCTTGGACAGAGGGTGAAACCTTATCTTCCACAGATATGTGGTACCATAAAATGGCGTTTGAACAACAAAAGTGCTAAGGTGAGACAACAAGCAGCAGATCTTATATCCAGGATTGCTGTGGTCATGAAGCAGTGTCAAGAGGAACAGCTGATGGGTCATCTTGGTGTTGTCTTGTATGAGTATTTGGGAGAAGAGTACCCTGAGGTTCTTGGATCAATTCTAGGAGCTCTCAAGGCCATTGTTAATGTTATTGGTATGACAAAAATGACTCCTCCTATCAAAGATTTGCTCCCTAGGTTGACACCCATTTTGAAGAATAGGCATGAAAAGGTCCAGGAAAATTGTATTGATCTTGTCGGTCGTATTGCTGATCGTGGGGCTGAGTTTGTTCCAGCTAGGGAGTGGATGAGGATTTGTTTTGAACTCCTGGAGATGCTTAAGGCCCACAAGAAGGGTATTCGGCGAGCTACTGTGAACACTTTTGGTTATATTGCCAAAGCCATTGGGCCTCAAGATGTCCTTGCAACCTTGCTAAACAATCTGAAGGTTCAGGAGCGCCAGAATCGTGTTTGCACAACCGTTGCAATTGCTATTGTTGCAGAAACCTGTTCGCCTTTTACCGTCCTGCCAGCCTTGATGAATGAGTACCGTGTTCCAGAACTCAATGTGCAGAATGGTGTCTTGAAATCTCTATCTTTCCTTTTTGAATACATTGGTGAAATGGGTAAAGACTATATCTATGCAGTGACGCCATTGCTTGAGGATGCCCTCATGGACAGAGACTTGGTTCATAGGCAGACTGCAGCTTCTGCTGTTAAGCACATGGCTCTAGGAGTTGCTGGATTGGGTTGTGAGGATGCTCTGATCCACTTGCTTAACTATGTGTGGCCAAATATCTTTGAGACTTCACCTCATGTTATCAATGCTGTAATGGAAGCCATTGAAGGAATGAGGGTGGCCTTAGGTGCTGCTACTGTGTTGAACTACTGTCTCCAGGGGCTGTTCCATCCTGCCAGGAAGGTCAGGGAAGTTTACTGGAAGATATATAACTCACTGTATATTGGGTCTCAAGATGCTCTTGTGGCAGCTTACCCCGTGCTGGAGGATGAGCAAAATAATATATACAGTAGACCGGAGTTAACAATGTTCGTCTGAAGTCGCTATTTTGTTGTCGTTGAGAACGGATGTTAGCTAGGCAAGCTTTTCTCCTGTTAATTATTTAGTCTGTTTACACTCACGCACTTGTTTGACTGGGTTAATCTCATATATTTCTGAATAGTACTTATTCGCGCCTCCATAGTTTATTAGTGTAGTTGTACTCAGTATGAAATTAAACTTGATTTAATATGCTATATGCTTTCCTTGCTGTAGCATTCATGTGCGTATTTATACAAGCTTTGCTTGGGTTTTTGTAATTCTCTTTTCCCGATGATTTTGCTAGTTGGTGCTAGATGGCTTGTAACAGAGTAGCACTAATCCTCCTTCCACTATTCCTGCAACATTTCCTTGGAAATCCATCACCCTAATGCTGATGGTAGGCAATGAACTCCTGAATTAAACGGTTAGTTGATTAATACCGGCAGAACAAACTATGCTGGGTATGAGTAGCTTTTGTTGTTTGATTTGGATTTGTTTACTGTCCATGTGTAATTAAAACATGTTCGGATGATGATTATTAAGGATTGAGGTGTTTCGTATTTTGTAGCGAGCAGTGCTTCTGTTTCGCTCATTGCATTTCGGTGCAGAAGAGGTGCATCCTCATGTGAAGAAATTGAAAATTGATGTTTACTCTATGGTGATTCAACTTTTATTATTGAATAAACTTATGAAATCTTTTCTATCCACATGTAGATAGGGAAGATGAATGAGACAATTTTATCAATTTGTCAACATTATCATACCAGCTTTCATCGAATCTGTGATAAACCGGGTTTAGTGAGGCAGCATTATAATGGGGCATCTACCCATTCACTTTCAACAGAAGTGCATTTGAGCAGCAGCCTATTGATCTTTCAGGGCATTGTAGAAATGAGGAAGTCTTTCCTTTCCACTGGATTATATATTGTTAGTTGGATTTGGGATGTGGTAACCTGAGAGTCTTTTCTAGAATTCAGAAATATCATCAGAAGTGATCATTTTGCCTCCGAAGGAACAAGTAATGTAACAAAAGGCATTCACCGGTTGATAACAACACATGCTTTCACGATGCTGGCATATATGTAAAGCTATGACTGTACATATGAAATATTAGCACCTACAATTACATATATATTTGTAAACATGCAATCGGTGATGGTCTAATTAGGTGAAAAAAATATTAGCACCTGATCTATTATTTTGCATTAAGCTCATGGGCTAAATTATCTTTTTGCCAAATAAAAATCAATTATTTATTAGTACGCAAAGTTTACAAATAACTTACTAATTGGGGGTGTGTACTCGGTCAAAATAAGTCATGACATGTGAACTCGATACGCAAAACACGTAAAATTAGTGAGTTAGTATTAAACATATACAAGTTTGTGTCTCAAACGGATCCATCCGCTTATAACACGGTTCAAAGTAGATTGTATTACACGTTGACATGCAAATCCGTTATAACTCATTTAATTTTTACATATCGTATTTGGTTATGTTAATCCGATCCAACACATTTATGACATGTGTAATTTATAATAACGTCAAAACTAAAAATTATAATTTTACAAAAAATATATATATACAAGTTGATATATTAATATATGAGTCGTGTTGAGTTGTTTCAGGTCGTAGGTAATATATTAATATACATGTCGTGTTATGTTGTGTTAAGTTTTATGACTCTAACACGACATGAAAATCAAACATGTTATACATGTTGTGTTTGTGTAACACAAATACGATTAATAAATATGTTAACCCTAATTATATCACTAGAATTGATGGATACACTACGAACACGACCTGCCAACCCATTTTGACATCCCTATATACTAGTGAGTCTTCATCTAAATAACTCCAATCAAAATGAGTCATATGTTAACTATAATTGTGTCACTAGAATGTACCACAATACGAATACAACATGCCAACCCATTTTGACATCCCTATGTACCAATGAGTCTTCATCCAAAGAAGACCAATCAAAACTATCTAACATTGTTGCACAGTTTGTGCCTCTGGTTCCTCGAACTCGCACACAAGGTGAAGATGTTGCAACAGCACACCACTGGCCAAATGCCAGCCTTTGCTTCATGTTATACAACTTTTACTATATTTGATTACATATTATTATTTATATTATTTTAAATATATTATCTAATAAATATATATCAAATTTATTATCTTACATTTATTTATTTGCATTTTTATTAATAATACACATTATTCAAATAAATTATTCTTATTTTATATTTTTGAGATTTATATAAAAAATAAATACAATTTTATTTTAAAAAAATATTGAGATTAAATATCATAAATAATAATGATCTAATTTAAAAATAAAATTAATGGGAATACTGATTATAATCACCTCAAATTATAATTATCATATTGGTTGGTAAGGAAAAAATTCTTAAAATAATATTTTAATTTTTAGTATTGATTTTGTTTTATTTTTATTTGGATGTAATTATATATAAATTAAATTAAGAACATTATTTGTTTTGTGCATGAAACAAATTTTGTATAAGTTATTTTATATTTTATTATGTATGAGACATGTTATATATTTTGAAAATTTCACATGGACTGATTCAACCCTAGTTGAACTTTAAACTCTTGACCCGCTACCTTTTTTGGTTCTGTGACCAGATCAGGTATGATAATCTTGCTGAAAATATCTAAAATTTGAATTAACTTCGAGACAGTAATCTAAATTTTGAATCAAATGATAACAAAAAAAAATTCTTACTCGAATTGATTCAAATTATCCAGATAAGTTGAACCAAAATTACCCTATCAATTCGATTTTTCACACCCAAATTATCTTTTACCGTAACCGCTGTGCAGATGTAAATATATAGAAATTATTACAAAAAAGTCTTATTTTGGTCTCTCAATTTTAGGAATATATACAAATAAATCTCTCATTCAAAAATTTATTTAATTAACTCTTTTAAATATTAATTTTATTCAAAATTTTCCTAATTGTTAATTCACTATCTATTTAAAATATTTATAAAACCCTTTACATCGAATCAATTATAGTTAAAAGAGTTCAATTGAATAAATTTTTAATAGATGTCTCCTCCAACAGGTTCTCTGGAAATATTCCTGATATTCTCGGGAGGCTTAGAAAGCTCCAGCATTTTTCTGCCAACGCAAATAACTTTAATGGCCACTTGCAGGAATCACTGGTGAATTGCCCGTCTCTTCTAACTCTTGATTTGAACAACAATATGCTTGAGAGTCCTATCAATATCAATTGTTCTGCAATGATTCATCTCATTTCTCTGTATCTTGGTTCTAATAATTTCGAGGGTCCATTTTCCCGAAAGTATATCCTCTTGCCAAAATTTGAGTATTTTGAATCTTAGCAGAACTTCAAGAATCGCCAGGCCCTAACACATCTGCTTCTTGCAAAAACCAGCCTTGCAAATATACCGGCAGCTCTAGGAATTCTACAACACTGCAATAACTTAACCACTCTGATCCTGATTAACAATCCTCAGGATGAGCAGATACCCGGTGATGTAAATTTGCAGTTCAGAAATCTCAAGACCCTCGTTATCCCCAACTGTCAACTCAGGGGCTCAATGCCACCGTGGTTGAATGGTTGCGAATCACTGTAACTTCTAGATCTTTCCTGGCATCACTTGAGCGGATCTACTCCGACCTGGATAGGCAATTTCAGGAGTCTATTTTACTTGGATTTGTCAAACAATTCCTTCACTGGTGAGATACCAAAAAGCTTGAGAGAACTACAATCTCTCGTCAGTAAAATATATCTCTCTTCGGAAGGAACATTAGGTTTTCCAGTTTACAAGACAAGGCCTGGGGAAAGTAGCAGTAGCGGAGATTTGCAGTATAAAAATATCAGGAGCCTTCGACCAACTTTAGATCTCAGCTACAACTACAACAATCTCACTGGAGGAATACGGCCGAGTTTTGGGAACTCGAAAGCTCTGCATGCTCTACTGCTAAAGTAGAATGACCTATTAGGGAATATTCCTGATAGTTTATCAAAAATGTTGAGCTTGGAAGCTCTGGATTTATCCTACAACAAATTACGTGGATTGGTGGAGTTCTATCCATGTTCAGTGTATCATACAATGAACTTTGCGGGGAAATTCCAACGGGTGGTCAATTCTTGACCTTTCCAGATTCAAGCTTCATGGGAAACAAAGACCAAGGCGGTTGGGATCTTGCTCCTTGTCAACCTGTTCATCATCCTAGCAAGCACACCAAAATTGTAGATACGCCATTTTCGATAGGAGTGGCAACCAGCTTTGTCCTTACTATCATCCTTATCTTGAAGTCTGGATGGGTATTTCCAGATGCCGAAACAGGATGAATCTCTCTGCTTGTTGAGATTGCCACTTCTGCAGCAAACTCCTATGCAGTTTTCCATTGCCATCATGGTGTGTTACTGTATTATAGTTCAACATTATAATGCTAAAAGATATAAGCTACTGATTTTATTAAATCATTTTGTGCACAAACTTCTAACAAGTTTCGATGTTTTGGAACCAGAACTTAACTTCTCAATTTTTAACTTCTGTGAAATTTTATAGCATTAGGCCCAAATGGGGTGGTTTTTTCAAATAAAAAATTTTCCCGCCTTGACCCCGCCCCGACCCCGAATTTTTTGTGTCGGGGACAGGACAGAGATGGATAACCAAATAAGAATTAATGATAAAAAAAATGTTAGAAATGTAATTGCAGACACTTCCTAATTTTTATTATTTAAGAGGTGTATTTTCATAATGACAAATAGTAAACATATAACATTTAAAATGTGCTTAATTTTCTAAAACTTGATTGATGGATCCAAGGCGTTGAAAATTGATTTGTTAATAAATAAACAAACAAATAAATAAAAAAAAGAAGAAAATCTCTGGATACATGATTTTATATTATTGATTTAATAATGATTTTTTTATTATTTTACAAACAATAAAAAGAGAGCTTTTTTACATCAAATTAACTAGTATATGATCAAATATATATTCGATCAGTATATATATGTCTCTTTCTGCAAAGTTTTTCCTCAATCAATATGAGGAAAAAAGGGTATATATATCCCCCGCCTTAATCCCCGGCCCGAAAATATATTTATATATTTTTATTATTTATATATATAATAATTATTTATATTTTAATATAATTAATATTTTAAAAAATAATAATAAAATAAAAATATAATACTTATTTTAAGTAAAAAATATTTTTTATTTAAAAATTTATATAATTAACTAATTAATTAAAAAAAATTTAATATTAAAATAAAATAAAAAATTTTAATAAAATTCGGGGATCAGGGATCCCTGTCCCAGTGTGGTGCAGGGACGGGGATCCAAAAAATTTTCCCGTCGGGGTTTGGGGCAGGGTGTCGGAGAACTCCGCCCCAAATCCGCCCCGTTGCCATTCCTATATAGCGCTAGTTTGTATTTTCGGATAAATTGTGTGGAAATGACAAATAGACGATCTTGAGCTGTGGGGAACAAATTATAATATAAGAATGCTTAGGGCTAGGTAAGTTATTTTCTTAACTTGCAGGCTGATTTAAATTTGAGCAAAGAATACTGGACATTGGGACCAATTGCTTTAACTGATAGTGTCATTCTCAAGATTCGGAATTACCAAGAAATTTTTTTTAACCAATATTTTCAAGATTGAGCATGGAGAAATGCTAAACATCTCAACCCAAACTCAAGTTCAAGAAAAATTTTAGTTTGTGCATACATGCATAAAATTCTGTAACTTCACAAGCGTAAACTCAAGCTCACTGGGCAACTAAATTCCGTGATTAAAGGCACAGCTAATCCAAAAAGAAAATAATTACCAAATTAATTAGAGAATTTTTAAAACTCTTAATTTTAAATTCAAACCTTTCCAAATGCAAATCGGCTGCTTCTGTTACTAATTCCAGAAATTTTTTGCTGCCCAAGTGATTCGAGTAGCTGAAGAGGATGCAAAAGTGCTTACTTTTGTGCAGAGCATTTCCATCACACAACAATGAAACGATGCAATAATTTGCTAATAAAAAAAATAGGAACTAGAGAAAGAGGGAGACAACAAAGTTTGTTTCATGTCAGACGGTTCACTATTTTAACTTGAGCTTCATTTTGCATTTTCTTTCTGCCAACGTCTCAAACCTGATTCCTTAGCCTATTGAGAAAGAAGATGAGTATTTCTCTTGCAAGATATTAGTGGGTGTATGTTAATCAGTTGTGTCCTGAGTAATTAGGGGCCTTACCCCTTGTAGTAACCAAAATAAATACATACATAAGCTTGCACTCACTGTAAAATAAAGAAGATGAAGTGTTAACCGTGTACTGAATTTTGATTTTCACTTCAAAAATCAATCATGTGTTAGTGTTATTATAAGCTAACACAATAAGAATGATAATCTAAAAATTCAAAATTTCTCTAAAAAATTGAGCTCAGTTGTTCCATGGAACAGGTCATCATAGAATAGGAAATTAAGCATCTACTTACATGGATAGCTGAAACTAGTAGAGGCCCAAAAATTTCCACCAGAAAGTTCCAACTACTCCCCAGATGGCAGCATTAATTAGGGCCATTATAAATCCCATTTTGAACACATCAGGAAGGTCTACATATCCGGCTGTTCAAAAGGAACAATTTAAATCTCATCAGTCAACAGGCTAACATGAATCATGAAAAAGGAACTAGAAAATAGTTGTTGGCTACCAAAAAAGTAAAAGAAAAGAAAATATTTGCAAAAAGACTATTTTAACTATTCAAAGAGAGAAAATAAAAGGAACAATGGCTTCTTAAAACCATTCAAGAAGAATGACCATCATTATGAGAGTTCGCATTTCGTTTCCAACATTGTCAATCAATTCATGCAAAGAGGAAATCAAACTGCAAATGATTCATTAGAAGAGTGAAAAAGTAAAACACCTGGTAATTCAACAGAACAGTGAAAAATTGAAAATTTGGACCAACACTTGTCTCCTATGTGAGGTAAGCAAGATGTAATGAAATGAATTGTTAAAAATGAAGCGTATTGAAGGAAAAGGAGCACACCTCCATAATATACTGCAGCCTGACCACTGCTATAGTGTGTAATAGCACCAAAAAGATTTGTATTGTAAGCTAAAGCCAATGCTGCCAAGACACCAGGCACTCCAGCTGCTAAGTGCATGGCTAGAAATGCAGAGTACAGGGCTCCAACATGACCAGTTTGACTAGCAAATAGGTAGTGAATGAAGAAGTAAGATGCCTGAAGAACACCGAATGCAGCTGGCCAGCTCAACGAGAGAGATTGAAGAGGTTTTGCCACACAACCAGACATCCAGGTTACAATACCAAGGTTAGTTAGTTGGCCTGCCATGCCTACCAGAACAGCAAACCAAGCCAAGGTATCCCAAGCTGATTTTTCACTTAAGCAGTCATCCCAATCAAGGACTCCCAACAAAAGTAATATTGATAACCCAATCATTGCAGCTACAACACTCGGTACACCAAGAGCATCTCTGCACAAGAAAAGCAAACAGCATCACCTATTATAGTCTACACACAATCAGCAAATATTAAATGAAATTCAATCTCTTTCCCACATACACCCCAAACCAAACAATTCAAAAGCTTTCAAATAGTAAAATGTATATTCACTTTCATTTATCTTAATGATAAGTTTTTACTATATTCATATCTAAAGTTATCATCTTCATGTGTCTTGCAACTCTACAATCATGCAAACCTTTCTAAAAAATAAAGACACTGCACTTGATAGCTCAGATGAAAAAGTTATTTGGACAAACTAATATGGAGAGGAAGTCCAAGACTACTTCCTGAAGTAGAGATAACATATAGCTAAGAAAAACAAACTACCATTATGGTGCTTTGACAGAGCAAGCCAAAAATAATAAAGGTTTGCACAACTTTAAGATACCAAATATAGCCAAATCAAAAGAAAAAATAAGGGTAGAGAGACACCAAACTTTGGACTAATTAAACAAGTAGAGTATGATATTACCAAATAGAAAATTTGTCTATTTTCATCCACAGTGCATACTTTCCATATCCCATACAACATCCAACATGGGAAATAACCATGTTGGATGACTCATTATCAATTATGTCTTTCCAACCAAAGATCAAACATGCACCCCCTATTCACAATAGTTAGTATTTGGTACTATTACTGCCTTGAAAGGCTAAAACAGTAGAATTTGGGTAGGAGTTCAATCAAACCCGGAGTTCCATGGTCAACTAAGCAGGAGAAGAGTACTGAGTAAACATGAGAGATTATGGAGAACAAGCTATGAGAATCAAGGGACCATGCTGATGATGATATAAAGAATTTAACTTTATACTGGTACAAGATGAAAAAGATAGTGAGAATTTTGATTAGAAATAGCTATGGGAGCTAATTGCACATGAAGGAACAGGCAAAATTTTACATTCATAAGGCTTAGCAATGGCAAAGAAACAGCCAAAAAGCTCAGAATTGAAAACGTTAGACCTAATTATAGTAAATATTCCAAGTAAATATCTTTTTTTAGTATTCAAAAGTTCCAAATTAAAGTTGATAATGGTCGGACATAGTATAGGGAAATTATAGGATATGAAAAAACAAAATAACTTACCCAAACACCCACAGAAAAACTGCAAGGACCATTGTACCAACCATGACCCATTCATTTTTTGTGATAGGACCCATATGCTCCAGTTTCTTCGCAGCCAGGGCAGGGGCTTCTGGGGTGTCCTTGGTTTCAGGAGGATAAAGCTTATATAGAACAAGAGGTGTAACTAGAAGACAAACAATTGCGGGCAAACTTGCAGCCTTGAACCAAGACACCCAAGGGCTTGGAATTATCACCCCAAGTTCCTCAGCTAATTTGAGACACAGCAAATTTTGAGCTGCAGCAGTCAGGAAGAGCGCACTAGAATTACCAGCACTCTGTCCACCATGATTTAAGAGAAATGCATAAGTCACAGAGGTTACTAAGTACATGAAAATCCTGAAGGGTAAAGGCAACACTCAAACGCTAAATCAGATAAGTGGCCATAAAATTGCTACACAAATAAGAGAAATCATATAAACCAATATCCCAAATCAAATAAGTCAGTGAATTCCGCCAAATATAAACCAAAGTGAAGAGAAGCCACATTGGTGCAATAGGTCACCAACAATGAGTAGAAAAGTTTCATGAGATTAGTGTTAAATGAAACACATCTTCAGGTGACTCGTACATCTAACTAATGTCCATGGAATTTACACATATGGTTTTAATTTCAAGGGAAAAGCTATAGACCACCAAATACTTATGCCTTAAAACAAAACCAAGTCAAGTAATTTCATTACTTAACCATTTTTATACTAAAATATCACGCATAATGATTGGTCAATAAAGATCTGCAAACAAGTGGTCATACTTTTATCCAGAGTATACTCAAGCTTGTTTCGTCCAGCTCATACAACTAAATAAGCAACCGCTTCAATATAATGCAATCACATGTGAACTCAATAATTGATCAAAGCGTTGAATCATTCGAGTCTTAAGATTACTTCTAAAGCTCAGTACTTAATTCCAAAAGACTAAGAACCTGAAATTGGGATTGAATGAGATAAGATCCAAGCTTCTTGGAAGAAGCATCCCCTGGATTACTCCCTGCTGACAACGACAAAGACTTAATAATTGGCAAGAAAACTCCGCCAGCCCTAGCAGTAGTACTCGGCATTGCCGGTGCAATAAGCGCCTCACTAATTGTCAATCCATACGATAATCCCAAAGTACTCTTCCCCAACCACTTAACAAAGTAAGTAGCAACTCTATCCCCTAGTCCTGTCTTAACAAACCCACGAGCAAAAAAGAAAGAAATCACAATCAACCAGATAACCTCATTAGTAAAGGCACTAAAAGCCGTCGAAAACGTTAAAGTTTTGGTCACAATGGAGGTAGTTAGCCCAAGAAACGCCCACGCCCCAACTGGTAGAGGATTCAAAACTAGACCCGCAATTGTGGAAATAAAGATTGCCAATAATTGCCAAGCTTGTGGAGTTACTTCAACAGGTTTTGGAACACAAAATCGAAGAATTAGACCTATAGAGATAGATATTATAAGGGGTACAATTTTGGCTCCTTGTGGAGGTGAATTAGTAATTGCCGGCTGTGAATGATCATTGTTCTGCGATGAGGCACGGATGGGGAAATGGGTTTTGAAGGGTTTGCGTACAGGAGAGAAAATAAGGGATTTTGAAGAGGAGGGTGATCGGAGATTGGGTAAAGAAGATGAGGAGTTGATTAAAGGTGGGAACTTGGAGATGGGTTTTAGAGATCTTTGGAGTAAAGAAGAGCGGGTAGAGAGAGAGAAAGAGGTAGTGATGGAGATAGAGTGAAGTGCTAAGCTCTCCATTTGTGTTTTCTCTGCGAAAGAATGGAGAGAGAAAGGAAAAATGAAGGAATTTTGAACGGAAAATTGGAAATAACAGTTAACAGAGAATTCTGTGTTAGGCTCTTGTGTGAATAAGGGGGCGGAAATCTCAAAACGTGGAAAAATACAGCGGAGAGTCAAGTGGGACCCACATAAGGAGGGAGATGTCTACGTGGCATAATGTGAGGATGGGAAATGCTGAAACATATTATATTTAAATGGTAAAACTACATTGTATTTTTTCCAATTACAATTTACACATAACAGCATTTCACTTTTTATTTTTGCCGGGCTACTGGCACTATGATCTTCGGCCTTTGGGTTAATTAGTAAAATTATTAATAAAAAAAGTATAAACTTTAATAACTAGATTACTTATAAAATTATAGAAATTAAAGAATAATATAAGCTGAAATATAAGAATAAATTATTGAAATTTGCGAAATTTCTAATTGAAGTGTAAAGTGGCAGAAAATTTTAAAATCAATTTTATCTTTATTTATTATTTTTAAAACATATAAATAATTTCATTTTTTTGAAGATCATATAATATAAATTTTAATATTAGTAAATTTTAAATTTCAGGTGGAATATGCCACTTGTTGTTGGCTTAATAATATGAGCATCGGAGGAGAGTGTTAGAGCCTCATTTTCTTGTTAGCCACCTTTCATTCAGGGGATGAGCGAGGGGACCCAAATCCAAACTGCTACTACTCCGACTCCTACTCCTCCTTCTAATAATAATAACAATAATTGGTGCTCTATTATTCACCGGTCTGTGTATTAGAGTCCCACCATTTCTCAAAAATATTTATTTGAAAATATTATTTATTTTAACTATTTTTATCTCAATTAATATTTAATATATATTAAAATATTTATATTTTTTTAATTTATCTATTTATATTGTTTAATTTGTATTAAAATATTAATATTTTAATACGGTTAAAACAAATTGAGTCAATAGCGCTACTATTATTTGATACGTCACCTGTCCGTGACATAGTTGGCTCGCCGTTACTTTTTTTGCCCTTTACAATTAAAAAATCTCATGCTACGTAAAAATAAAATACAAAGATACAAAATATTTTTAAAAATAAACTAACTGATACAGAATTACAAACTAATAACCATTTCCTTTTCCCAAGATGAACATACTTATAACATTTCAAAGTTGATTTAAGGATAGCCAAATTTTGTACTTTTAACAAAAATTCAAATGTTATTTAAATTATAATTATTAAAAATTAATATTATTTAATATGAAATTTTCCTTATCGAGAAGTGATTGCTAGTCTCTCTTTGTTACCATTTTTTTAGCATTTTCTATTTTTAAAGGATACATATTACATTTTTTTTATTTTTTATATACAAATTCTATAATTATTATATGTCATTCAAAAAAATACACAAAATAAAAAGAGAAAATCATAGAAAGAAAATAACGAACACTTTTCTATCATATAGTACAAAACTAGCTTTAAACTCGTGCTACACACAAATCTTCAAATTTTTTTTATCGATTTAATATATTATAATATGCAAATTTATATTAAAAATACAGGGCTATATTTGTATTTATTGATTTCATTTTATTTTCCAAGTAATATAAGAATGATTTGTAACTGATGTGTCATTAATGTTATTAAATTTTTTAATTTTTCTTTCGTATAACCAATGAAGTAAGAAATATTCAAATATGTTGAATAGTGAAGGAAAGCAAAATAAGTTATTTTGGAAAGAAGAAGCACGTAATCTTTTATCTTTAAAAATGAATAAATTTTATAAATTTTAATGAAATTCAATTTAATTAATACAAAATTTTATGGAATTAATTACTGAATATTACAAGTGAATTTTATTTTAAAAATAAATATACAAAATTTAAATTTACAAGTAATTTTTTTTTAAATTGCCAGTTCATTTACAACAAACCAAATTAAAAAATCTTGGTTGACAATCTAATAATTTATATGCATTTATTTTAAATTTAATAGCATTTTTCCGTTCACAATGTAATAATTTTTTCTACTTTAGGTTTTTTTTAAAAAAAAATGCTTATATCAAAATAAAAGTTTAGGAATTTAATGTAAATAAATAATAAAAGTTCAAATATTTTTATTAAAATATAAATTAATAAAATTTATGAGCAAATAGATAAAAGTCATAAAATGTATATAATTCAAAGTTTTTTTTTAACAAATATACATATTAAGGTAGAAAAATGAGATTCGAAACTGAATTGTTTAGAAAACTTTTAAAATCTTAAACGATCGATTTTCAAATAAAAATATGATTTTTTTAATAAGTGAAAACAAGAGTTTTCTATTTTGAGAAATAAAATTAAAATCAGATAAAATGATTGGATTTGGATGCAGAGGAGTGCGCCTCATCGAAGTTGAAGTGTTGAACCAACGCATTTGAATTGCCTGCATTAAAACGCACCGTCGTATCTCAGTGTCTTGTTTTCATAATGCCCGTTACCTGTCTCCGTAGCCAATTGACATCCACGTGCTAACAGCATGACCACTAAATTATCATTTTTCTTACTATATAGTATAATATTTTTTTAATTTTTATTAAATTTTCTCTTCCCTAGATAATACATTAAATTTTCTGATCAATTTAATATTTATATTTTATAAAGTAATAGTTAATTTTTTTTTTCTTTAAGTGCATTGTTGGTTTTATTTTTAAATTGATACTTCAAATTATGGAGTGCAAGATAAGTAATTTTTATGTTGTTAATGACAATGAGATGAAAATGAAATGTAAAAGGAAATGAAAATTGCAAAACTCATCTTATTTAGGCATTAAAATTTGCATATTCTTTTTCTTTTTAAATTCTTTTTATTGATATTTTTTACTATTTTTTGAAAGAAGAGCATTACTTAAATTTAAAATTACATTTTTCATGTTTAAGAGGAGGTTTAACTAAAATTAAAATTATATTTATGGAAGTGAAATAAAATTTAAAAGCAATATTCATATTCTCCCTGTTATTGAAAGTGATTAATACATATTTTTCACTTTATTCTTATTTATTGAAATTGCAATTTTTGAAAGTTCAATAAATTTTTTATTAATGCAAAAAATAGAGTTGAAAAAAATTGAAATGTTAATTTTATTTTTTTTATTATAAGGGAGGGAAAAAATCCAAAGACAACAGACGATATTAATTATGCACTATTCTCGGCCAAGACATACCCAAATTAGCAAGTCAATCCACCGCCTATTGCCTTCGCGCAAGAAATATTGAATATGCGCGTAAGGACTCAAAGCCAGCAAGCTTGAACCAAATTAGCAAAATGTTCATGGTAAGAAGCATCAGAAAGCCACTAAACAATAAGTTTGGAGTCAACTTCAATAATCAACAACGTTACCTTATTTTTTAATAATTGAATTATTTTGAAATAATTTTTTTTTAAAGAAGTTACAATTAGTTTGGAATGGAGGAAGTAACAATCTTATTAAAAATGGAAGTGAATTATTTATTGGGACGAATAAATGTGATTTTTTTTTTATAATTACCAAATTCCCATCTTAAATCCTAAACAAAATTATGAAATATTTCATATTTTAGTCAAATATCGAAAAATTTAAAAAATTATCCAACTAAATTTCATTTCTGTAAAAAAAAAAAAGAAATCGTAATTAAAAAACAATATGATCGTTATGGTGACTCGAGTCTTGCGTTACCCGCGGGTATTAAAGCTCGCGCAAATTCGCTGTTGTTTCTTTATCTCTGAAATACTTTCTTCCATTTTGCCTCCTCACTCTCTCTCTCTGTAATAAGGCTCGATAAATATTGTGCGAAAGAGGTCTAAAGATTCAAACCATTGAATTTGTGAGTTCTTATCAGACAGGGAATAACAAAGATTATGGCTTCCATTAACGTCCCTTCCTGCCCTTCATCTACAACAACTAGAACAGCTCTCCCTTGCACCCCGTAAGTTTTTCCTCTGTTTTACGTCTCCCTTCTTCATTTAGCCTTAATAAGTAAGAATTCATCCAGGTTTTTGTTTTCATTGGCTGGTTTTGAATTTGGGAATTTGATAATTTGGTTGGAAATGACAAAAATTACTTCAAAAGAATCAAGCTTTGTTAGCAGTCGTTCCTTCAAAAATCCATCTGGTCTACTAGTTTTTGGTAAATTCAGTTAATATTTTTACATATCTCCATTCTAAACTTCAAATTGGTTCATGATTTAAAAGTTTGACTTGGTCCTTCTTTTCATTTTCTGCTCTCTTTCTCTCTCCCATCTGCATTTTGTGGCAACTAATTGATGGACACGGATAGCTGGAGCTTATCTATGAAATTTATGGCTCATTGGATCTGCTACTGCACTTTATTATAAGAATATTCTTCTTTTCGCAGATATTATTTTATTCGTTAGAAAATATCATTTTTGTAAATATACCACTGTTTGCATACTCTTTCAGAATCTACTAGGTTGGTATTCCACCTCCTTTTAATCCCATTTTTTTTATTTTTAGTGTTCATTTATCTTTTCTTCTCTGCAGGGCGTGGAGAAACTCAAAAATGTTCAATGGATTGCATGGTGTGACAGTATTGAACTCTACTTCTATCCGGCTTGATGGTAGTAAATCTTCTTTCTGTATTAAGCGTGTCAGTAAAACTCGAGCAGCAATAGTATCCGATGAAGGTTTTTCATCCATCCCTGAGGCTATTGAAGATATTCGTCAAGGAAAGGTAGGTGTTTCGCGATATCATGGCAGCACTCAATCACGAATTTTTAG
Source organism: Triadica sebifera (assembly GCA_023653625.1). NCBI lineage: Eukaryota > Viridiplantae > Streptophyta > Magnoliopsida > Malpighiales > Euphorbiaceae > Triadica > Triadica sebifera. The sequence continues at coordinate 30,669,183 of CM042898.1, read as the reverse complement.
TTTTTTTCCCTTTTTCTTTCCAAAAATTTTGGTATTACTGATAATATTTTATGTAGATGGTAGTGGTTGTAGATGATGAAGACAGAGAAAATGAAGGGGATCTTATAATGGCAGCAGAATTGGCAACACCTGAAGCTATGGCTTTTATTGTGAAGCATGGTACTGGAATAGTTTGTGTGAGCATGGTAGGGAAATATCTTGACAGATTGCAACTCCCTTTGATGGTTACCCAAAATGAAAATGACGAAAAACTTTGTACTGCATTCACTGTGACAGTGGTATGTACATCTTTTTGACTGGAGATTTCATATTTGGAATATATGATTTTCCCTTGTCAATTTAATTTGCATGATAACATTTTACCAGAAGTAATAATTTTTTTTCATTTACTGGAAACCATTGGAGTATATGAGATTTATGTTTGAGTCATAAATTACACGTGACAAGTGCATTTCTCTAATTATTGTAGGCTTGACAAACATATGAAGCATTCACTTCAAAAGAGGTGATGGATTATTGTGGAGGCATATCATATTTGTTTTGCAAAATATGATAAATTTTTAACTTTTCTGAAAATTTAAAGCTAATATATGAGTGAGTGCCTTTTCTTTTTCTTTTCTATTGTTTGTCTTATCATCATCATTTTGATTTGGCAATAATATTTGTACTTGATATAGATGTAACTGTGTTCATCACTCTATTGTAGTGTATAACTCTCAATTTTTCAGTTGTTAGATGTTCCTTTTTGTGGAACAGGTAACTTTATTTATTGAAAGAAGCGTTGCTATTTCTTTGCAGTTGCTTTACAAAATAAAATTCATGCTGCATAACATTTATTATTAGTAATGAAATGTTCCCAGAGATCTCATCAAGCAGACATTCTTTGCACTCATCTTTTGATATGTAGAGTTCACATTTGTTTTACTTACTAATCTACTTGAAACAATAATAATATGGGTTTAGCTTTTGTCTGTGAATATCTTTTCTAGGATGCTAAACATGGCACAACAACAGGGGTTTCAGCCCATGACAGGGCAACGACAGTACTAGCACTTGCTTCCAGAGATTCAAAACCTGACGACTTCAACCGGCCTGGCCATATTTTTCCACTCAGGTACAGGGAGGGTGGTGTTTTGAAAAGAGCTGGACACACTGAAGCTGCTGTTGATCTTTCTGTTCTAGCTGGACTACAGCCTGTTGGAGTTTTATGTGAAATTGTGGATGATGATGGCTCCATGGCTAGATTGCCAAAGCTTCGTGAATTTGCACAATGGGAGAATTTGAAAATTATATCTATTGCTGATTTGATCAGGTAAGTTATTCCTTATTCTTTTAAGATCTTCATTTGTACCCATCTTAATCAGTATGGTTTAGAAACGATATTTTTAGATGCATTTTTAAGAGTATTTTCTGTAGAGATATGATTATATCACGTTGTGATTGATGGAAAAACATAAGATAATGAAGTGGATTATAATTGACAGGTATCGAAGGAAGAGAGAGAAACTAGTGGATTGTTCTTCTGCTGCTCAGATACCAACAATGTGGGGTCCATTTACAGCTTACTGTTATAGATCCATCTTAGATGGCATTGAACATATTGCGATGGTTAAGGTGAGCAATGTTTGTAATATAAATACTCAAGTTCTTGTTGAATTTTTTGGATCTTATCCTAAACCAGGTTTCAATAGTATCAATGTAAAACCTTATATTAAAATCAAATAGATTTGTCAGTGTGGGCTGCTTCAATTTAATTGATTTATGAGAGTGGTTGGAAAAACAATGCTGTCCAAATGAGAACTACATGACATGATTAATTCAATATAGATACCACATTAAATTCTACTTTAAATCTCCTTTCTTTTGTTAAGAAGGAGAAAAATGAAAAGGAGGTGAGAGAACAGCTTTTAGTCATACAAAAATATTCTTAGTGTCTTTGGTTGTAGATGTAAGTGTTATTTGGAGAGAGCTATTTCATTAGAACTCGTATCTTTTTGTTTTTTCACTTTTTTTTCATTTAGAATAACTTTCCTTATCCTTTTTGTTTAATATTTTCCTTCTCTGTTATAAAATTTTCTTAAAGAACTGGTAGATATCTGCTGTCATCATGATGAGTTCACCCCCATCCTAATCCAGTGTTTGCTTGTTGGTACATGTATGTATGCCTCCAAAAACAAGTTTTTATAGTGAAATCAGGAAGTTGAGTTTGTTTCCTTATAGGTGATTCAAAGAGCCCGGAGAATAAGATTGCCTCCATCTTTCTCCCCTTCAAATGAGCAAAACTTTGTCTGAAAGTTCATGTGCATTCTGCATGTTAATTGGTATTTTGGGTTGGCTTTTAGGAAGGCCTATTAATTGTCTTCTTGCAAAAACTGAATGTGGAGGATATAATTCTATGGCTGCTTAATATCTTTTGATTTTTCCTTTTGGCAATTTCAATACTTTGTCGTTCTATTTTTTTATGCCAATCAAATCAAGGAAATTTTATACAAGCAATGCATTATGATTTCAAAATATGGGATGGGATAGTAATTTTTATAAAATGTAGTTTTGTAGTTCCATTTCTTAAAGAAAATGATAATGATATTATAATGTTCTTTTTTTTTTTAATGGCGTGTGTTATAAACTTGGAGTGGTTCTTACTTGATAGCAACTTCAATATTCAAACAGGGTGAGATTGGAGATGGACAGGATATTCTTGTGAGGGTACATTCAGAATGCCTCACAGGAGATGTATTTGGTTCTGCCAGATGTGATTGCGGGAACCAGCTTGCACTTGCAATGCAGCAGATTGAGGCTGCTGGCAGGGGTGTGCTGGTCTACCTCCGTGGGCACGAGGGAAGAGGCATTGGTTTAGGCCACAAGCTACGTGCTTACAACCTACAGGATGCCGGGCGTGATACTGTTGAAGCAAATGAAGATCTAGGACTGCCTGTTGATTCCCGAGAATATGGCATTGGAGCTCAGGTATTTTCAAGTAGAGTGAGCTGCTTTTTGGTGTTATTTACTCTGTGCAAAATGAAAATATCATAGTGCTCATTAGGTATATTGAGTGAGTATATTTTATAATTCTATATAGGATTTACTTTTATCAACCTAGGAATGAAACAAAATTGCGAAAGGAAAAAAATAAAGGCGAAGCTGTGTTTATGAATAGTTTTATGACAGTAGAGTTCCACCATGCCTGTACGATCTTAATGTAGCTATTCGTCAGGAACTTCTAAACTACTCATATTAGTTCTTAATCATTGGTTTATTTGCTAATGCTATCTGCATTTTTACATTACTAAAATCAACTGGATAAAAACTGATGATAGTCTGGAGGGGTAATAGAATTTTTAGGAATGCTGAATAATGATTCAACTGCATTAATGTGATAATGGAAAGGACATCAGATATTGATGTTTGATGGCGGCTTGAAATCTAGAATTCCTTGTCCTTTGAGTTTTCCGTTGTGTTACATCTTCATTTCTGTAAGATATGAGTGTCCTTTCAATAAATGGTTAGGGGTTATGGTCTAGTGATGGTTTTTATTAGAAAAAAAGTACTTTCCTGTGCTGGATCAAAGTTATTTTATGCTGTAATTGTTAGATTTTCGATACAGATATTACAGGATCTGGGTGTGCGAACAATGAAGTTGATGACAAACAACCCTGCGAAGTACATCGGGCTCAAGGGTTATGGTTTGACAGTTGTAAGTAGGGTTCCACTATTAACTACTATCACAAAAGAAAACAAGAGGTATCTTGAAACCAAACGTGTGAAAATGGGACATATCTATGGGGTAGAATTCAATGGCCGCCTAAGCAATCTCAGCAGCGGCAAGGTACATCAACCGTAGAAACTGTATCAGATGCTACTGCTAACAGATGATATCGCAATTCAACTGTAATATATAAGCTCTTTAACGTGAGTGAATGGCAAAATTATATATTTAATTCATTGTGGGGACAAGTTCAGATTCTTTAATTTCATACTCTAAGTGAAGAAAATGACAACAACTACAAATATAGGCATGGCAGAAGTTGTGTTTTGTCCACTGAAGAGCTCTTCTTTTATTTTCTTACGAAAGTGCGAACTAGTTGTAAGAGATCTTATTTATGCAACCCCAGTGTTGTTGATCTCTTATTGTATTTGTTGATTTTGCTACCACAAGTGGATTCTGGTTCTTTAATTCTTTCCATTTTCAGCATTTTATTGGGTGAAAATGTATGATTATCATTGTCACCGGCAAGGTTGAGCACACACTCAACTATTGACGACCTATAAATGCTATCTAGCTATTTTTTCTTTCACTTTTTTCAGGCAGTTGAATGATACATGTGTCTATTTTTAATATTGTAAGATTTATATGAAAAAAATAAGGAGTACGTATCATTCAAATAACGAAGAAAGTTAAAAAAAAAAATAGTTAATAATAATGGACAATTTACGAAAATTCGAATTGTTGTTTTGTAAATTAGAATATACAATCACTTTGGTAACATTCCTAACCTAAAAAATAAATAAATCAATGATTTGGATTGGTTCTATATTCCATGACATTAATATCATTTTGAAAGAGTATATGAAAAGAAAAATCTCATTCAGATGATTGGATATATGAGCAAGCAAATTCATTGATGGGTTTGTAAGATGTTTTTCCTATACCTATTTCTGCAGTGCACATGGTTTCATCCTTGAGCCATTTTTTGCTGTTGAAGTAAAGATCTTGAGAATCATATCTGTTCATTTTTCTTTTTTAAACTTTGTGCAGTATAATTGATCGTTATGTTTAAGTAAGACCGGAAGATGATATGGAAAATTTCAAATTAATGGTACTTTAGTAAAAGAAGTATCTTTCCATGAGCAAATAGATAATCAAAATCAATATAAATGATTGATTTTTCATGTTCTTTTTTTTCCCCTCATAAATGGCTCCATTGATTTATTAACATGAATCTATAAAAAGGCCTGTGCAGATACGATTAGTATTTAACTTGGTATAGGAGAGCATAATGATTGTATTTGGGACAATCTCATAGAGAAAAAGAGAGCAGTGATTTATATTTTTTTTAATAAGAAGACATTAATTAAAAAATTAATACTATAAATATAATTCGGTAATTTGATATTTTTTTAAATTAATAATATTAGGAGTAAAGTTAGAAAAGAAAATTTAATTTTTTTTAGAAAAATAAAAAAATTACACTTATTACTAGTAAGCAGTAGTAAAATAAGATTTATTGAATTAATTATACTTATTACTATTTTTAATCTTTATAAAAGATGATAAAATAATTATTATATATTTAAAATTATATATATTAAATAATATTTTTAATTTTGGTAAAAAAAAATTTAAATAACAGTTAGAATGAAATATATAGAATAATTTGCGAAAAAGAAAAAAAAAACTTATAATGATAAAAATTTAATTAAACGCGTTAACATATTTTCCTGGAAAGTGAATTCCTGATTTTAGGTTTTTACACGCAATTTTGACCGTTTATTGATTGACAACTCTAGACCAATAAGAAACCGCGTCATTTGGGCCTTTTACCCTGGTCCCACTCCTCCTGATTTCCACATTTTCATTACTTTTGATCTTCTTTGGAAATAGTGCGTCAGCAATCAACGGCTCTTATTTTGACCAAATCCTCTCACTCATAACACCCCAAACTCCCTCTACTCTATATATACCCCCCTCCTCTGCTTGCTCTCTTCCATAGAAACTCCTGACTTCTCCTTCTTCTTCTTCTTATTCTTCTTCTCTTTTGTCTGATTCGCTTAAGAAAATACAATGGCTGGCTCAAGCTTAGTTTCCTTTACTCTAATGGCGTTGATGGTGGTATCCACCATGGCACAACCACCCTCGTCCTCTCCTTCTTCTTCACCGGCCAAATCCCCATCATCTTCTCCTACACCGACTCCAGCTGTCAACCCACCGGTGTCTGCTCCTTCTCCTTCGAATGTTCCTCCGATCAATGCACCTTCTCCGGTGAATAATCGGCCGGTAAATGCACCCTCTCCTGTGAATAATTCCCCCGTAAATGCACCCTCTCCGGTGAATAATCCACCGGTAAATGCACCTTCACCGGCCACTGTCAACACTCCTCCATCTCCTCTTCCTGCTACGAATCCATCTATCCCGCCGTCAACGATCTCTGGCCCCCCATCTGAAGCTCCGGCTCCAGCTGAAAACGCTGCCGTTGCGAATAGATTTGCTGTTGCTGGCTCTCTAGTTATTGGTGCACTCACCGCCGCATTTGTTCTATAGGATCCTTTTCTTTAATCATTTAGTATGCATTTTGTGTTTCTATTTTAACAATTCTTTTTGTAATATTCAGTATTCACAATAGGTGGCTAATGTTATTTCATATCTTAGATTCATAGCCTTATCAATAAAATTTTATATTTTTATATATATTAATTCCTTAATGTATCAATAAAGCTTCTCTTAATTTTTGCATTAATTTTTTAAAATTTTAAAATATAATTAAGATTTTGATCTGAAATATTTAAAATGGAATTAATTGATTTTTGGTTTAAAAACTCAAAAATCACCAAATCACATAAAAAGTTTGTGTGAATATATATATATATATATATATCCTCAATATTTGTAGATTTTTTCTCTAAGTGCTAAAACATTTAATATTGATTTTCTAATAAAAAGAAAATTCAATATTTTTCATGAGAAAAGTGAATTCTAACTACCTTCTGCATTAAAATAAAAGATTCATTGAGTCTAAGAGTAGATGACAAAAATTCTTAATCCTACCTTCAATCACCTAATTAAATATGTTTATTTTATACTTTTTAAATATTTAAATTAATTTTTGTTTTCAACTTTTTCTTGAAATTTTACATTGCATAATTTTTAAAAAAAAAATGAAAGTCTTAAATATATATTAGACTTTTTTTTTTTTAAAAAAAAAAATAGCCTATTAGACATCTTTTAAGCAACTTTTAGGGTCAATAAGTTTATTAAAATAATGCAAGTTTATTATATATAACTATTCTGATGTATAATTTCTTAAAAATTAAATTATTTAATTTTTCTCAATTTCCTTCTCTAACTTTGCAATTGCATTTGAAAGCCCAATAAACATGTAACTACCACTCCTCTTTTTTTTCAAATTTATTTGAGATGTTTTATTATTAATAAGAGAAATATTTATTAATTTCTTCTTATTACTTTTTTTTTTTATAAATGACACATACTCTATTTTTAATATTATGGAATTTACATGAAATGAAAAAAAAAAAAGAAAAGAAATACACGTTCCTCTTATTAACAAATACTAATTGTTATTTTTAAATTTTTAATAATAATTTAACTAATGTTATTAATATATATTTTTAACTTATCACGTACGTACAGGAGATAGTGAAATTTGAAACTAAATAAATTTGAAAATTTTCAACTAACTCAATCAATCACATGTAATTTGTTAATTTTTATTAGATTAAATATATTAATTAAATTTTATAATCCATATAAAAATATCAACTGTATATTTAGATTATGAAATTGATTCATAATTTACTGGGGGCGGTAACTGCGGTTTATATGATAAAGATTATCCAAAATTAATCAGGAAGAAAAAGCAGAAGAGCCAAGAGGGTAATCTAACGTAATATTTGGTTTGCAAATAACTGGTTTTCACGTATCATATGGTACCATAATTTCCAGTTGTCGACTGTTAAATCTACAAGTAGGGATCGCAACGGTATGATATCGCAAAATTTTATCCGAATCTGAACCGATTATATATATATTTATCCAAATTCATTTTGGAGCGTATTCCTCTCAAAATCGATTAATATTATCTGATTAATATTCGAAATCCGCTTAATTACTAATTTATTATTAAAAAATTTAAAATAAAATAAAATTCAAACTAATTAAAAATTTAAAAATATACAAACAATTTATCATAAATTACTATAAAATAAAATAAAACATAAAATCTAATTCAATATATTCAAATTAAAATAATTCTTCAAATTGTTTAAAAATAATATTAAAACAATAAAATTAAATATTGTTCATTATAATAGAAAAATTATATTTCAAAATTCAAACTCTCATTCCATTTGTAATTCATCAATCTATAAAAATACATAAAAAATAATTAATTATATTATTTCATTCAATAAATTAAAATAAAATAAATTGTATAATATATATATATATAAATATAATATAATCGGGTTTATTTGTTAGCGGATACCCGAAGGCATTTACACGTATCCTGCCTAAACCCGTGATGAATTTAAATATTGCTAATCAAATCCGTTCCAAAACTCTAATAGGATTATCCATTAAGGTTTAAACGGATTCGAATAAATGTGGGTACCCGTAAAATCCGTATCCACTGCCACCCTATTTACAAGATTATATTTTATTCTGAATTGCCCTATCCCCAATACACAAATTCCAATCCACACGTAGGACTACGATCAACGCACAACCCCACTCCACCATCCCAAAGCACAAAAAAATTTTACTAAGAAAATTTATGTCCAAATAGATTGAGTCAATGGCAACTATAATAATAAAATTTCATTTTTAACTTCAAAATGTAAATTAATATAATAATTTATTCTCCATATTATCCTTTTTTTTTTTAGTTATATATAACTCTTATTATTTTTTAAGATGGATCTCATAATATTAAAAATGATAATATATATCACTCAAATAATAGAAAAGGTAATAAAAGAAAATATTTAATATTTTTTTAAGTTTTAAGTCAATTATATTTTAGTGCAGAATTTTCAAAATGGCTTGCATAAGCAGCATTGTTTTCATGCTAATGGTTTTTTTGTTTTATTGACAGCATTTACATTCTCGGCCCGCGGAAATCTTCTTCGTCACTAGTATCAGTTACCTCTCCTCCATCTTCTTCACATTCGTCTCTGATAAAACCACTTGTTTCTGCTCCTACATTCCCTTTTTCGGTCTCTGCTTCTGCTCCTAAAAAGAGTACTCCACCCCCTGCTACTGCCCCGTCTCTGGTTGAGGTGCAGTCTCCTCCTCCTCCTCCTCCTAAGATGTCTTCTTCTTTGGCGAACACTCCTTCCACAATCTCCTTTCTGCCGTCTGAAACTCCTTCACCAGCTCAAAACGCCGTTTCGAACGGAATTGCTGTTGCTAGAAAAACTATTGCTGGCCTATTTTGGTGATGTAGACATTAGACTTGGCAGAAGAGGGGCATGATTGGGAGTTTGTCTTACTTCATAAATAAGGAGTTTTATTCTTTTGTTTTCTGTTTCGGTGATTTTACTCCTTGACCGATATTTCACTGTCAGTAAGTTAGTGTCCTGATGGTCTCTTTCTTCTCTCATGTTATGTGGTTCTTTTCATGGTTATAATAATTTATTTTTAATCTACTTTAATTTGTTATTCATAAATTTTGATATTGATAATTTCATAAATTCAAAACATTACAAATTTTTAATTTCATATTTTTTTTGCATAATTAGAGCTAATTTATGTCCTATAAATCAGGTTTACTATTATCTTCCTCTACAAAGTTTGTTATTCTTTCTGAGATGGCTGGTGTTGATTAGAAATGAAACTTATTTAAAAATGCATAACAAAGAGCAATATCAATCACAAATAACACATAAATTCTCATAAAATAAATTAATGTACAAGAATGTATGGTTAAAAAGAAAATAAATGTACTAAAGTGAAGTGAGACAAGCATACTTTTAAAAATTCGAATTGTATGTCTACATAGAAAATTTTTGCAATTCCCAATCTTCAAATACAAGGAATTTGATGTGGGATGTTGTGGTAGGATGGCACTTGATTACTGTCGTTGCAAATGGGTTTTTCTTAAAGTCTTGAAACTTGAAAGAGCAAAGCATTATGGTCAAGATCAAGAAAAAGCTGTTTGGTTTCTTTTTCCTTCCTCTTAATTTTTCTATTTTTCCAAAGTTAGAAGCATATCATGATTTTGCATGACTAATGTGCCGTGAAAGTTGGAAGCACGCTTTAAGAGAATAAAGAAGATCGCTTTTGTGTTTTGTTTTCATCTTTGTGCTTTGAGTTTTAATGGGAGATAAATGCTAATTTTTTTTTTTATTAAAATGACAAGTATTTTCACCGTTATTATTGTTATGAGATTTATCTGATAAAAAAATAAAAAATGTATTACTCAAAAAAATAGAAAAAATAGTTAACAATCCTCTTAATAGAAATTTTTTTTTTTGTCTTGGCTATCTAGTTTGGATTTGTGTCAGAGCAAATTCATTAAAGAGTAAAACACTCTCTCAAGCATTCAAGGTGTTTCATACATATAATTTAAACTCAAGATTTCTAATTAAATGAGAAAATATTATTATCATCTCATTTCATCCCTTAAGGGTATTAGAAAAATAATTTTATTTAGGAGTATTTAATTCAGCTATTCAGGACAACTGTTAGTTATTTTTTTTTGTCTAACATCTAATACAAAAATATTTAATAAACTTTTTTAAACAGTAGTCGGTGGCTGTTTGAAGTCCAAAACAGTTATTGATTGAAAAACTATATGTTGGAACTTTTTTTGAACAGCTGAAAACTTTTTTAAATATAAAGATCAAATTACTCTTGCACATTTTGAATTCATTTTTTATTTAATTACTCTTATATTATATATTTTTATGAATTATTATTATTGTTATTATTATTAATTTATTAAAATAAATAATTATATCAAATATGTAATACATTATACTTTTATTTATTTTTTATAAAATAATATATATCTTGAATTAAATAAATAATATTTTTATTAATAATTTTATATTATAATAATAACAGTTTAATTATTTTTACGAAGATCAAATCATTGTCGGCCACCAATTATAAACTATTAATTATTTTTAACAGTTAAATCAAACGGGGCTTACATAGAATATGCATTCACCAGTAATCTATAGTAAAATCCTTTTAAATATGAAAATATTATACTGAATGCAAGTCTTTCTTTAATAAAATTTCTTACTTTTTTACAAAAAAAAAAAAAAAGAAAAGAAGAAAAGATGGCAAACATTTTGGTATAGTTTAGAAAACAAATCGGACCTTTTATGGAGATCAATTTGCTTTAAAAAAAATCAAATTTTAAGGTTTCTCAAGATAAATTTCAAATTTAATTAGTATGAAATTAATTTTTGTGGTCAATTTATGTATTTATGTTTCATCCTCAAAATATATTTTTCATTTTTTTCTTTTTATTTATTTGAATTGATGATTACAAAATCTGTAAAATTAAAATATGAATTCATAATAGATTATTGAGAAAAAAATTTAAAAATATATATATCTGAGGATGAAATTAATAAATTGATCATTAAAAATAAATTTCAAAATAATTAGGCTCAAATTTAATTTTGAGATAAATTGATTAGTGTTTGCGGGTGACAAAGAGGCAAATTGACAATTAAAAACTAAGATACTTTAATATTTAATACTCTCAATCATCACTACTTTAATTTCATCTAGATTTAGCAATTGAGTTGCATTACACAAGTTTAAATTAATTTATTTTCGAATTTCAAATCGACCTATGAAATAATACATCTACTTTCAAGAAAAAAAAAAGCATGATTTTCAAATTAAAACAAGTTATTTTTAGTTGAATAATTGATAATAATAAAATGAGACAATAATAAAATTCAAAAAATAATATGTAACACTTACTTTTACTAAAAAAATATGAACAAATCTAAAAAATAATAACAAAATAAAGAATTTGAATATTATTTGTTCAATATTGATTTCTCTAAAATGAGACAATAATAAAATTAATAATATGTAGCTCTAAAATTAAATATCGCTGAGTACATAAGTGAATAAACATACATATATTTAAATCTAATAAATCAAAACTCTTCGACTAAAACAACAAAAAAAGAAAATGTTGAAGCTACCCCTCCATCAACCACTCCGTAGGATTCCTAATTGACGAAAACGGCACAAAACAAGCTAGCAGCCACGAATCCAGCAATGTTAAATCTGTTTAAGACGGCGCTGTCCGCAACCGGTGCAGGTGCTTCAGACGGCGGAAATGAGATACTAGAAGGAGGGACACCCGGAGACGGTGATGACGAAGATGGAGGAGGCGAAGGTGTAGTTGCCGCCGGAGGAGTCGGTGACGATGCTGGTGGTTTGACCGGAGCGTGACTAGGAGGACCGACTGGCGGTGGAGATTTGGAGGGCGACGGCGCAGGAGACTGGCCTACGGCGGAAACAACCAACAACGCCATTAGTGCCAAGAAAATAATGTTATTGCAAGCCATTTTTTTACACCGAGAGAAATGCAAAGAGAGCTTAGAGTGCGAGTCTGCACAGAAGGAACAAAGGCGATTTGATATTTATAGCGGCACCGGCACGACTGTTCCTCCTTGTGTGTGAACAGTAAACATGTTTCCTAATGTCTTTATCGTCTTTCAACCGTTGGATTATTGTGAGTGAGAAATAAAGGGATAAGATGAGTCTTTTTATTATTATGGGAAATGATTGTGGGCCAACTGGCCCAGCTCAGCCGTGGATACGGTTTTGGCTGGCGATAGGCAATAGGGTGGGTGGCCAGTAAAGGTACAGTTGTAGGTTAATCATGGACGTACACGTGGAAGGCTAATCATTACCGTTGGGGGAATTATTTTATTACTTATTTTGTAACGGTCGAAAATGGTAAAGATGAATTTAGTGAAAAAAAAAAGGTAAAGATGAACGGAAACATTAATTGACTGGATACTACGTGATAGCCTTTTTGACTAACGGTAATTGAGATCAATCTCATCCAGTAATTACTGAATTTTAATATTTAAATTTAAATTAATAATTATTGAATTCTAATTAACCTAGAAACAGCCACATAATTTTGATTTTTATTATGAGATTGACAATTCTATACATACTTAGCATTGCAATTCTAAACATTCTTTTTTAGAAGGAAGACTATTATATATACATATTCATTTATTTTAAAACTTAATAATTAAACATTTATATTCCTAAAGAATATATATATATATATATATATATATAACATTTTATGACCTCAAATTATTTTGTTATAATAATAATTTTTATAATTATAAGAAATAGTAATAAATTTTAAAATATTTTAAATAATAATTAATTAACATTGTTAACATTTCGGAGTGCAATTTCTTGCTATTGACTTCTCTTCTATTTGGTTAACATTGTTAACATAATTGTAGAGATTTTATTCTTATTTATAAATTATATTTTTTATTTTATTTGAGAAATGCTAGTGATATATTTTTCATGAACTTCTCACTATACACTTCGAATACAAATAAAATATGTCTTTGTATTTAAAAATAAAATCTAACATGAATAGCAGGTAATAGATTTTTGTTTTTAAGTGGAGAGATATGTTTTATTTATATTTTAGAAATGTATGATGGAAAATGTACATAAAAAAAAAAGAGTAATGCAAATAACAGTTGCCACTAATACTATTTTTTAACACTTTTTTCTCTATTAGTTTACTACATCAACTATTTTTAATAAAAAAAATATAATATCTTTTTTAAATAAAATTAAATATATTAATATTTTTATCTCCTATAATAATAACTAAAACATTAAAATCTACTATTTTTTATCATTTTTTTCTCTTTTTTCTCATATCTCACACTACTTTTTATTCTATTTTTTTACACTTTTTTATTAAAAATTTTAAAAAAGAATTTTTTTTTTTGCTTATTAAATCTATTTCACTTTTTGTTGATAGTATGACTGGCAATGAGGGCGGGTTTTGGGTGGAATTCTCCTCCCCGACTTCGACACCCCATCTCGTTCCCCCAACCCTGCTGGAAATTTTTTTTGGATTTTCGTACCCTACCATACTGAGATGAGGATCTCCGATCTGACCCGATTTCTAATTTTTATTAAATTTTTTACTTTGTTTTAATGTTAAATATATTATTATTATTTATTTTAGTTAATTATATAATTATTTAAATAAAATATATATTTTTACTTTAAATGAGTATTATATTTTTATTTTATTATTATTTAAAAATATTAATTATGTTAAAATATAAATAATTATTATATATATAAACAATATATATAAAAATAATATTTGGGGCTGGGGCGAGACGGATAATATATATACTGTTCATATCCCGTCCCCATAAAAAAATTAAAGATTAGAGTGGAATACAAAAATTATAAAAAAACAGTATCTTTTAGAGCGGGACAAAACGGAACACCGTGAGATGGGTGTAATAGTCGTCTCTAATTGATAGCAACCAGTCATTGCCTTAATTTCTTTCTTTTCTACCTTCTTTCTCTTTTTCTTTACATCTCCATACATTAAACGTCATTCTTACAATTGAAAAACAAAAATTAATTTTATCGTTGTGCTTATATTTGAAACAAAAAAAACGAAAAAGAGAAACACTTCCTCTTGGGTCCGTTTGGCGTTAGAGTTTAGAAAAAACGCTTTTAGAGATTTTTTTTTAATTTTTACGTTTTTTAAGTTTTGAAAATTGCTTTTGGAGAAAAACATGTAAATAAATATTTTTCTTATAAGCAGGTTTGAGAAAAACAGTTTATAAAAAATTTAAAAAATCAATCAATTAAATTAAAAAAATATTAAATCTACTTTTTGGACGCTTAATAGCAATCTCAAACAACTCCATTATGATTTTCAGTTGCAGTGTAATTTCAAAATTTACTTCATTTTTAATTAATATTATATTAATTTATTTTAGATTAAAGTTCATAAAAGTGCCAGTGATTTATAGTCAGATTGATACAAGTGATTTAGAGTTTTGACACGTAAGTGACAAATGTTTATTTTGTATCAAATAGGTGTCTTATAATTTTTACCATTTATTTATTCCTTATTAACACCTACCACTGTTATTTTATATGATGATGTAACACTATATTTTACTCTTGAACACTAATTATATTGTTAATAATAATTTCAATAGAATAAAATAATTAATAATAATCTAAAACTAAAAAAATAATGTTAATAATTCTAATAAACTAAAAAAAGTCTAAATAAATATCATTAATTTGATTTCCCCCTTAATTTGAAATTGAAATAAATCTTTTTTTTTTCTCACATATATCATACTGAATTGATTTTGTGTTATATATATTAGTAAATCTAGACAGGTAAAACAAATTACAATCATAAGAAAATCAATTACTATACTTCAAAATATAATAAGCAAAAAATAAGGAATACGTTGTAGTAAAAATTAATAAAGTAAAATTGTCGAATTAAATTTTTTTATTATTTATTCTATTTTTATACTATTAATAATTTTAAATAGAATTTTGTTCTTAGTATAAAAATCTGTCAAAAAATATATTTTTTTTATTTCTCTTATATATTTTTTATAAAAATTTATAAAAAAAAGAGAGTGTTACGATATACGAAGAAAGAGAATGGAGAAAAAATGATAAAGAAATATGAGCCGATACACACTATCATTATCATATGCTTGTATTTGTCAATTTTAACTGTGTTCATAAGTCTCTGTCATATTACCACTTGCCGATATGACTTAATAAATGATGTGTAATACTATTTGATATTATAGAATTTTTAAAAAAATTAATCATGAAATTTTATTTCTCATGGAAACCCTTTTATTTAATAATATTATTTAACTTTTAGATTCAGCAATTTTTTGATATGATTTAAAATATAATAAAATTTGATTTATTTTTTTTGAAAGAGATAGACCCGAAATGGTGGTCAAAGAATTTATAGTATAACAATATGATGATTGATTCGGGAAAAATAAAATTGAAATGGAGGTCGAGTGAATGATTGAAAATACTAATATGATTGATTTGAGCTGAAAATCATGTAATCTAATTTAGATTGTGTTTGAAAAAAGACGTTGAGGCTATAGCCTAACTTGAACTTTACAAGCTTATAAAATGAATAATAAAGCTTAAAGAAAACACTAATGTAAGTACAATAATAATAATAATAATAATAATAATAAAGTGACAAACAATTCTTAATGAAACAAAAATTCTTTGACACATTAATTAATTTTTTTTTTAAAAAAAAGGACAAGTGTCCATGTGTGAAGCTCTGAATGGCCGTGAATGTGTCATCTTCTTTGAACCTTTCTTAATTAAATAAAATTTATAAATTCAAAAACTTAATGAAACAAAAATTCAACACAATGATTGAATTATATATATATTGAAAAAATTAACGTTCCAGAAGATGCATTTATCTTTTTTTTTCTTTTATTTTTCCTTCGCCTTTCCTTTATATGTTCAGTTGAAAATGCTACAAATATTTATTTATTTTTTTTATCATACATTTTCAATATAAAAAATATATATATATTTTTTTATATAAAACACTATTGAGACATATGCCTTTTTTATATTGAAAGTATGTGATTTACTATTTAAATATTTGAAGCAGAGTGATATGGGAAACACTAGCTTACAAACATCAATTTTGATTTAAACATTAATGAATATATTACTTGTGTGATCTATGAATGAGTACTTAAACTAATTTAAGCAGAAAAAAATTCAATTTATTTTTGCATCTCTTCGTAAATACGTTATTGATTTATTTCATTTATGGGGTATTTGTAAAAGTTTTAATTATAAACCGGTATAAGAAAAATGATAATTATTTTTTTATATTTTTTATGATATATATTCTATTTTTAATATTTAAAAATTTATATAAAAAATAAAAATATTTACCATTCAAAAAAATAAAAAATTATTAAAAAAATTAAAAAAATGTAACTGATACTGCTTGTTATTAATAAAATATTCATTTTTGTGATGAGCATATATATCCTACTAAGTGAGTGTTTGAAATTGCTGTTAGGTGTCTAAAAAATATGTTTAGAATTTTTTTGATTTAAATAACTAATTTTTTTAATTTTTTATAAATTGTTTTTCTCAAATCTGCTTATGGAAAAAATTTATATTTACCTGTTTCTCTCCAAAAACAGTTTTCAAAACTCAAAAAAAAGTAAAAATAAAAATAATTTCTCCAAAAATAATTTTTCCAACATCCAACCCTAATTTGGATGAAAATGTATGCGGTCCTATAGAAAGTAATTTTATCCCTCTATTATTTGTCTGCAATCAAACCAACCACTCGACCACTTTTTTACTGTCTCCCTATCTCAATTATTCAAAGAAATAAAAAAAAAAAAGAAAAGGAGAAAACGAGGAGAATTTCAAAGGACACTTTGTTAAAGTGTGAGACAGGAGAGTGAGATATTTGCTAAAAGTGATGTTTATTTTAAAGAGTATTTTTAATATTATTTTATATAAATTAATATTTATAAAAAATAAATAATTTTTATTATAAATATTTTAAAAAAATATATTAATAAAAAATAGAATGTATAATAAAATTTGACTCTTTATATATAAAGAATCAAATTCACTATCTATTTCAAATATATAGAAAGTTGATATGTATTAATTATAATGAGAATAAAAAGTCAAACTTACTATTAATTCAAAATTTTAAAAATAGAAAGTATATTAGAAATTTTTTTTATGGAATAACTTTTTAAAATAAAAAGTCTATTAAAAATGCACTAACTACACTAAATTTGGCAAAAGATATTTTTTAGAAAAAATATTATTTTTAATTTTTTAAAAATTTATTTCAAAGAAAAAAGGTAAATAATTTTTTTTAGAAGTAAGTTTCAGAATAAAAAATTAAAAAAAAATCAGTTAATTAAATAAAAAATTATAAATCAGTTTCTAGAATTTTATTTTTAATTTTTTAAATTTTAAAAATAATTTTTAAAGGGTGACGGATAAATAAATATTATAACAAATTAAAACAAATTAAAAAATTTTAAAACTTACTTTTTTTTAACGGCCAACCGCAGTCCAAATACCCGCAAAAGTAAATTGTGTATGACTGTACTGTATCTGTATGTTTTGTTTGCTTCCCATCCAATTCCTGCTTGGATTGCACGAAAGTATATTTATTTATTTATTATTATGAAAGCAGAAACAGAGAGAGAAAGCTCCGGCGATTTTATAGAGAACAGAGCTCCGATCATCCTATGCCACTGGGATTCTAAGTTCTAATCCTAACACAGATAGATATCGATCAAGGTATGGGTTCATGCCTCCTTCTTTCTTCGTTCTTCTTCTTCTTACTCTAGGGTTTTCTACTTCTCTGCTTCATTTCATTCTTCTCCATGATTCCTCCCACCAATAACCACTCTTCCTCCCGTCACCGCCAATTCCGCCTTCCTCCTCCGCATGTCAATCACCACCACCGTCCTCACTACCTCAACCGGCCTCGACAGCCACCCTACAATCGTTTGTTTGTTGTTAAACTTCTTTCCAATCACCACCAATACCACCGCTGTGGCCGTACAGTTTCAGTTGACTCTATAGTTGCCGAATGTAACCCCAAGCCTTTCAAATTTTGTACCGAACCTTCCGGACGTGTCTTAGCCAGCCTACTTTTTGAGCTGCGGGCTGACGCTTTCGATGCCTTCGTTTACCTCTGGGAGCGACGCCTTGTAGGCGACCATCTGTTTACTCCAGTGGTTGGTTTTGATGTCACCGAAGATGTTCATGATAGAGTCAGGAGTTTGTTCCAATTGCATGTGCAGAAGCTTTTTGAAGGGGAGTTGGTGCAGAAATTGGAGAGGAAGGTTAGTGATTTGTCTGTTGAGATTGACAAGGTCGCCTCTTTTCTTAGAAAGCCGAGGGGATTACTAGCTTTTAGTGAGACTGAGATAAGGAAGAAGAGTTTGATCGCCGAGAGGGATGGAATTGTCCAGAAGGTTGAGGAGTTTAAGTGCGGATTGAAGTCTGTGGTGGATTATCTCGAAGGAAAGAAGGTTGAGGAGTTGGAGGTTTTGTGGTTTGAAAAAGAGAAGGATTTTAATTGGGGTAAGATACACTGTTTATTATTGAGGGAGTGTAGGCGGCTTGAAGATGGATTGCCTATATACGGGTTTAGGAGGGAAATTTTGCAGCAAATACATTCGCAGCAGGTATTTTTGGTCCTAATTGAATGCAAGTCCATGGTGTTTGCTTCATATAAATTTTATGAAGTTAGTCTGTGAATGTGTTTTTGTTCCTTTTATGACTGTTTGTGCATGATGGTGAGTGGTTCATACCATTCTGATGCAGTTTACTTCGTAATTTTACAATTTGATGAAGGTTGGTTGGGCAATTCAGTTTATAGTTTATACTATAGATTAAGTTTATCTTTTTCTTATTTGACTAAGTTTATCTATCATCTTATTTGTTCAGCAGAAGTTTGTTATAGGTCATTGCTTTTACAACTCTGGAAAAGAATATAGTACCTAGCAATTATACTATTTTCTTTCACAAATGACTACGTGTCCACTCTGAACAGATTCTATTCCTACCATCACTTCTCCTACTATATTTAAGAATTATTTCAGTCTATAGAATTTTGGTCATTTTTCCCCTTTCTCACAGGTAATAGTCTTGGTTGGAGAGACAGGTTCAGGAAAAAGTACGCAGTTGGTACAGTTTCTTGCTGATTCTGGAGTTGCAGCCAGTGGTTCAATTTTGTGTACTCAGCCTCGCAAGATTGCAGTTATTTCATTGGCAAAAAGGGTTGGAGAAGAAAGCAGTGGATGTTATAAGGATAACTCAATTACCTGCTATCCAACTTATTCATCTGCTCAGTGTTTTGATTCCAAGGTAATATATATGACTGATCACTGTCTAATGCAGCACCTCATGAATGATAAGACTTTGTCTGGAGTTTCATGTATTATTGTAGACGAGGCTCATGAAAGAAGCTTGAATACTGATCTTTTGTTGGCTTTGATCAAAGAATTACTTATTGAGAGGCGTGAGCTAAGGCTTGTTATAATGTCTGCAACAGTTGATGCGAGCAAATTATCAGAATACTTCTTTGGTTGTAGAACCTTTCATGTGCTAGGGAGAAGTTTTCCTGTGGAAATCAAATATGTTCCTGGTGTCTCTGAAGGGTCTTCTGTTTCCTTAACCAGTACCAATAGTATTGCTCCATATGTTTCAGATGTTGTCAAGATGGCAATGAAGATCCATCAAGTAGAGAAGGAAGGGGCCATTCTTGCATTTTTGACTTCTCAGCTGGAGATAGAATGGGCTTGTGAAAAGTTTCAGTCTCCCTCTGCAACTGTATTGCCATTACATGGAAAGCTTTCCCATGAGGAGCAATGTCGTGTTTTCCAAAGTTATCCAGAGAAAAGAAAAGTTATTTTTGCTACAAATTTAGCAGAAACATCCCTGACAATTCCTGGAGTTAAGTTTGTGGTTGATTCTGGAATGGCTAAGGAAAGCAGATTTGAACCTACCTCTGGCATGAATGTCCTCAGAGTTTCTAAGATTAGTCAGAGTTCTGCTAATCAACGAGCTGGTCGTGCTGGTCGAACTGAACCTGGAAAGTGTTTCCGGCTTTACTCAGAATTTGATTATGACTCAATGGATTTACACCAGGAACCTGAAATTCGAAAAGTTCATCTTGGTATTGCTGTTTTACGGATCCTTGCTTTGGGCATTAAGAATGTGTTCGAGTTTGATTTTATTGATGCTCCTAGTGCAAAGGCAGTCGACGCGGCCATCAGGAATCTTGTGAAGTTAGGTGCTGTTGTCTGCCAAAATGATACTTTTGAATTAACTTTGGATGGGCGCTACTTGGTTAAGTTGGGTATTGAGCCACGGCTTGGGAAGATTATTCTTGAATGTAGTCGCTGTGGTTTGCGTAAAGAGGGAGTTGTTCTTGCTGCTGTTATGGCAAATGCAAGTAGCATATTTTGCAGAGTTGGTACAGATGATGACAAACTGAAGTCAGATTGCCTTAAGGTGCGTTTCTGCCATTGTGATGGGGATCTCTTTACATTGCTTACAGTCTACAGAGAATGGGAGACTGTGTCTCCAGATAGTAGAAATAAATGGTGTTGGAACAACAGTATCAATGCCAAAACTATGAGGAGATGCAAAGACACAGTACTAGAGTTGGAGAACTGTTTGAAAAATGAACTTAATATCATCATTCCAACTTACTGGGTTTGGAGTCCTTATGTTGTCACAGGGCATGATGGATGTATGAAAAAGATTATACTTTCTTCGTTAGCAGATAATGTAGCAATGTACTCTGGATATGATCGTCTTGGTTATGAGGTGGTTTCGAGTGGGGAATACTTCCAACTTCATCCTTCATGTTCATTGCAAGTTTATAGTCAAAAGCCAAACTGGGTCGTCTTTGCTGAACTCTTATCTATATCAAGTCAATATATGGTTTGTGTTACTGCTGTTGACTTTGATATTTTGTCTGCCTTTAGTCCTCCTCTATTCAACATCACAAGGATGCAAAGTAGAAAGTTGCAGTTGAGTGTGATCAAAGGATTTGGCAGTACTCTTTTAAGAAGGTTCTGTGGAAAGTCAAACAATAACTTGCTTTCTCTTCTTTCTCGCATACAGGCAAATTTTATGGATAAGCGGATAGGAATTGAGATCAGTGTGGAAAACAATGAGATTCTATTGTATGCATCTGCACAAGACATGGAAAAGGTTTATGACCTTGTTAATGATGCATTGGAATATGAAATTAAATGGTTAAGTAATGAATGCCTGGAGAAGTGTTTGTATCATGGAGGACGAGCTGGTGCTTCTCCTCCAGTTGCACTATTTGGAGCTGGTGCAGAAATTAGGCATCTGGAATTGGAAAATCAGTATCTGAGTGTGGATGTGTTCCTTTCAAATGGAAATGGTCCAGATGACAAGGAAATTTTGACATTTTTTGAAAAATCTGTGTCTGGGGTGGCTGGTTTTCACAGATTTCCAAGCAGCAGACAAGAGGGTGACCAAATCGAGAAGTGGGGCAGGGTGACATTTCTTAATCCTGAAGCTTCTAAGAAAGCACTAGATTTCAATGGTTTTGAGTTATCTGGTTCTTTACTTAAGTTGTCCCCTTCTAGATCATCAGTTGGAGGTGGTCACAGATTATCATCATTTGCTGCTGTAAAAGCAAAAGTCACTTGGCCGCGGAGGTACAGCAAAGGGTCTGCAGTTGTTAGATGTGCAGTAAATGATGCTGAATTTGTTGTTGTAGATTGCCATGATCTGCTGATTGGAGGCAGGTTTGTTCATTGTGAGCTCAGCACGAAGGACAGGAATTGTGTTATCATCAGGGGATTGGATAGAGATGCCTCTGAACCAGAAATTCTTGAATGTCTGCAGAGGGTCACAAATAGGAGAATTTTGGATTTATTTCTGATACGAGGAGATGCTTTAAGCAATCCTCCCCTAGGTGCATTTGAGGAAGCTCTTCTCAAGGAAATTGCACCATTCATGCCTAACCATGCCCCCATTAGCAATTACTGCCACGTTCAGGTCTCCCCTCCTGAGCCAAAGGATTGTTTCATGAAGGCTTGGATTATTTTTGATGGAAAACTACATCTGGAGGCAGCAAAAGCTTTGCAACATCTCCAGGGGAAGGTACTTGCTGGTTGTTTTTCGTGGCAGAAAATGCAATGCCAGCAGGTGTTTCATAGCTCTGTATCATGTCCTGCTCCTGCTTATGCATTCATCGAGAGGCAGCTTAAGTGTTTACTCAAAAAATTTGTGCATCGGCCAGGTAATTCCTTTCTTAGCGAGCATTTGCTTCAATGTATTTATTTTATTGATCCTCTGCTTCAACCTGTTGCACAAATCACCTTTGCTCTATTGTTTTGCTCATTTACAAAATGCCTCAGCTTATGTATATTCTTGTCATGCAAGTGACATGCTGATACAAAATATATAATGTTTATTTTTCCAGATGATGAACTTTAGAAGGATGAGTGTCTTTGTGACTATTTGGTAGCCCTGATATGGAAGTTGAAAGCATATTTACAGAATAATGCAGTTTCACAACAAATAGAGTGTTTGACTGGCCTATGATGATTGGATGCTGGTTCTTTTCCTAGTTCTGCTAGGCTGGGTCCTTTTGTGTTTTTTCTCCATTGTTTTGGAATAATTTTTGTTTAACCTTGTTGAGAATGTGTTGCTGTGTTCTTAGGTTGTGTTGAAATGTTTTTTTTTGGGAGTTCTATAATTGTATAGGTGAAACAAAAACAGATTTCATTTTATGCCAATATAACTCGCTCTTTATCCTTACAATTCGTGAAAACTAATGCCTACTGTCCCATGACTCCTAATTTCCCTGTCACTGACCCATCAAGTCCCCAGTTCCCTTTTTTTTTACACTTCTACATCTCTATCATCTTCTTGGTTCTCTCTTTTTCACAATTCACAACATGCCTTTCGTGAAATTTAGTAGGTTGCTATTTGCTGTGAATGGAAATTTTCAAGTTCCTTTTTTGTCAAAAATTCCTTTTGTGTTACGGGTTAGAAGAAAAATTATCTGAAAAGGGCCATAATGTTATTGGTATTTTGTTGGCAAATTGCTCCATACAACAATTCTTTTTTGGTAAATTACATGCTTTGGATGTAATTGTTTGTTATTTTGTTTCTCGTTTCCTTTTGTGGATTCCTAGCTTACAGGAGGTGGTTCTTCCCTCTGGGCACTTTTGTGTGGTCATGTTGGTTATTTGAAGTAACAAAATGTGGCGTGGATCATTACGGCTCTTATTGTATCTATAATTTTAGGAGAGAACTTAAATTTGAATATGGCAACTTTTTAATTTCCTTGTATTTTTGAACCATACTTTGTGCTGTAATGATTCAATACTAATGTGCTGGATGCTGCAGGTGTATATTGCAATTTAGAGAGGAATGAAAATGGCTCCTATAGAGTTAGGATATCTGCTAATGCAACAAAGACGGTAGCAGAGTTGAGGAGGCCACTGGAGCAGCTAATGAATGGCAAAATGGTGGATCACTGTAGCCTCACCCCAGCAGTTCTGCAGCTTCTCTTCTCCAGAGATGGCAAATTGCTTATGAAGTCACTGCAACAAGAACTGGGAACTTATATTCTCTTTGATAGGCAAAATGTCAGTGTTAGGATATATGGTCTGGAGAACAAAGTTGCTCTCGCTGAACAGAAGTTGGTAGAATCCCTTTTAGCTCTCAATGACTGCAAGCGAATAGATATCCCTCTTCGAGGTGGAGATATGCCACATGATCTTATGAAAAAATTGGTGGAGAAATTTGGACCTGACTTGCATGGGCTCAACAAAAAGTTTCCTGAGGCTGGAATTATGCTTAATACAAAGCGCCATGCCATCTCATTTAATGGAAAAGAGAATGTGAGGCTGAGAGTTGAGGATATAATTCGTGATTTTGCGCAATCTCTTACTTTTGGTGCTATTACCAAACAACCAGATGATCATTCTACTACCTGCCCTATTTGCTTGTGTGAAGTTGAGGACTGTTACCAGCTTGAGGCTTGTGGACATAAATTCTGCCGATCTTGCTTGATTGACCAGTTAGAGTCAGCGATGAGAGGACGTGACGGTTTCCCTGTATGCTGTACGCATGAAGGTTGTGGAAAGCTCATTTGGCTCACTGATTTTAAGGCTTTATTGTCATGTGAAAAATTAGAGGATCTTTTCAGGGCATCATTGGGGGCTTTTGTGGCATCTAGTGGTGGGACTTACAGGTTTTGCCCATCTCCTGACTGTCCTTCTGTTTACCGGGCTGCTGAAACTGGGATGGCTGGTGGTCCATTTGTATGCGGGGCATGCTATGCAGAGACATGTACAAGGTGTCACTTAGAGTATCACCCTTGTGTGTCATGCGAAAGATATAAAGAATTCAAAGAGGATCCTGATTTGTCCTTAAAGGAATGGCTCAAGGGAAAAGAGCATGTTAAGAGCTGTCCAGTGTGTGGATACATAATTGAGAAGGTAGATGGCTGCAATCACATTGAGTGCATATGTGGCAGACACATCTGCTGGGTCTGCTCAGAATTCTTTAGCAGTAGCGATGACTGCTATGGACACTTGAGGTCTGTACATCTCACTATTATTTGATGACCAATCTAATGATAGAATCAAAACCTGCTTGTACATACTTATGTATATATATATAGGAGTGATCTACTTTTGTTTCTGTATATCAGTTTTCATTCTGTCTCTCACATTACCTTTCTGCTTGACAATGACCTTTTGAGTTTAATAGATGGTTTGCTCTTGTTAAGAGGTCTTCATGTTATGTTTGAGAACTGATAAGCAATCAAAGCATTTAGCTTGTTGATTCCGTTCATATTTTATGTTTCTAGATGGAAGATACTGTTGATGATTATCAGCTGAAATGATTGTTTTGATTATTCACCCTTAAAGGAAAAAAAAGTGACGTGGAATATACACGGTAAGGGGAAAAAAAAGATCTCCAGCTTGTTGATGCTGAAGTGTATTGCCAGTGCATTTACATTGATGAAAATTTTCTTTATTTTGCTTGTGATTTTTGTTTCATAAGCTTTTCAATTACTGGTTCAACCATTGTTTCCAAGTCTTCAAAGTCATGCTTCAAATCATCAACCTATGTTCCATCAAAAATAGAATTCGTCAACAAAGCATGCATAAAATGATTTTAGCATTTTCAGAACTTCTGAAACATGAAATTCTTGATTATTGTTTTTGATTTTTCTGAAGTTGCTTGATAAGTTACCTTATGAATGAAATCTTTTGTTAGCCGAGCATCATGAGCAGCTGTTTTTGAAAAATGTTCCATGAAAACAGCAGCTTGCTCAAGTTTGGAATTATCAGGGAGTTTTTGTGCTACCTCGGCTGATACATTCTCCGCCATTGTTGCCACTTTCTCTACAACCTCAGCTACATTTTCAACCTCTTTAACACCAATTTCCACCTCCCCTAATTTCAAAACGGAATCATATTTAGTATCATTTAGAATGTTCTTTACTCTATTAATAAACTCTTGCAAAGTTTATCCTCGAGGCAACTGGGTATATACCTTCTATCTTCTTCAGTGTCAACCATTTTTGCTTCCAGAAGGGTAGAAAAATAGATAATATAGAGCCCAATGTCCATTTTGCCCTGCTTGCATCAAGGAAAATCTCTCCATAATTGTAGATAAAAGATAATATTTTGAAGAAAACTATTTTATAAGCTTTTTATAATGTCAATGGATTGGTATATACCATGTAGGGAAGCTAAACCTTGGAGGATCTGGTACTGATGGTGGTCTAACCTTGTCCTCATTCACCTTCATCCTTGTTTATTAGCCCAAAAAAAAAAAAAAAAAAAAAATCAACTACTTAAATGAATAATGATAAAAGTAGAGTTTGAGGAAGGTAATTACATGTTGGTATCAAGATTTCTCAATGTTCCACAATTAGCTCTGATCATCTTCAATCTTTGATGCATTGAATACCCATGATCGATCCTGTCAGCTACCATGGAACCTGAACTATATCCAAGAGAAGTGCTGGAGCAAGATGATCTATATCGATAAACTAGATGAAGAAAACTTCGTAGATTGTAAGAACTCCAGGAACCTTTAGCAGACATAGCCAACAATATTAATAATATTTGCCACCTTATATGTATATAAAAGGGAATTAGATTTATAATGTTGATATATATGGAAGACGAAGGTTATTATATTGGTATAGCAGAACTAATTGCAGGCCAAATGGCTACAAGCGATCAAAAGGATAGCAGAAAACGAGCACGCTAAGGGAAGTCATGTGGTTTTTGCTTATTTGGTTTCTTGAAGTTATGGTTTACAAATGTAGAAAATTACAAAAAAAAAAAAGGAAAAAGAAAGTATCTGATTAATTTCTTGCAAGCTATAACTTCTCTCTCTTTCAAGCAAGGAAATCCAATTGCTAGCTAGTATCTACCCCAACGCTTTTTTTCTTTTTGAACCAAGCGATAACAATTAAAAGGATTCATTTCAAATTAGAAATATTAATTGCTATAATTTTCTCTAGAACTCCAATATTAATAAAAAAAAAATTATGCTTGTCCATTTAATTGATCTCAACTCAGGTCTCATTTGAAAGCTTTTAGTTCGATTAATTTTCATTTTCATTATTATTATTATTATTATTTTTACCGAAGTAACTGAAATTCATTAAGAATCATACTACATTATTTTATACAACATCTACATCCAAATATGTGGTTGTTATATCACACAACTAGATTTATGTTGCATTATTTACCTCATTCTGCCACACGTGTGATATAAAAACAAAAATTCGTATTTTTCCGTAATTGAATTTTGGTAAACTAATGAATATGAAACAGATTGATCAGTTATAACTTATAAATTTATTTTTTTATAATTTATAAGTTTATCAGTTATAATTTATATATTTATCTTTTTGAACTTATGGGTTAATTAGCTATAACTTATAGTTTTATTGTTTTGAATTTAGAAATTCATTATTTAAATGTTATATGTTCATCATTTATAAGTTACAGATTAATCGTTTACAATTTGTAAATTTATCATTTAGAAGCTACATGTTCATTATTGAGAATTTACATGTTCATTGTTTACAAATTATTACTTCATCATATTTATCATTTACAACTTATAAATTCATCGCTTTGAACTTGTATATTTATCATTTTGAAGTAACAAGTTTATCGTTTAGAACTTATATAAATTAGATTTTGCAATTTCATCATTTATACATTTATTGTTTACAACTTATATATTTATCGTTTAGAAATTATAAGTTTATCGTTTAAAATTTGCATATTCATTACTTACAGGTTTATCGTTTATAACTAGCAGATTTATTATTTTTATCAAATATATCATCTTCAACTTTCAACAACACAATTTTTTTTTTCTATATTTTTAAATATCTTCATTTTCAACTATTTTATTCCACAAATATTTCAAAACTAATATTTTTCATCACAAATAATAAAAATAATAACTAAAATATTCAAAATATTAAAAATAAAATCAAATATGCAAATTAAAATTTTTTTTTTTCTAAAACAGTTCAACAATGAAAAAATAATTTTTTTTTTTGTATGTTTTTGTAGAAGAAGAAAAAGAAGAAGAAAATGATGATAATAGTGAAGAAAACTATTGATACAATAATCGTTGCTGTAAATAAGTACAGATTATTTAAATCAAAGAATAATATGATACAGTTTTTAAATTAAGATTACTATGCACTGTGAATACAACCATGATATAATTTACGCCAAATATGATGGAATTTTATAGGGTAGAAGCTGAACCCTGGGTTCAGTCCACTTTGATATAAAATGCTGGATTTAAATTGATTTCAAAGTGGGCTTAATCTTCATGAACTTGTGTAAAGTAAACCTATCTGCAAAATGTCATTTTGATTACTGTCCCTTTACACTTATATAGTACTTAATTTATCATAAGGCTAATACTTTGTATTTATCATGTTTTTGGCTTAATCTAATTTATTTATTATTTCTTAAATTAACGAAATTTTAATCACAGCAATTTCAATCATCATAATACATATTAGAGGAAATGCAAGGGAAAGGATATACCTGCTGACGTGGCACTCTACTTGGACAGTCAGCTTGAGACTTTTTTTTCCCATCTCACCCTTGCTATTTTTAAATGAATTCTAACTCGAAATCTCAAAGTAGTACCGGTTAAAATTTATTGATAACTTACTATGTTCTTTAATTAAATAATTTTATCGGTTATATATAGGAATGACAATGGGTAGGATATTCGTAAAAATTGTCCTACTCGAATTCGAACCCGATTATATATATATATATATACCCGAATCCTTTTAAAATTATAATATTAATATCCTTACTCACCCCAAATTTGAATAATTATCTGTTTATCATTAAAAAATTTAAAATAAAATAAAATTCAAATTAATAAAATAATTAAAAATTTAAAAATATACAAATAATCTACCATAAATCACTATAAAATCAAATAAAATAAAACATAAAATCTAATTTAACACATTCAAATTAAAATAATTCATCAAATTGTTCAAAAATAACAATAAATTAAATATTGTTCATTATGATAGAAAAATTATATGAAAAAATAATTTATTATATTATTATATTCAATAAATGAAAATAGAATAAATTGCATAATATATATATATAATTAGATTCATTGGGTAGTGGGTACTCGAAGGTCTCTACCTGTACCCTACCTAAATCTGTGACGAATTTAAATATTGTTATCCAAACCATCCCAAAACCCTAATAGAGTTATCTATTAGAGTTTAAACGGGTCCAGATAAATCCAGGTATCCGTGAAATCCATACCCACTGTCACCCCTAGTTACATACTTATATTCCATTTTCCTCCTTCAATTACTTATATTTTTGCTAAAACTTGTAGTTACCTGCATAGATTATGTATTCAAAAGAAAAAAAAAAAAGAAGAAAGAAGCCGAACTGAAGTTCGACTCTTCATTTTCAGAAGTTTGTGGGAGGCTGGCAAGTAGAAAAAATATACTGGGTTTGTAAAGATTTTGAGCTTAGGGTAAATGATTTGTGAGTCCACTAATTTCTATTTATGCATGAATCCATTGATCTTCTCCGCACCTCCAACTTACTAAAAACTTACCCTTATAAATTCTGCTTGGTGCCTCAAATCATTAAAGGCTACTCCTCTCCTCCCCTCTCCTTTCAGGGCCGGCAATATTGAATGAGGGTCTCATGGTTATATATATATGATTGTTTTCTATGTTTATATCGGTTCGTTTTCTAGAACCCCCATATCCTGTTTTTGTTAATTTGCCCAATTTGACATTAAAACTTTATCATGGTGAAATCTATTACTTGCAAGTTATTTTAATTTTTAAAGTTGATACGGTTCATTTAGGTATGGAGAATGGAGTGCTTACTGTGATTGTACCTAATTGTTAAGTCACATGTACACAGTAAAAATAGTAGAGCCTACATGCCACCAATATTATTTTAGTATTACTTCCAGCGGAACACATAGTTTTATGACATTTTTAGCTATCTAAGCCACAAGAGATTTTATTGCAGTTGTTGGAAATATCATACTAATTTAAAAAGAAATACTAAATTTTTTTTTTTAATAAAAAGAATCAATCCTAATAATAATAACAATAATAATAATCACTTTTGCATATTTTGAAAAGTTCATTAATTTTGCCTGGAAAATACATCCACTCCAGTTTGAAAGCCAATAAGCCATCACCCTCTTTGGTAGAAAATTACTAAAATATTGCCCAATAACACACATGCACGTATATATTTTATGATATATATATATACATAGTTATTCAAGAATGTATGTAGAAAAGATGTTTATCCTGTGGGAATGAGCAGTTGAATCCACGCGCAAAAAATAATTAGGATGCTTTGAACCGCATCAAGACACATCTGCATTTCAACAATGCAGCATCATGGCCACCAGAAAAGTTAATAAATAAATAATACTTCTATCCAGCAACAAAAACATTTTCTATATTGAAAATGGAATCCTAAGCGCCAAAAAATAAAGCGAGTTACCACTTAACAGTGGCTTTATGACGCAAATGCTGAATAATGTTGCGGAAAATAACTAAGAGGATCAATCTCTCTCTCCCATCTACACAATAATCACAAAAATTTAAACAAATTCCCATATTAAATTTTAAAAAAAAAAAGCAACAAAATTGTAAGTGTGTTCGTCGTCGTCGGCAAGGAGGGACCTTTGCGGGTATGAAACTTTCACGAGAAAATATTCAGTAAGATTGGAAAATCTTGTGAAATCAAACCTCAACGTGCGATCTGTACTGGATACACCAAAAGAGTAGTTAGATTAGAATAATACAAACTTTAAAATTCTGATGTGTACCTTGCGGAAAATATGGATCGATGACTATGGAGAGGAAGCTCACCGTCGTCGGCGAGGGGAGAAACTTTCTCGATAAGATTTTCGAGTAAGATGGGAAAACCTGTTGGGGGTCAAAGTTATTAGAGAATGCAGAGGAAACACTGCTAATATCCCACAACAGTTCAAGGTCCAAGGCAAAACAAACCTATAGATTAATTTTGCCATTGAAATAACCATTATCATTCAATCTCAAGCTGATACCCTCCTAACTTTAATTTCAGAGTTAATCGAATCATGAAAAAGAGAGAGAGAGAGTACCTTGCAGCATTTGAAGGCCACCACTGCACGTAGAAATCGCTGAGCGCGATACCAAATAACCCTATTGATGAGGCTATAATCTTCGATGCTTCTTGATGGTTGATCTAATGTCCACCCCAGTAAAGAAAAGGGAAAATTATAAAAAAAAATCCCAACTTCGGGAGTTTTTACAATTATATCAAATTCTAAAAATATTCTATTTAATTTATATCAACTTCCATTTTTGAAACAAATCTAGCTTCGGTAACGCTTACGTGAATTGATTGAATATAATAATTGGCATTGACGTGGATTAAAAATGCTGACTAATTAAATGTATTCAATCACATGTAACAGCTCTATTAAAAATATATTTATTATTATTATTTTCTCTCTTCTTTTTCTCTTTTTTCTTCTTATGCAACATCACCAACACCGTCCAAGTCTTTCTCTTCTATCTTCTATCTTCTTCTTTTTCTCTTATTTTCCTCTCTCTTTCTTCTTCGTTTCCAACATCACCCATTGCGGCCTCCAAAATCTCCAATGTCGTCTTTATTCTTTGTTATGTGGCTTTGGTTTTCTGCAACTAGTTGATTTTTATGGATTTTATTTGGAATTTATTTCACGGATTAGAGAAATAGGTTTTGTAAAAAAAATGAATTTGTTTATAGATATTAGAGATGGGTCTTGCAAATTGTTATTTTTCTTGTGAGTTTTATTTAGTTGATTTTCTGAAATTTTGACATAGAGGAGATAGTTAGATTCTAGATTGAATGCATTAACATAGAGGAGATAGTTGAAATCTTGATTTTCATTAGGGATGGTGATGTTACAGAAGAAAAAAGAAGAAAAAAGAAGAGAAAAGAAGAGAAAGAGAGAGAAGAGAAGAAAAAAAAATATTTTTAATAGAATTGCCACATATCAATTTATAATTGGGCACATTTAATTAGTCAGCATTTATAATCCACATCAGTGTCAACTACTCAATTCAGCTAATTCACATAAGTGCTAGCTAGGTTTGGAGGTTTGGAGACTGATTCATGCTACTGAAACTAAATTTATTTCAAAAATAAAAGTTAATAAAATTTAAATAATTATTTTTAGAATTAGATATAATTGTGAAATATTACAAAGTTTAGATTTTTTTTTGTAATTTTTCCTAAAGGAAAAAAAATTACCAAAGAGTAATACAGAGAGTGAGCAATGGAGGTAGGTGGCGGTTGCTGTTAAGAGTAGAGTTGACAATCCTATTGTGTCTAAATATATCGCATCATTATTCGTGTATAATATAATTACATTGAATACGACATGATTAAAATTTATATTGACATAATTAAATATGATTAACGTAATATGTCTAAATGTATATACGTTACACGATATGACACGATTAATTTAATGTGTCTAAATATATATAAATAAATACAAAAATTATATTTCAAATACAATGATTTGTAAAAAAATCCCACGCATAAAATTATTCACATAAAATTTATTACAAAAATAAACTACAAATTGAAAAATAATCTTCAATCCATCAATCTTTTGGTGTTTTTTTCTTTATACCTATATATATATATATATATATATAGAATTTTTTTAATTGAGAGGACGGGAATGTGAAATAGTGTAGGAGAGATTTTGTTTAATAGGATTTAATATTGATTGAATTATTAATTTAATTTAATTGATATAAAATAAAAAAAATCATTAAAAAGTTCTAAAAATTTAAAAAATCTGTAAAATAATAAATATTCAGCTTTATATTATATATTAGATTAAAAGAAATGCTAACATCACTTTCTTTTTAACATTTTTTTTAAATATTTGCTTTATAATTGATACATATCATAATTTAATTTGTTAAATAAAATAGTAAAATTTGTAAAATACAATTTTGGTATAGAGTAATTATAGAAAAATTGTCAAAAAAGTATTGTAAAGAAACGGTTAACTGCATTTGTCAATTAAAAGAAATAAGCTAATAAATTAATAAAAAGATAAACTAATATATAAAAAAGATGAAACTGATAAATTTAAGTTTAATGGCGTTAGCGTTTAACTACTCGAAGGGTTAACAACTCTTTGTGTGTTTTAATATATTTTATATATAAAAAACGGTGTAGCCTAATCGTTGGTCGGTCAAATTAGACATTAGCTATTAAACTAAACACCGTTTAAGTCTACTATTCTGATTATTTTTAAACTGAAAGCCTCAATACCCACTTGATGCATTCAAAATATAATCATAATTAAAGTTTTTTCAGTAAAATAAAATTTGGATCGACAAGAATAATATAACCCATATATAGTTTATAGAGAGCCATATGCCATGCTAATTACACGCACTGAAAAAAAATAAAAAAAGAAAATTTCATGATAAAGTATTATTTAGAACTTTTTCATAATGGTTCATTAAGTATGTAAAAGAAATATTGGTGATGATTGACTATATACTAAACATGATTGTTAGAGAAATATTAAAATTAATTATATGCATATATGAGGTTAATTCAAGTGAATTGCTTAAATCAACGCTTGAGAATTTAAGCTTATTTTCAATTATTTCTAATTCCATCTAACAAATTAAACAAAAGCACACCATTGCTTAAACTTAAAACCTACATTGTATTGAGTATTGACAGTAACAAGACCAAAGAATAAACCACTGAATTAGATTATTTACTACTCTCTCTCTGTTTCACTTTAAATAGATGTTATTACTTTTATTTTATTTCATTTTATGTATCATTTTTATGAAATTAGTAGAATATTAATTATTTTTTTCAACTTTACCCTTCTTTATTGAGCTCCATTACATTGAAGAGAGCTCGATAAATTAATATTTTTCTCCTTTTTATAAATATTTAGCTATTTTTGGTAAATATTAATATAGTGAGAGAAAATAATGTAGAATTGATAAAATGATAATTTAGTCAATTAAAAGTCTTTTTGTGTAAAATTGAGATTGTTCAATCATTTTCTATTATTTTAACATTTGATATAAAAATTTATATATTTATTTTTTTCAGCATATTTTTTTAGAAGGAGAAAAAAATGTGAATGCGAAATAAAAACAAACATATTAATTAGGGCTAGCAATTGAAGCCCTAGGCCCATATAGCCTTGGAAATAAAGTCCAAAAACAAGCAACAAAGTCAAACAAACAAATACGGAACACAGAAAAGATAAAAAAAAAAAAACCATAGATTTTTAATTTCTTATTGTTTAACGTCTTTATTACTTTTCAATTCAAAGCAGCTTCGTGGAAAAATTACCTAACATCATCATCATCTTCTTCTTCTTCTCTCTCCACCTAACAAAACCTGCAATTCTTTTGACTTTAGCTTTTCCCTTTCATTTTTTTCATGCTTTTCTCTCTCTTCACACCCAGTTTTCCTCTTCTTTCCTTTCCTTTCCCCT
The DNA here is from genome assembly GCA_023653625.1 of Triadica sebifera. Classification (NCBI taxonomy): domain Eukaryota; kingdom Viridiplantae; phylum Streptophyta; class Magnoliopsida; order Malpighiales; family Euphorbiaceae; genus Triadica; species Triadica sebifera. Next base: position 30,634,742 of record CM042898.1, on the reverse strand, counting down.
CTAATGGATTTACCGCACATGAAGAAGTTTGTGAATTATACTTCAAACCAAACAGATATCTGTCAAGGTCAATGCTATTCAACAGAGGATTTATATTATTGCCAATCCGATTGTTTCGTTTATTGCATTTCAAATTGCCCAAATAAAATCTCTCCAGTCCCTCCTTCCTCCTCACCTCACCATAAACTGCCCCCCAAGTTCTTCATCGCTGGTCTTGTGCCGGGCATAACTCTTCTTGTTCTATTCTGTTTGATCATCTATTACAAATTCTATACTGGGCCCAGGGGGAGAGCACCAGAGGAGCAAAGAAATGAGACCCATGAAGAGTTTCTTGATGAAGATCATGGTCCTGTGCTAGATCATCCCATCTGGTATGTAAACACTGTGGGTTTGCAGCCGTCGGTGATTAATTCTATCACTATTTATAAGTTCAAGAAAGGGGATGGTGTTGTTGAAGGAACTGATTGCTCTGTTTGCTTGAATGAATTTCAAGAAGATGAAACTCTTAGGCTGCTGCCTAAGTGCAGCCACGCTTTTCATGTTCCTTGTATTGATACTTGGCTTAGATCGCATACTAATTGCCCTATGTGTCGTGCTCCTATTGTTGCTGCAAATCCGGAAACAGCAGCATCATATAGTGGGACTGGCAGTGGTGGTGATGGTGGAGTAGGAGGAGAAGAAACCCGGATCGGATTTGAGGAGAATACAGAGGAATCTGATAGAGGAATAGGGGGTGGAGATGCTGAATTGAGGGTTGAAATAGAGGAAGGGGAATTGCAGGATGAGAACAGAAGAGAAAGAGGTGAAGAAGAGGGGATTCAACCAATTAGAAGATCAGTTTCTTTGGATTCTTTATCAGCTTTCAGGATCAGTCAAGCTCTTGCTAATATTCATTCAAGGGAATCTGATAGAAATTCAGATACAGGGCTGGTGAAAGAGAGTGAATCTAATATGGGAATTGCTCCAAAAAGAGTTGGTAGCAGCAGCAATCAAAGTCTGCTAAAATTCATGGCTAGTTCTTCAATTGGAAGATCTTTGCAAATTGGACCAAGTACTTTAAAGAGATCACTTTCCTGTGGTGGGAAATTGTTCTTGCAAAGATATAGCAGGAATAGCAGCTCTGTTCTACCTCTTTGATCTACACCTTCAATCTTCCTGTTGGTGTCATTCATTTTTCAGGTGAGAAAAATTTGCAAACCCAATTCCCAATTGCTTTTGAAATCTCTCTACAAGTTGAGAGTTGTATAGGCTATGAGTAGACCACGAATATTTTGTTAATAAAAATATAAAACTATGATCTATCAATGTTGTATTTGTTACAATACCATGTAATTGTAAGTAGAACTTTTGATCTTACAAGATTATTAAGGGACAACTTACAAGCATCAACACAAATTTCTTGAGTTCTTGTTTGCTCTATACCGCTTATGACTTCTATTATTTCAACTTAGAAGCATTTAATTTGGTCATAAATAAGGAATTTTGAGGGACTGGATCACAAGTAAAAGGAATTGCATTTGTATCTGTGCATGTCAAAGGAACAGAATTAGAGCCTTCATATTGATGCCAGGCAAAAGGAGATATGGGACTAGAAGTGGATCAGCGAGACAATAATCTGGAAGATGAGTGAAGAATGAAGCTGATCATTAGCGAGACAAAATAGCAACCGACAGAACTTAAAAGGTTAAACTATGAATTTTTGAAGGAAGTGATGAAAGTTTCTAGTCATAAACGACAAGGGAAGATTTAATTGTGGGTTCATGAACCATAGACAAATTGAGAGAAGTTTTTGATGGTTTCACAAGAATATTGTTTTTCTTGTATACAAAAGGAATTGTAAAATTTGAAACTTATCTGGTTTTTTGGAAAAAAAGATCAATACGAAGAAGTGATGACATGAAAGTTTTTGAGTTGGCGATAAACAATGGGAAAAAGTTTCTGTCAATGCAAAAATTAAAAAAAGAAAAAAATGAAAACATGATAAATTGGCTGCAAAAGTTAAATTTTCGTACTAATTAAATCTAAAAGTTGACTTCAAAACAAACTGATTATTGCAAAAAGGTTGAGGGAGCTAGTTGATACTTCATCTAGAACAAAACTAATAACTATCAAATGGAAACAACCACCCTAATTTTCCAGCAACTGAGAACATAGATTCTGCGAGTTGATGAAGTTGAACAATCCATTTCTCCCATAAAGAAAATTTTTCCTTTTTCTTTTTAAACTGAAAATATTTGTTACGTTGCCTTTAGGCACCATCAGAATACAAAATGGCTTCTGAGAAAGCAGGGGGATCAACCACAAAGTTCACAGGGCAATTACAAGGTTTCATGAACTTAGAATTACCATCAAAAGCCTGATTGAATGTTAGAAATAATACCCAGAAACCTTAATACATTTCTTTTGAAAGCAACAACAGAACAAGCAGGAAAGGAAGATAATAATTCATGCACATCATCTATAATAGCCTTAATTTCCCATGGAGGATCAGCCTGCCATGATTTGTATTGAAATTCAGAGTATAAGGCATATGATTTGGCTTTATGATTTGGCTTTCTTTTTACTATTTGAATAGAAATTGCCCGCCTGTGAATCAAATTTGTTGAGCACCATGAAAGTTCCTCATGTCAATATTTAAGATGTATCAGTTTTGCTTAAAAGATCTGTTACCTCAAGAAGCAGCAGGAGTTGAGAACTGAGATTAATTCCCAGAAACCCACACGATGTAGCTCGAACTCAACCATTAAACCACATATTTCAAGCACAAAGTTAACCACCAAATCACAGTTACTTGTATTTTCATATCATCAGCAACTGCAATGAAAAAATGATAATGCTAGCTAGCAACAATTTCCTTAGCTGACATATAATCAAGACCAACAAAAATTAGGACGAGAGAAATTCAATATCCTAAGCTGCTAACAAAGAAGCAAAATTTTTTGACAGGGATAAGTTTAAATTCTAGAAATACTAGAGCAGTTAGCAACCGAGTATGCAGTAGAACTTTTCATTCACAACGGAAATGTCCATTACTTATTTTTGGGAGAGACCTTGAGTACCAGAGATGTGGTGAATTTTAGCTTCAACAACCAAAGTATCATTCACCAGAGAAATCACTTTGAAGCATTGTGAAGATCAGTCAGGAGCATGAAACTGGAAAAACCCCAAGTTTTCGACGTGTTTCTTAACCATGCGCTAGCTGCACCACAACAAACTCACTTTTAATTTCCCATCTAGGAAATTTTAAGAAATAGATGCATGCCAATTAAAAATTTAAATTGCTTCATCTTTACGCTCATGATGGATCCAATGGACCTGATCTTTTACCAACAGGTTATATTCCGCATACACTCCTTGTCCAAGAAGAGCAGCACTCTTGTCTTTATTCTAAAGTTAAATATAAGGACGGACAGACTTCTGTCCTTCTCCATTGAATCTCCTTTAGGAAATAGCACCAATGACCTGATGATTTCATTTCAATCATTAAACTCCATACAATTGCATCCCCTAAATCAATTCAAGCATTAAAGACAGGAAGTATTTCTTGGTATGTACCATTTATATTCAGCAGCATTAAATGCTTGAGACACAAGATATCACTGCTGCAATGTTGAGAACCTCTCAATCTTCCAAGTATACTTACAATTTTGTGGTTCCTTCAGAATGCAAAGCTGCTCTCCTTTTCCTGTACGTTCAATAAAAAGAACTGCACCAAATGCGCAGCAATCATCGAAGATAACCATTTCATGGGTCATTGAAGGTTAAAAGAGGGAGCAGTTGATCAAAACCATGTTCAGTTTTTAAAACATGGTAACGCTTAGCTTTCCCATCTGCATTCCATTAAACTCTTTCAACAAAACAATCATTTGCGAGTTAAATACTGCTAGAAAAGGATCTTGTAGAGGATTATGGATAGTTTCTGGTCCAATCACACTTTCAGATTTTGTAGGAGATAATTGCATCAACTGTAAGAAAAAGAAGATAATGAAACCAACCTTGGATAGTCAAGTACTTATCTTGAATATGATCATAAACAAAAAATTTGGCCGTCCTTTTCAACCTGCCATCCATAAGATATCGCATTGGAATTTGCTAATGCCAAGTACGGAGAGAGGTGACTATCCGCATGCATATCTTTTTGCATTTCCATTAGGATACAGCAATAGTTTCCTATTGGGTTATAAATATGAGTTGAGACAGGTAACAAAAAGAAAATAAAAATTGGAGTAACATACCACATGTAATTTCCAGCCTCAAAATCTCTTGATTCATACTCCAGTCTTTTTAACTCTCTCTGACAACAGAGAGAATGACTTGATCTTTAATGTGAAGGGAACAAATGCTGCATCTCTTTTTGAACGTGCAATTTCCGGGTTGAAAAAGCAAAATAAAATTATATAAAGTATAAAACAGAAAGATGTTAGGTTCAGAGTAAATGTATTGACGACTGGGAGAATGAATTTTCGTTTTCTTCACTTTTTTAGTTAGTATTTTACGCTTGATTTTATCAGAATTTGTAACTTCTAACCCACTCATAGGGAACAGTGGAAAGTGTTGGCATTACCTAGTTGGAAGTTTCAAGGCCCTGCCCCATAGTGGACCTGACCAATTTTCTTGTTTACCAATTTGATTTTCCTTTTCTCATGTAATAAAGCGAAATTCACATTTTTAATAGATTTTTTAACCATCTGTCAGAAAAATTTGAAAAATTAAAGCTTCTAAAAAGGAAATTTTCAGGTATGCAAAATTAGAAGATAGAGCAGCAGGTAGCAATAGGAGCAATCATGTAAACAGAGATGAAGAATAAGGATTACCAAGAACACTAATGGGTTGTCGATCAGTATCTTCCATGATTATCATCCGTTGTTTCAAAACAACACAAGCAAATAAATAAACAAGCCTCCCTTCCCACTCTTTCTATGGAGTAACCCTTGAGTTACTTTAGAGGAAGGGTGAAGTTATAAAGTTAAAATAACAAAGATTTATAAGGTATTGAAAGGTTAAAAATATATTTTTTTTCTTTTTCATAAGTTTGGAGTCTTATAATTCAAGTATTTTGAAATATCAATTTTAATGATAAATTATCACAACTTCATTTTCCTTGGTTTCTAGTCTTTATTACATCACATTCGTGAAATTATTTATATTTGTTAGTATGTGCAAAAGTAATATTACATTGGATCCTCAACTACAATTCTTCTTTGCTATTGAGTCCTTATTCAGAACCAATCATGTGTGCTAAAATGACTGTTTTGGAGACTCAATATAACATAAAAGAACTTTAGGAACTAACTGAAAAAAATCATTTTTTCATAGTTCAGGGATTAAACAATGATTTTTTCTCAAAAAATTGGAACTTCTGGTCACTGCTACTCCGGCGCCGACAAATTGATTTTCTGTGGCTACTAAAAGCAAATTGAAATTTTGGGGTTTACTGTCACAACTTGATCAATAAAAATTCTTGAGTTATAAGCCTCAAAATTCAGTTACGACAGATGCAATTGACCCTATCAACCCGGACTAAGAGTAATCCCAGCAGCTGGAGGAGAAGAAACCAGGGTTGGGGTTTCGGAGAATAATGAGGAAACTGATAGAGTGGGAGGTGGAGTAATATAATATTGAAATCAAAATATATAGTATTGCAATTAAAATGGCAAAATGCTCTGTGAATATGAAGGAGAAGTAATTCAGGAGCTTTGGGGATATGACTTACAGCATGCTGCTTACTCTTCTCCATATTATTAACACTCTTTCCCATTAAACAGTTTTGTTTAAGGAAATAAATCATAAACTAAATAATGAAATATAATGAAGAAGTACAACTGAATAGTAATATCTCAAACTAACAATCAGAAATAACTCATCCAACTTCATTGACACCATCAAATAGTCACACACTCATTGAACCAAAACAAATCTTCACTTGACAGACACCCACGAGACATAAAACTCTTAAGCAGCAATGTAATATACAAGCGGTTAGACTTGCAGATGTATGCTAGTAGTAAAGTATATATGAGATTGAAGCCGTGATGGATGTGAGAGATAAAGAAAATGATCAAGGGCTAGAAGGAGCTGGTGGTGGAGAAAGGAAAAGGGATTGAGGGAATTGTAGCTGGGATTGTGGGGATTGGGGGAATGCGCGTTAATGGAGGCAAAGCGACCTTTAGGACAGTAGGCACGGCGGGCAAGCTCGGAAGTGGAGGTAGAGTGGGGTTAGACAGAGATGGTTGGGTGGTGGGCAGGGTTGGCAGAGGGGGGTTGTGGAAGAGATGGAATGGTTGGCAATGGTGGCTTTGTTGGCTTGAGCAGATTAGGCAGCGGAGGCAATGGTGGAAGTTGAAGAAGATTGCGAGCAGCTTGGACTCTCACATCCCATGCCTGAAAATGACAATGCAATAATAAGACCCAACACCAAGAAACTTTAGGTAGCCCTTCTGAACAAATGCTTAGGGCTTTAATCACTAGGAGACAACGAACTAAAAAGAGCAAAAAGAAAAAGAGGTAAATTGGATTTGGGTATGGAAGAAATGAAGGCCCCTCTGGGTTAATATATATAGATGAAAATGGTTTTTGTAGGTAAGAAAATAGAAAAGCTAGTTCTTTTTTATTCAACTATTGCTGTCGTTGCTGTTGGCTAACCAACTATATATACTTTGAAAAAAGTTGCATAATTTTTCTGCGTTCTTTATTCATCAATTGAAAATATTATTATTAACTTAAGAAATAAAAAAAAGATAAACAAAGAGTATTTGAGTTTTCGTTAAATCTATAAATACGAATGGCAATTAATAGAGCCCTAAAAATCACACACGAGAAAAAAAACGATACATTTAGGCTTCAGCATTAACTTGAAAGAAAGAAATAAAAAAATCCCTGCAAGTCATAATATCTCCGAATTGATTGTTTCAGGAGAGAGCTTCAACAGCAGAGATGAGATCAATTTTTACTACCACAATCAATTTATTCTTCACTAGATATCCATTTGATGCATGGAGATCAGTTAGGTTCATGAAATCTTCAAATCCCAAACAAGAGGAAGAGTTTTTGAACCAGATCTTACCTGCATGTAAGAAACCCAGATATCAACAACTAAACCTTAATCCCAAAATAGATGGTGTCTTGTTTCTTCAAATTCCTTTGTCTAAGTTTATGTCTGCCTCAATATCGAGTGAAAAAAAAATCACAGATGTATCCAAATAATAATATAACTATCTCACCTGTGTGCTGCTTATGTTTTCCATGGATCTGATCTTCAACCGACAGCTTGAATTCGGCATAAACATTTCGTACAGGATTCGCATTATTGTTGCCAACTAAATTCAGATATATCGACAGACTACGACTCTTTTGTCTGAAAATTCCTTTAGGATAAAGCAGCAGCTTCCTAAATTCATTTCAATTGTTTATTAATAACCATAATCAAGAATTCTACAATATGTGATTATCACTAATCAGCTTCCAACCACACAATAAACACGCAAATAAAAATAAGGTATTTTACCATTTATAACAAGCAACAGTAAACACTTTGGAGTAATAATATTCCTCATTTAGTTTCGAGAATTTGTCAATCTTCCAAACAAATGTACCATTTTGAGGTTCTTTTATAAGTTTAAAATTCTCTCCTTCAGATGGAAAATTAAGGACTTGAACCTCTACTCCAAATACACAGCAATCATCTACCAGATATCCATTAGATGAATCTTTAAAGTTGCTGAGAGAGAGTAACTGTTCAAAACCATGGTATCTCTTTGCTATGTTGTAACGCTTTACTCTCGAATCTGCATATTTATATATAACAATCAACAAGTTAATCATGTTAATTAGAAATTTAAAGTGTATATATATATATATATATATAGAGAGAGAGAGAGAGAGAGAGAGAGAGAGAGAGAGCTCACCATGGATAGTCAAGTACTTATGTTGAATCTGATCATGAACAAAAAATTTTAACTTCACATCAACATGGCATCCCGTTGGAATTTGATCCATAGCCAAATAGAGAGAGATGTGATTATTCCCATTTCTTTCTGTATCTCCATTTGGATACAACACCAATTTCCTGTTAAAGGGTAGCAATTATATATTAAAAAGGAATATTTGTTGCATTTGCTATTAAATAATAATGAAAATTAACATGATTGGTTTAATAGAATACCATTTGTAAGCACCAACTTTGAAAGCCTCGGATTCATACTTGTGGATTCTTGCCGTGTCCAGTGCTTCAGCCAATTGGGAGAAAGATTCAATCTTCAATATATAATTACCAGGTGGAGAATCCACTCTTTCTCTGCGAATTCCTGAGTAGAAAATAAATTAAAAAAAACGAAGTTATTCATATATATTTAAAAGAAAGAAAAAGATAATATTCGGAATTGTATATCTAAAAATTCTCTTACCAATTATTTCTTCTTTGTTAAGAGGAAGAGCATGCAGAGTCTTTTCTTCCATTACTTGAAATTGCTCAGTAGTCAGTCCTTGCATACGTTGGATGCCGTCTACTTCAATGTCTTCCATCTCAATTTGAGATCAAATGAATTAAAAATTGTTTACTAAGTGAGAATCTATTTATAACCTACCATATATATATATATATATATATATCTAAACTACATAGGAATTACAATTAGAATAGAAATGTACGTACTGTCCACAAACCAATAAGTAATAGGATACGTCTCTCCCAAATAAAATAGTAAAAATTTAAAGAAAATATGAAATCCAATTTAAATATAAAAAAAACAATAAAGTGATGAATTAGAATACAATCTGTTTCTATTATCTTTTTCAATTAAAACATGTTTAAAATAAAAAAATATAAATTAATTATTGACGAATTAGAATTCATATGTAACTCTACTTTGAATGACAACTTCAATATTTAAGAACTGAGCAATCACGAAAAGCTGCTTATCTTTATCATCAATGCCGTGGACCATACTTAGTTTATATAGATTAGGATTTCTATTTGATGGAATACTGTCTATGTAAAGTATCAAAATAAAATTTTTTAATTTAAATATTTATAAAATTTAATTTTTAATGGATGCATATTGACTTAAACATGATTTTGTACTACGATAAGAAAACATTAATTCATTGCAATTTATCCTTAAATTGATCAATGAATTTACTAAATCATAATAATTGTTCTAATTGTTACATTCAACCAGAAGAATCATTCAAAGCTAAAGAGACAAAACAAGTACTATAACTCGTCATTTTCAATACTTATCCAGAGAGATGAGGCTTTTGCTCCATATAATAATGTAACTTTGGCCATTACCTTAGTCATCCATCTCCCTCTTCCCCCCCACTCTCTCCATGGCTGAAGCACCATCTTCATTATTTGTTCACTCCCATGAAACTCCTACCCAACCACCTCAAATTAATTTAAAAGCATTAAAGCAATATCTGAATCACCTGGTCTCACCTCTATCCCCTCAACATACACCTTCACCCTCAATCCCCATGATCAAATCATCTCAGAGACGGAATAATCACTTCCTATCATCGATTCCTCTCTTCACGCTTCAGGTACTCTAGATCAACGCTCCAAAATCGTCCATGACCTCCGCAAAAGCCTGTCAAGAATGGGGCTTCTTCATGGTACAATTAATCACTTTTTTTTCCAATTAGTTGTCAACATTAATTTCTTTATAATTAATCTAACTTTTCACAATTTTAAATGATAATTAGGTGATAAATCATGGAGTAACAGAGAGATTAATGAGGTTGACAATAGAAGTGTGCAGAGGCTTCTTTAATCTGCCGGAGGAAGAGAAGGAAGAGTACAGAGGAAAGGATGTGTTGGATCCAATACGGTGTGGAACCAGTTTTAATGCTTAAGTGGGGAAAGTTTTCTTTGGGAAGGATTTTCTTAAGATTATGTCTGATACGACTGACTCTCCTACTAAACCTGTTGTCTTCAGGTAATTAATTAATTTACCGTTTATACAAGTTGGATTTATGCATAAAAGTGGTAAATTAGAATTTGAAAAAATTGCACATTTGGCCCTAATTTGTTGAAATTGTTTTCTTAGCCTTTCGACTGAATTATTTTTATATTTGGCCCCTAGTAAGGTTTCTAATTGTTGTTCCATTGGGCCCTTTAATTTTTAATTTTGATCGATTAAGTAATTATCATTAGCGAAAGGTTTAATTTTTTTATTTTTTATTATTTATTTATTTTTTATAGATTTCACATATTCCAGTCATTGAATTTTTTTTATAGAATTCATACTCAACCACATCATTAGATTATTTAAAAAGGGCTCGAGAAATTGCAAGGGAACTCCTAAAAGGAATATCTGAGAGCTTGGGATTAGAAGCTAATTACATAGAAAAGGTATTGAACTTGGAAAAGGGTGTGCAAGTTATTGCAGCAAACTTCTATCCACCATGTCCACAGCCAGAGCTTGCAATGGGAATGCCACCTCATTCTGATCACGGCCTCTTGACGTTTCTAATACACAATGAAGTGGCCTTCAAGTTCTTCACAACTGCAAATGGGTCAATGTAAATGGCATTCCCAACTCCATCCTCGTTAACATTGGAGATCATCTTGGGGTGCATATGGATCTTTCTTTCTTAATTTCCTTAAGTGTCTAAGTTACAATTTACCTTTACAAGTAAAAGAGTTTACAAATATATTAAGACAAATCCTTAGCATATGGTTTTTTTTTTTGGATGGTAGATATTGAGCAATGGACAGTATAAAAGCGCGATGCACAGAGCAACGGTGAACAACAGAGCAACATGGATATCCATAGCCACAGTACAAGGGCCATCCTTGGATTCAGTAGTAAGTCCAGCACCAGAGTTATCAGACAGGGAAAACAAGGCTCCTGCTTATATTGGCATCACTTATAAGGATTATCTACATCTTCAGCAAAGCAATCAGCTTGATGGCAAATCCAACTTGCATAGAATATGAAAGCCCGATATAGTAAAATTATTAAGAAATACAAGCCATAAAAGGTATGAAAGATGGAGAATATTGTAAAACACGCTTGTGTTATCAATATGAGAGGCTCCATTCTTACAAGCCTATTCACAAATGACACCTATATATAGCTAAAACCAAATGACTCTTCAAATGTTAAATAACTCTTCATATTCTATGTTAAATACATGAACACTATCCTAGACACACTTATCATTTATATTTATTATCACACGAATCTATTAACTTTAACATACAAACCTAGACATTTAGGATTTCTAAAAGACTTTTAGAATACCAATATACATTTATGACTCTTTCAATAATGAATAACTTTTGCAAATTGGGTGGTATTAAATATCGTCCAATGCGTTACATATCGTTCGTTACCTAACACTTTTTTAGAGTTCTGATGTGATATGAAATCGATATACTTTTGTTAATTAAAAATAGTAATATAACACTGTTTTATCATCACTTATAAGTGATATAAGTTATATAAATCGATACGAATATTACATAATGGTCCAAAAAAATTAAAATTTGTTTAAATATTATTAATTTAAATTACGGATGTAAAATTTTTTAAGACTATTTGAATAAATATATTATTTTTTCTTCTATTTTCTTAAATTCTAGATAAATATTATATTAGTTATAGTATGTATAATCACTTCCATGCTTATATATATATATATATATATATATATATATATATATATATATATATATATATACCCACAAGTCTTTAAATTTTTATACTTAATATGTTAATTTTGGATACTTCAAATTAAATTAAATATTATTTATATTTTTATGAATGTAATTTTTAATCTTACTTTATATTGTTTAGCTATAGAGAAGAGTTTTTTGATCATCTTTCTCTTTTTGAAAAATATGGTTTTTCCTTTTATATTCAATCAAATATCTATTTGCTTATCAAAAAAATCAAAACATTATTTTATAATAAAGTTGTTTAACTTAATAGTCTTTATTATGCTATTATTATGAAAATATTATATAATTTATATTTTTTAAATAAAAATAATATTTATTAACTTAATATATTATATATTAAAATTTGTTGTTTATTTTTTGTTGATTTGGATGATTTTGCTAATTATTTTTTAAAATTCATGATACCAGTAGACAGTACAATTCAATTCAGACTGATACCGTTATACCAATTCCGATACCGATATATTACGTCACATTGATATTTAAAACTATGCTCTAGTTTAATTATGTGGGTTTATTTCACAATTTCTTAATTTCCATTTACATTTAATTGTCTCAATTAATAAATTTTTTTTGCATAAGTTTGAACAAATTAATAGAATCAGCTTTTCTGCTTGTCAAGTCTTGTTATATCTAAAAGAAAAATAAAAAAAATTAACAGATACATTTATAGCTTTATGTATTACAGTTTACAGAATCGTAACTACTAACTAGAGCAGTTAGGCATTTTGGGCATCCACCCTGAAATAAGTCCATCCTTGACAGGTCAATTTAGTTTTTCTATGCTCAGAATTCATTCTATTGCTCTCAAATCTGTGTGGAATTTTGTTCTGCTACTTCTAAATCTACTAACAGGCCTGTTTATATATAGTATTGGAATTAAATGGCAAAATGCTATGTGAACATAAAGGAAGAGTAATTAAGGAGTTACTCCATCTATATATTATTTACATCTGTTCCCACTAAACAGTTTTTTTATAAAGAAATAAATCATAAACTAAATATTGATATATAATGATGAAGTACAACTCAATGGTAATATCTAACTCAAAGTAACAATCAGAAATAATCCAACTCCATTAACAGCAACATTTATTCACATACTCATACTGAAGCAAAACAAATCTTTCACCTGACACACACGCACACAAAAAGAATCTTGAGCAGCAATACAATTAATTTGGTTTGCAACTGTGTGCTAGTAAAGTACATGAGATCGAAGCCAAGATATATAGATGTCAGAGATAGAGAGAAGTAATTAAGAGGTAGATGGAGCTGGTGGTGGAGAAAGGAACGGGATGGAGGGAAAGGTAGATGGGATTGCGGGGATTGAGGGAATGCTGGGCAATGGAGGCATTGTGACCTTTGGGACACTAGGCACTGTGGGCAAGCTTGGAAGTGGAGGCAGAGATGGTTGGGTGGTTGGTAGGGTTGGCGCCGTGGGCAAGCTGGGAAGTGGAGGCAGAGATGGTCGGGTGGTGGGCAGGGTTGGCAGAGTGGGTTGTGGAAGAGATGGAATGGTTGGCAATGGTGGCATTGTTGGCTTGGGCAGATTAGGCAGCGAAGGCAGTGGTGGAAGTTGAAGAAGATTTCGAGCAGCTAGTACTCCTACATCCATGCCTGAAATTGACAATGCAATAAGAAGACCCAACACCAAGAAACATGAGCTAGCCATTCTGAACAAATGCTTAGGGCTTTACTATAAGCTAGAAAGAGTAACCAAAAAGAGTTATATGATTTGAGTATTGGAGAAATGGTTGTCATGGTTTATATATATAGAAGCAAATGGTTTTTGTAGGTAAGAAAACAGAAAAATCTAGTTCTTGTTAGTTCAACTTCATATCAGTTTTCCATTGAAAACAATGGCATATATATGTTGCATATTGTTGTTAGCTAACCAACAATAATATCACAGGAACACAAGCCATTCATCTATATATTGATCTGGTTATCTAAGTAGTTTGACTTCTACCCTAATCAAAGGTGTCAATCCACTTCCTTGCAGAGTTTGATCAGTTTAGATAAGAGGATTTGTCATTTATCATGAAGCACGATAATTCACCTCATACAACTTTATCACAAAATGAATATTTAAATGCTTTAACATGTGCTGGTCTTTCGCGTGGTACGTCAGTTGTATTGTTGAAAAAAATTATTATTTCTTTTAAAAGGAAAAATTATTTAAAATATTAAAACTTATTTGATTAATGACTAGCTTCAAAATACAGTGAATAATTCACCTAGTGATATTATTTTCTATTACAAAAGCATCTAATATTCAATGTACCAAAAAAAAACATCTAATATTCAATATTCAATTTGAAATTCTCAAATTCATATCTTGAGTACAATTTTTCTCAAAAATTGTGAAATCCAATCAATTATTATTTTCCCAAACAAAAGAAAAGGGAAATAATTATTTCTTTGATACATCTTTAGGGTTTGGGGTATTGAACTTTTCTGATACATCTTTCATAGAAATAGGGTATTGAACTCTATTGACGAATCGTACACTCGCAATTTGTTCAAATTTTTTCATCAAAATGTATAATTACATAGAAATATCTGCAACTTCAGCAAAGCAGTCAACTTGATGGAATATCAAACTTGAATAGAATACGAAAATAATTATAAGTAGTCCTCCAGTTTTGTGGGTTTATTTCTCAAGTTCTTAATAATTCCTTTGAAATTTCGCTCAAATTAATACATTTTTATTTGGATGAATTCGAACATTTTTTTAAATTTTTTTGAGAGAATGGTTTGAACAAATTAACAAATTCAGCTTTTCTGTCTATCAAGTCTAATTGTATTTAAAAGATAAAAAAAACAAAGAGATATATTTCTACGTGTTAGAGATCCCACATCTAAAAACTGAAGAAAAAAATGGCAATTTATAAGATTAAAGTGGATCCAACCAAATTCCACAACAATTTTCAAATCCGCAAAATCCACACTCTCTCTATTTGCAATGGACCAGACCCATAAATTTCAACACTACGAAAGTATTTAGATCACTGGAAGTATTGTTTTAAGGAGAAACAAAAAAAAGAACCGGTAGACACATTAGAATATTCAAAAAGGAGAGTTTGGATTTGGAAGCCAATTACATAGAAAGGGGACTAAACTTGGAAAAGGAAGTACAAATTATAGCAGCAAACTCCTATCCACCATGTCCACAGCCAGAACTTGCAAAGGGAATGCCTCCTCATTCAGATCATGGCCTCTTAACCCTTCTAATCCACAATGAATTAGTGGCCTTCTAATTCAGCACAAAGGTAATTGGAACAATGTCAATAGCATCCCCAACTCCATCCTTGTTAACATTGGAGATCATCTTGAGGTGCTTTAAGTTTAAGCGTGCCCATTTTCTTTATTACTATAAATTTTTGGGCGAAAGTCGTTGAAATCCTTGCCTTATGGTTTCTTTTGGATGGCTGATATTGGGCAGTGGAAAGTATAAAAGCGTAATGCACAGAGCAAAGGTGAACAGTCAAGCAACAAGGATATCCATAGCCACAGTACAAGGGCCATCACAGGAATCTGAAGTAAGTCCAGCACCAGAGTAATTAGCCCGGGAAAACAAGGCTCCTGCTTATATTGGCATCACTTACAGGGATTACCTGCATCTTCAACAAAGCAGTCAGCTTGATGGAAAATCCAACTTGGATAGATTTCCTAAATTATAGGAATTCCTCCAGTGTAATTGTGTGGCTTTATGGCCAAGTTCTTAGTTTCCTTTACAGTTTGCTCAAGTTCATATATTTTTATTTGAATGGGCTTGAGTAAATTTGTTGATTCAGCTTTTTCTGTTTAACAAGTCTTCTTGTACCTAAAAGAAAAATCAATAAACACACACATTTATAGATTTATGGATTACAATTTGCAAAAGTATTCAGAATATTGCAATAAGTAACTAGACCAGTTTGCCATTTTGAGTATCCACCCTGTTCATCCGGCTTCAAATGGAAATGAGCCTATCTTTGACAGTTATATTTAACAAGTCAACTCAGTGTTCTGTGCTCGTGTTTCATCCTGTTCCTCTCAATTCCCTGTGGATTTTTGTATTTCTTCTTCCAAATCTACTACCAGGCCCGTTAAAATATATAGTATTGCAATTAAAATGGCCAAGTGATCTGTGAATATAAAACGAACTAATTTAAGGAGTTTTAGGATATGACTTGCAGTTTGCTGCTTACTCTATGTGCATATTATTAACATTCTTTCCCATCAAATAGTTTCGTTTAAAGAAATAAATCATAGACTAAATAATGAAATATAATGATGAAGTGCAACTGAATGGTATTATCTCAAACTAACAATCAGAAATAACTAATCCAACTCCATTCGCACCAATATATTGTGACACACACTCATTGAACCGAAACAAATCATTAACCTGACAGTTGACACAACCAAAAGATAAAAAAAAAAAAAAAAAAACTCTTAAGCAGCAATACAACCAGTTAGGCTTGCAACCGTATGCTAGTAGTAAAGTACACGAGATTGGAGCCGTATGGATGTGGGAGATAAAGAAAATGATCAAGGGCTAGAAGGAGCTGGGGGTGGAGAAAGGAAAGGGATGGAGGGAATTGTAGCTGGGATTGTGGGGATTGAGGGAATGCTCGGTAATGGAGGTAAGGCGACCTTTGGGACAGTAGGCATGGTGGGCAAGCTGGGAAGTGGAGGCAGAGCGGGGTTAGGCAGAGTGGGTTGCGGAAGAGATGGAATGGTTGGCAATGGTGGCATTGTTGGCTTGGGCAGATTAGGCAGCGAAGGCAGTGGTGGAAGTTGAAGAAGATTGCGAGCAGCAAGTACTCCCTCATCCATGCCTGAAAATGACAATGCAATAAAAAGACCCAAGACCAATAAACTTGAGCTAGCCATTCTCAACAAATGCTTAGGGCTTTAATCACTTGGAGACAATGAGCTAAAAGAGCAAAAATAAGAGTTAGATTGGATTTGGATATGGGAGAAATGAAGGATTGTCTCAGTTAATATATAGATGTAAATGGGTTTTGTAGGTAAGAATATAGAACAGCGTGTTCTTGTTTGTTAAACTTCGTATCAGTATTCCATTGAAATTTATGACATATGTTGACTATTGTTGCTGTTGTTGTTGGCTAACCAACTCTATATAGACATGATATTTGGTTAAATAATATATTGGATTTCTGCTTTGTTCATTCATAAATTGCTAAGAAATTTGAAATAAAAACATATAATACTGAAATAAGTCCTCCGATAACACAACAAAATGACAGGTTTAGCATCAAATCTGTGAGGCACCCAAAAAACCATATCAAAAATCAAAAAGAAGACTAGCCCTGTAGCTGTGCATATTGACTTGAAAAAGCTGAAAACAGGAGGGTCATAACTCATAATTTGTCCAAATTGATACTTTCAGGTAAGAGCTCCAACGGCAGAGATGACGTTAATTTTCACTTCAACAATCAAAGTATCCTTCACTAGATATCCCTTTGATGCATTATTAAGATCAGTAAAGCCCAAGAACTTTCCAAATCCCCATTCTTCGACAGATTCATTAGACCACTTCTTAGCTGCAAATAATTAAGCAATCAGACATTTTATTATATACTAAGCAGCCAAAAATAATAATGAATCACAAATATTTTTTTTTATAACAGTGATATATAATAATTTCAACTCGCTCACCTGTAGACTCTTTTTGTCTTCCACATATATAATTGATCTTTCACAATCAGCTTGTATTCAACATATACATTTCCTCGCGAATTAGCATTATTATTGACATCTAACTTTAGATACATTGACAGACTGCTCCCGTTTGCTGTTGCATCTCCTTCAGGATACAGCAGAAGTTTCCGAAGTTCATTTTAATTGTTCGTTAATACAAGAATATATTTTCACTGATCAGCTTATTCTCAGAACTGTGAGATTCTGATTGGAATGTTAACAAAAAGAACAAAAGAAAATAAGAACAATAGACTTGTGAGGTTATTACCATTTATGACCAGCAACAGTAAACACTTTGGAGGCAAGCACTTCCGATCCTCATGTCGAGAAGTTGTCAATCTTCGAAGTAAATGTACCATTTCGAGGTTCATTTATAAACTTAATCTTCTCTCCATAACTTGAAAATTCAAATACATGAACATCTACCCCAAAAGCACAGCAATCATCTACCAGATATCCATTAGAAGAATCTCTAAAAATGCTGAGAGGAAGTAAATACTCAAAGCCATTTTCTTTCTCTAACGTGTAGTAACTCTTTACCCTGCAATCTGTATGATTGTACATATTGTTACATATGTGGAAGATATATATAACTGCATATTGCATGGGAATTTAAAGGTCATAAGTTAAAAAATGATTTCTGTATAAAAAAAACAACCCATAGACTTCTAATTTTTCCTTTTTTTTTTTTTTAAAAAAAAAGGCTTAATATATGAGGCATCTCCAATTTGTCCTTTTTTTTCAGATTGTCCCCTTATCGGTTTTGTCATATTTGTCCCTTAAATGTTTTCTTTGGATTATATTATCACCTCAAAAATTTTAAAAACGACATATCGCGCTATAATTTGCTGATGTAACAGCCGAAATGTAAATTAACAGATGTCAGCAAATCCTAGCTTTTCAAATTTTAAAGGTGACAATATAATCCAAAAACAATGTTCAGGAAACAAATATGACCACAGGTTGGATATGCTCTGGTTTGTTTGGATCATAATCATTTCTTATATAATTTGCACTTCTTCCTAAAATGCCTCTTCAGTTCCTTAATTCCCCATACATGTCATTTCAAATCACGACCCTCTGTACATTGAAATTTTCATCCGCAGCAAATTAGATAGTAATCCTTCTAATATTTATTTATTTTCCTTGTTTATAGTTGCCATATTTTCTGGGTCATAATAATTAATATTGCCACTGCCCGCACTGGTAGAATTTTAGGGCATCTAAATTTTTTCTTAGTTTTCGATAATTCAATTAAGAAAAAGTAAATTACTTTGCCCGACATCCAAAAGATAAAAAAGTAATTAAGGAGTTTTGGGATATGACATACAGCATGCTGGTTATACTCAATCTGCATATTATTATTAACATTCGTTCCCAGTAAACATTTTTGTATAAAAGAAATAAATCATAAACTAAATAACGAAATATAATTGTGACGTACAACTGATCGGGGCAATATCTCAAAGTAAACATCAGAAATAACCCAACATACAGTCACACACTCATTGAATTAAAACAAATCATTCACTAGAAACACACCCAAAATAGAAAAAACTCTCAGTAAAACCAATTAGACTTGCAACCGTATGCTAGTAAAGCACATGAGATTGAAGCCGTGATTAATATGTGAGAGATAAAGTAAGTGGTCGATCAAGGGCTGGATGGAGCTGGTGGTGGAGAAAGGAATGGGAGGGAGGGAATCGTAGATGGGATTGAGGGGATTGACGGAATGCTTGGCAATGGAGGCAAAGCGACCTTTGGGACAGCAGTAGGCAGGGTGGGCAAGCTAGGAAGTGGAGGCAGAGACGGTTGGGTGGTTGGTAGTGTGGGCTGAGGAAATGGAATGATTGGCAATGGTGGTAGAGATGGTTGAGTAGTAGGTAGGGTTGGCAGCGTGGGTTGAGGAAGAGATGGAACGGTGGGGAGATTCGGTAACGAAGGCAAAGGTTGCATTTGCAGAAGACCGCGAGCAGCTGTTCCCATATCCATGCCTGAAAATGACGCTCCGATAAAAAGAGCTAACACCAAAAACTTTGAATTAGCCATTCTGAACAAATGCTTGGCCTTTAATTACTGGGAGACAGTGAACTAAAAAGAGCAAACAAAAGAGTTATATTGGATTTGAGAGTGGAAGAAATGATGGCTGGGTCTGGGTTTATATATATAGATGCACGATGGCTTTTCGTCGGTAAGAAAACAAGAAAACAAGAAAATAGAAAAGCTAAGTTGTTAGTTCAGTTTCATATGATGTATTCTATTGAAAGTAATGACATATGTTGACTATTAACTGTTGTTGTTGGCCAGGAACAGAGCCGTTCATCTATAAGTTGGTTTGGCTAGCTAGGTATTCTGAGTTCATGGTTACAAGTAAGAGCATTTTATTTGGGTTTTTCTAGTTCTAACCGGATTCCTATTCTTATCAGAGGTGTCAATAAAACTAGCTAGTGTGATTCCCCTTTTTGAAGGGTCTAATCAGTTTAGCCCATAGTAGGCCATCATCAAAGTTAAGAGTAACTAATTGAACATAAAGGTGCACTTCAATCATCAAAACCGTAAAATTTTAAGCTTTGAATAATTAACTTAAATGCTAGAAGATAAGTAAACAGTTGGTCAATTCTTCCTCATCCTTACAATTTTGAAAATGAGATTAAAAATGAGATTGAGATTGAGATTGTCCAGGTGTCAGCAAGTTGATAAGCTAGCTGACAACCATTGTCCACATGTCAACAAAATAAATATTCCATTCGTCAAATCCTGTCCCAAGGCCCAACCATTGTCCCCGACAGAGTTAAAATTCTCAAAGTCCTCCAAGGACACCAAAATGGCAAGAATAGCATTCATAACCTTCAAATCTATGAATTAGAGCCTTCAAAACCTCAACGAAACACACAAAATGAAGATTTCCCTTCAGCTGTACATATACGGACTTGAAAGAGATAAAACAAAAACCCTCTACAGTCATAATTTTCAAAAGTGATACTTTCAGAAAGAGCTTTAACAGCAGAGATGAGATCAAACTATCATTCGCAACATATCCCTTTGATGCACAGTAAGCTCCATGAAATTTAGATATCCCCATTCTTGGAATAAGTCATTGAAACATCGACTAGCTGAATATAAGAAACCCAGATATTGCTTACAAGAAAGGCAGCTTAAAAAAATTTAAAAAAAAATTACAAATGTTTATTGTTAATTTGCCAAATAAGAATTAGAACTATCTCACCTTGACCGCGCAGTTTGTCTTCCATGTAACTGATCTTTCACCATCAGCTTACGTTCAACGTACACATTTTGTTGAGGATTAGCGTTATAGCTGACATTTAAACATAGATATATTGACAGACTTGTCCTTTCCAAGAGTAATGTACATCGAGCAGTTGTGAACAGTAACAATCAGTATGTCACGCGGTGTATTTTTCGGCTGACCCTCGTCATATTGGTATGGATTATTAGACTTAGGTATTATATTGCAATATTTTCGAAAAAATTGATATCAAGTGATAATTTTTAGTACTATTCATGTTATTAACCCTATAATATGAGGAACACTTGGAACTTCAGCATAGCAAAAACCGAGACAGAAAATCGTGCTTAGATAGAGTGCGAATTTCATCAATTTAGAGAAGCCTTAGCTACCTTCTTTATATTTATAAATATTCAAATAGTCCATATTTTTATAAAATACTTATATTTAATCAATGATATTGATAATTTTTTTGAACAAATTTGTATTATTAATAGTTAGTTGAAAATTAATAATTAGAAAAGTTCATTTTAATATATATATATATATACTGCTTTCTTACCTAATATTTAGGTATAGTTTCATTTCTCACTCAACTCTTTGACATTCTTAGCAAGAGTTGATCATAACTCTACACTGTATTTCAATTCTTAGATTTTACTAATAATTCCCAACAGAAAATTATTTAATTGATTTTTAATTATTAAATTGGTTAATGATTCTTTTAATTATTAACTATCAATTTTAAATTAATTTAGTCTTGATTTATGATACATTTAGCATTTAGTCATTGGTAATAAGAAAATTAATGTTCAGTTAGTTTTTTTTAATACTAATGATACACTTAATAAGTAATAGTTATCCCACAAATTTGTAATTGAAAGATTAAATTAATATTCACATTTATAATTAGAAGAACTGATTAATAAATTTTGCATATATAAATTGATAAATCTAATAAATCAATGTATTTTATTTCATGTGCTTTTTATGATACAGTAACCAGAAAGGGAGTGGGGAAGGGGAAGGGGAATGGTCCTGCCCCCCTTTATGCCATATCCAAGTCTGTGGGATCAAACCCTTTATTGGCGGGAAGATCTTCTCCAGTTTGCTGATTCTCCCTGCCAATACAGGAGCTAGAAGTGCATCCCACTCAGATCTTATAATTATTTCTTACACAAATTGCTTTCTCCTTTTTGAACATAATTAGCAAAACAATCTGATCCAATTTGAATCTTTTTAAGCACCAAATCCTGTTTACCAGATAATAATACCACTGCTTTCTTTTCTTTTTTACTTGGGTGACAATCCCTATAAGTCAGTTATGAAATTTATGTGTTTTCTTGGGCCAACGAAGTCAGTCGGGATTCCTACTTTAAATCTCAGTCATAGCAAAGGCATTGTATGATCACTTACAATTGTAGTCTGTCCACCTTACAACATCACAAAGATCCAACCTGCTCAAAACAGTACATGACACATGTCTCACAAACTGAAAGGACTTTTTGGTGGCTAAATGCTCTTTCCACTTCAAGCTCCGCTTTAACAATTCAAACTACTGGCTTCTCTGGGTCCTGCTTCTTACTTTCTGAATTTCTCCTCTTGGTGAAGATTTCGGTATGTTTCCTTTAAGTTTTCACTTCATTCTGAAAATGATTTTGATCACTATATATATTTCCATACACTAGGTACTATTCCTCCTGCCTCCTTACTTGGCTGACATTCTCATTCTATTTCAAAGGTTAGAGATAAACAATTGCACTAATTAGCTCAAGTAATCTTCCTTTCCCCCCTCTCTTAATTGGGTTGCTACTCAGTTCGTAAGGTGTCGTTTCATTTTAGAGGATAGCAGCCTAGAAGATCTTGTTCTGCTCATACTCACCAGCCTCAAAGAGGTATATTTAACTCTATAAATGAATTCTCTTTTTGTGCAATTGCTTGCTTCTATCTTTTATTATTCTAACAGTTGATTTCAGTAATTCTTTAGCTGCTTATCACTCTAAAATTCCATAACAATCATGTTTTTTATTTAATTATATGGATTGAAGCTGATCTTCAATGGTGAGCAGATACTCATACTGGTCTCATAAAGATGGAGTTCAGCATTATCGCTAACAGCCGAATTTTGGATGAAGAGGATAAAATGAACAAATCCTTGATGAAATTCCTGCTGCTGATAAATTGCGCATTGCTGGCGCTAGGCACCTGCGGTGGCCCGCTGGTAGCGCGGCTCTACTTCTCTAAAGGTGGGAAGAAAGTTTGGCTTTCAAGTGGTCTGGAGACGGCTGGTTGGCCATTGATGTTGCTTCCTCTCTCCATATCCTACTGCTATCGCCGAACAAAGGAGGGTTCTCAGGCCAAACTCTTCTATATAACCACTCGCATCTTCTTAGCTTCTGCTGTTGTCGGCGTCCTTACTGGCCTGGTTGATTTTCTTTATGCTTATGGTGTTGCTCGTCTTCCACTCTCCACTTCTGCTCTTATCATTGCTAGTCAGTTAGCCTTTACTGCTGGTTTTGCCCATCTCCTGGTTAAGCAAAAGTTCACCTCTTATACCATCAATGCTATTTTTCTGTTATCAATTGGGGCGGTGGTATTGGCGTTTCATGCTAGCTCTGATCGCCCGGATCATGAATCCAACAGAGAGTATTTCATGGGATTCTTCATGACAATCGGAGCTTCAGCACTTTATGGATTTGTGCTGCCAGCAATCGAGCTAATTTACAAGAAATCAAAGCAGAACATCACCTACACTTTAGTGATGGAGATGCAGATGGTCATGTCCTTTTTCGCCACTGCTTTCTGTGCCACTGGGATGCTTTTCCACAAAGATTTAACGGTCTCTCACTCTCCTTCCTATTAATTAGAAGTTAATGAGAATATTTCATTGATTAGAAGCTGAAGTTTAATTTGATTTCTGCATACTTCAATTGGTTGACGGGCTTATATGGTGTTGTAGTTTTATATGGTGAAATGTTTAATTTGCATTTGGTTGGTGCAGACAATGGCGAAAGAGGCAAATGAATCCGAGCTTGGAAAATCAAAATATATTGTATTGCTGGTTTCTTCTGGGGTCTTATGGCAATGCTTCTTCATGGGAGCAATTGGTGTGATTTCCTGTGGTTCCTCTTTGCTCTCAGGGATTATAATTGCTGTTCTGCTGCCAGTGACAGAGACGCTAGCTGTGTTGCTGTATCATGAGAAATTCCAAATTGAAAAATCTCTCTCTCTTGTTTTATCTCTTTGGGGCTTCATTTCTTTCTTCTACGGTGAGCTCAAGCACAGCAACCAAAATAATCAAGCTTCAGAGGTCCACATGCCTTAATCGTGTGTGGCATAATCAAGCAAAGCTTCATGTTGAGATGTGTTGAGATTTTTGTTTTTAGGTGGTAGTCCTCATTTTAAGGAAAAGAAGCATGGTTTAATAGATTTATTTTTTTGTTTTAGTAGTTACCTTAGTTTTTTCTGTTGTGTTAGATGAACAACTCAGATTCATTGTTTTATAATTTGTTACTATATAAGCAACCTTAGTGTAAGTGTGCGTGAGGTGTGAAAGTAGAAGTTGTATGAAAATATTTTGTAGAAAATGAAGAAACAGAAAAAGAATTTTCTGTTTTTTAAGCTAAAAACTCTGTTTAGGTTTTCTGCATAGATGGCAAAAATGTTTTATAGCTGTGATATCTGGTTTCTTTTTTTACTTCTCTGGAGACTCCAACACTTGATTCAAAAACAAAAAAAAGGGAGGGGAGAGGAGTTTTTATCTACTAGTTAATTTTGAATTGAAGAGTTTTGAGTTTATTCAATCTGTAATAGTATAGAGCTATAGATTTGTGGTTTTTCTTATACACCAACTGGACCCAAATCAAGATTTTGCTGTAATAATACACCAGAAATTAAAGTGATAGATGCAGTAAGCCGCTGAGTTGCTGAATTCTCCTTTTTGTTGGAATGTTAAATCTCACATCAATAAAAAATGGGCTATTAATAAGAAAATGAGGGCAGATGACATTTAACAATGTTTTGGTCAATTTTTATATCATGCATTTAGGTTTATATTACATTATGGATCTAACTTCCTTTTTAAGTGCAATGGTGCCTTTACTTTTTATTTTTTATATATTTCAAAAAATAAAATTATTCATCATTTAAGCAAATGACACGCATCACGGATACTACTCCGTGATATAATTTGCCTGTTTTGGTTGGACACTCCTTTACAATGTTTTTTTTCCAATGTTTTCAATAATTTGGACCGAAGACCCATTAATGCTAACACTTTCTTCAATTGTTTAGAGGCTCATAATGCTCTAATCCAATAATTTAGAGGCCCAAAGGCTCAGAATAATGCTAACACTTTTTCCCAAATGTCTCATAATGCTCTAACCCAGTAATTTTGATAGATGTTTGTAGTTAAAGCAGATCATAATGGCATCAGACCTCCTTAAAACCGATAATCATTGTGGTATACATTCTGATTAATGGCATTTAACTTTTTAAGAATATGTAAAGAGCGAATTCGTAAATCATTAAAGCTAGAGGGATTACATCCTTGATTTCATTTTAAGCTCACTAGTACGTGTCTCACAAACTGAAAGACTTTTTGGACTTAGCTACTTCTTTCAATATGTTGATGCTCTTTCATCTTTAGGCTCCCTTTGTACAATTCAAGCTACTGGCTATTTTGGGTCTTTGCTTCTTACTTTCTACATTTCTCCTTTCGATGAAGCTTTTGGCGTTTTCTTCTTCCAATTTTTCACTCCATTCTAAGAATGATTTTAATCGCTATCTATATACTCTCCCTAACTGCCTACTATTCTGGCTTAGATTCTCATATTCTTTTTCAATGGTTAGATAAACAATTGCACTTATTAATTACAGTTTGAAAGTAATCTTCTTTTCCTGTCCCTCTTATTTGGGTTGTCACTCAGTTCTTTGTGTCCTTCGATTTTAGATGATATAGCAGCCTAGGAAATCTTTTTCTGCTCATACTCACCATCCTCAAAGAGGTAATTAACTCCATAGATGAATTCTTTTTTTTGTTGTACAATTCCTTGCTGCTATCTTTTTTCATTCTAACAGTTGATTACAGTAATATTTTTAGCTGCTCATTACTATGGAGTTCTATAATATGTCATGTTTCTTATTCTTAATATATTTGAACTGACCAAATTTGTGATCATATGGACAAAAAAAAAATTTGGATGGTTGAATTTTCTCTGATCATCTATTGGGTTATTTGTTCTTTGATAGCATTCATGTTGTCTGCTTTCAAGAATTTTTGTTTTTACAAACTGGTTCTTGGATTTTCCAAGAAAGTTACCTCTTAAATCTGTTATCAGGATCCCTTATTTTAATTTCAATTCTTGCTAGTGAGCAATTACTGGCACATAAAGATGGCGGTAGAATAATAACCAAGTATCAGCTGAAGAGGAAAAAATAAGCAAAGCCCTGAAGAAATTCCTGCTGAAAGTAAATGGTGCAATGTTAGCCATTGGCAATTGCGGAGGCCCACTCATTCAGCGTCTCCTCTCCTTGAAAGGTGGTAAAAGTGCGTGGATATCAAGGTTTCTGCAAACAGCTGGTTGCCCATTTCTGATACTCTCTCTCTTTGCTTCATACATATATCGTCGAAGCAGCTATTCAATCAGCAGAACCAGGCTCTTCTATATGAGCCCTCATTTCTTTCTAGCGTGTGCGGTTATAGGTCTTCTCACTGGCTCGGATAATTTTCTTGATGCCTATGATGTTTTTCTTGTTCTTGTCTCTACTTCTGCTCTCATAATTGCTACTCAACTCGGCTTTACCGCTGGATTTGCTTATATTTTGGTGAAGCAAAGTTCACACCTTGTACTCTGAATGCAATCTGTTGTTGTCAATTGGTGCCATTGTTCTTGTTCTTCATGCTAGCTCTGATTGCCCTGATCATGAAACGAATAATGAGTACTTGTTGGGATTTTTTATGACGCTTGGAGCTTCAGTGCATTATTGGTTTGTGCTGCCATTGGTGAGTTGACATATAAGAAAGCCAAGCAGACCATCACTTACACTTTGGTCATGGAAATGCACATAGTTGTGTCTTTCTTCGCAACTGCATTCTGCACCATTGGAATGCTTCTGCAAAAGGGCTTTGAGGTCTCAGCCTGTTCTTTCTCTCTCTCTTAACATTATAATAATGTTCAATGGAAATTTAGATTGAAATTCATGTTGGTGCAGGCAATTCCAGGGGAGGCAGGTGAATTCCAGCTTGGGCAAGCGAAGTACTATGTGGCGATGGTATGTAGTGCAATCTTTGACAATTCTTCTTCATGGGAGCAGTTAGTGTTGTTTTCTGCCGTTCCTCATTGCTTACAGGTATTATTATTGCAATTATGTAGCCGGTGACAGAGACCTTAGCTGTGTTGTTCTACCACGAAAAGTATCTTTCGATCCGAGAGGAATTTCTCTTTTTGTCTCTATGAGGCTTCATTTCTTACTATGGCGAGCTGCAGCAGCGCAATCTGAAGAATCGAGCTTTAAAACAAGGGCTGGTTTAATCACGAGTTGCATATGTACAGTAGTAGTTTTATGTATTTCTTACCAATTCTGACTTCGGGAAATTTGATGTCATGTATGATTATGCCTTATTTTGAGTTCTGCTAGTCACTGCATGAAATGCTTTTTTTCCCCCTTAGTTATCAAGTAAATCCATGTTGACATTAGGCTTTCTCCCTCCAACTGGGATGTTAAACCTTTCATTTTTGTACTAGAGCATTTTACAGATCTTACGAAGACGAAAGGACAGCAAAAATAAAGATCCCATTCATGAAATATATGCTCTTAAGCGTACAAATACAACTGGTATATTGTCACATGACAATATTAATCAGTTAAAAACCGCTTACATGCAAGAACATTAGAGCTGAGAATTTCGATCTGCCATTAAATTCAGGTTTTTTTCAACATCAGCTAAAGGATTTTTTCCTGAAGTTACTAACAATAAATTGTCCACTAATCTGATCTGGTCACTAGCTATAAGGACTGGCTGCTAAGGCATGCAGAGATATATATGTACTGCTCCAAAAGGCAACCGCCAAGTTTGCAGTTAAGCCAAGTTAAAAAGTAATTAAAAGATCAACATGCATCTCCAGTACAGTAGAAAGCAGGCCTCTAGGACATTGGTCCGAGATAATCACCCTCCAAACTCACCAATGCCTGAAATTCCCTTTCTGCCTCTAGCCACTTAGTCCCAATAACAATGACTCTAATCTCCACATCTTTTCCAATCTTTGACATCTTGTCATTCAGGAATACAGGATTCTCTCCTGGCACATACTGGTAATCTGGCATTTTCATACTTGAGAGATACATATGCTCGATTGGTCCACATCTCAAGAAAACTCCATGCTTGAGCACCTTATGAACAATCCCTTCTAGGATTTCTCCCCTGAAAATCTTGAAGGTGATGGCATTGAACACAACTGGAAACAGCACATCGCCTGTGTGCTGCCTCACTTTGCCCTCCCCTATATTCTCCAAAGTGGTGACAGCAAGGAAGTAGCCAAGATCTTTGGTAGACTTCTTCGTAGCAAAATCTTCTAATAGGCGGATGACAATGGACCTTTGGAGCATCAGCCCTCCAGCATCAAGCTGCTCAGGCGGGATTATAACATTCCAAGGCAACTGCACTTTGAGATACATTTTTCCTGTCATGAAACAAAAGTGAGATACTCAAATTTAAATGCAGAACAATAAAGCCCCAACAGGGCTAGAACTTGGGACCCAAATGACAACTTGAAGTGCTTGAATTTCAACTGAACCAAATTTAAATGCACCAAGAACATAGACTTTTAAACGAGACAAAGAATGATTCTGTCATCTTGCTTCTTCATCCAAAACTCCTCAAAAATTAACATGATTCTTTTAACATTGTTTAGCTTCCCACCGCATTCATGTAGACTTAAGTAAATTTTTACAGTTCAGAATGAAAATAAAGAAAGAAAAGGAAGACCATAGGAGAGAGAAGCTCACAAAAATAGAAATACATCACTTTACAACCCTAATCACTTGTGAAATTTTTGACAGGTATGCACAAGTTAGAAACTAAAACAACAACAAATAACAGTTCCAAACAAAGAAATTCCCTAGTTTTTTTCTACAATATCTAATTACAAACTTTAGCCTCAATGACAGCATTCTCCAACATAGTCTTGACAGGCCAGTGAAGGGAAAATACTCAAATTTTCAATAGAGCACAATGTTTAGCATGGCAGTCCAAAGCAGCAAATCTCTCTAAATCTTAATTAGTATAAAGAGCATGCCTATGAAATCGCTCTAAATACTGATCTCCTCTGACCAAACCATAAATACCCATTACTGAGAGGTACTACCGGTGACATTGCCCATATCCACCCCTAAAAGCATTGTGCTTCATTGCTATACATACAATCTGTGAATCATTGGGAAAGTTCTTCAACAATATTTGACACATAACTACAAACCTTACCCAAGTCTGACCACAAATTTGAAGATAAAATAATAAGATACTCAAAATCAAGTCTTAAACAAATTCCAGAGATGAAAAAACCCATAAATGACACCCCCTCTCCCCCTCCCCCAACCTCAATAAAATAAAATAAGAGAATTAAGGAACATTCACATCCATGAAAAATTTATGCTAACACACAAACCTATATCAAGTCACTTCAAACAACAAACTCATAACAATTACAAGTGAAAAATAAAATTAAAATGGTATTAAACCCAAAACCCTAAAAATGGGTATCACACGAGAAAAGGATAGAGGAAAAGAAATGCATTTGCATTAAAAATAGACAGAGATATAATGAAACCTCCAGAGAACAGAAATGATGACGATTTCCGAGTTGACAGGCTGAGTCGAGATTGATCCTGCTATATAAGAGCGAAAGACGAAGCGATACTATTTAGAACCGAGACTTCACATGATACGGTGGGCATTTAGGAAAGTGTGCTAAACGTCGTCGTTTAACTATGCTAGTTCCCATACCGCGAGGAATAAGCCTCTGTCGGTCCGGTTAACCTACGGACGGAAATCAACATAGTATTTTAAATCGATCAGCAAAGGTAACCGACTAAATTAACGGAATAAATTCGATCAGTTCAATTAATTTAACCAATTAACCGAATTTCAATAACAACATCAAATGAAATTACTGGGCAAATTCACTAATTGTCGCATGTCTTTTTAATTTTATTTCTCATGGTAAGGAAACAAGCAAAATAAGCTCAATTTATTAGATTAACTTTTCCTATAGTAATGAGTATTCCCGCCTGTCACGGGGGCGACCCCGGTTCGATCCTCGGCAACGGCCATTATTTTCATCTTCTGGCGTAGGGCTAAGAAGGGGCAATCCTAATGTTGTGGAATTTGGACAAAATAACTGAAGAAATTGGGTCATTATATAACTTTGGTTGTCCAAAACGACATTGATGTATGACCAATTTTGCTTCTAATTCATAAAAACGCATTGCCGTCGTCAGTGCATGTTAAGTTCGGTTAACGTCGGTTTTGTAATAAAATTAATCAAAAACCGAATCGAATATCAAACTAATCTAATACTATTCATCAAACCAACATACCTTGCAATCAATTCGATAATTTTTCCACCTAATTTAAAATTGACACGCACAAGTTGATTTATTCTCACTTTTTGTGCAAGTTGATTATAACCAATATATATATTTTCCATCTCTACTTGTTTTTTATTCACGAGAAAAAAAAAATTTAATATCAACGCCCACTTATAGCAAAAGAGGGACTTCAATTTGTGATCAACGCTAGTAAGTAGTAAAGAACATTAATAATAGGCTTCCAATTATTCAAAGTGGGATAGAGGGATTAGGCATATTGAAATTTTAGCAATCGCCTTGTGTCCTAATTTGCTTGAAATTGTGAAGTTTTCTTTTGTGATTGTATCCATGCCGTTTGGAGGGAACTGACAAGCTTTACACATCCTGTCTGCCTCTGATTGTTGCTAATAACCTTTGGGTCTGCTGTTCCCCAGTGCTGACAACCACATTCTACCTTAGTACAAGCAGATCTGTTCTCAGTGCTCACCAGGCACAGATGAGTCAACTGCTCAAACAAAAAGGGACAACCTACATGAATAATCATGCAATGCGATATATGGCACTCAAATAATTATGGCATTCAAAGGATGACCAATGACTTGCTGATTTATTTCTCACATGTGAATTTAACAGAGATCGCAAGGGAGGGGGAGAGAGAGTAATTAATCCAGCATCAAACAGAGACCATTCTATTTATGTCCACGCACAATTAGAAAGGGGCAATGAAGATAATGGACATACATTGAATTGGGTTTTGTAAGAGAGCTCCTTTAATTAAATTTTTTTTTTTGGTTCACAAGGCTCCGACTAGGATTTGGACTCGTAACCCCAAAGCTCCAAAAACGAAATTAATTATCACTGGACCAAATTAAGCTCATTGGTAGGAAAGGGTTTCTTCTGTTTGTCCTCTTCCAGATCATCAGATTCCATCCCTCTAGTAAAATTCAATGGCATTTTACTTGAGTATTTCCATCTTCAAAGGAAAGGACATCAATGTCATTTTCATCATTCAATAGGTGAACTCCACATCTCTTTATCAACTCACTGCTGTATCCACCTTCATCTGCAATGTAGAATTGAAATGAAGCATTGGTGATCGTGTATTTATAGTTGAGCTGAACCGTTGAAAACCAAAAGAAAACATGTTCTGATCTGAAGGTCATGTCTCTAATGCAAATGATATCTTCAGACTGGAAATCAAAGGTATGTCCTGACTTGGCGACAAAACTGCATTTACATCCCACTAGACGGAATTGACGAGTACGATAATCAATGGGTGCTACAACAGCACAAAAGGCAAGAGAAATGATGTGGCATGACTCAAGTCCCAATGGGAATGACAAAGAAGATCCACTGCTATTCTGATACCTCATCTCTGGCGGCACTTCATTTCCAATGATATTAAACCCTCTTCCAAAATTAACTTGTAATTCTTTGCCATAATCAAGAAATTCCTGTAACATGAAAAATTACCATGTTTTAACATGTATAGAATGGCACAAGAGAGAGATAAATGTTATCATGATTATGTTAAATATCATTACTAATTTGGTTTAATTGTTAGAAACTTCTTAACATATGTGCTATAAAATTAGGTACATCCACCACTATTAATTTATTGTTAAATTAGGTAGACCCACTACCATTAATTAGTTGGTCAATTAGGTATATCTACCCACTGCTAAACTTTTCACTTAAAATGTGCAGTATGGATTTGAACATATGTATGGTAAGGATTTGTTTTTATGCCTATAAATAGACACACTTCCAAGATTTACAAACACACATCAAAGAGTGAAGAAAAAAATAACACTACAAGTTTTATATATAGTGTAGTCTTGTAAGTGTTGAGTGATTGTGAGAATTGAGAGTTTTTTCTTGTAATATTTTTCCTTTTAATAAAATCTTCATTTTTCTCAACAATTGGTATCAGAAATTGACTTTGGTGTTAATATTTATTTATCGTATACTTTGTAATTGCCACTAATAAGTGGATTCTCTACAACAGAAAATAAGTTAAATTATTATTCATTCTTGAAAGTTGTATCAGAGTCACTCAATTAAAGACCCCAATTTTTCTAACATTTGCATACAAAGTAATTGTGAGGGAGAAATTTTGCTCATGCACAGTTTATAACTATGAAGTCTATCGGTTTAGAATTACGCTTTCTTGGTTAATCACGAGGCTGTTAAAACCAAGTCATAATGGCATAACTAAGCGATGTCGGTGTTATTAAAAAATTAAATAATAACAATTATAGCATGTGAAAGACTTGTATGAAGTCATACTTGCAAAGACAATACCTCTAAGAGGTTGTTGCTAGGACATATACTACACCACCACCAGAAGATGACGTTGACAATCTCAGAGAGTGGAAGATTAAAGTTGGGAAAGTCGTGTTCTCCATCAAAACTACTATTAAAGAAAAGATGATGGACACATCAAAGAAGCTGTCACACCCCAATAGGCTTGAGATTCTCTTGCTTTGTGGTTTGCAAAGAAGAATGACACAAGACTTCAATTGTTGGAGAATGAACTAATGTCTATCTCACAATGGGATATGACAATTAGTCAGTATTTCACTAAAGTGAAGTCATTATGTCGAGAAATTACTGAGTTGGATGAGGCATCCAAAATTGTCAGTGAAAGAATGAGGCAAATCATCATACATGGCCTACGACCTAAGTATAGGGGTTTCATTGCTGCAGTTTAAGGTTGGCCCACACAACCTCAAATTGAAGAATTAGAAAATTTATTGGCAAGTCAAGAAACTCTAGCAAAGCAAATGGCTGGAGTGTCCTTGAACACTAAAGAGGTGGCACTCTTCACCAACAAGAGAAAGAATCAACCTCGTGGTTAGAATAAATGGATCACAAGAAGGAATCCTCAATCAGAGGGAACTCAGCAAAAGCATCACCAAAACAATAGATAGTCTAAAAATGTTAGACGTCAAAGTGGCGAATGTTTCAATTGTCGCAAAAAGGGACACTACACAAGAGATTGTTGGTCTAAGAGAAAATTTGTTGAAAGAAATGCAACAACATTGAGCAATCGTCATCAAACTGAACCTGAATGGGATACTAAAGCATTGTTTATGACTCTAGAAACAATGCAAGATGGAGAACATTCAGAAATTGAAGAAGTTCCTAGCCTTATGGCAACCACAGTGGAAGAAGAAGATGAGCAAACTTCCAATGCTTCCAATTCTTATGTAATTGATTATGAGAAAGATTGGATTTTGATTCTGGATGTTCCAGCCATATGACAGGAGATAAGAAGAAACTTTGTAATGTTTAAGAGTAAAAAGGCAAGTGAGTTGTGGTGGCTACAAATAACTCGCGACTACCAATCACTCATGTTGGTGACACGATGATTGATTCATGTCTTAGTCAAAAGCAAGTATAACTGGAGGATGTTTATCGAGTGTCAAGAATGAAGAATCTTTTGTCAGTCTCACAGCTCACAGATTCTGGCAAGTTTGTTGTATTTGGCCCAAATGATATCAAGGTTTGTCAACAAGTCAAAATAGTTCACACACCAATAATGGAGGGACAAAAAGTGGATTCCATGTATGTTGACAAGACAAGGAACAATGATACAACTGACTTATGGCATGCACAGATGGGACATGTCAATTATCACAAGTTAAAGTTGATAATGAGCAAATCTTCACTAAAAAAACTACTTGATCTAAATGTTTGTACTGACACAGTTTGTGCTGGATGTCAGTATGGAAAAGCACATTAATTACCACATGAGAAGACATCATTCAAAGCTAAGCAACCATTGGAATTGATTCACTTGGATGTATTTGGAAAGGTGAAGCAATCCTCAATCAATGGTATGCACTACATGGTAACATTCATTGATGACTACTCAAGGTATGTCTGTGTGTATTTCATAAAGGAAAAATCTGAAACTCTAACAAAGTTCAAAGAGTTAAAACTGATGGTTGAAGGTGAAGCTGGAATGAAAATTCAATGCCTTCGTACTAATATTGGGAGAGAATACATTTCTGATGAGTTTTCCAATTACCTTGCTCAGTGCAAGATTCGACGACAACTGACTTGTCCAAATACACCACAACAAAATGGTGTTGCATAAAAAAAGAACAAACATCTTGCAGAGACATGTTGGAGTATGTTGCATGATAAAAATGTTCCTAGAAGATTTTGGGTTGAGTGCATGAGAACAACTCACATAATCAATAGAATTCCATAACCGAAGATGGGATTCATGTCTGCATTTTAGAAGTTATGGAAGATGAAATCTACAATGAGTCATTTCAAAGTATTTGGCTATGTGTGTTATATATTTATTTCCGATCATTTACATAGCAAGTTTGACAAAAAGGCAATCAGGCGCATTTTTGTGGGTTATGATAAGAATAGAAAAGGTTGGCGATGTTGTGATCCTACAATTGGCAAAAGTCATGTCTCACGAAATGTTGTGTTTGATGAGACATCATCTTGGTGGACACCAAAATATGTTATACTTCCTCATTCTAAAGAAGTCTAACAATTGCAAGAAAATGAGAAGTCAGAAGAAGTCCAATAAAGTTCAAAAACTCTAGTACAATCTCAAACGCAAAAGAGATCATGGAAGACTGATGTTTATCAAAAAATAGAAATGGATAATCAACCATAAATGGAAGATCAACCAGTATCACAAGCTTCACCACCTTAGCTAAGAAGATCAAACAGACTGAGAAAGCAAAATTCCAAATATGTCAATATTGCACTAGTGAAAGAAGAAAGAGAGTCAACATCTTATAAAAAGGCATCATAAAAAGTTGAACGGAGAAAAGCCATGTAAGAGGAGATCAAAGCTCTTGCAGAAAATCAAACTTGGGACCTAGTTCCAAAGTCCAAAGATGTGAAACCCATATCATGCAAATGGTTATACAAGATCAAGACTCGTCCAAATGGATCAATTGAGAGGTTTAAGGCTCGATTGATGGCATGAGATTTTTCACAATAGTATGGACTAAACTATGATGAGACGTTTAGTCCAGTAGCCAAAATTGCAGCAGTTCATGTTTTGATAGCACTCGCAGCAAGTCATAGAATCTATGGCAAATGGATTTGAAAAATGTTTTTCTGAATGGAGAGCTTGATCGAGAAATGTATATAGAGCAGCCAGAAGGATTTAAGAACAAACTTCATCCTAAATATGTTACAAATTAAAAAAGGCACTGTATGGATTAAAGCAAGCACCTGGAGTTTAGTATGATAAGATTGTTGAGTTTCTCATTTACAGTGGCTATGTTGTTGCACCAGCTGATTCAAGTTGTTTTGTCAAAGCTTGGGAAGGGAAATTAGCAATAATCTTGGTTTATGTGGATGATCTTATTAGGTCAACTACTGGGTATGTATTCAATATGGGTTCTGGAGTTATTACTTGGTGCAATAAAAGGTAACCAGCTGTATCACTCTTAACAACTGAGTCATAATATTGTGCATCGACAATAGCAGCGCAAGAGAGCACTTGGCTAGTGCAGTTGATGAAAAATTTACATCAACCAATTGATTATCAAGTACCATTATATTGTGACAACCAGTCAGCAATTTGCTTAGTTGAAAATCCGGTATTTCATGCAAGAACAAAACATGTAGAGGTACAATATCACTTCATACAAGAGAAGTCTTTAAAAGGAAAGATCAAGATGATTCAGGTGAAGACAGAAAATCAAGTAGCACATATTTTCACAAAATGACTTAATTGTGAGAAGCTGGAGAATTTTCAAAAACTACTTGGCATGGCTTCAAGGAAGAATATCAAAGAGAAAAATTAGTGATGAGTAGACGTGTTATATATCATCACTAATTTGGTTTAATTGTTAGAAATTTTTTAACATGTGTTATAAAATTAGGTATATTCACCACCATTAATTTGTTGTTAAATTAGGTACACCACTAAACTTTCCACTTAAAATGTGTGGTATAGATTTGAACAAATGTATGGTGAGGATTTGTTTTTGTGCTTATAAATAGACACACTTTCAATATTTACAAACACACATCAAAGAGTGAAGAAGAAAATAAGACTACAAGTCTTATATATAGTGTAGTCATTTAGTGTAGTCTTGTGAGTGTTGAATGAGTTGTGAGAATTGAGAGTTTTCCTTATAATATTTTCTTTTTAATACAATATTAATTTTCCTCAACAGATTATTACCAATAACTGCAATGAATAATCTTCAGAAAGATTTACCTCGTCCAATCTAGGCTCATGACGCAGCAGCACATCATCGATAATCTCTCTACATGTTTTCTGATCCAAATTTGGGCAATTTGCAGCATCTAGTGATCTCAAGGAATCTTTATTTCTTTGTGCGAATGACAATGACTCCAGAGATGTGCAATTTCTCACAAATAAATATTCAAGAGCTGATGGAAGATCTGGCACACATTTCAGTCTCCCACAGTTTCTTAAGTCAAGTCTGTGTAGCCGAGGAAGTTGGCCAATGCCCTCAGGGAGGGCCTCTAGGTCATTTCCACTTAAATACAAGCGAACTAGTGACACTAAAGAGCCAAAACTGCTGGAAATTTCTAGCATACCGCAGTTCTTTAAAGAAAAGATCCTCAAACGGGACAAACCAACTGTTAAAGGAGGCAATTTTAAACCTTTGCACCCATCACAAGATAAAAATGTAAGCTTGGCCAATCGATTGATGGAAGATGGCAGCTTTTTTATTCCACTTTCGGCCGCATCAAGCCTTCCTAGAGATTCTAAAGTCCCCAAATTCTCAGGCAATTCATTGAGATTTTGACATCCTTTAACGACAAGAGATTTAAGAGACTTCAGATTGCATATACTCTCTGGAAGATGAATAAGCTTTGAGCATCCCTCTAAATCAAGACGTTCCAGCCTTTGCAACTCACCAATACTGTGAGGAAGACTTTCAAGCCTTCTGCATGATTTCAACTCCAGAGTAGCTAATCCAAAGCAATGCCCCATTGACAAGGGCACTTGTTCTATTGAAATTTCATCTAAAACTAGACATTTTATAGTCGGTGGAATCTTTGGAAGATATGTGAGTTTTGAGCAACCTTTAAGTGAAAGAAACTTTAGTTTTTTCAATTGAAGAAAGCTCAAAAAACTACAGAGATTCTTGCAATATCCAAGATCCACATCTGTAAGGTTGCTGTCATATTGAATAGCGGAACAAATCTCAATCAAATTTGTGCAGCCTTTCAAACATAAAATCTCTAGTTTTGGGAGTTTAGACAAGTCTGGAATTTCTATTAGGTTGAAGGAGTAGCTGAGGTCCATAAATTTCAAATTTTCAAGGTACTGCATCAACAAAGACAAATGAAGAGCATATAAGCACATCCGAATTTTACAACATACCCTAGTTAAACAACATAGAATACTAAAACATACCTGATCTCCATTGAAAAGTTGTTCAACATGGCTATAAATCAAATGCAGTTGAACAAGATTTTTTGGGCAAAAGTTTAATGGCAAGGATTTCGATGGGTATTGATACCAATATAGAAATTTTAACTTGTCAGGTAAAAATTCAAGTCCTCTTGACAGGTGTACATTGATTTTTCCACTGCGGGGAACATAATTTTCTGTTTTGATATAATACGGATGATATAATTTAAGGAACTGGAGTTTATGCATCCTCATGAAGGCAGTAGAACTTAGGTCCATATCTCCAATTTTTAAAACGTCCAGAGCTATACCCTCAACTGAAATTGTCCCCTGCTAATCACAAAAGATAATATGCATACTTATATATCAAAGATCTAATATAAGAAAAAGAAAGCACTATAGAGATAATGAACTTATACGACATAGACAAAATTAAATGGTTTGGCTTTTACCACATCTTTTGTCAAAACTTGGAAGATATCTTCAGCAATCCACAATCTGCTACGTTTTCCAGGCTCTTCAATGCATTCTCTGCGAACAATATCTCTGCCCATTTGTTGCAGCAAGTCATGCATATCTAAGTGTTTTTTTGAAATATCTAACACGTCTTCTGAAATAGAAATGAGAGACTTGTCGAGAAGACGAATAAGTCCGATTGTTGAACAAAAACCATTAGCACTTAAGATACTTTCAACAAGATCTTTATCTTCAGACTTGAAGAAACATGCAACATCAAGAAAAATATCTTTTTCATCTTCATCTAATTCATCATAACTGATTCTCAATATCTTCTCAACATTCTTATCAGAAAGACCCTCCAATTTTTTAAACTTATCTTCCCATTGTCCCATACTTTGATTGTATAAGCTGGAACCCAGAACTTTAAGGGCTAATGGGATGCCTTGAGCGTAGTTTAGTGCCCTTTTTGCCAACTTCATGTATGCTTCTGGTGGAGAACTTCGTTTAAAAGCATGCAAGCTAAAGAGATGGAGAGCTTCATGAAAATTTAACTTTTGAACTTCATATATTTGGGCACCTCCATTTAATAGAATCTGCTTATCTTTGCTTGTCAAAACAACCCTACTCCCTGGTCCATAAATACTACATTCTCCTATTAAATATTCTATTTGCATTAAATCAGTTACATCATCAAGTACAATGAGAACCTTTTTCCGCTTGATCCGTTGCCTAATGGAAGAGGATAACATAAGTGGTATGCCCAGATTTAAACCTCTTTTCCCTAGTATTTTGGAAATAATTTCTTGCTGCAAATAATCCAAGGTATACCTTTCCAATTTTTCCCTAACATTTGCAACAAAACATCGACCTTCAAATAGTGGAGAGATTTGATCAAATACTTTGCGAGCAATAATCGATTTACCTATACCACCCATTCCCCAAATTCCCAAAAAGAGCACATCTGTTGACTCAATCTGCAATAAGGATTCAATATCTTTGACACGTGAATCAATTCCACCTAATCCATCATAAGAGCAACTAGAAAATGCATCACTTAAAGCCTCCAAAATGTGATTGACAATTTCTTCAATTAGATTGGTCTCATGCCTGATTACAAATAAAGTGCAAGTACTATTAAGTAAAAGTTAACCTCAAGTACAAAAAGAACATATAAAAAAAGTTTAACCAATATTTCACTACATTTTAGGTAGCATTATTAATTTATATTTTCTTTTATAACTTCAAAAATT
This sequence comes from Triadica sebifera, assembly GCA_023653625.1. Taxonomy (NCBI): domain Eukaryota; kingdom Viridiplantae; phylum Streptophyta; class Magnoliopsida; order Malpighiales; family Euphorbiaceae; genus Triadica; species Triadica sebifera. The sequence continues at coordinate 30,595,413 of CM042898.1, read as the reverse complement.
TTATCTTACGAAATAGTTCAAAATTGCTAAGATAAACTATTACTTTAGTCTTCAAACTCAAAAATAGACGATATACACATCTTCTTTCACAAATAAGATCATCATAATAAATATCAGAACCTTAGTGTAATATATTAAGAAGAAGGGAAAACAAATTATCTAATGAAAGTCTTAGCCTTCTAAATTAGGAATGAGTTGCAATTCCACTCTGTGCTCAACAGAAAATGTTAGAATAGGCTTATTTTACTTAAAAGCTAAACGGTAAAATGAAGTTAAAAATCCCTTTGTAAATTTGTAACCCAATTGCACAAGTTAATTATAACTTTTAACCTATATATATAACTCAGAAATTCTTAAGGGCAATAATAAAAAAGGCAATTTGGACCAATTGGATAAAACCATAACTAATTTCAGCAATTAGAACAAAAATATTAAAATTAAAAAATTGTAATATGAAAAAAAAAAAAAAAAGGTTTCAGCTTCAATTTTCAGTAAATGTACCTAGGCATGGAGTGAAAATTTTTTTTTTTAATTACCTGATATTCCATGAAACAAACCCTAGCATCTCAGTTATTTGCTTTAAAGCCTGGCTCCAGGTCTCGACCTTGGCTAAGCTGTCCTTGAATTCGTTTTTATGCTTGACAAATGCATCCCCAAAACTCCCTTTCAGCTCCCGAACATCACTTTGATCTACTTTGTAGAAAATAGGGATTACTGTTTGCCCCTTTCCATTTTTACAATCAATTATCTTTACAAGCTCATCCAAACACCACCGAGAATATGCATAGTTTTCTAAGAAAATAATTATTGAAACACATGATTCTTCAATCATGCGCAAGAGGTCAGGTGAAACATCTTCTCCTCCATCCTGACATTCATCCTTGGAGGTAACAATGCGATTTCGACATAAAACATCAAAGAGACGATTGGCAAAACCATTGCAAGTATCTCCGCCTCTAAAACTAAGGAACACATCATATTTCCACTGAGATGTGGAGGAAGAAATAGAAGCCATAGTCGTTAGATTTCTGCACGATAGCGTTTAACAAACATAGAAGGAAAGGCAGATGAAGACACAACAAGAACAGAAAAAGAAAGGTTGCTCGAATTTTTCACCGATCGTAGATTGCAAGAAAATTTGGAAGAATTTCTTGTATACTGGCTATGAATTATACCAGTCATCTTTTTCATTTAATTGTTCGTACTTTAATTAGTTAAAATCCAAGAAAACCAAAAGGACATCTTTTAGGCTCCGACTTACATTTCAAACGCGTCACCTCCCCACCTCTTCAACTCTTCACCACGGGTTTCTTCAACTTCAAACTTACTCGTTTATGGAATTCACTTTATCATTTTGTATAACTTCTATTCGAAGTTTTTGTATAACTTTTATTCTAAATTTTTTCAATTTTTTTCATTACAAAAATTTCCAGACAACCACTGTTAATAGGATTTGACAATTTATGATGATGATGGCCATGAAGAAAATGACAACCACTTCAGTTCTTTTTTGAAGAAGCCTCGTACGAAAGTCATTTTCATCCACCATTTTCATAGATAAAGAAGTATGGGGGTGATAATGGAAAAGTTGACAGATAAGTCATCTGCCACTCTACAGAATTGTACATGAGATTTTCACCTCATACGAGTTTCTCGTTCAATTCTTTTAAAGTTATTGGATCAATTTTCTCATTCGATTATATTATAATAGTGAATTTAATATTCTAGTATTCTAGTTAATTTAATATTTTAATAATTAATAAATTAATATAAAATATTAATTATTAATAATAAAATAGAATATTAAATTAACTATTATAATATTATATATTTTATTCTATTTTATTATTAATATTTCATGTTACTCCTCTCAAGAGACATGTCAGATCCACAACATTCCAATTCGATTGAATAGAATGACAGTTTTTCATTCCAAAACTATAAAATTAGAATTTCGATCAAATCACACATCGCAGTATATTAGGCCTTCTAATTCTTTAAGAGGTTTATCTAAAAGATTTGCGATATAACTATATTCCGTTAACTCTTCTTTAATCAAAAAGAATAATGTCATGAAGGTACGTAATAAAAATTTCTCGACAGTAGATTTTAGTACAATAAATTTAATAGATTAATTTAGAGTTTAATACATTTTAGTGAATTAGAAGTAAAATATTACCTTAAATAATTCTAATATATAATATAGAGATAATAGAGTTTATTTAACCTTTAATAGTTTAGTTTAGATTTGATATATATTAGGATAAAAAATCTATTTTTGGTTTGAGAATATGTCACAATATTATTTCCGACAGTAGAAAGGTAGGGATGGTCGAATTTAGTGATCTAATGAAAAAAGCTTAGTAATCATTTGATAATATCAATCCCGACCATAGATATACGAAGTTTTGATTTCCAACCGTTTTAAGGTAGGGATGGTTGAGCTTAATAATGGCAGAAAACATACATTGACATCAATATACTTATAATTTATTGATTTTTAATGTAAATTATTGCATAATATTTTATGAATATTTTTCTAGAAAAAATTTAGGATATTTATTTTTGTTTTGTTAATATAAATCTGAATCGTTTTAGGGTAGAGATGGTCAAGTTTGATAATCACAGAAAACACACATTGACAACTATATACTTATAATTGAGTGATCTTTAATATGAAATATTGCATAATATTTTATGAATATTTTTCTAAAATAATTTTTGGATATTTATTTTTATTTTCTTAATGTAAATCTTGACCATCGATGTAGAAAGTTTTTACTCACGACCATTTTAGGGTAGAGATGGTCGAGCTAAATTTTCACAGAAAACACACGTTGACATCAATATACTTATAATTGACTGATCTTTAATGTGAATTATTGCATAATATTTTATAAATGCTTTTCTAGAATAACTTTAGGATATTTATTTTTTTATTTATTAATATCAATCCTGATCGTAGATGTAGTAAGTTTTGATTTCGACCATTTTAAGATCGAGATGGCCGAGCTTAATAATCACAGAAAACATATGTTGGCATCTATATACTTATAATTGATTGATTTTTAATGTGGATTATTGCATAATATTTTCTGAATACTTTTTCTAGAATTACTTTTGGATATTTATTTTTGTTTTCTTAATGTAAATCTTAACCATAGATGTAAGGAGATTTGATTCTCGACTGTTGTGAAAAAAATGGTTGAGTTTTGTAATATTATTAAAACATTTGTTGACATCAATATACTTATGCTTATTTGATCTTTAAAGTGAATTATCGCATCAAATTTTATGAATATTTTTCTAGAATAACTTTTGGATATTTAATTTTTTTTTGGTTAATATAAATCCCAACCATAGATGTAGAAAGTTTTGATTCCTATCCATTTTAGGATAGAGAAGGTTGAGATTTTTGATCTTTTTATTGACATTATTTTTGTTATTAACTAATGATTTTGTTTATCTTTATTTAAGGTTAATGAGATTCCAAGATAGATAACGAGAGTGCTAGAAGAAGATTTTGTGCCCCTTAAGCTTACAATAAGGTCTTTCCTAGAGGATTTTCAAGCTTTGATGAAAGAATGACTGATTGAGGATCATGATGTCTTGGAGGATTTGACAAAGGTATATTTAGAGCATATTTTGATATAACTGACTACCATCACTCCTCTACTATTATGTGGGAATTTTTTTTCAATGAGACTTCTTTTAATAGGGAATGGGAGATGTGGTTGAGTAGTAATGACCTTCTTATCAGATACTCCCTCAAGGAGTTTGCTATCATCATCGGGTTACGGTGCTCACACTTGACTGAGAATTGGGATGATTAATCTGTGTACAATGTGGATGTGGCTAAAGACTTCATGAAGAAAAACTTTTCTATATTAGAGGAGATGACAATTAACATTGTTACAGTAGCAACAAGGTTTAAGGAGTTGTGAAAGAAGCAACAATAAGAAAGGCAAAAGGCCAGAGAGACAAGGTAAAAAATGAAGCACAATAAGAAGAAAAAGGTACAGGATGACTCCAGAAGAGAAGTAATTATTAAGTTGGCGCAAATATTGTTTATTGAGATGGTCATGCATGCGAAGGACAAGAGAAAAGATGTTATACGGATTTTCGAAATTATTTAGGACCTTAAATCTTTTAGAGTCTTTCCTTGGGGAACATGGTCTTTCCAGTATTCAATAAGGTAGCTCCAAAAGGATCTTAATAATAAAATGAATGAGTTAAAGGTGGATCCACAGAGATCCAAAATATATACTTATACGGGTTTCATTCTTCATTTGCCAATGAGTTTATACTTTGTAAACATCATGCATCTCCAAATGTTGTAAATTAAGCTTTTGTTTTTATAATTCTACATATTTTGGTATATGAATGCATATTGAAAGTGGTCGAGCAATATGCACGAAGAAAGATTATTTCTAATGACCAACCAATTCCTCGCTTCTATAGGTGGATGATAAGGTTTGTGAAGAAAGGCCTAAAACATAATGAGGCCTTTGAGGTCTTCAAAGGGGTCAAAGTAAGTGTATCACACAATTCAAATTTATAATCATGAATTGTGTTCTCTTTGTTTTAAAATAGTCATTTGTTGACATCTCTTAAATACCTTTAGAGATGGTGAAAAACATATTGATACCAAATGAAAATGAGGTGGTAATGGACGGGATGACAAATTTTTTGGCACTAGAAACAACCTCAAATGAAGAATTAGACACTTACATCAGTAAGTTGGAGATAGGATATTCCATTAATGGGATGATGTTGGTTGTAAGGAGAGTGAAGATGGAGTTAAAGTCCTCCTAAATTTGAAGAAGGATGATGTTGCAAAAGGACACATCGCTCCACATACAGAAAAAGATTATGAGAAGACATGTGTTAGAGGGTCTCCACTGGTAGATGGTGTCAAAGTCTATGTAATAGATGAGTGCTTGATGAAAAAAATTAGATAAATTATTACAGACTGTATGGAACAAATTGTGCTAAGACAAACTACAGAGTTGAGTCATCAGATTGATCACTTAACCAACTTATTTGGGAGGTACATTCTTCGTTCCTCAGTCAAAAATCAAAGTGTCATTTGCAACACTTGTATGACTTTACTTCGGATGACAAGGTACACTTTATTGAAATTTACCTATCTTACACTAATTTTTAATGTGAGACTGTTTGACTCGACCATAAATGGTAGAACAATGTTCATCCCTACTATAATCGGTAGAGAGGGTCGAGATAAGCATAATTTTTTCATTGATTAATAAACAAGTTAAAATATTTAATATTTATAACAAGTTAGAATTTTTTTCATTGATTAATCTTTATAATTGCTTAAACTTAGTATGCTTAATATTTTTCTATTAATAAATAATTTGTTCATTAATTTTTTTTAGCTCAATCGAGATGAGGATATGAAGTTAGATGGTGAAACTGAGGAAAATGCTGAGACTGAGAAATATAACTCGAAAATTTGAGGCATGTACTCTATCTAACTTCTACTACTGAATTTGATACTTAAAATATTTAATATTTAAATGTCTATAGTCTAATAAAAATTATTTTCATTCTATTTTTTTAGCTCAATTGGTTGGTGGATGTGGTTGTTGATGGCATGATTAATGATGGTAAAATATGGATATAAGGAAGAAAAGGATAGGATTGAGAAGAATTTTTCTGAGACTGCTGAAAAGGCTATGGAGGAAGCTGTGACTGAGAAGAATAAATATCTAAAAATGATGATGGGGCTCAAGATGGGGTTGAAAAAGATAAGCAAATTAATGGGGTTGAGAAGAATGTAGAGCCAATTGACCCTATTAATGATGACTTGAAAGATGCTTCAGTTAGGATTATAGAGGGTGAGAAATTTATACGTTGGGGTGGGAGAAAAAGATATGTCATTAAATTTATGGGCTCATTTTGGAATCAATATCACGTACGATCGAAGAAGAAAATCAAAGCTGATGATGAACAAGATTTTAGCATATTAAAAGTACCTGACACATATGAACTAAAAATCGTTGACAAGTTCATTAAAGAAAGAGTCAAAGCTCAGTTGCTAATGAAGATCAACATATGTGCAAGGGATGAAGGAGAAGATAAATTTTGGACAAATTTACTAATGCTTGATAATTGGCCGGATACTAGGGTAAGTCAAAATTGTTTTCCTAAATTTAATTTTGTTATTATCTTTTTGTAATATGTAATAAAAAAAACTGACTTGTTATTCTTCTTTTTATAACACTTTGAAGAATACTTGTACCTATTAAAGAGGCTTCACCACGAATATTCAGATTCTATAAGGAAAGATGTTATGATATTGAATAAGAACTTCAGCCAAATTATGGTATGCAACTTCCATGAGGACCCTCTTAACATCAGCAATACCCTCTTGAATTACATCTACAATGACAGTGAAAACTCATATAAAAGATAGTGGAAGAACATCAAGTAGGTGTACTTGTCGTATAACATAGCAAATAAAAATTGGATAGTAGTGAAAGATGATTTTGATACCGGATGTCTAGTGGTATTTGATTCATTGAGGGATTTTCTCACTAATGAAACCTTGGCTGAAGACATGCGGCCTCTTCATAAGACATTTTCAATTTTGGCAGGAATTGAAAGTCTTAGTTCCCATAATGTTGAAGCCAAACTAGTATGGGATATCGAGAGACCATCTGATGTTCCACAGCAGACGGATGGTGATTATGGGATGTTCATACTGAAGTTCATAGAGATAGACATTCGTCAATTAGGGTTTAGCAGCCTATAAGGTCTAATGAGAGAAGGAATGAGGAAATTAAGGCAGGAGATGACCTTTTATATATGTGATGATCACGATATTAACAATCTACTAAAGAAAAAATATCTTCTAGCCTAGCTGCCTATAATTTGTCCTAACCAAATACACTTCCAGCCTAGTTATTCATTTATTCTATCTTGTTGTTCATATAATATGAACTTTAATGTTCTTGTTAATATCATATGAACTTTTAGAATTTTATTTTTGTAGCACCCTCTACACAGTTAGGGCAAAATTCGTTGTACAAATGGATGCCACACAATTAGAACTGAATCTACTTGTTTGAATTAAAACTTTTCAACGTATTTTCATATTAAAAATTTCACTTCTAAATCATTCTCATATATTTATAAACTATTTGGACATCACCGACCCTTAATACAAAATTTCTACTAATTCAAATTTCATAATTCTAAATGCATGCATTTATTAAAAACATAAATTAATGGTATCTATCCTATTATATGTGGAAAAATAAATAAAATGTATGAACAAAATAACATACCCAATTCGGATCAATTCTGACTGGCTTTGTCTTCTCTTCTCATCAATCTACAGTCTACGGCTCCAAACCTGCGTACAGAAAAAACTCATACACTAAGCTACTGAAAGCTTAGTAGTACATATAAACATTTAAATTATAGCATGCATTCACATATTAATGTAACATTTCATATTTAATAACATATATGTGTGTTTGGCCATATGCTAACTTAATTGTACTACTTTATATAATATTCAACACTCATAACATACATCGCATACATGAGTTCATCATCAAAATAGCATTACATATTGTTTAATATATCTACATATCATTATGTATTCAAATTTACTAATTTATGTAAACTGTATTGAACTTTTTGTATAACTAGTTTCTGGATTCATAGCCCAAAATTCTAAATATGGACTATTCGGATATGAGTTGTAAAATATGAGCTTAAGTTATCCTGCTCACTACTGTATTTGTTTATATTGCTACCACTGAGCTTTTCAAATCAGAAGTTCTCTGACACGAGCTTAATCCACCCTGATGAGCAAAGACTGCATGCATATGGGTATAAGAGCGCTTTAATGCGAGCTTAAGCCATCTTGTCCCTAGTCCAGATATGATACCACTAAGCTTCTCAAATCAGGATCGCTAATATGAGCTTTAAGTTATACTGATGAGCAAATATAATAACTGCATGCATAAATATTTCTACGGTATCGTAACTCACTCAATGGCATGCTATCTATCCTAACTAGTCCCTAGATAGAGAATGAGCATTCTTATTTTTGAATTTCTAATCTATAATGGAAAGCTTCATTTTAAATCCATATTTACTCTGTCTATGGTGAAAATCTAAAGTTTAATCAACTAGAATTGAAAAGGGAATGAGGGGAATTCATTTATGGGGTTTCAAGGTTAGTGGCTAGGGTTTCTGATTACAATTTACGTGAGTTTCTAACAAAAACACGACACTGCCATATTTAAACCTATAGGTCTTCACGGGCGTGAACATTTGTGTCACGGTAATGAAGATCTTCAGCTTCTGAAATTGAAATTCATGATATTCATTGTCGTGATTAACTCTGTCACGAGCGTGAATGATATAAACTTCATTTTTCCCTATATTTTTTATTATTTTATGGTTTCTAATACCCATAGCCTCACATATACTTCCCATATACCCTTAATGTACCTTATTTAACATATTAATTTTAGGCCTTTATTTGCAAGTGTTACAATTTCATTAATTGGTGATGGTATTGTTGACTGTAACATCAAAAGATTTTAGGACCTATTGTGTCTTGAGTCTTCTACTCTTATGTTTTATAGTTTTAAGACATGTTACTGATTATTTTTTTGGTAATTATAATTTAGGGTTTATCTGTTTGGTGACATTTTTTGCATTTGCTAATTAAGTCTTTTTTGAGGATATCTTAGAAAAAAAAATTACATTCATATTTTTGAATTTTTTTTCCAACCATAGTGATTCAGAGTATAAATGTATTTTTACTGACAATTAAATATCCCGATAATAGTTCATATATCTCGACTGTCGGATTCAATGATAAACCCGAACATCGTTCGTTCCAGTAACATGACATAATTTCATCATTAATTGAATATAATAAAAAAAATTTAGATTCGTGGTTCACACAAGACAATAAATGATCTTATCACATTGATTTAGGTTTTTAGTGCCCAATATTGGGGTTTTTGTACCTACAAGATCCGTTTCTGGCATATACCCGATCGTGGTAATTTTTGGCATATAAATGTTTATTTTTAGAGTTGGTGGCATAACATTTATCTTTCACTTTGAATAAGGGATTTTAGTGCCTGAAATTGATATTTTCACAATCGTAGTGATTGTTTCTTCCGACCATTTGCAATATGTTCTCGTATGTCAGTTATACGTCGCGACCGTATTCCATGATTGTCACGACCATTGAAATAGTGTAATCCAATCGTCGCTTATTTTCAATCTCATTTTATTAGAGATTGTTTAAGGCCAATTTGTATTTGCAGTTCATGCAAAGTAAATGATGACGATCTTATCATATCAAAATTTGAGTTTTTGGACCTATAATATCTATTTTGTTATTGTTAAATTTAAATAACAAAACATCTAATTTTTATTATTAATTGAATATAGTCAAGGCCAATTTATATTCGTGGTTCACGAAATACAAGGGTTGATCTTATCATATCAAATTAGGGTCTATAGTTAAGAAAATTAGGATTTTTTTACCTGCAACATCCATTTTGATAAATTGAAATAACAAAACATCTATTTTTATCATCAATTGAATATAGTCAATGCCAATTTGTATTCGTGATTCACGAAAATTCAATGGTTGATCTTATCATATTGAATTAAGGCTTTTATTTCTCAAAATTAGGGTTTTCAGATCTATATCATCCATTTTTATAAATTGAAATAAAAAAATATCTATTTTATTATCAATTGAATATAATCAAGGCCATTTTTTACTTGTGGTTCACATAAATCCAATGGTTGATCTTGAAATAAAAAAAACATCCAATTTGATCATCAATTGAATATAGTTAAGACCAATTCGTATTTGTAGTTCACGGAAATCCCAGGATTGATCTTATCATATCGAATTAGGATTTTTTTTTCTCAAAATTAGGGTTTTTTGACCTACAAGATTCATTTTATTAAATTGAAATAACAAAAATCTATTTTTTTATCATCAATTGAATATAGTCAAGGCCAATTTGTATTCGTGGTTCATGGAAATCCAATGGTTGATCTTATCATATCGAATTAGGGGCTTTTATTTATCAAAATTGGGGTTTTTAGACCTATAACATCTATTTTGTTAAATTTAAATAAAAAAAATATCTAATTTTATCATCAATTAAATATATTCAAGGCCAAATGGTATTTGTGATTCAAAAAAATCCAAGGATTGATCTTATCATATCGAATTAAGGTTTTTATTTCTTAAAATTGAAGTTTTTGGACCTATAACTTCCATTTTTATAAATTGAAATAACAAAATATGTATTTTCTTCCCAATTGAATATATTCAAGGCTAATTTGTATTTGTAGTTCACAAAAATCCAAGGGTTGATCTTCTCATATCAAATTAAGACTTTTATTTCTCAAAATTGATATTTTGGGATCTACAATATCCATTTTGTTAAATTGAAATAACAAAACATCTATTTTTATCATCAATTGAATATAGCCAAGGATAATTTGTATTCATGGTTCACATAAATCTAAGGATTGATCTTATTATATCAAATTAGGTATTTTTATTTCTCGAAATTGGGATTTTTGGACCTACAACGTCCATTTTGTTAAATTAAAATAACAAAACATCTAATTTTATCATTAATTAAATATATTCAAGGTCAATTTATATTCATGATTCACGAAAATCTAAGGGTTGATCTTATCATATCGAATTATGACTTTTATTTCATGGAATTGGGATTTTTTGACATACAATATCTATTTTGTTAAATTGAAATAACAAAAACATTTAATTTTCTTATCAATTGAATATATTTGAGGCCAATTTGTATTCATGATTCACAGAAATCTAAGAGTTGATCTTATCATATCGAATTAGGGTTTTTGGACCTACAACATCTATTTTGTTAAATTGAAATAACAAAATATTTAATTTTATCATAAATTGAATATATTCAAGACCAATTTTTATTCATGATTCAAGAAAATCTAAAGGTTAATCTTATCATATCGAATTAGGACTTTTATTTCTCGAAATTGGAGTTTTTGGACCTACATCCATTTGTTTAAAAATTGAAATAGCAAAACATCTATTTTTTTTATCATCAATTGAATATAGTCAAAGCTAATTGAATATATTCAAGGCCATAAATTGATTATATTTTTTCTTATTCATGACCATAGGGATTAAATTTGGTGTTCCAACTGTGTTCCTTTTTGTCTCGATCAATGATTCATTTCTCGATTTTTCGGTCGATTTTTTATTTTGTCCCAATCTTCAACATATTTTTCAATTGTCATTTTTTATTTATTCCACATGATTTTCACCTATTAAATTGATAAGACCAATTTCTACGTCTGTCCTAAATATTGTGTATCTATTAATTTATTGTTATCTAAAATTAATGACACCAACTTTAATTGACAGCTCTCAAAGTCTCTGAGGTATTTATTTTGTCTATAAATATAGTATCTTTCATTCTTCCTGTATTTACTTATCTTCTTAAACTCATTTTCTAAATTCTCTGATTTCAAGGGGTATCATAATAAGATGATGATGAATACAGAAGAAGAAAAATTCTTAAGGATATATTAATCTGGACTTGTTCATATGATTTCTACCGTGTATCAATTAATTAATTCTTTATTGGGAATTGTAGATGATCAATTACTATTCAAACTTATAATTAAAGAGATTATGGGCTTATTGACAATCGCAATTTTTCATTTGCTTATATAAACATATATATATATATATATATGTTATGCATTTTAGGCGTCGTTTGATCCAACTTTATTATTTCTTCTCCTCATTTTCTTTCTTTCTCAACACCAATGGATGATATGACTAGGCTTCCCCTTTGTATATTAAGAGAAATCTTTCAGATCCTTTGTCAAAGCGAAAAATGATGAAGACATAATTAACAATTTCACTTTCTACTCATTTTGGCTGCTAAGGACTATGTTGTGCTTAAGAATGTTGATTTCAGAAGAGTATTTTGGAATCTACCATGGGATCCGTCACCTTTAACCATTAGGTTTATGACATGTTATTTGCAGACAGAAAAATAAATATTTCCTTATTTATTTTAGGTGCCTAAACTTCTTTTATACTGATGATAAGAATCTGAGTTTTTTGGAGAAAGCAACGAAAAAAGGCTGTGAATTATCAACCTATGTCTTTTGCGTTGATTTAATTACATTGAATAATATATATGAAAGGTTGAAGTGGTTGAGAGTTTCATGGGATACAAATGGTGGGCAGACATTGATGCATTCAAGGCTGATGTTGTTATAAATGACATATGAATCTCCAAATCCTTTTTGAAGTATCTAATCCAACAGTTTACAGGATTCACTCTAATACTTTGATCTCAGTCTCTAATACTTTGGATCCTTGGCCTTGGAATGATTGGCATTCATTTGAACAAAAATAAAAATCGTCTGCATATTTTTATGTGTAATTGAAATGGAAAAAAGATGTCTAAATATGACTTGAGGAACATATGTGTAATTGCAAAAAATCAATATTATTTTATATAATATATGAAAATCAGAACTATTATGGTATTTAAGTTTGCTACGTAATATATTAATAGTGTGCAAAAAAATAATCTTATTTTCATATAATTTATATCAACTCACGACCTTTGAACTTAATTTTATTGTCGAGATACATAAAAATAATCAATTTTTTCATATAATTTGTATCTACTCATGATCGTTGAACTTAATACTACTATTGAGTTAAGTAGAGTTGAGTAGAGATAATCAATGCAATTTTCATATAATTTGTATTTACACACGACTGTTGAACCTAATCCTATTATCGAGTTAGATTGAAATAATCAATGTTATTTTCATATAATTTCTATATATTCACGACCGTCAAACTTAATCCTACTGTAGAGTTAGATAGAGTTGGGTAGAGATAATTAATGTTATTTTCATATAATTTGTATCTACTCACGACTGTCAAAATTAATCCTACTGTAGAATTAGGTAGATATAAATTACTAGAAATTCAAATTTCACATTTTCCATATGAATTTTCCTACCGTTAAACTTATTACTACTATCTAGTTTGGTAGAGTAAGGTAGGGATAATTTATTGGAAATTCAAATTTCACTTTGCTTACGTGAATTTTTATTGAAAATTCAAATTATATATATAATAAAATTTAAAATACAAATACATTAAATTACATATACATAAAAAATGAGACTATTTGTCATATCCGTTAATTTAGGTACCGAGCCGCACGTGTCGTTAAGTTCATGCGTTGAACCGACTAGAGTCTAAATTCAGATTTTGACTAAAATTAATCAAGATAATGATTAATTATTATGATATATGCCTAATAAATTGTTTAGAAAGCTTAAAGAAGTTGATTTACGGTAAAAGACTAAATTGCAAAATTTGATAAGTTTTAGAGTCAATTTACAATTTAACGAAAATTGGAAGATTATATGAGATATTTGTTAATTAAATATAATTTTTTGTTACAAAGATAATAGATGTCCAGCCACCATAACATAAATAGGAAATTAAAATGTTAATTGGTCTAATATCAAATTTATAGTCAAAGTGTGGATCCCACATGTGGACTTTTGAGTTTCTTCTTCTTCTTTCTTTTCTTCTTCTCTCTTATCACATTTCTTAACTTATTTTTCTGCATCTTAAACCAGTCCACACCAGCACCTCCATTCCCACCATAATAAAAGCTTAATCTAGAAAGAGAAAGAGAGGAAGTAGAGAGAAAATAACAAGGTAAAGTCATTGTCATGCTCTAAAAGACTTAAGGAAGCTAGAGGAAGCTAGAAAGGAGGAAGAAAAGCAGGAGAAGAGGAAAGAGAAAACCTTCAAGTGTTGATCAAGAAGAGAAATAAGTATAGGTAAGAAGCTCTCATTCTCCTCTTTAACTTTCATCAAAGAAAAATATAGTTTTGAGCTCATTTAAAGCTTGATTATGTAGAAAGAGTTTAGGGTTTCATGAGAGAGATTTTAGGGTTTCATAAGATTTTTGATAAGGTAGGGTTTTAATGATAATTTTATGTATTTTAGGAGTTCAAAGTGACAAAGAAGGAGTTCAAAGAAACAAAGGTAAAGAGAAAGCTACATAGAAAAAGTGAATGAGAAAAAGAAAGGGTTTGTCTATAACTTAAGGCAATAGCCTCTTTTCTATTTTCAAGTTGCATGATTTGAGTAGTTGGCATATAATTAATATTATTTTATGATAAAATTATGAGTATACATGTTTGCTAGATTTAGGAGTATATTTGATAAAAATTAAATTAGGTGATTGGGTGTATACAATGCTGGAATCTATAAAGCAATAAGCACATATATTGTTATAACTTAAGCTCTAAAATTCATATTAATGTATTATTGGTTGGGTTTGAAATCCAAGACAGGGATTTGATTTTCATTCAGACTATAAAATCTAAATATGTCTATATTTTTCTAGAAAAGTACATATATTTCGGACCTAAAATCTGTTCAGAAAATTATGGGTGAAATTGTTAGTGGTCAGTCAGTGTTTAATTAATCATATCTTTTTCTACAAAACTCTAAATTTAGTGATTCAAATTGCATATTAAATCTAAGATTCAGATATAAAATTCATAAGAAGGCTTTGTAAGTTAATTCAAACTGTAACAGGACCACATTTGAGGTCAAAAATAGAATATGAATTCTATTTGAAACAGGGCAGACTAAAAATAATGAAATTTAAGTATTTAAGTTATATTGGGTTAATTGTTATAATGTGAATCTTATTATATTATGCAAAAAATACTTTCATTGAGTTATTATACATATGAAATGTATGAATTTAAGAGTTATGAAATTTAATGACATTAATTAAGTCATAGAATATATAGTTTAGAACTAGAATATTGGATAGTTTGACATGTCAATCAGGGAGATTGTTAATGTCTATGATGACACTATAATTAAAGTCAGTAATGATATTATTATTAATACCGGTGATGACACACACACACACACACACACATATATATATATATATATAAATACCGATAATGATATTTGTATGTGCATAGCATAAATGTCCGGGTGGCACTCATAAATGCTTCTATGACAAATGTGTTATCCTTGTTAGTGGTTCCTAAGTGTTATTGGCGTAAATGAATTAATGAAATTAAAATAGTTCATGATATATAAAATCACTAATTATGTAATGATAATATGATAAATTAAAATGAATATGAGATAAAAATATATGAATTGGTAAATATATATGCTAGTGAATAATGAGATAATAAATTGTATGAAAAGTGTGCACCATAAAAGCATGATAAAACATATTGCATGAATTTTTATATATTATAAACAATATGATATAGTATATTGACTTATCCTTATGCACCACTAAGGTTAGAGCTTAGCGTGAGAGTATTCCTTCTGCTCAGATTTAGAAAGGTAGATGAAACTTGTAGATAGAACTAGTTGTGGCCTAATCCAGTAAAAAAGTAGACAGTGAAAATCATGAGTCACAACTCTTTTGTATTTATATTTATTTATTTTGGATTTATAAATTATCTTTTATGGTTTTGTAATTAACCTAAAGTTTTATAAATATTATTTTATGTAAATAAAATATACATTATCTTTTTTATATCTTTGAGCTTTGAGTTAAAAAAAATATATGACTTTCTAGCATTTATAAAAATAATGATTTGAAGAAGTCGGTATAACGCTTCCTTATCCAGGCACTTGAGGCTGGGGTGAGTGGGTGTTACACTATTTAATTTTGTCTTTCCCTGATATTGTGTCTATTGAATGTTTGTTACATATTCTTTTTGAGTGACTCTGCTTCCTACAAATTGAGCAAGTAATCTTTCATTTTCCAACTTCTCCCACAGAGGGAATTCTTTTTGTCATAGGTATTTGTCTCTTCCTCTCAACATCAGAGGGAAATACTTTCACCAGTTCCACACCTTCAAGG
This sequence comes from Triadica sebifera, assembly GCA_023653625.1. Taxonomy (NCBI): domain Eukaryota; kingdom Viridiplantae; phylum Streptophyta; class Magnoliopsida; order Malpighiales; family Euphorbiaceae; genus Triadica; species Triadica sebifera. Next base: position 30,579,415 of record CM042898.1, on the reverse strand, counting down.
TCCCATTCGGCTTGTGTTGGCACTAGATAGACAGTTTCAACATATGCGAAAAATATATTATTTATGGAATATCAGTTACCACACAACTGATGCAAATTAATTCTGATAAGCTGACAATATGCCAAAGCATGCACACACGAGATATATGACATGAGCATATTTTATCTTCAAACTTGTTGAGCTGAATCGAGTGCATTCCTATTGTATTTTGGTATCATTTTCTAACAATAGCTTCATCCTTGGGCGTTAATGGGCTATCACTTAGGGGCTGTAAATTAAGTAATTATTTTGCCCTTTTATTACGCAATTCAGAACCTTGACTTGTATACCCTCCAACAATAAAATTATGGATTACTCTCTTTATTCCCTTAAAATGGAGTTTATACATTCTCCCCTATTAGTAGTCATGATATTGTATCGAGTACTGCAGAAATGAACTATTGCCCATTGACTTACATTCATTATACTTTCTTCAAGATATTTAATGGCCCGTTCAAATCTCACCCAAGTTCATCGTAGAGCCTGTTGAATTCTGAAATTTTGTGGGCATTTGCAACTTTTTCAAAAAGCTAAACCACACATTTGTTTTGCACATTTGCTTTGACATTTTGGGAAATATGCCACATACAGTAACCGTGATCTGCTGCCTTGTAGTGATTTTTAAGACCATTAACGATGCTCCGGTGTCTATCTGAAATAAAAACCAAATCATCATTGTTTGGTATGAGCTCCTGCATATTCCTAAAGAACCAACCCCGAGAATCCTTATTCTCTGAGTCCACTACAACCCAAGTTAATGGTTATTAATGGAAGTCACCATCTTATGCCATCGCAATGAGCAAAGCTCGTTTATACCTTCTTTTTAAAAAGGTCTCATCAACCATAATTACCTTTCTCAATGCGGCAAATCCTTTTATTGCATGCGTGATATCTACAAATACGTATTTAAATCTTCCCTCATTGTCTACTTCCAAACTTGTAGTAACTTTACCATCATTCGCTTTTTGCACCATCCATAGGTATGTCGGTAGTAGACTATAGCTTGCCTCTAGAGATCTGATGAGGCTTTTGTAGGCATATCTTCTCCCTAACCAAGCCATACAGTATGATTAGGAAATACTTTTATTATGCATCAGGGTCATTGTTGCTTTAGGCCTTATAAGGTTTATTTGACTACTAAAATAAGATAACACCACCTCTCTGACATACCTCGTCGTTGCTTAGTTGTGTTGTCTCTTCTGACTACCAATTGAACAAGTGTGAATGTTATTATATGTTATGATCTGAAAGCACATTGAGTTATTAATCAATGATGTTCGCACCTTTCAATTGCACGTCGGGTTCTTGCATTTTTAGATATATCTATTATTCTCACATTTAACAGTTTTATCTCAAAGTTCCCTTAGAGGGCAACATCTTTTAGCTTCCTCTTGACCTCCTCCTTATTAGTAAACTCATGACCAATTGCCAAATTTGACCCATCTAAAAAAGAACATTTTCATTCAAGTGCAGTCAACTTATCACTCTAGCCCAATTCATCATTATTTAAATCAAAATTATCTAAATTTACATCTAACGGCTCGTGGACCACATTCAATGAATTAAGTGTGACAATTTCTTCCTCCGAAAACTCTGCAACCACATCCATATATTTTGTTGGAGTCCGATTAAACCCTTGAAAATCTATATTTTGACCATCATCCATCGGAGAGTGAGAAAGAGCAACACCATCTTTTCCATGTGTAGAACCATTGTCATTGATAATATTGCATTTGAAGTGATTACGAACTTCAAATTGGTCATTCTTTAAATCTTTAGTTCATTTGTAAACTACCTCCTTTTCTATGAGCTCCACATATAACAAACAATCCTCTGACTCTCTATCTCTAATAAAAACTTCAATACAACTAATCCCATTAATTAAAAAAGGCGGCATCCTGCCTTTAAAGCGTGGAGCTTGGAATCTCACTCTTAAAACATGCTTGTTACGGTTAAGACCAAACACATTATATATGTTATCCATGACTGTCTCGTAGTTCAATTCAGAGTCATTCATTTGAATACATTGGATATCTTCATTTCGTCCGCACCATTTATAAAAGTCATTACCATCTTTTAATTCATTTATCCATACTCTACCCAAAATAAAATAAACATTCCTTAGAGTCATACCTGAAGCAAAAGAAACACTAATAAATATTGATAAATACATGATAAAGTACTAGTATGAATAGGTAATGTTCACAACAGTGAGTCAATGAAACCAATATTACAAGTCTTGATACTATCCTGACCATTAGGGTATAAATAGTCGAGAGTAATATTATTCATTTTAACAGAACTATCCTGACTTATCTAAACACTAAACACCAATAAATATTAATAAATACATAATAAAACACTAGTATGAATAGGTAATGTTCATAACAGTGAGTCAATGAAGTCAAAATTACAAGTCTCGACCCATCTCGACCATTAAGGTAGAGATTGTCAAGAGTATTTCCATCATATCCCAACTAATATCAATTTTATAAATAAATGGTCGAGATGAATGAGTTGAGAAAAATTCTAAGTTTTGGATTTAGCAGAAAAACTATAGAAATTATGCATATGTACTCTAAAGCATTCTAAATGATTTTTCACACCTATATACTGAAGTGCATCGCATTTAGAATATGAATTAAAAGCTAGCTATCTTAGATTTGCGTAGTATACTCACTTGAATTACAAAACTTAACAATGATACCGAAAATTTGAAAAATACATATTAAAAAGTTAGAAAATTGAGCTTTGGGAAGCTAAATCTATGCAGACGATTGAAAAGTTTCAATTTTTGAAAATGAATCTATGCAAGACATAGTTTTTTTTAGTGCAAAAAAGAAATATTTTTTATTTTTTATTTTTCATTTTTTTATTCAGATAAGGGTATGATTGGTATTTTAAAAATATCATTAAAATGGAGGGTTACTTTTATAAAAATAAAAATATTAAGATTAATTTTTCAATTATAAATCTTTTTAAAGTTAATTTTAACAACTCCTCGGCCATGAAGGCTCTTCTCTCTTTCTTGAACTTTTTCATTTTTTACCATTGAGTCCTCGAACTTCAAATTGTTTCTATTGAATATGATATGTCAAACCTAGTGTAAATAGTAATTTTCAGTAATTATTATTATTTTTCATTTTCATTAACTCCTTACAAATATCCGTTGAAAGCACATAAACCAATAATTTTAATAGGAACAAATCACAAAAAAATTCTCTAAGCTCTAAAACAAATTACAATTATAATTAAATTTTTAAAATATTAGCAATTTTATCTATTTGTTCTTTGATAGAAATGTTTTGAGATAATAATTAGGAAGGTTGCGATTTAAATATGCTGGTTGCTTAGCAGCTACAGTTGTTGGTAACGAGTAAAAGCTCTAAATCATTATAAAATATTTTTAGACTGTATATAAAATCCTAAAAAAATTACATAAAAATATCTCAACTATAGAAAAACTATGTGGTATGTTGCATTATAATATTTAAGATTAATACAGTATCAAATAAATGACATTATTTCAAACGATAAAAAAATAAACTGTTAATTTTTTAAAAATTTATTTTTTATTATAATTTTTTAAAATTTTAGATGTATTTCTTGTAATTTGATCTTTTAATAATATAAGTGACACAGATCCTTGAATTTTTTTGTTTTTTACTATTGAATCATTGAATTTGGCTTTATCGAGTACCTTTACAATTATTTTCATTTCTATTAACTTCTTACTTACAAATTGCCTTTATTGACACGAAGGATATACTTAGGAGAGAGAATTAATTTTCTCTTTTCACAAAAACTATTTTCAAAAATTAAAAAAATAAAATAAAATTACTATCAATTTAAGGGATGTCACTTTAAATCTTACCAAAATAGATCTTGAGGATGACAAGCCGAAAAACAAAAATTTAAAGAGCAACTATTAGCTTTGATGCAATAACATGTCTGTGTCCTATACAATTTTCCCCTGTTGGACACTAGATATGAACTGGATAAGCAATTACAAAATCATAGTTCATAACCCTTTTTCTCTCATGAATGATGAACCTATCAAGCCAAATGAAATTGCATTCAGGCATCTGTGTTTGACTGAGCAAATCTCTGAATGGCATTATCATTATGATTGGGAAGCCACATAATCATAGTCTGATAAACAATTTCTTAAACTCATGGTTCAGCAATATCAGTATCCTAATTCATAACCAATAATCATAGTCAGAAGAGAACCAAAATCTTCAAGCATAAGATATTTTCTGTTGCTGGAACTCTGCATCAACCTTCCTAAAAAACTGATCCCAACCACTTCCAGGAACAGTATCCAAATAATCCAGTGGAACTGCTGTTTTCAAGGCTGGCCTAATTCCACACTGGCTCTCCACAATTCTGAAGTCAACACGGTCTCCTTCTCCCACATTTTGCTCCAATTCCTCCCAGGTAAAAAGCAACGGAAGCGTAAAACCACCCCAAGGATTAAAGTTCACAATTTTAACACGCTCGCCCCCTGTGCCATAAACATCAAATGTGTAATTCTCTGATTCAAAACTCATCCTCACCTTTTCCATGAAAAATTTCTCAATCAATGATTGAAGACTATTTTTCTTCCCAAGGAGAACAGGGTAAAAATGTAGTTGCTTCACGCTGTGAAATCCCAACAAGGTGATGAACCCGTACAAAACAACGGAATTCCATCTCAGGTAGTAAAGATGAATACCACTTCCGAAGTGCAGGGAAGAAACTGGGGGGTCTTGAAGAGGTTTTGTAACTGCAAGAATCATAGGCATGGCACAAATCATGGACCAAAGAGTCAGATGAGCGCAACAGCAATGCAATCTCGCTGAATGAAGTGCAGCGGAGGGTCCCAGTCGTGCTAATCCAAGCAGCGTCTTTTGGTGAACTCCAATTCAGCTTTGGAAAGACTGCACCTCCAAGGATTTCTATGGATTGTTTGATCATCAATTCAAGTTCTGGGAAAGAAGGGGGTGTGAGAGGTTGCTCTGCTTTATCTCCAGACCCTTCTGACACCTGGTAATCTTCTTCATCAATAGGATTATGGATTCTGTTGGGTAAGGCATCTTCATTGGAGACAGAAACAGGGAGAATAAAAGGGCCTGAATCATCAAGAAGGTACTCAACAAAAGATTCTGGAAGCTCATGAATGACAGTTTTGATGGGCAAATACTTAATCTTTGGGTACCATTCCTGAATCTGGCATCGGTTCACTTGTTAAGATTATAAATAACCTTGTTTCTAACAAACGGTCTTTTATGGTGTCCTCCAGCTATCAAGCATAGAAAAAGGCTTATATAATCTGTGATCGAGTACTGAACATATACAATTAAATTTTCCCATATAACCACCTGATATATGAACTAGTTAAATTGGAGTACAATCAATAATTGGAAATGATTGTCTGTAAGAACCTAACTATCAGTAATATCTTATAATATGAAGTAATAAAAAAGAAATAACGTGCATTCAAGAAACTGGGAAACAATCTGGTTTATATTCAGTGTAAGAAAGTTAGAAATCACTTGAAAAACCTTGTGAATGTTGCAATTGAAAGTTGTAGTTATAGACGTTAATTCTATGGACGTGGAAGTGGAAAACAGGGATGTTTTTAAGTTACCGTTGGTGGGAAAGCTTCTGTATTTGGAGGGTAAAATAAAATAAAATAAAAATCTCACCGAAATTCTATATATATATATATATATATAAAATGTCTAACCTTTGTAGTAAACAACTAAACATAAAACTTGAGAAGAAAAAACGACTGTACCAGATAGGAAGTCACTAGTTTCTTCAAAAGCAAAAGACTAAGAGAGGCAGCTTTAGCGAGGCAGCAACTGAAGAGAGGAGGCCGGAGCTGGAGCTGGAGCTGGAGCCGTAGCCGGAGCCAGCAGACTGGCTGTGACTGCGAGGAAGAAGAAGGAGGAGCTGTGCCTGCGCTGCGACCAACGGGATTGAATTAGCGATTTTCTTTCAACCGAGGCTGGATTGGTACACCAAATTATATCATAAAAATAATATAATTAGAGCTTACTAAAATAACATATTTAAAAAATAATTAGATTATAATCTCCAAAAAAACAAGATAGTAAAACTAATAGATTAAATTACATGTTATAATAATAATATAATTATTTAATATTAATATATATACAATAAAGATAAATGTGCGTTTAATATGTATATGTACATTTTCTGTTGGTTTTAATAAATATTTTTTATTATTAGCTAGCAAATAGAAAAATGAAGTGTTTAATTGGCTTGTGTATCTGGTTTCAGGAAAATTCGGTTGGTTCAATTAATGATGGTTTTTTCGGTTATTTAACCAAACCAATAATCTAATTTTCACCAAAAAAAAACTAACCATAACCAAAATAGAATTGTGAATGATGGCTCGGTTAGGTTCTAACCGAATTCTGATCGCTCCTGATTAATTAATTCAGGGTAAAAGGAAATTTTTTTTTTTGGGTATAATTTTCTGCACACAATTTATTATTTTTGGGCAGCATCATTTACAAATTCAAGGCCAAAGAGGAAAAAGACCAGTTATGGCATCTCGATCACTTCTCTCCACTCTTCGACGGTGAGCTCAATAGTTCAAATTCTGACTTTTTTAGTCTTCGAAGTTCTTAGTTTGGTTTTCGAGAAAATTCTGATAATGAAAACTGTTCTTGAAAATTTGAAATCCGTTTTTCTCGATTTCACTTATCTGACTTCAATGTTCTGCAGCGAAATTAAATCTTTGAGCGCCGCAGAGAAAGGGAAATTCAGTCGGTTTGTCTTTTCGGGTGCACTGAAAAGCGAAATCGTTGAAGAGGAATTGAATTATATAGAGAATGAAGACGACTTGAAGGGTAGAATCTTTACGTTGAGACTTCCAAAGAGAAGCGCTACCAACATTATACAGAAATGGGTCAATGAGGGGAACACTGTGACGGCGTCTGAGCTAAGAAACATCTCGAAAGAACTCAGAAAGTATCAGCGTTACAAACATGCTCTTGAGGTTACCTGATTTCTATCTTTAATATTTTGTTGTTTTCATTGGATGAATTTCTCATAATAATGTACTCATGTCGTTTGGTTGCCCAGAAAACAAACTGAAGTTGAAAAATCTGTGATTTTTATCAATTATTTTAAAATCTGGAGCAGTGAAATAGAACAGCAGACAAGCTGGCATTAATCATTAAACTCCAATTAGGGGAAAATTGGTTTTTGAGACGGGGTTATTGATAGCTCTACCAGGTGATAGGGAATTAATGATTAGCTATATGATTTTATGTTGGTATAGACTCTAGAGAGTAATGATATCAAGTGTAGGTAAGTGTAAGATTGAATATTTTTTAGGCGGATAATGCTGAGCGATTGCATGAATATTGAATTGATTTCAAGCAGTTTATTATAGAGGTTGTATTGAGATAAAGATTTTTGGAACAAATTTTAGTTATTTTGTATTGACTTATTTTCACCACGGCTCTACTTATCTTTTGCGGTTGTTGTCCTTGTTCTTTTCATTAGTTGCTACATGAGATGCAGCACAATCAATGGGTGTGATTTGCTTTGGAGATGCATGTTTGATTGTATTATAAATTTTCTAGTATTAAATAAATACTAACAGCACAACGTTATTTCTTTAATAAATATGCTGTTCTTGTCGATGGTAGTCATGTATTAGAGGAACATTTTTCATGCTCACTTGTACATCTGAAGCTGTTTGCAAAGAGGAAAATTCTGATTTTTTATGACAGTCGTGGAAAAAAAAAGAGAGAGATTGTGATCTACCTCACGAGTTAATGACTGAGATGATCAACTGGATCATCTTGAAAAAAGTGGGACTGTTGGGGCACAGGGAAGGCTAAACATTTAGGTTAACTGAACGAAGGTAAAAAAACACAAGGAAGGATAACTTTTTGGGTCGTTGCTTTCTGGGTCGGAATTACATATATAGATTCGGACATTTTTCTGCTGAATCTTTTTATGAATTGAAGGAAATGTTGAACCATTTTCTTTCCTATTCTGCATTTATTTGGTAAGAATGTGGTTTGAAAACTGTCTGGTAACATGGATAGTTGTGCTAGAAAAATTTCATTAGTAAGACTCATGGCTCTTAGTGGCAGTTTGCTTTCTGAAGCATTTGATTATACATTGTGTGTTTATGGAGATGCTTAAGAATTAAAATTCTAGAATGCTATGTGCTTAGCTATTGCAACTAATTATTGTTGTTTTTCCTTTAATTATTAGTGACTAGTGAGTTTGAACTGAGCTTCACCTGAGAGAGAAAGTTTCACTCTACCTGTTGAAAAATATTTAGCCTTTTATATTATCTGTTGGTCAGTAAATAATATTTACTTCTGTTTTACAATGAACATGGACTTTCAGATATCAGAGTGGTCTGACTATGCTGCACATACTGCACATATTGACATGATGACAAAAGTTTTTGGTATTGATGCAGCAGAGCGCTAATTTGAAGGTCTACCTATCACCATAAAAACTAGTGAAACCTATACTGCTCTCCTCCACTCTTATGCTGGGTCAAAACTGCTAGACAAGGCTGAAGATCTTTGTGAGAGAATGAAGGGGTCAAACTTATCCTTCACTGCTCTCACATGCAATGAGATGACTCTTTATATGTCAGTTGGGCAGGTGGAGAAAGTCCCATTAGTTGTCGAAGAACTGAAACAGAAGGAGGTTGCCCCTGACATCTTTACTTACTATCTGTGGATAAGTTCTTGTGCTGCAACTCTAAATATTGATAAAGTTAGAGCAGTTTTGGATGAAATGAGGCAAGACTCTGGTTGTAATGATGATTGGCGTAGATACATTGACATTGCCAATATATATGTTAAAGCAGGACATTCGTGAATGCCAATTCAAGTACTATAGTTGAAGCAGAGAAAAGTATTAGGCGGAGAGAATGGATAACATGATTTCCTTATTATCCTGTACGCAGGTTTAAGGAACAAAGATAGAGTTGATCAAAGATGGAAATCATTGAGAATGACTAAACAAAAAGTGACGAACAGAAAATTCATTTGCACTCTCTTCATATATATGATGCTTGGACATTTGAAAGAGGTGGGACAGGTTCTGGACCAGTGGAAACAATCTACTTACAGGGACTTTGATATCTCTGCATGCAGTAGGCTAAGGGATGCATTCTCTGGTGTTGGATGATCTGAAATTGCTAACTTCCATATGCTTCTGATTGAAAGAGACTATGATCCCACCAATTGATAAAATAAGAGGCCATGTCTGTTTGCTGTGTGCAGGAATTGGTACTTCTTCATTTGGGAGAGAATAAAATACTATTGGTAATTTGTGCTGGTTTGCCACACACTCAAGACTCGATTGCTGACTTTGCAGACGAAGGGACTTGGGTATCTCCCTTTATCTAAAACTTGTAAAATCAAGTTTATGTTTCTTTTCCATTATTCCTGCCCAGATTAGTAGCGCATACACTTGAATCATCAATGTGCTCAAAATGTCTGGAATTTTATTAGACGTTCATGCATTTTGGGCACTGAAAGATCTGCAGTTGCAATTGGTGATATTGCGAAATGCCAACTTGCTTTTTTTTCCCCCTTTTTCTTCTTTTTTGTATTGATTTGTAGCCTGTGGTAGGATAGGGTTGTTTTTGTTCATTATTTATTTTTACCTATGTGGTGAAAAAGTTACTGCTTAAAACTACCTTCTGGAAATGGTAATCAGTGCTTGCAATCCAAGTCTAGTAAAATGTATATGTCACCGAGTAGAGACAGCAAAAGCAAACATCTCATCTCATCTTAAAGGAATTACTGAGTAGGATTGGCATAGTTGCCACTGCCAGTACATTCAACAAGATTGTTGGGGTTCACATGGAGTCTACATGTTGGATCTCGTCATTTTGTGAGAAGACTTGATAAAAGCGCCCAATCTTTTATCTCTTTTATTGGTCCAAGTTTCCGATATAGGCCTTGAAGTTGGTGGAACGAGTCAACAGTTGGGTTTTTAAGAGGGATGTCTCATGTTAATTGATTTGTGGGTAAATATTTTGCCCCAAACATACTGGGCTCTTATATGCATAAATTCCTTTAGAATAATTAACTTCTGCCCTCATGATAGTGGTCTGTAAGTGAAAATTTTCAACATTTGTTTATAATATATAGTGAAAGGTAAGATTTCAATGGCTTGCCTAGTCAAACGAGGTATTTATATACATGCGTAAGCATGAGATAAATTTTCTACCTGGTTTGGAAGAAAAATCTACAAGCAACAAAGTACTATTCTTCAACAGAATTTATCATCACAACTGTTTTCATCAATTGTAGCAGGTACCAGCCTAAGGCAATTCAATGACTCGACCGCATCATCACCTTGACTTGTATGGTTGGTTTGTTTACTAATTCTGTGATTGTTCAAAGTTCAAACCCATTACCTAAAAGGGTTCTTAGTTATCACTCCCCGTTACTCAAAGAGCTCCTCCTATCAACATCATTTACTTCCTTTCAGTTCTTCACCGCAGACGAAAATAGAGATGCAAACGCAACCATAAATATGAATAAATGAATATAATTCTCAATGATGATCATCGTACGATTAAGTGAGCTCCATTATATTCCGCATGGAAACCATTTGATCGAATGGCACTATCACAATTCTTGTTCTCACACAAAACCATTCTGATCTTATGAATAATTATCTGGAATTTTGATTATATCAATTTTTTCAGGAAACAAAAATGGTAAGACCCGATTTGATTTTGATCCGAGCAGAAAATCAGGTTAAGAGATGGGAACAGGTGGCGGGTAACTTCATGATCTCCACATCACCGCTACAGCGTTATCTGCTCCGCCTGGTAGGAATGTGGGTCCCATCTCCATAGCTAGCACAAGTAGTTAACAAGAAACGCGCGAGATACTCACGGTTGTTGGGTTTCACGTGTAGGTTTTGCTTTTTTCTCTGCTTGAAAAATCAAATCAAAATTACTTCAAAAAGGATGATACTTTCCCTTTCTATCAAACCTTTCTTTAACCCTTCTTGAAAAAAAAAATATCATTTTCCATCTCTCTACCCATCAATCACCCATTAGTTTTCTTCTCTATGAAGGTAGCTTACTGATACTTCCCTACATTCTCTTCAGCATTCTGTTTTGACAGGTTTTTTGGTCCGTTCGTTTCCTGAGAAAATCAAGGAAAATATAAGAAAGGCACTTTTTTTCCTCCCCTTACTTTTGATTTTGAAATCTGGGACTGTTTTAAGCAGACAGAAACTTGGTTCCATTTTTAGCTCTGTTGAGTTAGATATTTAATTATTTCCTCCTATTAACTGTAAACTAATAGTGGAAAGTTCAGATATCTTTCCTCCGATTAAAAGCACAAAGAAGTGGGTTTTTTTTTTCAATTATCATTTTTATGCTTCCTGTTTTCATGTTTTATGGAATTGATGATTTTGGTAAGGGGAGAGCTTTGGTTGTTTCTTGGAACGGTTAAAGTGGATTGTTTGATCAGTTAATATACTTGGTTTGTTCGGAGTTTTTAAGTGCCAAAATGAATATTTTAATTTTTCTGTAGTTCTTTCTGGAGTGATCATTTGTCTTCTGAATACTTCTATGTTTACAGGTTTTGTTTGCCAATCGGAATCAATCCATATCTAAAGTCTTTGAATTATCTGTGAATATGGTTCGAAGGAAGAAGAATAATGAGAGGCTCCTGATGTTCAAAGGTATAGTACTAACTTGTTCCCCTACTTATTTGTTTTTCAATTTTCAAATTGGTTTGGAATCAATATTAGGATTTTTGATTGTTGAGTAGAGTAAAAGCATCTTTTCATTGATATCCATTTGTTGGAATTGCAGAATTTATGCAGGTATACAATCTTGTGATGGAATGGTCATTGCTTTAATTCAACTTGAAGAGACTTCTAGTTAATAATTGTTCATATTGTGCTTTTATGGAGCGATAATACTCTACAGATGTAGTATATTGTTTGAGTTGCAATATTGTTTTTGGGGCATTTCAGAAGTGCTAGACCTGGTGCCTTTGATGGAGTCCTTACGAAGAAAGAGAAAGGGCCTTGAAAATTTTCCATCATGTGGCAATTCCTTGACTCCATCCACTATTATTGGGCCTCACTTGTCATTGAAAGATTATTCAAGGCAGAAGAAGAAGTGCATGGAGGATGAAGGACAGGAAATTGATATCCATAGGAATTTAGTTAAAGGAGTAGTGACTGCCCCACATCGTAGAAGTTCCTCCTTAGATCGACCTTGTAGGGGTCTTAAGAGGAAAATTGGGTGTATTGATGCAGTCACTCAATTGGGCCGGAAGAAAAAGATAGAGCAACAATTTGATTTGGAGGCAACAATTGGACAAGGGAAGTTTGGATCAGTGGTCTTGTGTAGAAGTAAAGTGACTGGAGAAGAGTTTGCATGCAAAATGTTGCGCAAAGGAGAGGATCTTGTCCATCGAGAGGTCGAGATAATGCAGCACCTTTCTGGTCATCCAGGCATTGTTACATTGAAGGCAGTTTATGAGGATTCAGAAGTTTTTTATCTAGTGATGGAGCTTTGCTCTGGGGGACAGTTGCTCAACCAGATGGCTAGAGAAGGACAATACTCAGAGCATCGAGCTGCTAATATTTTGAGGGAGTTGATTTTAGTCATCAAATATTTCCATGAAATGGGTGTTGTTCATCGCGACATAAAGCCTGAGAATATCCTCCTTACAACATCTGGGCAAATGAAGCTTGCAGATTTTGGGCTAGCTGTGAGGATTTCAAATGGTAATAATTATTGTCTTAATGTTATGTTTTATTGCTAAACAAATATGGGCATGCATACTTTTTCTTTATGTGTATTAGTTCTTGCTGGCTTTTTGTAAATGTATGAACTAATGTCTAGAAGGTCATTTAAAATATCTAGGTGCAATTTCATAACTGGTTCTTCATGTTATAATTTTTAAACTCGTTGCTCGTCAACCTTACCGGATGAAAAAAAATGCAGAAAGCAAAACATATCTGTATTGGTATTAAACAAACCAGCCTAACTTGTTTCATGTGCTAGTCTTTTGTTTATTTATGGAGTAACTGCTGTTGTGTGTGTTTTTGTTCCTTTCAGAAACCTGTGATGCTTTGAATGATCAGATAGTGCTCTTGAAATGCATGGTTTATCTATCTCTAGAAATAGGTTACAAAGTGTTGGAGGTACTTTGGTGCATGATATTTAGCTTTTTCTCTTGTTCTCATGCCTTGCTAATGGAATGTTTTTAAGTTTGGCTGTTCACCTAGAGAGCCGAGCAGCTTAAAGGTGGTTGGGTGAAGTTGCATTATTCATGTGGATAGTACATTGGAAATGTTATTAACTTAAAAAAATGTTTAAAATGCTTTGCATAAATAGGGGGAGGGGAGAAGGAAAGTTTATTCTCCTTAACCTGTCTGGTTACATTGCTTCTTTTTGCAGTCTGTATCAGATTTTTAGCATTACCTTCACTCATGATCCACTATTCTATAAACTGGTTTGTTTAAAATAGCTGCACTGCATATAGCTGAGCTTTCTACACAAATGTTCTCTACCTTATTGTATTGTATGTTTTCTTGTATATCAAAACAGTAGATTGGTGGTAAAATGCAGTTCTCCGTTTTATCCGTTAAGTTCAAATTTTTTAATGACATCTTCCCCAAGCTTCCTTTATGTATACGTGAATTACCTTTATTTTTTTAAGAAGAAGAAAAAATAATAGTTTCTATTCTTTTACTGGTTATTTTATGCCTACAAAAACTTGTTTATGTCCTATGTACTCTTCTCTTCTGCTGCACTGATTTCTATATCAGCTTTATGTTTGTAGTAAGTGCTCAATTGTTAGGAGTTTGGTGAAAATAATAAATAAAATTCTGATTTTTGTTGCACAGGTCAGAGGCTGACAGGTTTGGTTGGAAGTCCTGCCTACGTTGCCCCAGAAGTTCTACTTGGTGATTATTCAGAAAAAGTTGATATTTGGAGTGCTGGTGTCCTCCTTCATTCTCTGTTGGTTGGCATTCTTCCATTTCAAGGTGACTCATTAGATGCTGTATTTGAGGCAGTTAAGACAGTCAACCTTGATTTTAAGAGTGGAATATGGGAATCGGTATCTCAACCTGCAAGGGATCTAGTAGCTCATATGCTTACTAGAGATGTTTCAGCAAGACTGACTGCTTATGAAATACTAAGTAAGTTTCTTATACTTTCTCTTGCCTTGTTATTAACAGATTCAATGTGGGAAGTGTCCTAGGAGCTTCTCACTGACACTAAGCATTCAGACAAATTGAATTGAAAGAATATGATTGATCACCTAATCTTTGACCCTGAGGGACTTAAACTTCTGGAGAACTAGTTGGTTGTGTGTATGTTGCTGTTCACCTCATATCTCATATACTTCAATACATGGTAATAGACAGATGCACACATTAGGCTATGTTTGTAATCTTGCGCTGAAATCTGTTGACTACCTTCTAATAACAGATCCATTTAACTGGGTTACAGCTCCACCCATGAAGCCAATGATAAAAATCCTCCTACCAACATTTTATCTGTTCATATTTCTCTGAAAGTAAGATGTTCCCATAAAATCTAAAATAACATCAACACCTGCCACTAAAACCAATGTTTTTAGCATCAAGAGAAGAGCAGAAAATTTTCAATCTTTTGTGCATTCTGGAATAGTCCATTGCTATATTTCTGACGGAACTATTACATTTGTAATGCCTAGATTAAGAATATACCTTTCCCACCAGTTTCTTCACTCGAGCAACAGAGCCACTGTGTTGTAACTGATGCACACATCAGCTCCATGTTCCTTACAAACACCTAATTTGTCCTGACTCCCTGTTGATGATAAATAGATTCTATGAACAGTTCAGCATGTTTTCATAGCAAATCAAGGTACCACATTGAAAGTGAGCCCAACCAGCTTTGACAAACACTCTAATGCATTGATGTTTAGCTATCTGAATTGCAAAAGAACCAGTCTCACTACAGCCCCCGTGAATCTGGAATTGAAATGGTTTTTAGTTGAAGAGTAGGCTACAAAATGAAGACTCACCTAACATTTTTACCTTCTAAGACATAAGACAACCTATAGATCAAAATAACTCAACGATAAAATGAACTATAGATGCACCTGACTGATAAACATAGTTACATTATGCCAGCACTCATCAAAATATATATGTGGATCCGAACATTTAACCATCTTCGAGCTCTACCCATTTTCTGGTTCTTGAATTTTGCTGTTTTCAACCCATTTTACCAAACACTTTCTTCTTCTGAAACACAAGTGTACCGAAATTGCATACATTGCCAGTTGTATTGTCGCTGGAACAGCTCACTGGTCTGCTTACAGGGAATTTCTCTGGATGCTGTTTTGAGTTTTAAAAACAAGAAAGATGGAAAAAAATGGGTTGAATCTGTCAGGCAAATTATCATTTCATGCACCTCATTTCAGTGAGCAGTAGCACACTCTCCCTGCCATGTGTCACTTGAAATGTGTGGTAATAATGTTTTATTCTAGGTTTTAGGTGTGGAGTGGATCACTCAAAAAGGTCAGAGGGCCGTAGACCTTTCACTACATGTATGGGGGGAGGGGGGGAGCAAAATTATATATTGAGCCAATGTTATCGTCCATTTTTAGTTTTTAAATTTTGATTTATTCTTATTTTACTGGGATGCTTTTTCTAGTCCTTTTTGCTGCTTTTTTGATACCAAGTTATTGTTCATCAAAATATATTGGGTATCTTGGACCATGCTGGATTATTTTCATGAGATAAGATTTAAATCAACTTGCTCTTTGACTTGAATCTTTTCTAGCCTGTTACACCAGCTTCCCACAAGTCTGAGTTCAAGCCAAATGGCAGTAAATTTCTGATTATATTTCCAGGCATTCAGTTAAATGATATTAATATTAATATGGCACAATGTTCTTTGACTGGCTGCTCAAGTCTGAGTTTATGCGAGTGTGCAGACTGTGATACTACGACTTGGTAGTGGTTGGTGATGTCCTTCGCATGTCCAATAGGTGGACAAAATATTTTTCGTCTTTCCAATGCATGGTTTCTTTTCCTTCTCAAAACCAAATTCAATCCCTCTCTTGAGTGCACGAAGAACTCCTATTACTGTCATTCAATGAGATATGTGGTTTTGCAGGGCATCCGTGGATCTTGTTCTATACAGAACCAACTTTGGAGCGACATACGCTAAAACCAAAATTTAGAAACCATGTAAAATTGATTTCTCAACAGCTAAAAGTCACAGTTGGCATGGAGTCAGAGAGATGCAATATAACCACCAGCAGTTTTCTCAGTGATGACTCTAGCCTAGTTTTATCATCCGGTGATTCAGCAAAGAGGTTGGATGATCAAGATAGTGGATTGGTTGATGTCCTCGCAGTGGCAATATCACGTGTGAGAATATCTGAACCTAAGAGAAGCAGGCTCTGTGTACCAACCAGCCCCATCCGCCAAGAATGTTCCTCTAACATTAAGGCTAACAATCTCTGTACAGCATTCTGATCCTGCTCTATGATGAATGATTCAGATTGTGGGAATTACCCGGAGTAGCTACAGCTGGAATTCAAGATAACTCGCCATGGAAAGAGATTTAGCAAGTGTGAGAACTAAGTTCAGTAACAATAAGCTGACCATGGTAAAATGAAGTCGTAACAGGTTCCTTATTTCTTCTCGATTGATGACATTGTGATATGTAACTAGTGTGTCCGTGTTCTGATCTACATTGTAGCCTGAACTCCAATATTGTGAAACTATGGCTTTGTAATTTTCCTGTAAATAGAATTGGGGTGATTATGTTGTACATTAGCCTGATCTGAAAGCCTTACAATTTGGTGGTGTTGGAAGAGCTTGCTGGCAATTGTTACTGCAGGTTTTATTTATTTCTCCTGACCTTAATTTTCGGATTCTGATATCCAGTTATTATTAACATTATGAACATGTTTGGTATGCTCAATTTTGGAATAGGAATGAGATTCATATTCTAAATTTGGATTTGGTTCCTTATTTTTTTAGAATAAAATTCTCATTACTCAATATTCTAGAATTTATATTATCTAATTTTGTCGGTGGTATTTTTCAATAAAACATTTTATATTTGTACTCTCCTCTTCTCTTCTATCTCTCTCACGCAGCTGCATGCCTCCACTAACTCTTTTTTTTTCCTTCATATATAACTTAACTTACGTTCACAGTTACTTTTTGCTTGTAGGCCCTTTTCTTTTTCATTAAACAATATATTTATATTATTAATTTATTATATTTTATTTCTCCTGTTATTATTTGTTATTAATATTATTATTAAATTATATATACTAATTTTTCTTTGTTCAAAAAAAAATATAAAAATTAATTGCTCGATGAGTTTACCTATTAATTCTTTATTTTTTCCTTAAAAGCTGATCCACAGACAACGAGAATAGCTCAGTTAAATAGGATTTTTTTTTCAGAATTTTTTTTTCTTGAATAGGATATTTGTAAGATTATTTTATTATTACTAATTTACTATCTGTAAGATAATAATTTTATTGTTCTTTGTCCATGTTATGTAACGTGTTTTTAATGGTGAATATGGATTTTATCATATTTGAAAGAGTTGTTATTAATTTTAAAATTGATGATTTTTAATTTATTATATTTGAAGGAATGGTTATTAATTTTAAAATTGATGAATTTTGTACTACAATGTTAGAAGGTATGGGTAATTAATAATTTAAAATTATATTTGTTTATAAAATAAATAATTTTAAAAATTATTGTTTTTAGTATTTTTTTATAATTATTATAAAATTTAAATAATATCAATAATAATTTTATCAAATTTTATAAAATACATGAGAAAAAATAGTTAAAAAAAAAAGAAAAAAATATAAAACATAGAGTTAAGAAATAATTACTAATTCATTTGCTCATAAAACATACAACTATTAAAAACAAGGTTGATTATGGAAAATAATTAACTTTTATATGCTATTTATGTAATCACACCAAACTAAAAAATATAATTTCAATTCTTATTACATACCTACCAAACCAGCATTTTAGAAATAGAATTACATTTTTTATTCTTTCAGTATACCAAACATAAGCTACGAGCAATGGTAGCAATAGTAACTTGATTTCAAATATATATTATACGAATGATGTGTTGAGTGTTAATTAGAAGAGATAAAATATCAAATACAATTAGTTACTTTTTTTTTATTTTTTTCCCTCTCTCCTAATAAATACTCAAGTTGGATAGTATTCCTTTTGACATTATTCTAGGCTAACTTACGGGCATGGTTAGATGGTAAGATGAATCCAATGCTATGAATGAATGGTTATTCATTAATTTTCAATGCATTTCTTACACATTTGCTTGCATTATAAGTGACAAATGAACAAAAACAGTCCACATTGGGATAAGACAAGATCCAGAATTTAAGGTTATTTTCTCCCTAAATTATGCTGCAAAAAGTACTTTACCTTCCAAAGCTAATTTTCTTCAGCAAAAAGATCATAATAGACTATTACAAGGCCTGATTCTAACTTGGAGTTTCACCAACAATCCCACAATATGACAAAATATGGCAAAATTGGACATGGACAATGGGTCGCCTGCCCATGGACGCCTAGGTTATTTCAGCTCTCTCTCTCTTTTTATCAAAGGGGAAAAAAAAACATATTTTGTTCTCTAATTTTACTAATTGCCAGGGCTAACTCCTTCCATCAAAAATTTATTCAATTGAATTCTTTAATTATCAATTGTACAGTTAACTATTATTAATTAAATGTTAAGTATTTTGTAAATTATAAATTTATCATTTGGCTCTCTAATTATTATTAGTTAAATGTCAAATCTTTTCGTAAATAGAGAGATTAAATTAGTTTAAATTGATAATTCAAATACTCCTAATCTTAATTCTGGCCAGCGATAGCAAGCATCTGTAAATAATTTGTTTGTTAGAAGTTCACAAAAAGTGTAAACATTTGTCATGTTGAATTTTCACAATCATATTAAATTTTAAAAATAAATAAAGCAACTTCATTTATGTTGGGTAGAGAAAGCTTGTCTTTTCCTTTTTTTTGAAAAAAAAAATATTTTTTTGGTTTATGAATTTCATAAATTCATGCAATTAAATTGCTCGAATAATTAAAAAAAATTGTTTAATTAACTCTCTAGATTATTAATTTTGAATTAATTAATATGGTACCTCAAATACCACATTTGACCAATCGACTCACTTAACTATTAATTTAATTAATGAGAGTTTATCAAATTTAATAGTGAAAATGCATTGATTTTTATTTTTTTTTTAATTTATCAAATATATTGATTTTAGGACTGTTAGGAACTAATCAACTATCTTTAGTGTTAATTAATGTGTGTGTGTGTGTGTATATATAAATAGTAAATTAATTTTATTGCCTGATACTAATGCAGGTGAAACTGATGAGCAAAACAGATATACTAGGCATCTCCCCATGGAGTCCAACATGTTCCTAATGCACAGAAATAGCAGTGTAATGGAATTCTTTCCTAAGGGGTGGCTAAAACTTGCAGGGTGTAGGCCAATATGTTTACCATTGGACAGCAAGCTGGTCTGGGATGAGAAACCAAGGTGCATGGAGGGATCCTCTCGGCGATCACTGCCTCTTCCCGGATGATCGCCGGTGCATGTCTATCTTCAAATCTGCTAAAATTGGATTTAATCATCATACTTACTTTTCTCACTGGGCAACAAATGTTCTTCACCAAGTCAAAATAACTGGGGCGGTCCTGATTGCTAAGAGCACTAGTGCTTCAACTTCAACTTGTGCTTGTGGCTAATTCATACATGGGCTGACTGTTCTCATTAATATATTTTTCTCTCATTCTTCGCGTTGTATTGGGAGTATGAAATTTGAACAGTAAATTACTAGAATAACTTGAAAATATAACCAGTAAAAATATCATATGTGATATAAGCCCATAAAAGGTTATAGTATTTTTAAATAAAATAAAATATAGAAGAATCATTTTAATTATTAAAAAAGAAATTTAATTAAAAGCTACCCAACTTTAAAACGGCGTCGTTTGCAACATAGAAGCAGACTGGGCAAGTTGGAAGATTTTTAGGTTGTTACACCAAATGTCAAAATCAAAATACAGGTGTTTTCGTAATTAATAAAACAAATAATAAATTTAATAAAACAAATCAGTTGCAGAAAATAGTCTATGGTTGAGACGACGTCGTTTGCATCAGCAAGGTAAAAGTAGAATACTACTGTATTAACTACAGTACTTTTATGGTGTAGACTGTGTCAAAAATAATAGTCCTACAATTCTATTTTTTTAATTTTTTTTTACCATGCAAAAGCAGTAATACTATGCTCCCTCCACATCCATCAAAAACATTCGCAAGTTTTTTTTTTTAACTGTGATATTTCTTTTATTATTATTAACCATTCCTCACATTCAGATTTTAAATCATTTAGAAAATTGAAAACTTGAAGATAAACATATGTTTTAACATATCTTTTAAATCTAATTTACTCTAAAAAAAATTAATTTGAGAGAGAAAAAATTGCACAAGTAATTATGAAAAGTACCTAAGCTATGGATGGTATATTAATTAACATCACTCATAATTAATAATGAAAAGCAAGGAGAGAAAGACACGTCCCCAAATGGTTAGGCTTGACTTGAATAGTTGAATGTATGATCATGATGTGTCTATCCAAAACCCAACAAGCACTAGAGACACACATGTGGTGAGAGAATGGCAGGCAACGTTGGCTCCTTCCCCACCGCTTCTACACCCACTTAATTAAACCCTAGCTGTCCTCATTCTTTTAGTACTATTTTATTAATTATAATTCCTTAAATATGCACTTTCTTTTATTCTTTCTTTTAGCTTCAATCACCTAATCTTGGATTATTGTCTCAGTTCCTGTATATTGCAAACTCATCCGAGTTTATTTTTAAAAATATATATATAATTAGGTATGTAATCAAGTTCGTAGATTCGAACTCGATTTAATAAAATTTAAATTAATTAAAAAATTTAATAAATATTATACTTCGTTCACCTTAACTTTATTAATTTCAAATATATTTAAATTTAATTTAAATTTTGATTGTATAAAAATATTTTAATAAATAATAAAAAGAATAGCTAAAAAGTTAAATTCACGAGTTTTACGAGTCGGATATTTTAATACTCGAACTCCAATCTTACATTATTTTAAAGGAATTACTAGATATTAATTCTTCCTTTCTAATATATCGATTTTTATGAAAAATGATTGCTAATTTAAATTTTATATACATTAATATATCATTAAGTTGATATACTATACAAATTTAATATGTTATAGTTTATTCATATTTGTAATTTACTCATATATGAAAATGAACAAGAATTAACAAATCAAAAAAGAAAAAAAAATTCTATCCAGCAATAATGGGATCGGAAGTTTAGAGATGAATGATGACTGATGAATGAAATCAATAGTCTTATTATGATTAAAGAAAAGCTATAACTAATAAAATAAGATCCGAATATCAACGTCATATTTCACATTGTATTTGGAAAAAATAATTTAAAAAAATAATTTTATTTTTAAATTTTTCTAAATTTTTAAAACTGATTTTAGAGATAAAATAAAATAAAAATAATAATATTTGAGGAATAGAATGAAGAATCATTATTATTTTGACACAAAAAAGGGACGTGGAAAATTCCTTTTATTGTATCAAAGACTAAAAGACAAATAAAATAAAAAGAATACCTCTTAGAAGACACAGTTAGTTAAATAAATGGTTTTTTTTAGAAATATATTTGAAAAATATAATTTATAAAAAAAAATAATTTTTTTTAATATTTAACAATAATTCTAAATATAATCTAAATGTGTTTGGAAGGAAAAATAATCAATTAATGTTATTTTGGTTAGAGAGGAGAAAATTCAAAACTTAAACTTTTAACTTTTAAAGTTTTTATCAAGGAATAAACAAGTCATTATACACCATCTACCCTGTGAATATATACAGATAACAGCACCCAAAGAAAAAATAGATTTTAACGACAGAAAATTTTGCAAAAGTGAGAATTTGATTGGGGAAATCGAACAGCGACTGGATAAATTTAGTAATTGCCCCTCAAATTCTCACATGAGCAACGACTACTCTGTAATAAGAAATTTTGTTGTTTAAGAACCTATTGCTACTTATAATTAAATGATTGTGTTCTATTATATTTGTGCATATTCATTCCTTGTGAGATTGTACAAAAGCAACATATTACATCTAAAAACTATTAATTAAAAAAAAGAATTGAATGAGATTTTATTATTTAAATTAAACACAACTGAGTACTCATTTGGTTTCATCATACCTTATATTTTATAAGTCATATTTCAATGAAAATTTACAGACACTTATATGGATTCATATGAAATATTTTTCAAGCTTAAACCAACCTGATTAATATAATATGGTACTGTAGCCCCCTCAATGTCATGCCACTTATTCTAGCTAGTCCTCAAATAGAGAATGAACATATACACTTTCTTATTTTTAAATAAAATCAGAGACATGCAAATCAAACAAAAAGTTTATCATTGCAAGACAAGAATTATTAAAATATACACTCACTTCAAAATGATCAATCAAATCAATAAACTATAACAAAGGAATTCCTAAGACGAAGGAGGAAATAACATACCAAATTACAGTCGTGACTCAAAACACTCAAATAAATCGTTACAAAATGAATATTTTTTTTACCCGAATTAAATCTAAATTAATATTTATTCATGAATTAAACTAATAATATATTTATACCTGAAAAAAACTAAATCTTACCAAGTAAGAAAAGTACTCAAGAAAAATTTCATCCAAATTGAATATTGCGTATGTGTCAATCAAATAAAGGATGGGTAAAAAAGAAAAAGAAGCTAATTAATACTTCTCTAAAATATAAACATTAAATTGATAATTACCATTTGATATACGTTAATAAATTATTGGCTCAATTCATCAACGAAGATGAGAATTAGATCTATATAGTAAATTTTTGTTTCATCATGTTAATCAATATATTATTTAAAAAATAAAATGAACAGATGATTGAAAGTACAAACACTCATTCTAAAACAGGCTTTTGCTTTATTTTTCCCTCCTATCTGAAAAACTACAAAATCTAAAATTTCCACCAAGTCTCTAACTCATTAATTTAATTTTTCACTTCTGAACCACTTTGATTCTCCTGAGAAATTATATGAAAAAAAAAAACTGATCATGATTAATCATTTACAAAGCACTTTTTGTAGATCTAAAGTTTGCAACCATAATTTTAACAAAAAATAATGAGTGCAAGTTCTGCAGGTTAATAATTTATTGACAAGAGGAACTTTAGACCTTCACCATCTATTGATGAATCAATGTCAAAAAGTCATGAAATTTGATGATAGTTAAAACAATAATGATAGAAAAAAAGAGATTCATGGTCTATCATGTTGATTTTCCTGTCCACATTACAATCATAAAGTGACTGTTAGTGCGTGCTTAAGGGTTATAATTGCCTGTAATAATTAATATTTTAACTAGAAGACACTTTATAGTATAGAACCAATTATAATTAAGTAAAGTCTTGTAACATAATAAAAGATAATAGGAACGTAATGAATCATGATCTAGAGTATGATCACCTGCCAATTATTTAAGCTAATCTTTGAGATTAATTATTAATCTACACTTTTTTTTTCTTTTTGTTATATTGAGTTGTATTTTCTAATTTATTGAGTTGAAAATTAAAAGTTGAACATTAAAATTTTCAATGGTTAGCTTTTTATTTTAATTTTATCAAACACTTTCTAATTTATTGAGTTGAAAATTGAAAGTTGAACATTAAAATTTTCAACAGTTGGCTTTTTATTTTAATTTTATCAAACACTTTAAGTTGAAAGTCGAGCGTTCAATGGCAAATCATTTGTTTCTAAAAGCCGAATGAATGAAACATGTATTTAGATTTTTTTTAATGTCTGTTCTCAACTTAAATAATTTATCTAACTAATTGAAAAATTAATTAAGATATAAAGAAAGTAATTAGGATAGTGTGCATAAATAGATCATGATAAAAGCTTACCTTATTAATACTAATTTTGGTTAGAAAGGACGTTATATATTAGAATGTGATATGACTTAATTAATGATTAAGATTGCCTACCTACAGAATTTGATAAACCCTAATTACTCATATAGTGGGAGGCTATCAACTAATCATGTGATTAACGTTGGAATGCCATAATGTTTCAATGCATAATATTCTTCTGCTACGTGGACGAATTAAGCACCCGAAAGTAAACAATTAGACATGAAAGTTCCATCAAAGCACATCGAGTAGAAATTGGTCGTATTTGCATGTAAGCTTGTAGGGCAGAGCTTGTCTCCCTTCTTTTCTTCACTTGACGTTACTCGAAGATTTGCAAAAGTCTAAACTTGATTTAGCACTGATTTTCCAAAAATCATTGGCTACATGCAAATTTAATTATTTTTTGACAAATACAATGAAATGAAGTTAATATAAATATAACATAAAGCTAATTTAATTTCCAAAAAGTCCTAATTACCACTCTTATCCACTTTAAACATTCTCATGTGTCAAAAAGATTTAAAAAAAAAAGAAGGTAATTTCATGTGAGGATATTGAATGATTATCCCTCTTAAAAATAGAAATTCCAAAGTTAACCAAAATAACAATAATAGATAAAAGGAGAGTATCCAAATGCTCAATTAATCATTACTGCATGGGCATTATTGGAGTCATCCGCAGGCAAAAACATAAATATGTCCCTCTATAAATATATATATATATACAGCAATTATACAATTTTTTTTATGAAAAAATCTTGCAGTTTATGATTAATTCATATATATATATATATATATCAGGAGGCTAACTTCGCTGCTGAGTTTTTGTCCCATCTGGCTTACAATTTTTCCATTGGTACGTATGTTTTGGCAAATCCTCCTCCAGGATTCGTTCTTGGCTACAACATAATTTATTTGGCATCACTTACATTCAATAGTTTGTTCTATCCTTGAGAGCTTTGCTTACTTTCATGTAAAAAAAAAAAAAAAGATATATATCAGTACAGAATATATAAAAGTGTGTCCTGTCCCACTTAATTACTATCTTTTCTCAGAAAAAAAAAAAGCAAATTAAATTCAGTTAAACTTTTCACATGTACTAATTTATTTTGAACTAGTAAGCATGGTCATATTAACAAAAGTTTCTTTAAAATTTTAACATAAAATTACAAATTGATATAAACTTTTATAATGAGCATACATGATAGTAAAATAACTTTGTTATACAAAACATTCAAGAAAGAAGAAGCAACTGGGGGGTGAAGAAAAGAAAAAAAAATAATACATAGAGGAAGGTGGGGTTGTGAAACAGAGAGAAAGACAAGGAATTGAGTCTGAGCCTCTGAATATATTCATAATCCAAAACGGTGAAAAGCCTTGGACTTTAGGAGTGCTTTTCAGTGGGGAAAGAGCAACCATCACCAATCTTTGTAAAATAAACAAATAATTCTAAGGTTGTTTCAAAAAATATTTTTGAAACAAATAATTCACATTTATTGAGTCCTGAAATTGTAGTTGTGAGGACTGATGCATTCAAAGGCTACAACACCTCATATAAAGGGGACCCCTACACCAAACTTTTATCCAATCCATGCATCAAATGGCTTGTGAATCGTACAATTTACCACTGATAACCCAATTGAAGATTTATGAATGAGAGAGACATGAGTAAAACTTTGAATACGTAACCATAAATGCTAACATTTCTTTAAATTGGATTTATGTACGCAAATCAAACTAATAAAAAAAATATCATCAATAAAATAATTGGATTGACTATATACCCAAAAAAAAAATCAATATTAGGTTTTGTTTGATATTGCGTTTACTAAAAGCACTTTTGAAGAAAAAAAATTTTATTTTTAAATTTTTTAAGTTTTGAAAATTGTTTTTAAAGAGAATCAGGTAAATAAATATTTTTTCCAAAAGCATATTTGAAAAAAAAATTATAAAAAATTAAAAAATTTAATTAATTAAATCAAAAAAATTATAAACGTTGAGTAATTTTAAACACCTTACATGCAAAAATAACAAAGAGAATGCATCATTCAATACCATTTTGTCCCTACAAATTAATACACATGTCTAGCGGTCAACTTGTTTCGATGCATTAACCAATGATAAATCAATGAATTAATAAGCCATGAATTCGCATTTATTTCATATAGCCAATTCTTAGAATATTAGAAGAGGTCCTCCAATTTAGAAAAAGAAAGTCGTGAAATTTTTGTATAGACTGAATCTATATAAAGTAAAGTAATGATATAGCGACACAAAATAATTTATATGACACTCTCTCATAACTGTTATATGTAAAAATTTCTCATATTTGTCAAATTGGTCATTAGAGTCATTTTTAGATTAAGTTGAACAAATCTTTAAATGAAACCAACTTTTTTTTAAAAAAAAAATCAGACTAATCATATCATTTTATTTTGGATCGAATTTAGGTTGATTTAATCTATTAATTCTCAAATCATTTCCAGATTGATTAATTCATTTCAATTGAATTTGTGTCAATTTTCAGACGATTTCTAAATCTGAGTTAAAAATTGTCATCTCTTTCTGTTAAGGATATGATGCCGTAAGAAACGTAGAAACTTAGTTGAGGTATTTTATGGTATGAGCTAGAAAGCTATTAAAAGTGATGGTCCATACTCTTGAAACATTCCAATACTCAGTGACAATCTCGTAATTCTAAGATTTTAATACATCACTGACAACTCTTGGCTCCTGGGATTGGAATAAATTCTAAAGAATAATTTTCATTAAAATGAAAAATTAAGAAAAATAAAGAAACTGAATCTTTAGTCTTTTATGCAGAGAAAGGAAAAGAAAAAAGAAAATCCCAAGCTCAAAGAAACGAGATAGAAACTAACTCCTAATGATCCAAACACAGTGCTGAATTGTATGCCCATTGTACAGCCTTGAAAATCCACAAGAAGCCGACAGTTGAAGATAATTCCAAGCAATCCAAGTGGGATTCTTCTCTTTTTTTGCTCAGCTCTCTCTCTCTGTCTCGTCTTTGCTCTCTTCTGCTACTCATTTTATCTGCTTCGACTCCAATTTTCAGGCACTTTTTCCTGAGAAATTCCTGCCCAAGTTTTCTTGGATTTTAGTTTACCATCATGTGGGACTCTGAGATTGAATCCTTTGGTGGCCGAGATTACGGGAATGGAGTTCTTACCTCTACCAAGCACAGTTTCAAGACTGATGGATTTGAGTTCAGGGGTCAGTCATGGTATAATTCTAATAAAGTTTTTCTGCTTCTGATTTCTTTTCCTTTGTATAATTCTGAATATGCAAGTTTTTAATCATGCTTATGCAGGTATGTTGCAACTGATATTCCTAGTGATCTTCAAGTTCAAATTGGAGAAGTCAATTTCCACTTGCACAAGGTATTGAATGCTTGAATTTCACTTATATTGAGAATCCAAATTCCAGATATAGTAGTTCTTGGATTGTATGACTTACCTTCTTTTCACTGTTTCTGTTCTTGTAAAGTATCCTTTGCTTTCTCGAAGTGGAACGATTAATAGATTAATATATGAATCGCGTGACCCAGACCTGAACATGGTAGCATTAGATGATCTTCCAGGTGGAGCTGAGGCATTTGAGCTTGTAGCAAAGTTCTGTTATGGAATTGCTGTTGATCTAACAGCAGCCAATATATCTGGCCTTAGATGTGCTGCTGAGTACCTGGAAATGACAGAAGACTTAGAGGAAGGCAATCTTATATTCAAAACTGAAGCTTTTCTCAGTTATGTAGTGCTATCCTCTTGGAGGGATTCGATATTAGTACTAAAAAACTGCCAAAAGCTCTCACCTTGGGCAGAGAACCTTCAGATTGTGCGAAGATGCAGCGACTCCATCGCTTGGAAAGCTTGTGCAAATCCGAAAGGGATAAGGTGGGCATACACTGGAAAACCCCCAGAAGTTTCTAGTCCAAAAAGGAATGATGTGAAGGATTCCAGCCCGAGTAGAAACCAGCCGGTTCCTCCTGATTGGTGGTTTGAAGATGTCTCAATCCTTAGGATTGATCACTTTGTTAGGGTCATTACTGCAATCAAGGTAAAGGGGATGAGGTTTGATTTGATTGGAGCTGCAATAATGCATTATGGAGCCAAATGGCTTCCTGGTTTGATTAAAGATGGGGCAGGGGCAATTGATGAAGGAAGCAATAGCAGCAGCAGTTGGAAAGGTGGACTCCATATGATTGTGGCAGGAACTAAAGATGATTCTCCATCAGTTCAGGCCAAAGATCAGCGTATGATCATAGAGAGCCTCATCAGCATCATTCCACCACAGAAGGATAGTGTCTCTTGCAGCTTCCTCCTCCGCCTCCTGAGAATGGCAAACATGCTGAAAGTGGCACCTGCATTGGTTACTGAATTGGAGAAACGTGTAGGGATGCAGTTCGAACAGGCAACGTTGGCCGACCTTCTCATTCCTTCTTACGATAAAAGTGAGACTATGTATGATGTCGACCTTGTTCAGAGGCTTCTAGAGCATTTCCTGGTTCAAGAACAGACAGAAAGTTCAAGTCCAGGCAGACAGTCATTTTCTGACCAAAGAGGTGTAAATTCAAATGCCAAAATGAGAGTGGCAAGGCTTGTTGATAGTTACCTAACAGAGGTTTCCCGAGATAGAAACCTCTCCCTTACAAAGTTTCAGGTTCTTGCTGAAGCTTTGCCTGAATCTGCAAGAACTTGCGATGATGGGCTTTATCGAGCAATTGATTCTTATCTTAAGGTAATTCCAGTTTTTTTTTTCTTTTACATGTATATACGAGACAGTAATAAGCCTCAAGCATATTTAGTAGATAACTTCTGCCTGAACTTTTTAGGAAATATGAATGTATGGTTTTCCTTTGTTTGGATTCTTATCTAAATCAGATTTCTACAGACTCATCCTGCTCTCTCAGAGCATGATAGGAAACGCTTATGTCGTGTGATGGACTGCCAAAAACTCTCAATCGATGCCTGTATGCATGCTGCTCAAAATGAGAGACTACCGCTAAGAGTTGTGGTGCAAGTACTCTTTTCTGAGCAGGTAAAAATAAGCAATGCAATAGCCAACAGCTCTCTGAAAGAAGACGGTGAAGCACAGTATCAACCCATGATACCGAATCGGAAAACACTGCTCGAAGGAACTCCACGATCATTTCAAGAAGGATGGGCAGCTGCCGAAAAGGATATTAACAAACTCAAGTTTGAACTTGAAAGCATGAAAACAAAGTATCTCGAACTCCAAAATGACATGGAGAATTTGCAGAGACAGTTCGATAAAATGACAAATAAAAAACAGACATCAGCATGGAGTAGTGAATGGAAGAAGCTGAGCAAATTCACCAAGATGACAAATATAGAGAACCATGACATTGGACCTCAAGTTCCACCTAATGCAGAACAGACTAGAAAAACCCCAAGAAGGTGGAGAAATTCAATTTCCTGAAAGATGAAAGATTTAAACAGAAAAGATTGGCAGCAAAGGAATACCATTACATTCGGATCCAATGCTCCATTCCAACTGTCATTTACTTTTCATTTAATTTCTTTTGCTTCTTTGGAAGTAAGTGTTCTTTCTTTCTTTTCCTTTTTTTCCCTTTTTTTTCTCTATAAAGTCTTCAGTAATTACTTCAAAAAAAAAATACAACTTGTTACCAAAATCTTGTGAGTTTGTCTTGATGAAAGTCTAGGTTGAACTGTATCTAATCTTTCCCCAACCTCATTTGACAGAATAGATTCACCATAGTAAAAGAAGTAAAAGCTTTAAAGGACCAAGTTACAATTTCCTATTTTCACTTCTTTAAATAAGAAATACTCCATTCCCAGTCCCTTAAAACTTGTGCTAAGATAATGACCAACTTAGACATCCTAAATGGATAATTGAAGATGGTAGCAGCTGGACTGACATCTGAACAATATCAAGCCACAAATGAGCTTGTTATAGGAAGAAGAACTCATAGCAATAATAAAGAAGGAATCTTCAGCAGAGCCTCTATTGGAAGAAGTTTCTCTAAAATTTCCATCACCCAACATGAATAGTTTCTCAGAAGGGAACAAAATCAATTTACTCGGGTTTAATTTATGGGATTCTCTCTCTATAACTGAACTGTAGAAGCTTAAGGCTTTCTGTTTGTTACAGACATCTTATCGATTATCTTTGGTTGAAAGGGTTTTAGCCCATTCAGGATCTCATGAAGTAGAAATGCCTTAATCAAATAATAAGAATCCATAACTGAGTTTTGGGCCACAGCTGTGGATTATATGCATCATAATAAAAGTTGTTTTAACAGAAACACAATAAAGTAATTGCTTTAAATCATATGTCATCGCAAAAGGAAAATATGACACTATCACACTGAAGCCATATGCTTAAAATTACAAGCATTCCAATGTCAGACAAATGCAAGTATGGAAAATAATTTTCCACTGAACATAGATGATATTAGAGAACCTAATAAGCCTTTGCTTTTAGTGACAGATACTGATTTAAAAATAGATACAGCATTATTGCTTGATTTCTCTAGCAATATATACTCATATTTAGAGTTCGGCAAGTCAAGAAATTTGAAGATAATAACATGGAATAGAATCGAACAGTTTTCAAATGTACAGTCACGAGGTTGCAGCATTTATAAATTTGTAAAAAGGCTAACAAGGAACATATTGCAGAATGTCAGGCAACCCTTTCAATAAATCAAACAGAGAATATGATTAACTACTTAGCATCTAACGCGAAAAAGCCATCAGAAAATTCAGCCTTAATATGTTATTAATGGAAGCTTATATTTAAATACTTCCACAGAATATTCAGAATAAAAAAAGTTCTCTTTGCCTGTTCACAGTTCAGTAATTCAGAGCACCCCACTGTTTTATCAAATTAGCAACAATTTAAGCAAATAAATTGCAGAAAGCCAATCAAATATTTCAGATGTCTGTTTTATTCCAGAATAGGCTAAAGGCGCTGTGGGTTTCAAAAGTATCTTCAAGTGCTTATATGGCGGACAAAATTAGGTGCCACAGTGTTGCCATTTTATCTAAGTTAATGCATGGAAAAAAAAATGTTGTCAAATCTACTTTAAAGGAAAAAGAGAGATGTTGAAGGTGTTGGATTTGATATATAGCAAATTGGAAAAAAATTGCAGCATTGAGTTGCATACATTATTTATCAAACAGCTCAGAACTAGGGCCATAATATGTTGACAATATGTGCCAAAAAAAATTGCATCTTAAATCAGAGCAAATAAACCAAATGCAACTTGAATTTACAACAACAGTGTTATAATTACTCAAGGCATGCCACTGAAAGCACAAAACCAGTAAACCAGAATATATGTCACATTAAAGCACCAAGAAAATCGAAGATTTCAAGAAAGGAAGAAATTTGGAGACAAAACATGTCACAGTAAATCACTCAAGCATTGTTTTCATAAACAATTATAGGAATTGTTTAATAATGAACAGTCAAAATGATGTTTATGCTAAAACAGCTCCAAGAACCACAAACAAGGTTGAGAATAATAGCAAACTGAAATCATGTGTGACATTAAATATCAACAAAATTTCATTCCAATCAGTTACTCAAACATCAATTGCCAAAACATGGGAAAGTATTATCCCCAAAAATTACCCAATAAAAGAAACCGCATTGATTGCCTCGTATGAATAACTACTTCTCAAACTGCAACAGGAAAGAGCCGCTACAACAAATTCCAATCAATTAACCTCTTCTCTTTTTCTTCTTCTTACTTGGCTGTTCTTCTGCATCATCCCTACTTTCCACTTCAACCTCTCTATTCTTCCTTTTCTTCCCATCTTCCTTCTTTTCTTCCTCATTTTCCAATTTGACCCCATTCTCCTCAAACTTACGAATGCTATCTATAGTCTTCTCTTCTTCCTTAATTTCCCTTTTGATCTCACCTTCTCTGTTTCCAATTTCAACACCATTTTCCTCAGAATTACCAGCACTATCCCTGTCTCTCTTCTTCTTCTTCTTGAGCTTCTTTCTCTCGATTTCCTCTCCCAGATTATCCTCACCATGACTCTGCTCTTCATTGAAGTTAACTCCTACTCTGCTCACATCATCCCGAGAATTACCAAAGTTACCTCTTTTATCCTTCTTCTCCTTCTTCTTCTTCTTCTTCCTTCTATCAGCATCCTCCCCCACATCGCCCTCACCTTGACTATTCTCTTCTTTGACCTCGCTTACCACTCTCCCTTCATCATCAACTAAACTTCCAAAATCAACCTTCTTTCTTTCAGTTACCAATCGAGTATTTGGCCCCTGACTCACCTCCGCGCCCCCGGTCAGTCTTTCGTTAGTAGTAGCAGCAGAAGAGGCATCTAATTTGTGTTTTTTGTGCTTTCTACGATTGGATTTCGAGTGTAGAATAACCAAATCATCGAAAGCAGCGGTGGCGCGTCGGAGGTACGCGTTGACGGCCTGGGAGGCGCCAGTCTCAGAGGAGACGAACTTGGAGAGAATAGAGGCGGCCTTAGAGATGGTAACTGGGGTTGAAGAAACGATTTCGCCAGAGACAGTCTTCATGATTTCAGATATTCTGGGAATATGGACTTTCAATTAGCACAAAGGGTTCTAGGGTTTTGGGAAAACAGCAGGAAGAAAGAGCCGTTGAGGATGATCAGTCATTGCCATGTCAGCATTAGTTGGTCCCACTCACACCACTTTAATTCGATTTGTTTAATAATTTATGCTCTCATTTTTTCAAATTTCATAAACATTCCAACTTTAATAATATTATCTACTTTAATTAATTAATGCATCAACCTACTTTAATTAATGCATCGGAAATGTACTCCTTCATTTTTACATGTTTTTAAGTTATACTTATAACTAAACATCCTCTACATAAAATATAATAAATCATTAGATACTATATTATTATTTATATAAAATACATAATTTTTTATAAAATAAAAATTGTATTTTTTTATTAAATTAAATGAATTTTTTTTGCCTTATAGAATTATAATTAAATGATTTTTTAAATTCATTTTATTATGTGATTATCACCGTACCAAAAACACTAAAGCTATATTTAGATGGAAAGATTTTGAATAAAAGAATTAAAATAATTTGTGCATTTATGTCCAATTCATTATTTAGTTACTTAAAAAGATCAAAATGGATTTGATTTATCAACTCTTAGATGGAAAAGTTAAAAATCTAGAAATTATTGTCAGATTTTTTTATTCCAATATTGTCCCTAATAAATTAATAATATTCTAAAATTATCGTTAAGTCAAAAATATAACAAAAACTATTTTCCAATTTTTTTTTTATTTTCACTTGTTTTTATCTCTATTGTTATGAATATTAATTAAAAAATATTAATAAGTTCCTTCATTAATTTATTCATAAACATATATAATATAGATAATGTATTTATATAGAATTTTGAGCCAAATTTTTTTAATTATTTTAAATTTGATAATAATAATAATTTCATCAATTGTATTTTTTTAAAAAATTACTTTAAATTATATTATTTCATAATTAAATATAAACGTGATAAAAAAAATAGTAAAAAATATTTAATTAATGATAAATTACCAATATTTTGTAAATGATAAAATTGAAAATTAATTGTTAAATTCATGAATTATGATTATTGAATAAAAAATGAATACAAGAAAAATTATTTTATCAATCTATGGATTTAATATTCAAATTAAATGATAAAATTTTTATAATTCATGAATATTATAATATTCAAAATCCATAAATTTTAAAATTTTTCAACCTAAACAAGACCTAAAACATAAAAAAAATATTTAAATACAATTCTTTAAAAAAACTATATATTCATACTATAATATTTATTCATCAATATAAACCTGTAAAAATATATAAGAAAAACATTTTTATTATGTAAGTTATTAGTTTGAATTAAGGGACAGTTTATAAAATCTACCCCCGTCTTTGATTTGTCCCTATCCTCCACCGACAATCTGATGGAGTTGAATACACTCGGGTCCGAATCAATATCATGTCAAATCGATTTTGGTTTCGGATAGAGCTATTCAAATTATTTTCTAATTGATTCATTTTTAAAGTTCTTCTCAAACAATTATTTTGAATTTGAATTAATGCATTTAAATTATATTAAATTTTAAATTGAATTTTTCTAATAAATTCAGATTGATTAAATTATTTTCATATTGATTTTATCTCTACTATAATTAGTTATTTTAGAAGATATTAACTTGAATTGTTACCAAATAATATATATAAATCATTATTTTTTAAATTATTTAATATTTCTTTAGTTAATGAAGAGATTAGAGATATATTTAAAGAAATGTATAATTTCTATTATACTAATCAAATTTATTTAATATGTACCAAAATAGAAAATAAAAGCGATTTTTCGAGGTCCAATAAAATAATTCTTTTATCTTTTATTTATCATAACATTTCGTACTAATATAAATTTATTTTTATATCAATCCTTTATTAATCTTATAATTAATTCCAATGCTATTTATCATTTTATGATATGACAAATAAAATGAGGAAAAAATTAAGCAAAATATGAATTATTATTTTTTGAAGCTTGTAATTTATTAAATCGATTAATCTTTCTGTCTAAAAAGGATAGTTCCATTTTTTTTCATTCATATTAAGAAAGGTTAGATGTTATAATTACATGTCTAAATTTTTTTCTATTGTTTATCTATATTAGATAACTAATTATTATTGCAATAATCAAAACTATAATTTACTTTTTTTTTGGTAAATAAATACAAAACAAAAAAAACTATGGCTAACATTAATACTATTAGATGGAAAATCTAAATTTGAATTTTTTATGACCCCAAATGTGTGTAAATGCGAAAATGTAAACCAGAGATATTAAATATCACATGGGTTAAAATAATTTTTATTTATAAAATATAAAAAATTAAATAAAAAACTATTAATAGTATGGAAATTAAAATAAAATACAAAAGATAATTCATAAATAAATTGTAGTTTAATAATAAGAGGATTATATTTTAGGATAGTAATTTTTGATTCAATATAAAATTTATTTTCTTTAGTGCTTTGGCACTTTTTTAATAGGATTCTAATTTGAAATTTTGATTTATAATTATGAACAATAATGATAATATTTGAATGGAACGAAGTTTCAACTATTCATAGCTTCAAAAAGAAAAAGTTTCAACTAGTCAAATGATAAAATTGTGACAAATGTATGTATATATTGCAAAAAGTTAAAAAATAAAGAGAAAAATATTATTTGAAATTTGAAGAGAATGAATAAATTATAAGAAGAAAGCAATTCAATGAAATTAAGGTTATAATCATAAACTCTTAAGAACGTTGTTCGATGTAATTAAGGTTATAATGATAAAACTATATATGAATTGAAAGAGAGAGAGAGAGAATTAGTGGGTTTAAAGGTTTGAAACATTATATTGCAATGGAAAATCCCCTCTATTGCCATTATGATTTCTTAATCAATCCTTTTGGTTATTTTTAGTTTTTTATTTTATTTTATCTATGGACATAAAAATTTAAAAAAAAAAGTTAATGTTAATTTGTAATTTCTAGTAAAGTACATTAAGCATTTGTCTGGTTTCGCTTGCAAAGAGTCATTATTCCCACGTTTTCAATTTTTAAGAATTATGTCATTAGATTTTTAACCAAAGTAACATCAACATTATTTTCCACATGAAACTTGAAATCACAAAAAACATATGAAAGTCCCTAGTGACTATGATCCCAAAAAAAAAAGTATATTTCGATATTTGAATTTTACAGTTGTATAAAAATTAAGTTTTTTAATTAAATATTTATTCAATTAAAATTTTTAATTATTGAATTTAAACTAATTAATTTAATCTCTCAACTATCAAATTTGCTTACTAGATTTCCTTAATTATCAATCTTCTATTTATAAATTACCTAATATATAATTAACAAAGTTAAAAGGAATTAAATGAACAATTTTTCAGTTAATTCCTATTTTTGAAACATGTAGTATCTATAAGAGAATTAAATAAATTTTCAATTGATTGATTAAATTAGTTCAAAAATAATAATTAAAAGAGTGAATTAAATAAAAACTTAATTACACAAATTTATAATCTAAAGAGACCTCTATATATATATATATATATATATATATATACACACACACAACAATTCAAAAGAAAATGGGTTGTGGGTCCAAAACCATCTATCCATGGAAATTCTAATGATCCATTAACTTTGAAGGTGTGCATAAAATTTCTAAATTGAATTTAATATAAATATTGTATTTACAAAAATTACATTAAAATATTGAGCCTCAATTTGAACCAACAGAGAATACTTTTCAACAATCTCAAGTAATCAACTTTAAATGGTGTTTGATTGAACAATTGGGTCATTAGACACCTTTCTTGAAATGAAACTTGAATGTCTTTTTCCAAGTGAAAGAATGTGAAAATCCCTTTTTGCATTGTTGTTTTTAGCACAAAATTCAATTTCAGTTGATTACATATGCTACCAACTTTTCTTTTGTGTTTTGGTGCCTAATACAAAAAAGGTTGTCAACACTAAACTCATGTGGTTACATCCTAATAATCTAGGCCTTACAAATAGTAAATTGATAGCACAAGAGACTCAGCTTTAATCTCCATTTTTTAAACACTTAGTATTTAATTAGTAATAATTAAGGGAGTAGAATGAATAAATATTGAGAAATTAAATTAATTCAAAATCAATTATTAAAAAATTAATGAAACAAAATTGGTGAAAAAATCATCGACTAAGATATAACTTTTCCTATTCACAATGTTGCCTTGCTAAAGAAAATGTGTGCATAGGACAAATTCTTAAAAAGAATTTTCACCTCACCTTTCGCAATATTAGAAAGAGGATAGGTGGAAGGGTGCTAGATTTGGCCTAATGCCTCTTTTTTCCACAAGATAATGCAGTTCTTTCTAGCTTGAAATAATGCAACCTCCCAATAGGAATATATGATTTGAGGGGTTCATGTGTCTTGTGACAAGGCCAAAAGCACCATTGAAGGTAAAATGCAATGAACATCAAGTATCCTGAATTCTTGATCCTCTATGATGAGAGCATGACAGACATGATTGAGCCAAAGAGACAAAAGTCACGATAAACTAAATAGGGTAATAGAGTAATGAAATACCTTATGATGGGAGGCCTCTGTTCCTCTACTAATTACTCAACCATCCATACAAGTGCAATCCTTTACATTTAGACAGAGAAATCTAATTCTATGCACTATACGGGTTATTATAATGAGAAATATCAAGAAAAGTATTGAACCCAATTCCCCCCTTTCATACCCCTGCAATAATATGGTAAACCCAAGAGTCATTTTCACAAAACTTATATATAGCCAAAGGGCCTGTTATTACAGCACAGTACCAAGTGCACACTGGCAAAAGCATTATTTACGAAATCATCTCAGGATCTCTACCAGTCCCCACATAATTCATCACAGTCACAAGAAAACATCTCCACATTAATAAATTACAGCCACATGATGTTCTCTTTCTCAATAAAGACACATGAAAACATTCACGCATACGACAAGAGGAAGAACAAAAGATACAACAAGCCAAAATGAAATTGCATACAACTCAATCACTCACACAAAACTAACACCAGATTCACAATCATAACTAGTAATAAAGCTGCCAAACTTGGATTCCAAAGGGCTTCACTGATTGACCATGGTCACATGCAGGCCGGAGCATACTGTAGAAGTACCAAGTCACCCCCAAACTCACGTGTGACAACGTATTAACATGCAATCAAAGATGCATACTTCATCAAAGTGGAGCCCAAGTATTCATGGTGAGAGACCATGCTTCACTACATTGCTTCTCCCAAATCTAAAACTTTCTTGGTACTTTAGAGTTTAATACCAACATAATGTGTTTGGGGGTAAAGAGAGCAAAACTAAATCAAAGAAAGAAAAAGAGGATGATAGTGGGACCCAAATTACCTAACGCGCATGCACTAAGTCCATAGGGGCTCTCAACATTTAGGGAAAAGAAAGTCCTCATTTACAGCACAGCCCACCACCAGCATTATCCCATGCGTTCTAATCTTTGCGACTTTTGTTAACCTTTAATCCACAATAAAGCTAAAATATAATCATTTCCAGTCAACAAACATAACTCCATTATTTCATTCACCCCCTGCAAGTAAACCGTAAAAAGCCCCCATTGTTTCTTTCTTCCCACTACCCTCCCTTTATTGGCACATTATATACAGCTCTGGACGGAGAAGAGTCTAAAAAGGAACATCACATTAGAAAAGCTAATATGGTGATTTCAAAGTCACAAATCATTCAAATCTTTTGCTACTTTTCTTCATTCTTTCTTCCACCCACTAGCCAACAAGTTACTGTGGAAGAACGGAGTGAAACTTAACTATGGTTCACTCCTAGAGTTTTGGCTCTCAGCTTCAAAGCCTTCAAGTAATCTATAGCTAAATCAAGGACCAATAATGGGTCCTTGTCCTTTGCACCAGGGATTATGCCCTCCAGGATCTTCAATGTTCCACGAACCTTATCCTTTTTGAATTGTTTGTTGCCCAAAATGGCAAAGATATCCTCTTCTTGATTTTGGCCAATAACATAACTTGATTCTGCATCATCCTCTTCATAACTGCCAACTCCAGCCACCTTTTTGGAACTAGCAATATCCCTTTGTGATGATCTTTTATACCCACCATCAAGCAATTTTTGCCTCTTGTTTTGGCCATCAGAATCTGCGACTTCCTCTGATATTTCCTCTACTTGTCCTGACATCCCATAACTTCTAATCAGAATGGGAGAGTGGCCAGTGCTAGTTACCTCATCATCATCATCACCACTATCATCCTCCTCATAATTGTAGCCATCATCTGAGTAAAGTAAGGCATTGATTTCATCAGTGTCCTCACGCATCTCATTTTCTTCACCACTTAAGAGATTCTCATCTGATGCTTCCTGCAACTTTGGCACTGTTGGATTGATTCGGTCCATTTTATCTGCATGTTCTTCATTGTGCAAATGACCACCAGTTGGTTTTCTAGCGGCTATAGTTGGTTTTAGTGCAGTAGGGGAAAACAAACTATATATTAACCTTGTTTCATTCCCAGACTGATCAAAAATAACAAATCTCCTCTGGCCTTCAGGGATTGCATTTGGCAAAGCCTCCCTAGCAAACCTACAAGATAACGCAGATATATTTTCCTTGAGATATGGGTTTCTAGCAGGAAGTAAATTCTGGAAGGTAGGGACAGAAATTTGAGGCAAGCCTTGTGCTCCACTGATTTGCTGTGTCTTCAGATTTGGAATACTTGGGATCCCAATTCTTGGCATTGCCATATTTGCTGAAAATGTGAATGTACCAGGACTTGCACATTTTGGCAAACATCCAGGTTCCACAGACTCTATTGATGTGCTCATGCCATTGAAATTTGGCAGTTGCCAAGTATTATGAGGTGGTAACAACCACGAATTGCTAGCCTTAACCATCCAACCAATAGAGTTACCTGAAATGACAAAGTAAATGGCATTATAAATAAGTCAGTGGGAAAATAACTTCAAGTCATTCTAGCTTTAGAACCAGTGAGACAATTCCTAACATACCAAGTTTCGAGCTTTGATATGCGATACTGAATTAATTTGCTGCTTCTTTCAGGATAAAAGGAAGAAAAACGAGAAACTA
Source organism: Triadica sebifera (assembly GCA_023653625.1). Lineage (NCBI taxonomy): Eukaryota > Viridiplantae > Streptophyta > Magnoliopsida > Malpighiales > Euphorbiaceae > Triadica > Triadica sebifera. The sequence goes on along the minus strand of CM042898.1, from coordinate 30,539,521 downwards.
CAAATTCCAGCTTGAGACTATAACGAGTGCCTAATCAGTCTACGTGACAGGTTTAAGCAACTGGCGGAAGTACTCAGCCTGGAAAAAGAACACAAACATTGACGGAATTATTCCCAGATTCTCAGTGATCATTAAACAAAAAATTTTGGGCACCCTTAAAGATTAAAACACCGTAAGAATTTAATAATTGGAGAACATCGTGATATCCTGTACTGAGAAATATTAAGTGATTGCATTACACAACAATTCATTAATTAAATAATCATAAAAATTAGGTAATACTAACCTGGCAATCCTGCAATGGTTGATAGCATGCAATGACTCTAACTATAATTGTTTGTTTTCCAGCAATTCCATTCTCATACTTCAACGCCCGAAATCTTGTTTGACTTGCTGCTTGGCACACCATAACTTCTTTTGAACCCTCAAGACAAATCTATGCAGATATATGTAATGACACAGAAACACCTAGCAATAGCAAGTAGGAGAAATAACAGGTTCGATATGAAGATGATAATGGATTGGATTTGTAGTGAAAGAAAAATAACAGTGAAAGAGAAACAGATTCCTTAAATTATGAAAACAGTCAGGATTAAAAAAGGAAACTAACTAAAGGGGTTACAGTTCAAACTACGTTTTATCTAATCGATCTTAGCTAATCCTATATATATCATGATAAAAGACAAAAAAGTGATTGGATCCCATTAACTGTTTGGAGAGGAAGGACAAGCGAAGAGATTAAAGATCTAGGGTGGAAGGAGGAGAAATCATTTACAGAATAACCCTGCAATACAAGTTCAATCGCAAAACATTGCGGAACAAGTCAACAAATAGACTCAACCAAGGCATGCTGTTCTCCTTCACTTCACTATGATGAAATTCCCTGCAAAGAAGCACATGATATCTAAATATTCAGAAACATCATAAGGGAGAAATTACAATAACATAATAAACAATAGAGCAAAACCCTCAATAAAAACATAGATAATCCTTTCGGTGATTGGAAAAGGAAAGTAGAACAATGGGCAGTACAGTATTTAGCAATTTAACTTCAAAAGGAGGGGAAAAGAAAATCAACAGGCATAATTGACTATTAGCATTTCTTAACAAAATTCACAGCAGGCAAATGAAAATTAGATTTTTGAGTGTTCAACATTCGAAATAATCATAATTGTAACAACTGATATCCGCCGTGTCCTTCAATGTATTCCGCAAATATATGAACAACCAGACACAAGATAAGAAAAATCTACCAGGAAAGAGGAAGAAAGCACATCAAAGATCAGCGAGTAAAAATGTAGAAAAGAAGATTTCTCTCTTGGAACTTTCTCTAATCTTGAATATTCTCAGCAAATAATCAGGCTAAGTAGTAGCTTCATTTTATGAAAATATCAAAATTCACAAGTTATTAACTTGTTAACTGCTCCAGAAAAGTACAAATCCTAAGAGACCCACCAGAAACAAAAACAAATCCATCAAATAAGAGGTAAAATAAAACCAAAATCAAGGAGAAAATTTCTAAACAAAGAATAAATTCAATACCTTTGCCTTTGATTCCTAAGTTCAACAGCAATTCCATTGTAAAAAAAAAAAAAAAAAAGCAAAGGTAACAGATAAACCGCAAAGGCCACGATCAAATAACTTCAAATATGTTTTCTTTCTCTTCGAAAAGTCTCAGCAACCAAACAGAGAACAAATTATACTAAAAAACAAAAATCAAAAGAAAGCAGAAACCCATGAAACCTAGAGAAAGAAAAACGAAAAAGAAGGAATACCATTGAATGACTTACAGTGAAAGTTTAAGCCTCTCTCTCAGCTCAGATCCATAGAAACAGAAAGCTGACTAAAAGCCAAATCTTAAAACGCAAAGGGCATAGGGGCTGTAGGAGAAGGAAAGAGAGACAGAGAAGCAGAGAGTGCACAGTAGAAGAGCAGTACAAGTCTCCAACAAGGAAAGGATCTGTGTGGAAAGAAGTGAGTTAGCTTAGGGATGGTAAGATTATATAGAAAACAATTTGACCATATTGCCCCTCTCTGTTCCTTTTGGTAACTTGGATCCGTTTGTTTTGGGCAAAAAGAAAATATAATATTTTCTAATAAAATATTTTTCACAAAAATATAAAATTTTCTATTTATAGTTAAAAATAAAAAATAAAAAAATGGTATTTTATTTATTTATTATGATAAATTTTAAAAATTAATTTTTTATTTTTAAAATAAAATTTTTTTTGAAATATTTTTCGTCTACTTAAAAAAAATTTTGATTTATTTTCAGAATTAAATTAAATATTAAAAAATAAAAAAAAATTTCTGTAATAATATTTTTCAAATTAAATGGAAATTTTTTCTTTTTTTTTTAAAGAATAGTAGTTGACTTTTGTTAAGGTTAAATTTTTAACTTTGACATTAACTAATCCGTTGGTTGTCCGCGTAAATTTTAAAATGACAACTGCCCGTTAAAATTTTAATTTTTGTACTATTAATTATTTACTTTTTTTCAAAAAATGTATGTTTTTTTTTAAAATTCAACTTTGCATATTAATACATTATTCTTACGTTTAAAATATATTTTATGAAATAAAAAACTCACAAAAAATTCTAAAAGTATGCTGAAAAAAAAAAAAATATATATATATATATATATATATATATATATATATATATATATATATACACTTTTCAGAATTTTATGCGATAGTAGGAAACTCTTAATTTTTTTTTTAAAGTTAAATTGAAAAGTGACTTAAGAAATATCTTTTTTGATTTTAGTTTGTAAAACCATAAAAAACTATCTGCTACCGCTCAACCAAACATGTACTTATTCTTATAAATAAAATTGTACAAATTTATTTGTAGATATTTATTAGAATAAAAAATTTTAGTTATTTTTTTTATCAAGTTTGATTTAATTGCATTTAATCATAAATTTCTTTTCGTAGTTAGATTAAAAGTTCATATAACATAAAAACTAAGATTTATTTAATTAAAATATTTTCAACTTAAACTTGTGAGTAATTTATTTTATAATTAGTAAGTATAATATAAATATAAATAAGTTATTTTAAATTTATAATATGTTAAAATCAATTAATAAATTTAATTATTTATCAAAGTTATAGAATAAACAAATACTAATTCATTTTTTAACTCAACTTTAAAATTTTACAGTGACAAATGATTAAAATAATACAATTTAATTTAAATAGTAATTGCATACTACCAAATATTTAGAAGGATTAGGTTGTAATCCAACCATACCAGTCATGAATATTAATTAATTTGAGTTCGATTCATTTAAAAATGTTACTTAAATTCGATTCAAACTTTTATATTTGAATTTACTATTGTTTTATTTCAAAATTATTAATCTTTAGAGCGGATCAAGCTCAATTATTAAATAGTTTATTTATTATATTTAATAAGTTTACTTCCAATAGATAATAATAAATTTTCGAGCCCAAATTATTAATAAAAATTTGAATTCAATATCGAACTCAACAAAAAAAAATATATATATATATTAATTAGTAATATTAATATAATAAATAAATTTTAAATAATATATGTAAATAAATATATTTATAAATTCTAAAATAAATATACTAATGAGTTAGCAAAATAAATAATATTAAATTTGAATTTTAGCTTAGAAAAAATTTTGAAATAAATGTGAACTCGAGCTATTAGCTAAAACCAATAAACAATGTTGAATAAATTTTTTTTAAATCAAAATCCTGAGAGAGTGGGTTTTTGCATGATCCCGAAATAAATTATAGATATTCTATAAATGACGTTGTACTGCACTTCACTGTTTAGAGAAGAAGGTGCCTTCAGTGGTAATTCGATTTGATGTCACTAATTTTAGTTAAATTACTTTTTTATTCTTTAGATTTGTTCATAATCATTGTTATAGATGGAAATAATTTTTTTTTAAAAAATTATAATTTCACTTCTTTTCTAAGATACAAAATGGCCTATAATGGAAAATATATTAGATAAGTTTCAATAAATTTTTTATATTTTTATTTTATCTCATACAAATTATTATTTATTAAAAAGAAATGAAAAATAAATAGTAATTTTAGAGAAACACTAATAAAAAGATAGAATTTGCATAAAAAAGTAAAAAAATATATTAATTATAATTAAAATAGATAATAATTTTTGACTCTCTAAATGTAGAAAATTAAACTCAATTTCTACTTTAAATTTCAATAAAAATAATGTATTGAAAATATTTTTTATAAAATGACTATTTAAAATAAATAAAAAAATATAGTTGAAATAAATAATCTGTTAACTTTTTAAATTATAAGTTTATTATTAGAAATTCTAATGGTATTTGATTACATAAGTTTAAAGATCCATGAGTGGAGCCAAAAATAAAAAGTTTGTGGAGGCCAAAAATAATAGTGTAAAAATCATCTATGCTCTTCATGTTCGTATGTTTTTCATTATTTTTTCATATATATATATAGTGAGAAAATCTCTAAATGACTCATGAGAAAGAGAAAAAAAAATATATATATATATATATATATATATATATATATATATATATATTGCTATTTTATTGTTTACCCTAGGAAAATAATAAGGTTAGAACTTTTGGTTTTACAATCTTGATGTATTTATTTTTAATAATTACTATAATAATCACCAACTAAATGTTATCTTGTAAAATGAAATTTTAGTTATTTAATTATTTATCAGACTTTTATACTTATAAAATAATAAGTGGAGTTAATTATCAAGATAATGTCAAAATAAAAAATAATTCAGAAAATAATGTTTTTTTGAGAATTATTTACATACTGTAATATGGTTTTTGGGTAAGTTGTTCATACGGTTTCTCAACTTAGCATTACCCCACAACAAATATTTTTAATTTTAATTTATGCCAATAAAATATCTAAACTTTAATTCATATAAGTATCGATTTTTACATATTTACAGTTATATTTGATGACTAGTTATTATATCATCATCTAAGTGGAATACACAATTTTTTTTTAAAATAATTGTGTTTAAATGAATTTTTTTTTTTGCTTAAGTCAGTTTGATAGAATAATGAGACAATATAATAAAATTTTAAAATTATCTTAGCACAATTCCATAAAAAAAGGAAAAAAATCATTTGAACACATTTAAAAAAGAAATGTATTTTATGTAGACGGTAATATAATATATAGTCATTAAGTGTATTTCATAAAAATAGTAATATGATATTTAATTATTAAGAATAACTTGTAAGCATATAAAAATAGGTAAACTGATATATTTGTTATATGAATTAAAGTTGTAGAATGTTAATGTTAACAGAGACAATAATTAGACTTGCTCCCGCAATGCCCCACCCCTAACGAAATGAATATTTTTATAATTTTTTTGTCATATTCCTATCCTAATTTTTTTTAACAGAGATGAAGTGGAGGTAGTATATACATCATTTGTTTTTATTAATTTTTAATTAATTAATATTTTAAAAAATAATAAAATAAATATATATCATTCAATTAAATTAAAATATTTTTTTACCTAATAATTAATTAATTAAAATAAAAAATATTTTTAATATTAAAATAAAAAAATATTTTTTTAATAAAAATCAAGGATCTGAAATTTCTGAATGATGTGGAAACAAGAATCTAAATTTTTTTCCAATAAAAAATAAAAGAAAATGTCGGAATCAGAAATAAAAAATTTCGCTCTAAATTCACTTTGTGTTAAACATATTACTTTACATGAGAGGATTTGCAAAATTTATCCTCTCATTTTTTGTGGAAAAAAAAATCACTCTTAGGTGGGCGGATGCATCGAACAAAATTCGCCCCTCTAGTCTAGTAAGCAGATTCAATGCATTACCAACAAAAGATAAAAATTATTATAAAAAAAATATTGAATTTGAATCCGCTTGCTGCAGTGGCGGATTCATCATGCATTACTTCCATCAACCAGTTTGTCCTTTCAAATATATATATGTGTGTGCCAGTTTGAGTTTTTTACTCTCAAGCCTCGAGTAGAAAATGACACAGTACATAAATTTAACTACGAGGAATAAAAGTTTAATGAACACAACAGAACAGACAATACTTAAAAATCACAGTAAAATATTTGGTATTGGCTAAAAACTATCATTTTTATTATTTTTAATCTTTGTGACGATCACTTTCTTGGCATTTGTCTTCTCTATATTGTTCTATGTTTTCTATTCTTTGGCTATAAATGTTTTTATTATTGGCTTTTTTTTTTCTGTGTTCTCCAATTCTACATTTCTGAAGGGTTTCCTTAATTGGGTTCTTTGAATTAGTATCTTTCAGTCAAGAAGCCTGAAGCTTTATTAATTAGTTGGGAAATATAAGAAAGCCTTTTTCCTAATCTAATTTATTTCTAATTCATTAAAATAAATTAGAAATATATTTAATTAATAAAATAAAAAAATCATATTAAACAACCGCAAAAAGATTCATAAGAAACAATTCACAGAGTGAATCCGGCACTGCACCACGCGGATTCAGTGCATGTCAGCCGATTTGACTCCACATTCAGTATTTTTTTCATACTCCTTTTTATAATTTTTTATCTTTTTACTGGCAATGTTTTGAATTCGGGTACTGGAGGGGCAGATTTTATTCAACATATCTGCTTAGGGGCGGTTTCTTTTTCATCAAACAACACATTTACAGCCTGTAAAAAATGATGAAATTAACTGTTTAAAACTATTTAGTTGACTTTTAAAAAACTAGAAATGTGACTATGAATTGATAGAATATTATTGGCTTAAGTAAATCGGGCTAACAAACCCAAGTTTGGCCCATTTGTAATACCCTTTGTCTTGTGGTACTAAATAGAAAAAATAAATTATTAAAAAAAAGAGAGAAACTTGAATTTTTAATTTTTTTTCCAGAATTCTTTTTTTTTCCTTCCTTGCATCGATCAGTAACAAATTGATAGAATATTAGTGGTTGGAAAAAGTCAAAACACCAAGAATTTATGATGGAGACGAATTGATACGTGTCATTAGAACATATAGATCATGTTATCTCCCCCCACAAATTCATGGTCTTTAACGCTGGTCTAATGGTTGTAGATCCCAATATCTAAAAACAACTCCAAATTATAATAGGGAAATGCTAAAAAAATATATTTAATAATTTTCAATAATAACCTCTTAATTAATGTGTTGAGAGATAAATTTTTAAAAATAATTTTTTTATTGATAACATTCTTCATTATAATAACGACTAATAAAAAGACATGAATGTTATGGACATGAACATGTGCCACTCATTGCTACGTTTCCACTCATTAATTATTGACCTAAAATGGTCATTATAAATAAGATACTTATAGATTATTTACCTCCAACCACAATTATGAATGGTGCTAATAATAAAAAGAGAAATGATACCAATATTTTTTATTTTTAGATTTTATTTAATATTTATTTTTTTAATTGGTCGGTGAAATGAGAAAATTTTAAAATTAATTTTTATTTTCTCTTATATTTTTAGATTTTTCTATTTTCTTACCAATCAATTAGAATGTAAATATTGAATCAAATAATAAAAAAAAGAAATTGCATTCATTCAAATAATTTTTATTTTATTTTTTAATATAAATGATTATATTAAAATTTTCTCATATTTAAAACTGTAATCTCATAATGAATTTCTTTCTTTTAAAAAAGAAAGAAACGAAAGTTTTCTTTTTTTTTTTAAAGAAAAGAAATCATATCCAAATAAGTTTAGTCACATGATTTTTAAAAATTTTCTTTTAATTTTTTTTTCTTTTAAAAAAAAATACACACTATATATTATTTGACATTTCTACATATTTTAATTAAAATCCACTACTGAGTGATTAAAAATTATTTGGATATGTTTTCCACAAACGTTAATGCTATGTGAATTGTCTGTTAGAAATGAAAAAACTATTAGTTGAACCAAAAACACTCTCTACGATTAGAAAATAATATATATGATAAATATAAAAACAAATATGCCTACTTCATTACTTGAGTTGTATTAACTATTCTTTTATTGCATAAAAATCATCATTCGCTACCCTAGCTACATGCACACAACTTGCAAACTTATATATTTTTTTGTATCAAATTAAAAATATACTAAAATGATAAAAATAAAAAAAATAAAAAAAATTATCTTTGCTAATAAACATTACTTGTGTTATGGGATGGATTTATAATTTATTTTTAATAGGAGAAAAATGATATAATAATGTGAATTTTAAATTATTACAATAATTTTATTCAAATACTCGTATTTTTATAATTTTATATGTTTTTTCATAATCAATAGATGCATGATAATATATATAAATTTTTTTTTTACAGTAACTAAAAGAGGTAATAAACAATATTTTAGGGGCAATGAGGGCAAGTGTCCCCATTGCCCCCATCCGTCCCTGTTTGTGATAGTTACTAGACTTGAGAGTTGAAATATATAATTACTTAAATTTTTATTTAAGAGAAGTTTTATAATTGTAAGGAAGATAAGAAAAGATAAAAAAAACTTTATTCATCATCCTTCTGGGAAAATATGTAAAAATAATATTATTTTTGGTTTTTTCACTTTTATGCTACCCCTGTTTTTATAAATTCAATATAATTACAAAAAAGTTTCCTCTTTATACAAACTCAATATTTATGACATATAAATATTATGAATTTTATAATTAATAAAGAATGTAAAATTTTAGCAGAAAGCATTACTTAGATCCTTAGTCATTTTTTTTTGTTGAATTTAGATCCTTAGTCATTTTTTTTTTGTTGAATTGTCCATAGATTAGCAGAAAATACCAAATTAATCAAGTAGGTATACAGAATCATTAGCAGGTCTAGAAAATACATGAACCATTTTTTGAAAAAAAAAAGAGTTTTGTTGTACAAATCAAATGTCTAAAGAAATTAGGGAAGTCTCAATGTGTAAGGAAACAGAAGTTCAAGGACTCGTCCAAATAATAAATCGCACAGGAACTCCATAAAAATGAGAAACAAATGAAGGGCCAAATGATACTTTTTTTTGTCAAATAATCATACTATAAAAAAAGAAAAAAAAAATCAACATCACGTAAAAAAAAAAAAAAAAGAAGAAGGCCTAGCCTAGGTATGAATGAATGTATGATGAAAGAAAACAAAAATTCTAAAATGTTTCCACATCAATTTCAATCAAAGCAATTATATGAAATTTAATTTTAAAAAATAATTAGAAAAAGAGATCCCTGAAATTCCAAAAGTGAAAGGTGATTATTCCAATCTTCTCTCCGAAACTAAAACCACAGATTTCACACGCCATGCATAAACTTCAATTTTATCTAAATTAAGCAAATTTGCAAATACCCTTTAACGGCTCATGTTTGTTTCTAAACCCACCATTTTTTTTATCAGTCTTTCATCTCTCTCGTCCTTTATAAATGGGTTTATGCCCCACCCATATCATAATACAGACACTTTTTTTTTTGTTCCTCTTCTGGTTCACTGGTTTTCCTCTCGCGTTTCTCTCATCTCATCTTCTCCTAACTATTGGGTCGGTCTTCTTCTTGGTGGTTGAGTTTCAGATGATCCGTTTTGAAACCACATTTTGTGGGTGAATCTGAAAATGCCGATGACCTGATCTGATTTAGTGAGATCGAGAGAGATCTAGAGAGAAATTGAGAGCATGGAAATCAAAAGAATCAAGGAGTTGTTACTCCTTTCGTGTAGAATCAAAAGTACCCGTGTGGCCCTTGTGGGTGGAAACCACACCGCTTCCAGGTTTTGTACTCGCTAAATCTTTTTCTTTACCTCGTTGTTTCGGTGTTTTTTCTTCACAATCTCTTGATAATCCGCCGTTTGACATCTGGGTTTTTGCCAAATTCGGCCAAAGTGTTCGTCTTTCACGTGATTGTGGATTAGAATCCACAGATTTTATAACGTTTTGTTTTTGATTGATTGAGTTGCAAAAGCAACAAAGGCCATGGAATTTGCTCGTGGGAGTCGAACCAAGGCACATAATATGATGGGGCATTTGCAGAATGAAAGCTTTGGTTTGAATTCTGATTCCCTTTTGGTGATTAACCTTCCTGATTTGCGGGTTTTGCGTATTGTATCCCGTTCGATGTTTTTAGCTATGTTTATTATTACGCTACCCTGCATTGGTTCAATTTTGAGAGAATTTTCTTCAACTTCTGATTATGATGTATCTACAGATGAGTTTGTATCTGATATGATTGATGTTCAATTATTGGATTCGTTATTGCTAGATTTGGCCAATGAGGGCCTTATCAAGAAGGGTGATAAGGCTCTCTTTGTTCGCTCTGGCATTGGTGCTATTATTGATAATTCAAGGTTGTTTAATGCCAATGATATTGATTTGGTATTGGGATCAAATCTGGGGCAAGAACTATTGTTCAATGTCAATGATGCCTCATTTGATTTTGTTTTTGCATTTGGATTTGAAGATATTGCATTCCTTGATCGCATCCTGAAAGTTGGTGGTGTTCTGATTACACAATTGGGTGACCTTCCAAGTGCTCTTCAAAAGCAATCTCATTATAAAGTTGTTTATCTTCGACGATATGGTCCAACCATTGTGGCTTCTAGAAAAACAAGTTTGACAAATGCATTGGCTTGGTCCTCAGTGAAGAAGAGACGGCTTTATGAGTTGGAATCAGAGGCCAAAAAGGCAGCACTGAATGGCTTGGAAGATGTTTTGCTTGAGCCACCGAGAAAGTTTCTATCAGAATCTAGAAGATACTTGAAGAAGTTCAAGTATCTTCCTGACTTGTTGGGGGACTCTTTAGAAGATTATCCACGTCGAGTTTTCATTGATGTGAGCTCACATGAGGGAAAAGATGGTACACTGAGATGGTTTAATGAGAACTATCCAACAAGGAATAAAAAATTTGAGACTTACACCATAGAAATGGTGCCCGATGGAGTGTCAATGGCAGTGGCACCAAGTGTTTGTGTTTCAAATTGGTTGATGAAGAATGTGAAGGAAGATGACTTTGTTGTGATGAAGGCAGAAGCCGAAATAGTTGAGGAGATGCTAAGCAGGACAATCAGTTTAGTGGACGAACTGTTTTTAGAATGTGAGAATCAGTGGCAGAATCAAGAAGGAAAGAAGAACAAGCGGTCTTATTGGGAATGCTTGGCTTTGTATGGAAGGCTGAGAGATGAGGGCATTGCCGTGCATCAATGGTGGGGTTAAGAAAAAGCGAAACTAAGAAATCCCTATGGAAGACAGCTAGAGAGACCTTTTATAGCTAGTTCTTCTTGCTGTGTCATGTCTGTTACGTGCTAGTAATGTATGTGCGACTGTTTTTCATGTGTGAAGTTTAATATCTATTAGACCCTTCTATGGATTTATCATGTTGAAGGAAACAAAGTCAAAAGTGGTTTTGTTTTTGTGTAAAATGTGTGATTTTCCCCTTAATGGGGTTGCTGTGGAGACAGATGTTGTTAGTGTTATTCCATAATTTATGAGAACAAAATCACATAATTGCTATGCGATTAATCCCTATAATGACTGTTTTTGTATTTATATTAGGGAAGCTGTTTGTTGATTTCATATGTTGTTTATTATGCTATGCTTGCGGTTATTGGTTAATGCGATATTCTTCATTCTAGATTAATTCATGCTATCGCATAAGTCTATATATAATTGAAAATGAAAATAATATTGACACCTAATATCACCTCTAAGTTGAATTGCAGTCTGACCGTACAATCCATAATTCAATTAAGGATATATTATTATTTATGGTTCTTAAAAAAATAAACATGAATATTTTTGGATTCAATTACGATTCAAGCGAAAAATCACAAATAAACTTTATGGGGTTGAATACAATATTTATTTCAAACATAAATAAGCAACAATAAGATACTGTTCTTTTCCTGGTGTTTTGCTGGCATTGCTCATCTCTTTTTCATATTCGTTGTGAAGCTTTCATGAAAAGGACATTATCATTATATTCCAAAGTGGGCAAAGAAAAATAACAATATGGCACTCTACTCATGGAAAATTTGACAAAATACAACTCGTTATATTACAGGGGTACACATTACTGTTAAGCTGAGCTCAAAACCCAGCCAATTTCATTACAAACTATTACAGCCCAAGGAGAGAGGGAAAAATCGCTTCCTCCATGTCGTAATGAGATGATTAATCCAACAGTGATGTGCTATTGTTCCCTAGATTCAATCCCAGATTCAGCTTCAGATAAGCTATAGGAATGCTCCTTGAGCAAGTAGTCACAAAGTTCCAAAAGCTGATCTGCAAGGGGAGGAATACCTGGGTTCCGACCATCGTTGTACAAGTGGGCATTGTACGTGATCTGCCACACATCGTGTCTGAACTCCTCTCGGTGCTTGTATTCCATCTTTCTTACCTTTTCCCTAATCGTTGATAGATCCATTGGGCGTTTTATTATATCCAAATAATCAGGAGCTTCCTTCTTGGATACTGGTTTTAAGAAAAGATAGGAGACTTCCAACCTATCTTTAAGGGCATCCACAATGCGTTCCAATATGTTTGCCAAGCCAACCTGCACGAAAGTATTTGTTCTAGTGAGTAGTGAAATACAAGTTTCTCTAATAATTTGAATAGAATGTATAAAACTCAGTAAACTCTCTCTATCTATTATCTATCTTTAAGGATATTATCATGGTAATATAGGATACCATAGAAGATGATAACAGAGGCAGCACAAGCACAGGAAAAATCACATGGAGGAAACAAAGTAAGAATGAGCAGAGCATATACCTCTCCACCTCTTCGACGCTTTGTCGCAGAGGCAGGTTCCGTACCATATTTCCCTAGTTCGACAACAGATCGCCTTTTAGCACCTCGATCTCTTTCTGACATCCTTCTGCTTGCCCTATAGTCTTCCAAGTAATCATCACTAATTTCAGGCTTCATCTTCTTCTTTTTCTTTTTCTTGGCTTTCTGCTGTTCATCTTCTTCCCTCTCCCTTCTGATGTCTTCTTCATATCTTCTAAACTCACTTAGCCCACATTCTAAAACACCTCCTGATTCTTCCCCATAAATCCTCCGCCGTCTCTCTTCTCTCAATCTCTCCGTATTTCTGCTCTTCTCTTCCTCTTCCCACCATCTTCTCTCCTCTCTAGCTTTCTTCTTAGCTGACTCTCCAGGAAAATGCAAAGTCTCAGGCTTCCTTTGCTTCTCTATACCTGACAATTCAGCAATTTTTTTAATTTTTCGGTACTCAAACCCAGGGCTTTGGTCCTGACTGAACTGGTCAAGATCAATGACCTCTTTAGGCTTTTTGATAACTATTTTTTTGTGAGACTGCTGTCTATCTTTTACAGCAGGTGGACGTATCACAATAGAGGGCTTATGAGAATCAATATAGTCTTTCTCTGAGTTTGCCGGTGGCCGAATTACGATGGATGGCTTATGAGATTCAATTCGGCCCCTATCAGTATCCACAGGAGGGCGTATCACAATAGTGGGCTTGTGTAGATCAACTTGCACATCTTCAGGTTTTGCCTTGTTGGATATTTTTATCTTATTAACCTTAGCAATAGGCTTGCTCCCAGCTTCCATATCAGAACTATCAAGCGGCACATCAGAACTGATCGGCCAGTTAGAACTTTGTGCTGTTCCATCCACAGGTTTATCAGGTAATTTCTCAGAGGAGCTGCATTTGAACTTAAGTGGTAGAACTTTTGCCTTCAAGCTTGATTTTTCACCTTCTGGAACTTCCACTTTAGCTGTACTTTTTGATATGGACTTTTTCTTCTGCAATTTGTGCTGGGACTTGCTTAAGGGCTCTATAGAATTTGATTTGCCAGAGGCCTTTTCCAAATCAGTAGATTCAACCTGCGTTTCAGGTTCTTCTCCATACTTGGGGCAGTTTTTATTGGTTCTCATGTGTCCAAGCTGGTTAATACAAAATGTTAACAATAAAATTCTTTTGTATCATCAAGAAAATCTATTGCTAGATTGAAAACTATTCACCTGACCACATGCTCCACAGACAAAACTCTCTCTTGATGATTTCTTCTCCTTAAAAACCTGGTTTTAAACATGAAGGCGTATTGCAGTCGTATAAGATAGCAAGACAAGAAACTCAACATAAAAGGCGTTGGCAACTTCCTCTCAAGTACAGGGATAACACAGAGTACAAAAACACATAAGGGAGTTGCTTTTTATTTATTTATTTTTTAATTTCATTGCATAACAAAAGAAGTTAATCATTGAATGATCCTAAATTATATTCAGACAAAAGTAATTTGCTTACGTAATCTTAAAAAAAAACACAAACATAACAAAGATATTTGGCTCTAAATGTGGCAACATAAATTAAGCCCAACTCAACCAATTTACTCAAACCAATTTATTAGAGAGCCAATGGATTGCCTACTCCATATTTCAGAACATCCAAAGTTCCACTTATGGTTTGGAGTATGAGGAAAAGATACACTGCAGACTGTCAAATTCAGTAAGTGTTAATAACCAACAGGTCAACTCAATATTAACCATAAGCATTCACACAATATCCAGAGAATTAAATTATTTGGCGGAAGCACACAAAATTCAAGAAAAGAAAATGTTTCATGTGGCATATTTCTCTCTTCGCAGGTAACAAATACAAGATAAAAAAATTAATCCTAATACAAAGTGAAGAGCTCAAAACTAATATACAAAGGTATAAAACATTGGAGAGAACAAAAAAGAAACTAAGAAAGGGTAGCACTGTCTAGAGAAGAACAGCAACCTAAAATCTTTTTCAGATAGCAGTGCAATATTTATTCTCCAAGACACCAGGCATATGGTCATGCCACTTCTATACCAACTGACAAGTGATTAAACTCTTCACATGTCCTTAACTATCAATGATCATTTTCGCCTAAATATGCGTGCTAACCAGTCAAAGCATATGAATTGAGACCTAGCAGGTTCTTAAAATAAAACTACACATACAAACATCTAAAGCGGGAAAGCAAGGAATTGGATCTTTTACAGCACTGATAACGTCTTGCATTAAATATTTCAAGAAATTTTCAAATAATCAAGAAAAGATACACACAAGTCTAACCAACTGAAAATAAGCGAAATCAAAAACAATAATGAAAGATGAGATAAATGATATTACTTGCCTTAAGCCCTTCACCCAATATTTTGACCTTTGCCTTAATTTGAGTAGCGCCAGAATCTGGAGTGCCAAATTTTTTTATGGTTTTCACCTTATCAGACATCTTCTTTTTAATAAACATATTTTCTACCTGCAAATTGCATACAAAATTATACAGTAACTAAAATCCACATATCTACACTCAGATGTGGGTATAAAAAAAACTTCTGGTAAGAAGCTACATACACAAAAAGGAAACTGAAAGAAAACAGTAAAAAAGAAGGTATCACATCATCCAGAAATACAATCAACATAACACACATTTATTTTACCTCTTTTGAGTCTCTAATGCTGCCATCATTTGGAAAGTAGGATCCATCAGGATGAACTTTGTTTGTTTTCTTAATACGTTCTACATTTGCAACAAGTTTTGAACTTGAACCAGGTGCAAATCCACCCTCAACCCCTGCAGTTTTTGTTTTTTTCTTCTTCTTCTGCTCAGCTTCATCATCTACAGTACAGTTACATTAGGAAACATGTCAAATACATAAACATCTCTAAATAATATTGTCATATGTACTCCATTAATTGCAGAAAGCTATATGCAGGCTAAACATTTGAATTAGTTAATAAAAAAACATACCATCCATGAGCAACCTGCATAGTTCCGCTGCCTCAGCGGCTTCATCTTCAATTTCCTCTTCTGCCTGAGCTTGTGATGGGCGTCTCCTCATTTTTAGCCCCTTGACACCATCTGCTTTGTCATGCTTGGACTCATAATTACTCTCATCCCCTTCGCATTCCTCTGCATCAAGCAAATTTTCCAAGTCTCCAGCAAAGGAATCCAGGTCACTGTTCGCTTCAGAATCACTCTCATTTTCATCACCATCAACAGCTGACAGAGACTGAACTTGACGATCCCAAATTTCTTGACACTTTTCTCTTGTCTGTTGCTGCAGCTGAAGAAAGGACATCCGTTGGCCACGTGCATACTTGCTGATTGTTGTTGGGTCAACCTTCACTCCTGATGCTGCTTGTTCACTTGAAAGCTTTCTTATCATAGCAATTCGATGCCACCTGGTCTGTTTAGCAATCTGTTCCTCAGGAACATTGAACTTGAGAAGAACCTGGAAATAATAGGATAATTGAATAATTACCTCACCATTATACTTCATCATCATCTATTTATCATGTATGGCTACAATTAGCTTATATTTATGCTAATATATAGAACTCATACAGTTTTGGTATTAAGGTTAAGAGGAAAACGGATTTTTAGTTATGAAGGCATATAAAAGGAAAGATAATGCTCTGCTGCATAAATTGCATTCAGAAAACAAGCAAATCGTACCATAAGGACTTTGTTAAAAGAAAAAAAGGCATCATAAGGACAGAAAGATAACTAGAATGGTTATCAGTGCTTAACTTTGTTCGGAAGGATGGGAAATTGGGATGAGGGAGTTGCAGCAATTCAATTGAACCTTTCAAGATATCAGTGTGATGAGGCTTACCTACAGACTAGCATACTTGAGTGCCAGGCGATCACCTTTCATTTTTGAGTTCAGTAGCTATATGTACATATGCTTTTACTGATGAAATAAAATAATGATTGAGGTGCATGTAAAGTACTTATATGCCTCTTAAGTAACTGCTACAGACAAGGACAGGACCGCGTTCCTTTCATTGACACTTAAACTTAGTTTGGATGAAGAGATGAGGAGGAATAGGAAGGAATAATTCTAAGAAATAAGACATTTTTTCTTATTTAGGAGTTTGATGAAGATGGAGAAAGGATAAGAAGACATAATATATCCTAACAAATTTCACTTTAATTCATTCTAAAATTGAGGGAACATGAGTTATCCTTCCTGCACAGTTGAAAACATTTTTTAAACAATACTAGTTTAACCCATTATTTAAAAATTATTCTTATCGCCTGAAGCATCCAAACATAGATTTGGTAATCCCTCATTTCTTTTCTTTCTTATCCATTCAATTAATTATTATCCTATTCTTTCAAATCCCTCTAGAACTCCCAGAGTGTTCAGTTCAACAATTATATTAGATGCTCCCTTGCTTCCCTTACACAAAAGAAAAGGAAAAGAAAAAAAAGGGAAATATATATTATAGGCTGGACAACAATTCTATTCCATGTACTATAATAATTTGCATTTTTGGGTAATTCAACAGATTTTAAGACAACTAATTCACCTTTTTTTTTTCCACATTTCGCACAAAGCTTATTCATCTCAAGCAAATAAATAAGATGAATAAAAAAACACAGATTTTTTTTTCCAAGAGAACCAACAGACCTCTCTTGCAGCCTCCATACTTAATCTACGAAGGTCAGCATCTGTCCCAGTAACAGTGGAACCTCCTCGACTAGCAGCTGCCTTTTTCTTCACCATTGCATTTGAGACTGGTGTCTTTGGAGCAGCACGGACATAGCTGAATCCTAGGCCCCGACCAGATGGATCACCAACTCCTGTAATTTCGAGACGCTCAATATTTTCCCTATCCTGAAAATGCAAAAATTAAAGCATAGAATAAAATATAGAGTGGAAACAAATTCTAACTTCTCCAACTAAATACCATAGCATTACAGAATATCTGACTAATCATGTTCATATAAAATATCCAGGAAAGTGTTATAAACCACCCCTGTAGAGTAAGCAGACAACATAACCAGATGGTCATGGAGCAAAACCCATACCATCTTCTGAATGTCATTTTTCTGGATCTGAGTTGGCTGACAAAATTACCTCAAAATATGTACGAATTATATTAATTAAGCAAATGCAAAAAGTCCAAATTCAAGATCTGTGCTAACCATTAAAACACGCTTTCCAGACCGCATTAGATTTCAAAATGAATAAGAGTTTTATCTGACCTGGTTTGTACAAGCAATGAAGTTACTGCTCAGGTTCCAGGGAGTGATCTGCAATTCCCTCTCTATGTGTGATGCGGCAGCAAGAGCTATTGCTTCATCAGGAAGCTGACTCATTGCAGTTGAAACACTAGTTGGCAGTGTTAGCCTTGTAATTCCCAAGTGCTTAAGTCGATACAGACCAGCTTGCATACTTTCATAGGCACATACCTAATCAAAAAAGTGGAGGATGGAACAAGGGCCAGACAAAAAGATTCTTGAAGATACAAAGCACAAGCACTTTCTCTACAGATAAGCAAAGAACACAAGAAATGTCCCTTTCATTTTTCATATTGAAAGCAGGTCTTCCTTCAGAAACCATTTCTTTATGTTTGTAGATGGGAAGAGGATGCATGTGTCCACATTCACACTATTTAAATGCATAACACTGCATTTGGCCAATCATGCAAAGCAGCTTCATGATCAAATATAAGCCATAATCCATTCAAATACAAAATTTTAAAAAATCATAGAGAACATATGGCGACCAGAGACTGCAACACAACATTATACAAAATCATCAAATATATAATCTAAATGTATGATTGATGGAAGATATAGAACATACTGTTTTAATCACCATAAAATGAAGCACTGGAAGAAAAATGAAGACAGGATGATGCAAGCCAAAAGATTATACAAACTATTCTTGCAGCATATAGCCACGTGATAGTTTTTGAAACTTATCTAAGGTTGCTTTTTCATGAAGTTTTTTTTGACAACTTCCATACCAAGTCAAATAGTTTCCTGGTAAGTTGCAGATGCATAAATTCACAGGAAACATGCAGATCCACAAGGTGAATCATTGGCTCACAAAGTAGAAGATGCATCAAGTTTTTATGTATCTCAAAAACAATGAAGATGTGCTTCTCATAAAACAGTGGCATATCTCACAAAGTATGGCCTACCTATATTTTATAAAAATATCAGAACTTGATGAATAAATCTCAACAAGAACTAATTTGTAGGCTACCCTACCTACTCTTCCTAGGAACATGTAGTCTATGCACGAAATCTGCCTAAATCCTCCCATTACTTTTGGTCACAGCCTTGCAGGAAAGAGACCAATGAAACACTACATTCATTTGTAATCTTCCCACAAATTTTATACTCCCTCTGTTCCATTTTGATAGGCTTAATTTCCTTTTTAGTCTGTCCCAAAAAGTTAGTCCACTTTCCCTTTTCATAAGTAGTTAACTTGTCAATTGTCTAAATTGTCCCTATCCAATATTTCTTATTATTAACAATTCCTATTATTCTTTATTGGAAATGGCTTCAAATTGTGTGAGGTATTTATTAAAGCAAGCTTCCATTATTTTATTGACCAATTACAGCTAGTTCCATCAATTAGAGTATATTAAGAGTATATAAGAGGTCCCACTTCATCTATTCCTTATCATATTAATGAAGGGTATATCTAGAAAAATATGGGTAAAATATATAGTTTAAACTAAATTCACTAATTCTCTTAATTTGCGAGAAAAAAAACCCAAGCCTATCATGACGGGATGGAGGGAGCATATGCTGTAGGCTTGATAAGAAAATTTAAAGTAAAAGTTGTTTAAACCACAAAATAATTTGATAAGCAAATTTAAAGTAAAAGTTGTTTAAACCACGAAATAATTTGTTATACCACCAGTTTAAGTCGGGAATTTTTGACATGTTCAGCTGAAGGTAAATGCTTCATCAGTTTAACTCCAGATTGTAAAAGTGACATTAGCAACCATTTTTTTTCCAATTATATCCTGATAGAGGAACCTGTTGAATTGTCCCTCATATTATAAGAGAATTGTACCGTTCACTAAAATATTCTGGTAAGAGATGGGGGGGTTTCCAAGGAGGGGCGCCAATTATGTAACTGGATTTTTCCTATGGAGGAATACTTTGTGCTTCTATATATATGGCTGTAATTCTTTCTTTATAATGTAGGAGACTGTCTGTGGATGTAGGCACACCTGCAGAACCACAAACTATTGGTTGCTTCTTCTTCAGTTTTCTATTCTAATATGAGTTTGAGTATGTGCAATTATGTTTATTAGGGTACCACAAACCTACCTAAAGAATTGAACTTGCTCCAAAAATGCAAGCCAAATCAGATTACATGAAATTTCAGTTATTGAATCACAAATGAACATGAAAGAAGAACCAGATATGTGCACTGTCCAGAGAGAGCAAACATCCCAATTCTATATTATTGAGTACACAAAATTAAGAAAATAAATAGGTTGCAACGTACTAAAAACTTGGCTCACCATGATATCAAATAAAACTTATTGTGATTTACTATTGAAGAAATGAATAAACAAATCAAAATAGCATGCATCTGAGTGTAAATGTGTGTGCAGTGAGAACAAGAGAGACTGGGGAGTGAAGGAAGAGAAGAGCAAATAAAAGGTAGAACTTACATTCTCTGGCAACACCAACTTCTTCAAATCCTCTTCAGATGGAAGGATGAAATCACGCTTCTTTGACCAGTACAGATGTCCATTTGCATCTTTCTGTATGTTGAACACCCACATATCACAATTAGTTAGAAGATCCAATAGCTGTAGAACAAACATGATTTTAAATATTGTCCCATATGTTATGTAATGCTGTTTTAGGGTTCCGATACGATACGAGACCAATACGCTCCTACTAATTGAAAATAGCCATGTAATACCGTTGCCTCATATATTATGAGCAATATGGACAATATAAACCGATACGAACGTTATATAACGGTTTAAAAAAATTAAATATGTTTAAATATTATTAATTCAAATTATGTATGTAAAATTTTTTTAAGACTATTTGAATGAATATATTATTTCTTTTTCCATTTTCTTAAATTCTAGAGAGATTATATTAGTTATAACATGTATAATTATTTCTATGCTTGCAATATATATATATATATATATATATATATATATATATATATACGCAATTAAATTTTTACACGTAATATATTAACTTTGGTTGCTTCAAATTAAATTATTATTAATTTAAAATATGAATATGGAATCAATCCTTATATTGATCTATTTGTTCTCCAGTCTTATTATGTATATCCATATCATCATTGAGTGAATTATATCCCAGACAAATTTATCCTATAACAGATAACATTGAGATGAACAACATTGCTCTAAGGTTATGAAGTCAATACGTTTAATGGAACACGTTCATTGTTTGACATTTTCTCATTTGAACAAAATTCTAATGATCTTCCGTGACACTTTCTGGTGGTGATTATTTAATTATGCAATATACGTATTTTTATAAATGTAATGTTTAATCTTACTTTATATTATTTAGTTATAGAGAGAAGTTTTTTAGTCATCTTTCTCTTTTTAAGAAATGTGGTTTTTTCCCTCATATTCAATAAAATATCTATTTGCCTACCAAAAAAATAAAAAAAATTATTTTATAATAAAGTTGTTTAACTAAATCATTTTATATTCAATAAAATAGTGTTTATTATGCTATTATTGTGAAAATATAATTTAATTTATATTTTTTCAATAAAATAATGTTTATTTAATATTTATTAACTCAATATATTATATATTAAAATTTGTTGTTCATTTTTTTGTTGATTTTGATGATTTTTCAAATTATTTTTTAAAATTCACGATGTCACCGTACCGGTTGATGATATAATCTAATTCGGACCGATACCGTTACACCAATTCCAATACCGATACGATATGTCGCACTAATATTTAAATCCATGAAAACAAAGCATAAAAAAATTCATCAAGCGAATATTCAAGCATGCTAGCTAAATAATAGTTATCTACAGTGAGTGCTGAAGCATACCCGCAAGACAGCACATTCCTTCAGTTTCTTCCGCAAGATGGTTTCTGAAATGTTTGGAAACTGAGCTGACAACTCATCTGCATGGATCCAAGGAATCGTGCCACTCTTTTCAGCAGCTCGAAACTCGCGGTACACATATACCAATAACCTGTTTATGATATATGCCTGAAGATTCTTAGATGCAGGAGAAAATACCTCCATGAGGGGTTCCTGCAAGGAATATGAATAAAGCCAAATTCATATTTTGATACAACAATAAATTACCAATTAGTAATAGCCTGTCCTATAATCAATTTGTACAAACTTCCAATAATCAGAAAGGAAGGAGGTTTAGAGAGTATACTAGATTAGTGCTAAAGTAGTATGATGAACGAAAAAGTATTCGGTTTGTCCTAATAATGCGGCAATCCTCTTTGTCTGTCCACACAGTTAGAGAGGATAAAAAGCTGAAAATTATGCAAAAAGAAATAAGGTGGGAAAAGCTATTGGTGACGACACCTAAAAAACTAATCTCTTATCGCATAAATATTTCTAAACACTACCTACTCTCATTTTTCAGATAGAAATGCGAACACCCATCCACTAAAAGCAGAACCAGGTGTATAAAGTACATTTAACAACTATAGAATATATGAAGACCGTTTCTAAGGCTTCTAAACAAGAATCATGAGCATAAACCGATATGCAAAATAATCATCAGCAAGCATAGAATTGATGACAAGAAATTATAAGAAATGAAATTAATATCAGTTTAACTTGTCCAATTGAAGGTAACTTTCTAGCGTTACACTAAAAAATAAATAAATAAAGCAGACCAACCTGTTGCCCGACAACAGCAATTCGATCAATGCGTCTAATGGAAAGCTTTCCCTTTGTGGAGCGAACCAACAAATAATCAGTGGAGGCTACCTTGTGAGGAAAAATGGGGGCTTTATACATGTTTGTTACAAGAGATGATTGGCTGCAACCAACTTTTATGTCTCCAAGAAAAGGAGATTTATCAGTAGGCTCTAGTGCTACAACATTCCCCAAGCAGCTGCTTCCATTGCGCAATGAGACACCAGTTTGGTCATTGGGAGTTGACTTCTGATAGTAAGTGCATAGGTTTGCACCCATTCCAATATTGCTCAATAATAAAGGTCTTTCCTCACAATACCTAAAGAAAATAGAACACATGGCCCTAATCAAATCTCATTTCCATCAACATTTACAAAGAAAAGTATAAATTAAGATTCAAAACAAGAATCCCAAAACTTCAGTGCACAGAGATTTATAATGCCTGTGCGGTGTAATCCATATGTCAAGCATAATATGAAGGCAGCCTTTAAGAGTGCAAGTTTAGTTATATAAAATCTGAACTTACTTCTAAGCTATATCAAATGAAAAGAACATAAATGTGAAAGAAGAAATCTTCTTCCAGTAAAAGGAGGAAATATGCAAGCAGATATATAAATTAAAAAATTGCAAAGAAATTAATTAAAATCAGTAACCTAATTTAGTAAAAAACTAATGTGAAGAAAAAAATGAGTTGAACATAATATATATATATATATATATATATATATATATATATATATATATATATATATATATGTAATTCTGTAGCAACCAGCATCTTATAGATGAGGATGCCAATTAATAGAGAGAACCCAACTAGTGCTAAAATTTAATATCCAAATTATATAAGGAAGTACAAAATGACAATTTTCTGTCCAACTTAGAAAGATTTAAGCTGTTCCATATCTTCTCCATTACATAATATGGAAACAGAGAACCAAAAAGATGAGGATATAATTTGAAAGAGATCTTATCAATGGACAGAAAAAAGGTTCAATTTAGAAAAAATACTAGAAAAAAATTTCATTTAGAGGATTACTCCACCTTCTTTCAATAGATAAATGATAGATAAAGTCATGGAAAAGATAAGAAAATGCCACAGGGAGACAAATATTCAGATTATAGTAATAGATAGAGAATACAGAACAAAAAAGGGATAAGTGGAACAGAACAAAAAAGCATGTGGTACACAGCAAGTCAGCAACAACAGAATCTGACACACGTTAAAAATTGAAGGCTCCAACTAATCACTTTTCCAGCTTTACCTAAAATACAAGATGCCTCCTTGAATACTATTCTGAATATATATATATATATATAAGCCAATATGTTATCAGAAAGAAATTCTAAGTACTATTCAGTTCTCAACAACAAACATAAAATTATTTTGTTCAAAGATATTGAAGTAATGTAATTCATCTATTTCCATACCAATATATAAGTCTGTTTCAGATTAAGGTTTCCTGTCCATAATATATCCCACGTTCTTTCTTTCGCCATAAAATCTCTTTTGCTATAAAATATGAGATCTTCCATTGCTACTGTTTTAGTGGAAATTGTGGATACAAAGGATAGTAACTATTGTATTCAAATCTAAAGCTTAATATCTCTTATATATGTATATTTCAAGTTATGTACACAGATACAAATCATAAAGCATGAAAAAGAAAGGGTAACTAAATATGTACTCTATGTTCTGTTCTGAAATTAAAACAAAGAATAGTTTTATGCAACTTACTCCATAAGGAAGATGTGACCATCTTTCACAGAAAGGTCTGATTTCTTCTTAAATGCCCCAGGAGGGCGCAAAGACTTATTCTCACCCGGAATCCTGTGTGCCCTTGGCAATAAATGAATTTTTGTTCGAACAAGATGAAGCAAGGAGTTTGGCTGAACATTTTGGGCAGCAAGAGATATATGATCTTCAAGCTCCTTCCCCAAATAAAATATCTTCACCATTTCTGAAGGCTTAAAATCTACAAATGAAAAAAAAGGAGAGAGAGAGAGGAAAAAAAATAAAAAAAGTAAGAAAAAGGCAAAGACTTTATAAATGAGAAAATTGCAATTGGCATATTATATATCATCCCCTCAAAAAGAAACCAAAAAGATAAAATACACTAAGAAAAATTAAAGTAATGGAGCTATAATAATTACATCTAGCTTTCTGGAAGTGTTAAATTGAACAGCAGTTACCGTCAGCAACTAAACAAATATGATAATGAGAGTAATGCCATTACAGTGATTAAGGATATAGATTTAAAAATCACAAGAGGAATAGAGATTACAACCTAGCTTTTTTGAAGCCTTTGCTTTAACAGAAGAGATTGTTTCCTCAGCATCCACATGTAGTTTACTTCCTTTACCTCCCAAGCTCTTCAATATGATTTTCATAGGACCTTGTGTGGGCAGCTTCTTTTGTTCTTTCACAGCCACCTCATTGTCATGGGGATACCATAAAGCTTTTGGTCTATGAAAATTAGCTAAATCTTTACTGCAAAATATCAATTCAAACAGACAATTACAAAATGTAAAAACAACATTGTGAGGTGAAATTAACATCATAAAAGCAATATATGAAGCAATCTTTACTATATGCAGCAATACAAAAGACCACTGCTACAGAAAATAAATTACTCAGTCTTACTTGCTCAACTTCAACTTCATTGTCTGCAGCTTAATAGCAGGCGCTGAATTATGAACTTTGGTACCATAAACACTTCGTTTGCTAGAATTTGATTGCAACTGCTGAGAAATTTTCCTGTTCATATAGAACTTGTCATTGGCAATATTGAATTGCCAACCAGACTCATATCCATGACCAGATACTTCAAATGAAACCCTAGGCTTTAGAGATCGAGTTATAATCATTGCACCTGCGTGAAGCTGAAGACTTTTACTATCCTTGTTATCCAAAACTTCAAAAAGCATCTGCTCATCCTGAAGATCAAAAATTAGCTTAGGCTTCGTAGCAATTTCATGTGTTTCCCAGATTATATCATTTAACCAAGATCCTTCCATAATGTCTCTATTTTGCAATGTGAGTTTGCTGAAACGCCTGACAGCATCACTTTGAAAAGTCTCCATGTCATCACTGTCCCTTATACGGTCAGCATGAAAATTCTTTTCCACTTCTAACTGAGATTCTAACCTCAAAAGTTGAGGATGGCACCTCCTTTCCAGCAATGAAAGGTCTGAAGGTCCAGAAGAATCCACAGAGCCAAATGACTCCACAAGAACAGGAGAGCTATGCAGAAAAAAATTATGATCTTTCTCATCTAGCGGCACAGGAAGCTCTGAATGAAGATTTTGTGGCTGACTCCCTTGTTCTGTCTTTTTAATAAATGAATCCCCAAAGTCAGGTCCAGATAATTCGCAACTCTCAATAGAATTGCTACTAACAGCAGGAGAACCGTCCCAAAGAATTCTATCTTCCCAATCTTGCTGATCAAGTGGGTAGAATTCTGAACGCAAAGGTGACTGGCATTCTGTGGAAAGATTTACTGACAAATTCTTGTTCATTGGTTCCGAACTAATACAAGAGCTTCTCTGTTCCTCATTTTGGACAGAACCTTCCATAACGCCAAATTTTCCTGATTCTGACTCATCATCAACAACTGAGATGTCATATTGACTTGCATGTGACTGCAGCTTAAACACCTGACCCGAGCCCTTTAAAAATGCTTCTTCATCATCTTCAACAATATCAGAAATATCCATAGATTTATACTTCTCTGAAATTGAAGTAAAAATGGCAGATTATAAAACATGCATCAGCAAAACACAATCACACATATAGTTAATAGAAATAATATTTGATTCCCTTCTCAAGAACAAGATTACACCAAACACGAGAGACAACCCAAAATATCACTCCATTAACTGAAGCAAAATTATGAAGAGCACATTGTGCTAATGCTGATGTTCCAAAATATCATACTATTGTATATGGCCCATATATACAGTAAGTGGACAGATGTTGGAGCGGATTAAGTGAGTTGGGTATTTTATGGGCTACGGATTAAGTGAGTTGGGTACAGTATAGGGGTATTTTTGTAAAATCCTACCGTACATATTATATATATATATATAACATGTGTATTATAACTTGGTTTTTTGAAGTACCATCAATAAGAAAACCTAGCCGAGGACATAGGCACATTGACGAACCTCATTAAATCTTGTGTTCTTTGTGTTCTTGCTCTTCTTTTATATTTTCTTGTTATTTTCGTTATTTCTCAACACATACCCATCATCCATTGTGGCATTTCTATCAGAAGCTTGCAAATATTCACATTTTAGAAACATTTAAGTGTAGAATAAGACACCTCAAGAGGATGTACCTTTAAAGATGGAATATCTATGGTCTCTTTTTTTGCCTTTCTTTAAGGGTTCATGAATACCAAATATTTCAGAAAACCGTAGGATCACCATTCCATCTTCTATACACAAGACAGGCAAAGGTGTGGAACCTTTATCATCTGGCGGCTCCTCTAGAGCATCTGTTCTCTCCTGTTCAAATACAGTATGGAAATATAAAATACATAGAACATGAAAGCATCATGGAATTTATAATGCACCCAACTTCTATGCAAATTCTATTGTGAATAATCATGCAAATTTACAGATTGCCATTTTTTATCAATTGGTTAACGAAGAAAGCAGCAGTTTCCTAAGCAAACAGTGCAAAGTGCAAGCTAGGAACTATCCAATTGCGTTTTAGAATTAAGCCTTAATCACGACCTACATCAGTTGACCTACTATATAAATCCACCTCATTCCACCAAGTTTACAGCTACGTTTTGATAAAGAATGAAGGCCAATAATCCTTTCACTACTTCCATGTCATCTTAGTTCTATCATTCACTTTATATGCCCTAAAACTTTAATCTGGGGAACCTTGCATCATGGTCCATTTGTTGGTCTATAATGCACGTATCCAGACCATTCCTGAAGAACAGGAACCAAAATTAAATTACAAACTGACAGCATGACATTTACTTCTGCTCTCTATTTTGGGTGGTTTTGGGGTGTACGTGTGTGTATGTTTTATTTCTACATTTCACATTCCATGAACTTTCACAAAGACTGTAAAGTTCATCTCCAGAATCAGTAATACTGAAGAATTCTTATATAACTATGCAATGCAGAATACTAACAATGTTGAGCATACTGCAGCATTACAGAAATACTGAAGATTATACTTCAGAGTACATTCAGTAAAGTGAGGTTGAAAGCTTATCTCCTCAAATTAGTTAAAATAGTAAGTTAATAAGTAGACGAGAGGTATGAGCTCTCACATCTTTTGCTTAAATATTTTAAGATAGCATAAATTCTGGAGAAAATGTTTGAATATATTATAGTAGCATAACATAAAGCTATTTTTATGTTGTAATTGAAAAAAAAAAAAAGGATAGCAACTTTCTGGACTCATTCAAAAATTATTATAACTCAGATTTGTAAAAACAACAGCCCTTTATCATGTAATGTAACTCTTGGAATTCCAATAAAATAACATATAAAAGCAATAGAACATTTGGAACTAGAAGCAGAGGACTGTAAACTGACCTCAAAATTTTCCAAGTCAGAATCCAGATTTTCAGTTTCTAGGTTGTCAAGTTGCATGCCATCATGTGGAGATGGTTCTTCTACTGTAACTTCTGCAACATCCTGCTGAGCTGAAAAATATATGCTACACTAAATAAGATATAATACTGGAAAGCAACAGAATAATTGACACAAATAGTCAGGTCCACGCCCCCATTCTTTAAAGACTTAGAATATAAACCTTCAACGTCAAATAGCTTTTAAAACATTGTTTAAACAAGAACATATAAAAAGGTAAATTTGATAATGAGAAAACCATGATGAATAGTTCAATGGAAAATTTTGAAAAAATAAAAAAGAGTAAGTATTGGTAATTAACTAGGAAGGTATTACAGGACATTATATGCCCAATAATGAACCTGATAAGGAAATACCTTGAAGTTCCAGTCTTTTATCCACAATCACATGTTCAGTTTCAACTTCCTCTACCTCTTCCTCTTCCTCATCATAGTTTTCATCATCAAACACTGAAGTTGTAGGTGCCAATGTGGCCAGAGAAACTTCAGAAGAAAAATACTCCTTTTTAGGCAACAAATAATCCTCCTCACTAGCAGCTTGAATCTCTGGTCCCTCATATTGCTCATCAAAATCTTCATAATCAACTGCATCTTCATTCTTTGCATCATAATCTAGCATCATAAATCCATATTAAAACATAATCAGAAAATTAGCCAGAGATATATAAAGGTAAACAATAAGGCACATACCAGTTGTGCTAAAATAAACAACTAACCAGACCTTTCCCCAAGATCTTTTCACCCTTATCCTCCCCAAAATATAAGCAAAACAAAAACAAATCACTGGAAATAAATGAGATATGCAGCATAAAAAAAACAAAGAATAAATCTGAAAATTTACCAATCCTGATGGTAAAACCTCTTTAGATTAAAGCAACCCAATCAAACATGTGTAAAAAGAATCTCAAACTCATATAGTAGTCCATGAACAAATGATGAAAGTTAAAGAAATTCTTATAAGGACAGACAACTTCTGCAGTTTCAAATTCAGAGTATAGAACTTTTAAAACTATGTTGAAGCTTTAATTCTGCAGAATTCTCCTCTTTCTCTCTTTCTCAATCCCCTTCCAACTTCTTTTATTTTACCCCAAAAAAGAAACAAATAGATAAAATAAACTCTCTTTCCACGTGCGAAATAGGAAGTGGATTAGTTGTTTTATGCACAATGCTTGCTGGTGTGGAACCATTAAATATTTCTTAGAGCATTTCTATAAAAATTTGCTCTTTCTGCTATTTTTCTATTCTCTCAATTCTCTTCCCATAGAGATTCAAGAGTGAAGACATAGAATACAGCCAGTAATTGCTACTTATCTTAGGGTTTGCTCCAAAGGTCTATAAGTGCCGCAATATCATTTTTTGAAGTTCTGTTAGTATCTCTCAGTATTTTAATAGAATATATATGAACTCTAGTTTTAAAGCAGAACTAGACAAGTAATTTCTAGACCAAGCTAGCATGCTAAACTACTATAGTAACCAACCAATTTGAATTGGAACTTTCCTTTTAAAGTATATACCAGTTAACAAGAATCAAAGAATAAAATAAAAATAGTAATACAGAAATAAATTAATTAGTTAAAGAAACAAAGATACTGACAGAATACCAAAAACTGCATGAGATAGATTTTCCTGGCAGACAACATCACCTTGTTCTGCAGCATCAACAGATGTTTGTGGGGATTTCATCGACAACTGAAAGAGAATAATATGATTAGTGCCACGAGGAAACAAATACTCAAACACAAATCCGACATAACTGTGGTAGTCACTTATAACCTAAGAAATCCCCTTAAGTAACATCAGGAACCAGAAAGCTAAAATGCATAACTAAGATTGACATACATCTATATCTGTCAATGATGAGCCCAATTTGTCAGCCAATGCAGCAAGATGCTCCTTTGCGTCCTGAAAATATGCTTATTAGAATATCAAATTGGAACACTATCATACATGCAAATGAAAAAGATTCTAATTCCTGAACCAACCAACAAAATAATGGATAAAAAAACTCAACTTAAAGACACATAGACAAGGAAAAAAGAAAATTAATTAAAAAAAATGAAAAAGGGCCTATGCCTACCAACTTTTAAAATAGCTTGAA
Organism: Triadica sebifera; assembly: GCA_023653625.1. NCBI lineage: Eukaryota > Viridiplantae > Streptophyta > Magnoliopsida > Malpighiales > Euphorbiaceae > Triadica > Triadica sebifera. The sequence goes on along the minus strand of CM042898.1, from coordinate 30,509,130 downwards.
ATCCCTAAACCTCCTATTTTAAATACCAAAGCTACTCCATTTGAACTCGAAACCAAAAATTCATTAGCATAGAGGAGTACAAACAGGATTCCTCCTGTTTAAAGAAATTGATCTATGCTATTCACTTAATAACTAAGCACACATCAACACAAGATGCCAATAATGCAAGTTTCAGCAAAAATTAAAACTTTATGCTGGATAAACAAATAAACATATGCATCCTTCAATTAAACTCAGCGTAAATGCATAACTTGTATAAATTACAACTTAGCATACAATTAAGAACCAGTCCTGACTTCTTCTTTTTTTTTTTTTTTGAAAAAAAGAACCAAAGTTCTCTCTCCTTTTCATATACACCTATACTATATCCCATCAATCTTCAACTCACATAGATTGTACCAGCTTAGCTCAATCCCAATTTGTACTAGGATGTTCTTCATCATTTACAGATGCGTTGTGTAATCCATGCACATAATATGATTATTCATTTTATTTTATGTAACACAAGATGCTAAAATAGTATTAAACAAAAAAAGCAAAAGAGACAAAGAAAGATCACCTCGTCAAGGTAATCAACATCAAGATCACCAGAGTTGTCGACATTGCCAAACATAAATCCCAATAACCTGTTACCTCCACCAGGTTCCTCATATTCCTCATCATCATCTGCCAATTTAGTCAGGTACAAGATTAGAATGAATAACATGGCAAAATGGGAAAAGGGTGAAAAAAAATAATAAAGCCATTATTTTGTATTGCAAACAATATTAACACATTTTTTGTTTTTATATGCTAGAAATATCAACCTTCAGCAGGATGCAACTTTTCTTCATGGATTAGGGAGAAACGTCAAGAATCAAGGATATAAAAAATAGTAATCCAGTAATTAGGAATGACCATAAACACTAAAAAGGTAGATATTTTCTTGCTAAAACACTCCAGATTCTTGTTGGCCTTCTAAAATTAAGAGAAGAGAGCCTATACATCAGAAAGTTTTGGAATTTTCTTTTTGCAAAATATTTTTATCTATTTACATATCCAACTTACTTTTCAACTATTGTTTCTATTTCTATTCCTTTTAGCAAAATAAAATTTCAAAGCCTGAGGTGCCGATAGCAAGACATTTTGTTTGGTCACTGTTTTCCATATAGTTATTAATAATGAAATGCTGCAGATACATAGACCTAAAACACAAACTGTCTTGAGATACATATCATATTTGAAAAGAAGGGACAAATTGTCATATATTTATTCTTTGCAATTTCTTTCATCAATATTTGAAATCAATGTTTTAAATTGTGGCATTGGTCAAAGTTACAGCAGCATCCAACCAAATCAACATGAACTATGACTTTTAGAAATAAGCAAAATGACTCAAATCCATAGTTCATCAATTCTCTCAAAGTTCAAAATTGACTAAGATTTTCTGGGCATAATTAAAAAAAGAAAACCAGAAATAATAACAACTTAAAGTGACTGTATACATCATTATTACAAAAATGAAAAAGAAAATCAAATGTCCAAGAGTATAATACAGAAATATTTATGTCAAACATAATTTTCTTTATATGCACAAGCTCATATCCCTTTCTAACTTAAAAGGTAAAACTTAGCTTGGATAAGATTTCAAAGAAGTTCCACTAGTACGGTTTCTGAAGTATGACCATTACTAAAAAACTTAAGGTTCTTATAAAACAGAGCTAAAAGAAAAAGGAAAGAGAGAAAAAAAGAAGAAGAATGAGAAGAATGAAAGAAAGAGATGTGCACAATCAATGTACTCTCTCTTTTAAGTCAATGTTTGAATTTATTTATTTGGTACTCAATAAAGCTATGCAAGTCCAGAAATACTATTAGAAGGTTTTTCACATGTAATTGGAATCATTTAAACAGGAACTAAGATGCTTAATGATCATGTTCCTGTACAATGTTTACCATAAATTTGGAGTATTTTGCTGGATATTGTAGGATATTTGAAAATGAGTGTTTAAGGTAATAGAGTTCATTTGAACTTTTTTATTCAATTCAATAAGTCTTAAAACAACTGTCCTTAGACAATATGGAATGCAATTGAAGAGCATTTGCTCTATTAGTTTTGCAAAGTATAGAAATTGCGTAGATGTTGCCACTGTCTTTTATTGGTCTTTGTAGCCGAAAAGGAACAAAATTTAAGAGTAAAATTAAGTGCTCCATTCCAAGTATGAAAAAAACAGTGCCACTCGCCCACTTAAAAAGTACTGCAGTAACTGCAAAACTCTAAAAAGTCTTCAAAACAATGTTTTCACCTTTACCTTCATCACGGTCATCCTGGGAAGCACTGCCTGACTCGCAACCACTCATGGTTTTATCGTCGCCTGCAATTCCAATTATGGAAATTGAAACCCAAGCAAATAAAAACTTGACACAAAGACCAATTAAAATAGCAGTCACCTTTTGATTGCAGGAGCAGTTAAATCAAACAAAATAAAGAAAATTTCAAACTTAAAAGTGTCCAACTTTCAACTCTAAAGTTTACACAGGTAAAGAAAGTTCAAACGAACTAAAAACTTAAATTAAGAAAATTTGGACAAAATTTCTAACTTTTCTCCCTCAAATCAATATCAAATTCCTTTCAGGAAGAAATATAAATTACCACAGCACGAAAGAGGAAAATATGATAAATAAGAGTTTGAAAAAGATACGGCGATCATTAAAACCCAATTAATCACCTCAATCAAACCCTAACTTAAATCTATACAATTTTCCTCCTAACAAACCTTATAATCACAAAAAATAAGAGGTAATAAGAAAAAATCCCAAAAATAATCAAAATCCCAGAAGGAAAACAAAAATTTTAGTTAAAAAACACAAATATCTAAATTGCATGAGATGAAATTACAATTTCCAGCTAAAAAGACCGCAAAAACGACAAAAAGAAAAAAAATGCTAATAACCATCAAAATTGTTCAATTGAGCAATAGCTGTATACTCAGTGTTATGGAATGGTGAAATTGAAATTCGAGCGAATTTGAAAAATAAAAAAATGGAAGAGAGAAGAAGAGAAGAAACGATTCGGATTTCGGAAAAAAAAAAGATAATAAAAAAGAAAAGGAGGAAAGGAAAATGAAATTCGGAGGAGAATGAAGCTGTACCGGTTAAGCTAACGGAAATCCTTCGTCCTAATGCAGAAAAACGATACTCTACTACTGCAACAGCGACAACAGAATCTGTAATAGCAAAATTTGTATGAAAAAAAGAAAGAAGGAAAAGAAGAAAGAAGCGAAGTTATATATAAAGCCCCTCAGGGCCTCAACAATTCGCAAAAAGTCCCTAACGTCTTAACTAATTTAAACAATTGCCCTAATTATAAAAATGAAATAAATAATACTAAAACTCAACTATTAAAAATAGCAGCGAATAAAGTAGGTCATTGTTTAATTTCCACTGCAAATTCTTATATTTCTCTTTCATTTTGGATAATTCTTTTTTTTTTTTTTTAAAAAGTCTTTGACTCTTAATGTAATATTTTTCCCTGGACATTTATTTATTTTTAAAAAATAAATATAAAACTAAAATTGGTTGAATAATGTGATGAATATTTATAAAACAATAATGATAATTTGATCTCTACAATAATTTTTATCCTAATATGCTACAACAATATTAATAAGATCATAATAGATTCCACTTTATTTACATTTTTAGCCGAATTTCACTTCTACAGGAACTATATCTTAATCCTATTTGATAAAAATAAAATTATATATATTTTTAATTTAATTAATTGATTTATTAAATTGTATCTATTGTTGCTTTTAAATTTTGCATAATATGATAGAATTATGTAAAGTTATACAAAAATTCATTAAAAGCTTTTATAATATTTGTTTTGGATAACAAACAACACAGTATCATTAACACATCAATCATTTTTCTTTCCAAAAATATTTGAAATTGCTATTGAATATCAAAAAAATAAATTTATAATTTTTTTAATATTTTATAAAATTGTTTTATCTATTTATCTATTTATTTTTAAATATAAATTTTAAAATCCAATAAAATTAAAAATAAAAAAATTCTCTAAAAAACGAATCCTAAAATTTTTTTATAGTATTAATAGTCCAACTCAATTCTTTTCATATTAAATAAATAATTTAATTAGAATGCGACAAAAAAAATATTAAAATATTAACTTTCTGAAAAAATTCAAGAGAAAAAAGGCCATAAATGCATAAAGGTATCTTTTTTTAATTGTTTAAACAGCTGCATTGATGGAAGTCGTTGACTGGTTTAAATAATGTATTAAGCTTCAAATGAGTTTTTGTTAGCTCTGTCCATAGAACAGATACAAGGCAGCGACACGAGATCGGTCAATCAGGCGTCACAACCACAATCGCAGCTGTCGTGCTGGAATTCCTCCTTTTGTTTTTCCGGCGGATTAAAGCTCAAAAGTTTCTTTCTTTCCATATGGTTTCCGGCAAAATGATAGCATATGGATTTGGGGTTTTAAGTCTGTCTCTGTTTGTTCTTGAACAAGTTAATGAAACGGTGGATTGGATTGGAAAAACATAGGAGGAAAGATGTTAGAGAAAATGCAGAACAGTTTCTCAGAAATTCGAGCTCTTATTTATTTTTTACAATTGATAAAAGCGGTGCGAGAAACTGGAATCAATTACTCGCTTCCCACTCACCTTTCATCTCAATATGAGTGCCTGCGGTTGCATGTTGTTTTTGACTGGCTTGTTCGAGAAAGAGAAGCAAACACTATTTGTTCCTCCCCTTAATTTTGAGTTGTTTCTTCTCAAATCATATCCTGACTATTTCGGAATAGAATTGATACAGAATTTGAACAGTTGATCGGAGTTTGGAGAGAGAAGCTTAAGGCAAGGGCATCAGGTCAGTCTCTCCCTTTCTTTCCCCTCCATTGAATTTGAACACTAATCAGATTTTTTTTTTGTTTCTTAGGAGAAGAATAAGGTAATAAAGTTCTATTGTATTCTCTCTTTCTTTCTTTCTTTTTTTTTTTTTTGTAAGAAAAAGTTCTAGAATGCATGTACATATCATTCTTCTGGCAATATTAATAAGGTCAAAGACTCCATCCAGGTGTCACAAGATGATTTTTCATATTTTTCTTTAGTGTTGGTGGTGTCTAAAGCTTGAAAATATCGTTTGGTTCTTATTTGTAGATATGAGATTGTTATCTTAGTTCGATTTTACTGATTTTTTAGATCTATCAAATTCCCATTTATAGAGCAAGCGAATTAATGAGTTGGTAGAAATCAATTACGAATACATAGAGAGACAAAATAATCTTGTAAACTTGATAGTTTTGGAAGGAATCTTGAAATTAATATCTTAAAGATCAACTTTATTATGTATTTAATACATGGTCACATCCTCCCCTGACGTGGAATATGCTTCATGGACAATTAAGGTTCACAAGAAAATATATTTGGAAAATGATGCATATAAAATGCTAAATTGATGGACAAATATGATGCAATCTTACTAAAGAGAGAGTTTTGTGCACGAGGAATAGTTTGCATGAGCCTTGACAACTAACACAGGTATAATAGTGTACACAAACTCCAAGCTAGCTAGTTGTTTGATGGGATGAAAAATTATGGAATTGAAGAATCTCTAGATGAGATTATGGGAATCCAGGGGATAAATGGTGGACATTTGAATTTTGGAAATATAGGCAGGGTAGGCAATGGATGAGATATAGGATTAGTAAATGGTGGTGTTTCTACTGAAGGTGGTGGCAGAGTTGGTGATTCAGGGGGAAACACGAAATTCGTTGGAGATGCTCCTGTTGTTGCCAATGGTGATTCGGTTGGCACCAAAGGAACTCTAGGGGTTGGAGATATTGACATAGGTGGCAACGTTGGTGATTTTGGGGGAGCCAAGAAAGTTTTTGGGGTTGGTTCTGGAGGTGGACTAGGTGTTTTTGGAGCTGATTTTGGTGATAGGATAGGTGTTTCTGGAGCTTGTTCTGGAGGTAGAGCGGGTGTTTGTGGAGCTGGTTTTGATAGTGGAGATGGTGCTTTTGAAGCTGGATTTGCTGGTGGAATGGGTGCTTTTGGAGCTGAATATGGTGGTGGAATGGGTGTTTTTGGAGTCAGGGTGGGTGCTTTTGGAGTTGGAGGTGGGGTGGATGATTTTGGAACTGGATTTGGTGGTAGGGTTGGTGTTTTTGGAGTCAAGGCGGGTGCTTTTGGAGCTAGATTTGGTTGTGGGATGGGTGTCTTTGGAGTCAAGGTGGGTGCTTTTAGAGCTGGATTTGGTGGTAGAGTGGGTGTTTTTGGATTTATGGTGGGTGTTTTGGGGGCTGAACTTGGTGGTAGAGTAGGTTTTTTTGGATTAATGTTGGGTGCTTTTGGAGCTGGATTTGGTGTTTCTAGAGATGGTTTCGGTGGTAAGGCAGGTGCCAATGCATATTTAGGAGGCTCTATGGGTGGGGTAGAAGCTGGGATTGATGGCAGAGCAGGCAATTTAGGTCTAGGCAAAGGAGGCAGAGCCTTGAACTTTGGTGTTGTTGGTGATTTTTAGTAGGGTGTGAAAGAACACGCATAGCTATAGCCATATTATTACTACTAGAGCTTGAAAATGGAGAGCTGAAGAGGAAAGCTATGATCATTATATGATGGATAGAAGCCATTCTCTTATGAATACGTTTCTGTTGTGTGTAGAGAATGACCTTAATATTAGTCGTATATATAGACAAAGCTTAAAAAATATGTAAGGAGGACTTGAAGAGGAGATTAAGCATAGCTTTTAGGTATTTTATTTAGCTAGCTGCACTGAAATTGTGGCGGAAATTGCAAGTTGGTGGTGAATTATTCATGAATTTGTGTTTCTTGGTAGGTTGGGATTTCATGAAGGTATAAAAGCAGAGGACCACAGTTCTAAATGATTATTATTAACAGTATCAGATTCTTTGAAAAATATGTGAAGAGGACCTGAAGAAGATATCAAGCATATATTTGTGTATTGTATTTAGCTAGATGCACTGAAGTTACGGGAATTGGCAACTGCGTAGTGAATTTGTTTGTGTATTTGTGTTTCTTGGTAGGTTGGGTTTTCATGAAGCTGGAACATAGAGGACCACACTTCTAAATTATTGTTATGAACAGTGTCAACTTTTTTTTTTGAAAAAAAATAAAACGTGAAGAGGAGAAGAGGTTATCTAGCATAGTTTTAGGTATTTTATTTATCTAGATGCATTGAAATAACAGGAATTGGCTGTTGGGTGGTAAATTTGTTCGTGTATTTGTGTTTCTTGGTGGGTTGGGTTTTCATGAAGGTAGTACGGTAGAGGACCGCAGTTATAATTCATGTTATAAATAGTGTGAAATTCTTGTTGTGGTGACTAAGTATCTACTGCTGTCTTTATGGCAGAAATGAGAACACAAGAATTTTATTTTTTCAAAATTTTTTCTATATGTGAGTTTCGACATAGTAATAAATTCAATTTAAAACTTTAGGTAATTTATACTCTGCTAGAAGCAAAGGACATGCCGGCAAAATACCTTCAAGGGATATGGTCCTCAAACTTATCCTTGAGAAATGAATTTTAACTCTCTTTTGTCACGACTACCTTTTTGCTACTCATGAAAAATTCATTCATGTTTGGGGTAAACTGCATTAATTTTATCACCTATGCCCTTTTTTTTCAATATTTTAACTGAAAAATTAAAAAAAAAAGAAACATTTTGTCAAATCATCCTAAATGTGAAAAAGCAACCATAGAATATTTTTTTCAATCTTTTTTGAAGTAATGTTCCAAAAATTCATTTCCACTGATATAATTTGCACTAAAGAATAAAAGAAAAAGAAAAAGAAAGATTGATATAGTTATTAAAATTGGAGGGCCAATTGATTTGGTATTTTCAACTAATCATTAATTTTGATCATAAGTAAACCAAGTGCATTTGATGATGTAAAATCTCACTGCTCCAAGTTTTGAAGAGTATAACTTGCAACTACTTTTAACTACCCATTAAAATGTAACAAAATGCAGGGATAGGATAAACTCTCTTCATACACCATTAACTTAGTCCTATAGCCTGCAATTTTATTTCCTACTGTCAGGGGTAGCCTTCTTCTTCTTTCAGTCTATTTTAATCTCTCTCCTTTAATCTCTTGGTCCCCTGCTTGTACAAACTGTGGAGGTACATAAAATACTTGTACAAATTGGGCTGATGGAGATGAAATGGACTCATCATATAAGTGGGATTTGTCTCGTATGAGTGATAATGCATACATCTAATGCAGACAATAATGGTCCAAAGAGCATCAGGACTCAAAAATAGAATTTATGTTTAAATCCTCACATGTTCTTGCTGCGAGTTATATATATATATATATATATATATATATATATATATATATATATATATATATATATATATATATATAAAGTTTTCAATGGTTATGGTTCCATGGGTAATCATCGTACATTTTAGAGTTAAATAACATTAAATGTTATAGTATTAAATTATCATAATTATTGTATAATTAATTAGGATCATTAGATTTTTTATTTAACGACTGAAAATTAGTACCTATGAATGGGTAAATATATATAAGGTTTTGAATAATATTTAGTGTTAAATTACTCTGATCGGCCTGAGATTTGGTTTAATACATTATCTAACTTTTTCGTTTATTTTTTTTATTACAGATAAATAAAATATCAAATTTGTCTTTATTTTTTTATCTTAAAAAATACCAAATTTTTTTAATGTATTTTTTTTTTGGTACAAGGCGGTGGGCTAAGCCCACAAGGGAAAAGAAAAACTACCTAAAGTATGAAGTACCAACGAGATCATGTTTTAACCAAGAAAGAACCGCTGGAGGAGAGAATCATTTAGAATGAGTCCCAAAATAGCAGTGATAAGTAATGTGAGAGAGACAATTTGCAGCGAAATTTGCCTCACGATGCACATGGTGGATATTGAAACTTGAAAAGGAAGAAGCCAATAGGCGAATCTGAAAGATAATATGCTGACTATGGATATCTAAGGAGAAAGATCCTTTAATCATGTTGACAACAAGAAGATTATCGCACTCAATAATCACTAATTTGAAACCAGCTTCCAGACCTATTTGCATACCCTTAAGAACTGCTCATGCCTTTGCTCTCTGAATGGGGCAACAACCAAATTTTGAAACAAAGCCTAGTTTCCATCGGCCTCTGTAATCTCGATTCAAACCACCTCTAACTACCAATCCAGTCAAGAGATCATGAGAAGCATCACAATTAATTTAATAGGTATCCTGGTGGGGGCAATGCCAAGAAATCACTCTGACGTCTCTGGTACCCGTTGAAGAGTCATGAAGGCTGGAGAAAGTATCATTAATGAGACCAACATAGCTAATTGTTTCCTTGACTAATGGGATATTTTATTCAAAAGTAGCAGATAACTTTTTTAGTTAATAGAACAAAAATTAAGAGACTTCTTAATGTATTTCAAAAAATGGATGGACAAATTAATGTATTCAACCAAATTTTAGGGTCGAAATGATTTATCCTAATATTTTATGATTTAGAAGTGATCCAAATTTGTTATGAGTCTTTAATTATGTCAGGCTTACTTGGAAAAACATTCTTTAATTTTGATGAATAAGGAATTTGGGCAAAAGATGATAAAGTTGATTAATTATTACATTCCTAAATAATCTAGATTTTTGCATGGAAAATACTAATTTTCTTTTCACAAAAAACAGTAACAGTGTTTAAGGCTTTATTTGGCAAAATTAGTTGATAATCTAATAGCTGAAAATCTAGTAGTTGATAGTTTATCTGATTCAATTAAAAGCATTTGGTAAAACTAGCTAAAAAAATAGCTGAAAATGTAAAATAATATAAAAAATATGTTTTATATTAATCAAAAATATTATATAAAATTTATTTAAATATATAATACAAATGAATTATATAATATATATGCATCTTAAATAATATGAAATTATATTAAATATTTCATTCTAATATAATAAATAAGTTGATTTTTATTATCTAACATTCCATTATATATATATATAATTTAATAATTATATTACATATAATTTAATATTAATAATTATATTATTATTATAACATGTCATTTGATAAAAAAAACAAGGGGATAAAATAAAAAAAATCATAATATATTAGCTTTTAACCTGAAAGCTAGTTTAACTAGTTTTTTTTTTTTTGAGATTATCATATAGTTTTTTTTCCAAATAAGCTAACTTACTAAATAAATATTATTGGTTAGACTAGATTAATCTAGTTTGATGCTACCAAACAGTACCTAAGTACATTTGCTGCATTTTTTTTAATTTAGAGTTCTTGAGATTATTTGTAAAGGCATTTACTATTTTTAGTTTTGCATCTTAATAATGTTAATCTCATGGTAATTTCCATGTTTTTCTTTGTTGGCACAGGTTTTTATTTGATTCAAATGAACAGGACAAGAAAAAATAGTAAAGTAGCATTGCTTGCTTATGATAAGTGAGATACAAGAAACCAGAATAATAGTGAATGCAGAGAATATATTGAAATGAAAGATTATGAAGAGGATTAATGAACATATTATTTCAATATTATTAATTGAAATAATAAGCATCAACTTATGGTTCTAACGCTCTTATGTCTGTTAATATCCAGTCAAAATAATGAGCTCATAAAACTCGATACCTCAAGGAGAATTTGGCATTGAAGTGAGAAGTAGAGCTAAATGTCAAGGGCATAATAGAACGCTGATTTGAAAATGAATCATATTACAGTATCTTTACCATGAAAATGTTGGCTAAGTGGATATGCTTAAAAGTTAATGGAAATGTCTCCTTCAGTTTACCCATATGTCAAGGAAGACAGTATTATAGCAGATACTGATACCTAGCTGCTTGAATGTATGAAAGATTTAAAGGATGGGTGATATTTTTGGAGGTGGGGACAGAAGTCGTGAAATCTGCCCCAAACTTGTTCGTTGCCACTCCAAGCGTTGGAGAGATGTAAGCCTGTGCAGGCCGCATTCAGATATTGGATGCTTCAAATTCTCACAATTTCATATCTCAAGCTATATCAAATTGTAAGGCAAGCCCGCATCACGAGCAAACCAGTTTAGTCAGACATGAACAGTCAAATATGATTAATGATTCAAGAGACTTCAGGATATGCATCTGCTTGGGTAGGGATTTGAGATTCTCATAGTTCTCTATATTAAAGGACTTACAGATTGGGAAGCCCCTATCTTGTAGGCAGTTCAGATCTTTCTTATCAGAATGCTCTAAAGTGATTGCCTGCAGAACTGCTCTTGTTACCTTAATAACATCAACTCTTCAGACGCACAAACTGAAGCTTTCAGTTCATAACTCTCTTTCGCTCTATCATCTAAACACAAGTTGAACAAGAGTTGTTTTGCCCACACCTCTCGTCCCAATTATAGGAATCACATGTATTTTTTTTCATCATTTTCTTCATTAAGCTTTACAGTGGTTAAGGCAACAATAATAGTTCCCCTCCAATTTTTTTTAGCATTTGATCATATTCTAAATGGCAGTTTCGTTTTGGATATATTTTAGCCCTGTTTGGCACTGCATTTGGTAAAAACGCTTTTAGAGAAAATTTTTTTATTTTATTTTATTTTTAAGTTTTGAAAAATGGTTTTGGAAAGAAGCAAGTAAATAAATATTTTTTCTAAAAACAGTTAAATAGATATTTTTTTCAGAAGCAGATTTGAGAAAAACAGTTTATAAAAAATTTAAAAAATTAGTCAATTAATTCAAAAAAATTCTAAACATGTTTTTTAAACACCTAACACAAATCCCAAACACACCCAAATTGTAATGATATCATACTGAAGGAGAAAATATGCACTTGAAGTTTCACAACGTTCTTATATATACCCTTAAAGTTTTTCCTTGAACAATACTTGCTCTTCTTAACGTTATAAAAATTGCTCAATTATACCCTCAGCATTATTGTTGGAAATGAATGACGAAAAGCAGAAGCGAAAGTGGGTAAAAATATCTCTCATAGGAAAACAAGCAGAGGATGAGCACTTTGTAAGGTTGCGGGCTGCCTACCAAATTACCTTTAGGCATTTTGGGTATCGGGTCCGCCCCTCAACAGTTGAAGCCCCAAATGTTCCATCTCTTCCCCATTTGAAGTGGACCAGGCCCGTCATTTGTCAACAATTATAAAAATACCTAAATTATATGACAGATGTATATGCATAATGTATGATATTTATATAAATGATGAAATATTTGATTTTTTAAATACATAAAAGAGATTAAATTTATAATATAATATAGATTTGAATCCATAATATAATAATTGATGAAAACAACTCAATTATATTCTTATGATTTTAATTTTTTGACTGTTAATTTTTTTTAATATATATTCTAAGCTCAAGTGAAAAAAAAATCGCTATTTTAACCCGTTGATTGCTGGCCAGCACTAACCACTGCGATAAAATAGTAAATTTAAGAGGGAACACTAACAAAAATAAGGCAACTCTTTAATTAATAGTTCAACTCCCTATTCAAGCTTAATTATTGGCTTAAATAATATACAGTCCCTTTTTTTTTTGTAATGGTAGTGGGTCATACACAATTTCTTTTTAAATAAAAAAGAGTATATATTTAAAAATATTCCTGCAAATTACTATAAAATTTTTATTAAATATTTTAAATCTATAATTTTAAAAAAATAATGTCTGCTTTGATAGCCGTTCTCAAAATTTTGGAATGTAATTTTTATAAAATTAACGAATTTCATTAATAAATTCATATCAAAATTAGAAATTAACATTTATGAGAAAACTATTGATTTTTAGAGCTAATATTACAAAAATTGACAATTAAAAAAACAGTCATCTATAAAAATAAAAGAAAAAAAAAAAGAAAATTAAAAATTTTAAAGCCATAACTTCTCTTGGCTTGAATTTTCTCCATCTTTTTAGTGAGTGACGAACTTTTTCCAGTCAGGCATGATTTTCGTAGAAACTAGGTACGAGCAAACTAAGTATAGCAACAAATACGAGTATAAGTATTGCTAAACATAAACCTTTTTTTTCAAGTAAAATAATCATCATACTAATTAGTGATGGCTTCTCTTAACTGTTTCATTGTGGTCTTCTTCGTTGCCTTCTTATCATTTTCAAACGTAGATGTTGCCATAGCCGGTCGCTATCTCTTGCAACTGCCGGATTTGCCACAATTACCAGGTCTTCCAGGTTTGCCTGTGCCCAATTTGCCAAATACTGCTCTTCCACTTCCGAATTTGCAGAATCCTGCTCTTCCACTTACAGAATTGACAAAATTGCCGGATTTGACAAAACTGCCTAAATTGCCAGCGCTGGATTTGACAAAATTACCAGAGTTGCCAAAAATACCAGGTCGCTATCTCTTGCAACTGGCAAGTTTGCCACAGTTACCAAGTCTTCCAGGTTTACCAAATTCTGCTCTTCCACTTCCAGAATTGCCAAAATTACCAGGTTTGCCAGAATTATCTAAATTGTCAGGTTTGCCGGAATTGCCAGAATTACCGAAATTGTCTGGTTTGCCAGAATTGCCGAAATTGCCAGGTTTGCCAGCGCCAGATTTGACAAAATTACCAAAGTTGTCAAAAACACCAGTTCTTCCAACACCAAATTTGACAAAACTACCTAAATTGCCAAGTTTGCCTGAACTGCCTAAATTGCCAGGTTTGTCAGCTCCGGATTTGACAAATTTACCAGAGTCGCCAAAAATACCAGGTCGCTATCTCTTACAATTGGCGGGTTTGCCACAGTTACCAAATCTTCCAGGTGTACCAAATCCTACTCTTCCACTTCCAGGAGTGCCAAAATTGCCAGGTTTGCCGGAATTGCCAAAATTGCCAGGTTTGCCAGAATTGCCCAAATTGCCAGGTTTGCCAGCACCAGATTTGACAAAATTAGCAAAGTTGCCAAAAATACCGGTTCTTCCAACACCAGATTTGACAAAACTGCCAGAATTGCCGAAATTACCTGGTTTTCCAGGGCCAGATTTCACAAAATTAGCAAAGTTGCCGAAAATACCAGCTCTTCCAACACCGGATTTGACAAAACTGCCAGAATTGCCAAAAACACCAGGTTTTCCAACCCCAGATTTGAGAAAAACATCAGGATTGCCCAAAATACCTGGTTTTCCACAGTCGGATTTGTCAAAATTACCACATTTTCTAGGTTTTCCATTTCCAAAACCTACAGAGCCACAAACACCAAATAATCCAACCCCAAATTTGGCAAAATCTCCTAATTCTCCACCTCTTCTTCAACATCATTTCCCTAACTTACTAGCTAATCGACCATCTCCCTCTAATCCAAAGCCATCTCCATTTTCCAATTGACCCAAGCGCTCTAATCGCCCTAATTAAGACACCGTCTCCCACCCCATCTCGTGCTTTACCACTCAAAAACTAATCCTTTTGTGGGACTTTGTTAAAGCATGAGTTATTTATTTTTTTTGTTTACTTCACAAAACAGAGTATTAGGAATTCATGCTTTTCTTATTTTTTTGAGTATTGGAAGAGGAGGATTTTGATATATATATATAAGTGGTGAGATTTCAATCACTGCGCCCACTCCTGAAGCTTTAATTACCATTCGATAAATAAAGGCACTTTCCAATTTTTTGTATTATTTTGTCATATTCTAACAACTTGTTTGTTTCATGGTTGAAAATGGTTTAACATGGTATGATTTTGGTTGGATATATGTTTGTTTTAATTTCCAGAGACATGGTATTGTTTTTGTGTGGTTATTTTATTGTTTAAAAACTACAAAAATTATCAACTTTTCAAACCACCAAAATGGTGGTTCTTCATGTTTTAATAAAATTGTATTCCAAAATTACCCTCATTATATATTCTAAATATAAAAATGATTCTTAAACCAAAATTGCTCTAATCATATATTCTAAATATCAAAATTAAAAGATTTTTTTTAAAAATATTCCTTGGTTAGAAAAATGAAATCATTAATTTTATTGTTAAATTTGTTCATATAATATTCTTTGCTTTAAAAATTAATATCCATTTGTGGGCATTCTGGTCATGTTGATAATTTCTACAACCATACCATACTATCAAATCAAACATAAATTGTTCTAATCATAGATGTCACAGGGGCGGATCAAATTTTTCAAATTTTTCATAGATGTCATTCCTTATCTAATTATCAACTAATGTAGATGTCACAGGGGCGGATCCACATGGGGATAGTGGGGGCACTTGCCATCATTAGCTAATTAAAATTTAGAAGAGACTATATATTATATATATTTCTTGCTCCCATGTTCAAATTTATATCTGTCCCCACATATTTAATATATCATATATTTTCTTCAATTAATTAATTAATATGTAATTAATAATTAACATAATAATTTAATTAAGTTGATATATTAATATAAAATATAAAATTAAGTTTATATAATGAATTATGTGGGTTTTACTATGTTTCTTATATAATTACTAATAATTATATTTTATTTCTATATTCCTACATGTAATTGTTGACAATTATATAATTTTTATTATATTTTTTTATATAACTGCTAGCAGTTAATATTCCATACATTAATCATATAATTGCTAGCAATTATATAATTTTTATTATATTTTTCATATAATTGCTAACAGCTATATGTTATTTTTATGTTTTTTCATATAATTGTTGACATTTAAATTGTTAATAATAAATATAATATATTAAAATATAAACTAGATCCCTCAAATTAAAATTATGTCAATTGCATGGATAAAAATGTATTTAAAAGTGTAATTAAAATTTTGTTAATGTGATAGTGGAGACCACATTTTGCTCCCATTGTAATTAGTTCCTGGATTCGCTATCGGTGACATGATGGGGCTTATGAGACGGATGCACAATGAAATTGATGTAGAATAATCAAGAATAAAAAAGATGCATATCATATTTATAGTGGTTCAGTAGGCAAAAAGTGGTTCAGTCTTCTTTTGCTGCTTTCATTTCGGAAAAAAAAAATTATAAAGCCTTTCCTTCTATTATCGACTCCTTGAAAATAAATATAAAATAATCGAAATAGTAACATAGGTTAACTCTTTATAAATGAGCATAAAACACTTACCAGCCATAGAAAAAAGCACCATTATTCATGAATACTAAGATGGAAATGGAGTAAGCATATAAACTCTTTATTATGACACATGAAGCATATGTAATCAAGAAATAATAAATTGTCAGAATGTGTAAGATTAATTAATATTTTGTCGATATTAATATCTTGCCGCACAACTGCTCAAACTGTATTTTCTTAGTAAATTATTATTATTATTATTATTTTCTTTCTATTTCAAAGCAATAAAAAAAATAAAAAAAATTGTTTTTTATTCATTGAGTAAATCACATGAGCATAATCTGATTTCTATGTTTGAAAACAACTTTCGTTCCTTAAAAAATTTGTGAAAAACATGAAAGTTTGAGTTTCATTATTCTCAAGTCTTTCAATGCTATGTTGAGAATCAGGTTCCTAGTAGTATGTTCTGGCAACAAATTTATTCTCGTAGCAATAAGTCTACTAGGCACCTGTTTTTTCTCCGGTCGTTATTTACCTTTACGGGCTTAGGAGCTTATAGAATGATTTTTGAAGTGATTTTTCTGGTCGCAAATTTGGACTTTTGTTGACAAATGTCTCCATTAGTGATCCTCTTCTGGACTTTTATCATCCTATTTTCTTTCACTGTGACAGTTTGGTTATTTTTTTGTTGATTGTATGTTTGGTTATTCATCTTTCATGATTAAATGGCATGTTTTAGATCTTTTCTCTTATTCATATTAGGGTCTAAATTGATTTAATTGCATGTTTGATGGATCATTTATACAAATTAATTAATATAATAACATGATTAATTATTTTGTGCATATATATATTTTTTTATATGTATGGTCGGCATATTAATTAAGTTTTTTTCAATGCAAAACTACAAGTGTTCTCAATTTATATATTAATAGACTGAAACTAATTATGTTCGTACTGGATAGGACACCGAAGGGCAGCAAAGCAATTTTTCAAGAGTTTCAAGATAGCTGCATACCCAGTGTTCGAATTCGAAATCTCTGATTAAGCTAAAAAAGTTTCGTGTCAACTTATTTACACTCTCTTGGATAATTAAGACTATTTTAATATATAATTAAATGGATGAAAGCATGAGCAACTGCATTTTTATTTATTTTTTTTTGAAAAAACTGCATATATATTTAAGAATTATAGAAATACATAATTAATATATTTAATGAGTCAATTTTGTGACAAACTGTAAACTCTGAGGCTAACGGTTAACAATGAGATTAATTTTATAGATGCAATAGTTTTACTAAAAATTTCTAATAAATACCTTAATTTCTCACTTGAGTTTTTGGGTATCTACAGTAAGTATGCAAAGATTCATTTTCTTGTTTGAAACGACGCCCCAGATTTTGTCGTTAATGTGGTCGTTTGCATTAGCATACTTCTATTTCTAGCACACACAAATTAATAAATAACTAAAAATAAAAGTGAAACTTTTAGTCTAATTGATGATTTTAATTTTACTTTCTGTCTTGTTGATTTTTTTCTCTGTTCAAATCCGAGATTTGATCAACAGCAAGATGAATATAGCTTGTCACCAATAACCTCATAAAGAAATTGCATTTATATAGAGTTTAATAATGGATAAAATGTAGCTTTAGGGATACATAAATATAAATAATTCCATAAGAAGAACATTAATTATAATAATGAAATACATACACTCTTAACAAATTAATCAAGTAAGAACAGCAAAATCCATGCATTGACACAAACAAGTTCATAAGCAAGAGGAGATATATTTTTCAAATGCCTTATTAATTAGGGATCGCCCTAGTTAAATAGAATATCATATGTACATATATAGTTACAATTTAATTAAGACAAGGTAAAATATAAACATATGTAACCAAAAAAGAAAAAAAAAGTAGATAGAAGATTATGTATCTATCTATCCTTAGAATTCAACTGGGGTTGGAATTTCATAACCACTCAGTTCAACTACTCTAATAGCACTAAGTTAAAACTTAGTTATTGAAAAGTATATAAACTATATATAATATATATGCATAAGATTGCGCTCTTAATATGGAGCAGATTACGGAGAAGAAGAGCGCGAATATATATATTATTGGTGAAGAAGAAGAAGAAGAATGTTAATTCATCATTGATGAAGAAGAGCGTGAACCTGACATCTGTGTTGACGAACCGAAACCAGAACCTATAGAACGTTGGGATGAACTAGAACCCGAGTTCGATGGAGCAGGTTGTGGAGAATCAACTGGACTTGGGGAATTAGGCATGTTGGGTAAGTTTTGTTGTGAAGGGAAGGGAAACTTAGGGAGATTGGGCAAGTTGGGCAAGTAATTTGCAGGTAGTGGAGGCAAGGGAAACTTAGGGAGATTAGGGAAGTTAGGCAAGTCGGGCAAATTTGTTAGTGGAGGGAAAGGAAATTTAGGGAGATTAGGCAAGTTAGGAAAGTTTGGCAAGTTTGGTAGGGGAGGCAAAGGAAATGTCAAAAGATTCTGAGCCGAACCAGAACCACCGAAACGTGGCAAATTAGGGAGATTAGGCAAGTTTGGTAGCTTAGAGAGATTAGGAATATCAGGCAACTTAGGCAAGTTGGGCAAGTTTGGTAGTGGAGGTGGAAATGTCGTCAAAAGATTACGAGTAGAGCCAGAACCAGCGGAATGTGGTGGCAGGCTAGATTCAAGCTCCATCGATGGAGCAGGCTGTGGTGAATCAGCTTGATTTGGGGAATCAGGCTTGTTAGGCAAGTCGAAGGGAAATATAGGGAGATTAGGCAAGTCGGGCAAGTTTGGTAGTGGAGGCAAGAGAAAGTTAGGGAGATTAGGGATATCAGGCAAGTTAGGCAAGTCAGGAATAGGAAATGTCATAAGATTGCGAGCTGCTAATCCAACATCCATTGTCAAAGCGAGGCAAAGAGTTACACACAAAAAACTCCAATTATCCATCTTTAAATTATAAACAGAAAATGCTTACCACTAAGGAGAAATTAGATAATGAATTAAAAGGTTGTGCCCCTTTTCGAGGAGATGAATTAAGGACACCTTTGATTTATATAGTGATGGAAAAACCAAAATGAGGGGAAGAAAAACATTTTCCTTAAACTGCTCTGATACCATTAAATCTTTGTGGATTTTGATTTTTCTTAGCGAAATTTATAGTGATCTATCATTTCATTGCTATATTCAAGCAGTTAAAAATCTATTTAATTATGACTTTTTTTGGAAGAGTATTTAATTATGACTTACCCATGACAAATTATAAAATGTTTATTAATTCACCGTTTAATCTAATTTTCACTGAAAATAATAATTTTGATATATAGGTGGATTTTTGTTGGTTAATCACATGTAAAACATAATACAACCGTCATTTTACTTAATGTCAAAAAAATCAAGCATTGATTTATATCTTATAGATTATGTTGCTTATTTGAGTACATTGAAGTAAGAAATAAAATGATGTTAGGGTTAGTAACTTAACATAGTTTGCAGGTTACCGTTAAAGAATGTACAATGCTGACATTCTAGCCATGAAATTCAATGGTTTTTAGACTCTAAACCCACCTGCCAATCACTGAACAAGCTATCAAATTATGATCATGTTGCTCCTTGCAAAACTTAAAAATTTGACCTTTTTGAATTTTTTTTGTAGGACTTTTTAATGTTTTTTTATTAGCTATTTGCAGGCTATATTTTCGTGCATTGTACAACATCTTCAAAAACAGCTTTGACAAACTATTGATGCTTAAATTAATAAGGGGATTTAAAAAATAAAAAGAAAAAACTTATATATATGCAATTTGAATCGTAGTAAACTGATCGATCAACCACATGCACATAAAAATAATAAAACTGACTTTCAAAATAGATTTATATAAATTTGACAACTTATATTCTAATTCATTGACAAGTGGCATTTTCATAGCATTTTTAACAATTTAAATTTGATAAGGAAGCTTCATTTTTTTTTCATTCCCCCCTTGCTCTTCTTCTGATAAACTGAATAGTTTTTTTTTTGGATAACGTGGATTATAATTATGGATAATTAATTCTAAATGGCATACACCTTTATGATGTGAGATGGTGGAAAACAACTACTAAGTTAATTTCAAAATCTAATATTTAATTCTATCATATACATTACAGTGATGCCTTTTGGATTGTTTGTTTTTATCTTAGAATTGGATTATTTCAAGACGATGGAGTATAAATAAATAAAAAATGCAACCAAGCAGTAAAAATGAAAGAGTGAATATTTAGAGAAGTGAAAAAGGAAAAAAAAATTGCTTTTATAGTCCAAATAATATCTACGAATTACCAATAAAAACGTCAATTTTATATATCTACATGTGTATGTGTGTCTTGAATACTGGATCGGACCAAACGATTTGATAAAACAAACTGGAATAAGCCATTAGTCCGATTCTGAAGACCAATAATTATAACAAAACTGAGAAGAAAATCAGTAATTCGGTTGATGTTTATATATATAAATTTGAAAATCATACCGAACATGTTGATTTGATTGATAAAACTAAAACTAGATGTTGGTCTAATCCGTTCAGACGTAAGAACCCAAATTTATAATCAAAACGGAAAAAAAAAATTAATCGGACTAGTTAGATTTTTATTTTATAAAACCGAACTTGATGGATTTGACACCAAAAAAAATTGCCTATAAACCGGTTAATTTATAATCAGTCCATACCCGCCTGTACAATTCAAAACCATCATAGAGTTGAGTTGTGTAATAATAAGATAATCAATAGACAAGAACAAATATTTTGGTAGTTCCATCACCAAAAAGAATAACATGTATTGTATGATAAAGACTTTCCAATTTCAAAATAACCCATTTCCAAATCCAAGATTAGAATGTTGATAAGACATCATATTTGTGGTGAAGCCACTATTTTTTGGATCAAAAGGAAGAATCCTAGTGGAAGCACTATTTGGCATATAAAATGGAGGAGGAGGAGGAGGAGGAGGAGGAGGAGCAGGATTTGTAGTTTGAATCAGAAGCTGTTCAGCTTGCTTTCCCACATTCTGCTTCAGCAACTCTAAAGATGCCTTCAACTGCTCCAGCTGTGCCAAGTTAAGTTCCTCTATAGGAGATTCCCACCAGTTCTCAGCTTGATTAACTTTCATTGCTCTATCAATCTCTTGGCCTCTCTTCCTTTCCTTTTCCAGTTGGCTCTGAACCTAATATGCATCTTTCATTTTGTAGTAATTTTGACTACAAACTAAAATAAACAACTTTTCATCTAATTTCAAATTTATGAACACATCAGCATAAAAATAACCTACCATAACGGCATAAAATTATTGCCGTTGATCTATAGCAGCAGATTGACAGTCGTTATATATGCTCTCACTGTCTTATCGCAATATTTAAAATTTGAAATTGTTACTAATTAATTGTCATATAATTAATATATATGACAATATATTTACATCTGCTACCTGCTAACAGTCTATTGCATATAATTAGTACCTGAGTAAGCTGCAGATTGAGGTCACAGACCCTGGCATTACGATGAGCCTGGATAAGTTGCAGTGCACCGGAAATTTGTGGAGGGCCTCTTGACAGAAAACGTTCAACCACTGCTTCAACAGAAGGGTGGCCGAAAGAGAATATTTTCTTGCCCGGCGAGAAGACTATAACAGTGATTTGAGCACCACAAAGAGTGGCAAGTTCACTAGCTTTCTTGAAAATGCCATATCTACGTTTCGAAAAGGTTACTAAAAGATTGCTTTCCTTAGATATTCTCACCATTTCCAATTTCTGGCGACCTTTACTCTTTTGTGACATTGCGAAACTAGACACAGATTGGTGAATTCCTTACTTGGATTGGAATGGATAGATGGCAAGATTAATTATCAGAATTTATAGGGTTTTCTAGTCTTGGGGTTTCTGATTCAGAGGTGTGTCAGTATTTACTTTGTTTCTGGTGAATATTCATAGTATTCTGCTTGAATTTATTAGTATACTGTTTTGGTGGTTTTCAGAATCTGTAAAGGGCTAACATATTTGGTATAAAAATAAATAATAATGAACGAATAATAGTCTTGTTCTTTCTTTCACACCATACCCCAATTCATTGCCACTGGATGCAGAAAAGATTGGATTATTTAGTATTCTTAATTTGTTATGGAAATTGCCTATTCAACATGACTAGATTCGACGAAGAAATTGCTTGGATAGATATGCTTTGCATATATAGTCTTGCCTCTTTTATCATTTCTCGTTCTTGGATTTCCTGATAATCAATCTTCTGTAGCAGTATTACAGTTTATTTAGTTGCTTGTTAGCAAAATGTGCTAACGTCTATTAGCAAATTAAATTACATGGATATTGAAATATGGCTCAAAAAGTATTGCTTTCTATGATTCTGATTTATACTTTCTGCCTTTGTAGACCTTTTCTTTGTAGAAATTGGAAATATCATTTTGAACTGTCAATAACTAAGTTAAAAAAAATAAAAAAAAAGAAGAATTATAGTCAACTTATAAATTAATAAATAAAATAAATGGACAAATAACAAATTAGCAAATAAAATATATGAAAAATATTTCTTATATTTTTTAATTATATTATATATATAATGAAGTTTCAAAATTTTAGAGAGGCCAAGCTAATATGGTGACTCATAATTTGGCTAAAACTGTTATTTCTAATGTATCTCCTTCGAAAAATCCTCCTTCGTCCTCGGAGGCATCTCTTAATTTTGATATATGTTATATTTGGTTTAATAATATCTTTACTTTCTTTCGGAAAAAAAAATCAAATAGAACGCATGTGACTATGTAAGATAAAGTCCTGCCATGACATACAAAAAGGAAGTGCAATAATATATATACTAATTAATAAACATTAAAAATTATAAATCACAATCCTGATGAAAACCAATAAATGAAGGAAAAAAAAAAAAAAAAGAAGTCACATTATATGTAACTACATTTGCAGAATACCACTAACTGCAATAATGATATGAAAAAAACACAAATATGTAGAAGTATACCAACCGACAGATAAAGTCTTCTCCCAAGAGAATTAACATACAGAGCAATTTAGTTACTAGGCGGTGGAGAAAGGAGTGGGATGGAGGGAATATTTGGGATTGAAGGGATAGTTGGGAAAGTTGGGATTGATGGGATAGTTGGCAATGGCGGCAATGTAGGCTTTGGCAGAGATGGGTTGTTGGTAGGCAATGTGGGCTGTGGCAGAGTTGGATTAATGCTAGGCAATGGTGGCATTAATGTAGGGTTTGGCAAATTTGGCACTGAAGGTATAGGTGGCAACTGAAGAAGATGACGAGCTGCTAAACTCATATCCATGCGTGAAAATGTTAAAGCCATTAAAAGACCAAAGATCAAACACTTGAAAGATGCCATAATGAAGCTTCAATTTGATAAAACTATTAAAGCAAATGATTAAGAATGTTTGTTGTTTTTGGGATGAGAAAAGAAAGGTGAAGTTTCTGGTTTATATACAGAGGGTGAGATTATTCATTGGTTAGGGGTAGGTGATATAGTTAAGAAAAATTACGTGAGTACTTATGCTTTCTGGTTAATTAGCTCATCCAATCTCGAGTTATAATTTGTCAAATTTAGTTGTAGTTCGCTAGATATATTAAAGTCAGAAAATTCTTAAATATATATGCAAGCTTGCTAATTATAAAATTCAAAATTTTTGTGCAAAGATATTGATTTAGATTAATGGTTTCGTTTCCTTTTTGTGGTATCAATTCTGGGATTTGAGAAATTTGAAGACTTTGGAGATGGGCTAATTAATGGACATGAGAGAATCAACCAACTACTGTCTTTTTAGAAGATACTGATTGCTTTATTTTGTTTTACTTTTTACAATTCTGTTTCACCATTGATCAGGTGAGGGGTTAGGTGATATTTCTTAAAAAAAATTAATTCATGAGTTTTTTATTTTAATAATTTTAATATAATTTATAATCTTACAATTATTTTTATTAATTTAATGTTTGATATTGTAATATACAAAATAAATTTATATCTTTTAATAAATAAAACACATGAAAAATAATTAAAAAAATTTTAAATTTTTCTGTAAAAAAGTCTTTATTTTTCTTTATATAAACCACCATATACTAGTACAAAATAGTGTTATATATGTCTGTTATTTTGCATTTTATGCATCTGTCAAATAGTAGACACATATATAAGAAACACATATGATATAAATTTTATGTGTCTGTCGTTTTAACAGACGAATATAATCAATTATACGCGTCTGTCGTTTAATAATAGCAGACGCATATAATAGTTATACGCGTTTGTCGTTTATTAATAGCAGACGCGTATAACGTTGATTATAGATGATCCATGAAAAATGTCTCACTTCGTTCACAATAAAATACAATCAACATCCAATGGTTACTATAGATATACAAATATGTTAGAAGTTAGTAAAAATGTTGAGAATAAAAATTATGCAAACATGAATGTAAATATTTCTTACTTCTCGAAATCTGGTAGTAGAATGAAATGTTTATCTCTTTGTTCCTTCAAAGCTTCTATAATATATCTTTCTGCTGAGTTAGTCTCTGTGAACATCAAACGAAGCATTGTTGGACAAAGAAATCCGATAGACGATATGAAGAATGTATCGCACAAGTTATAAAGGTACCTGCATGCATGAATCACAATACATACATAAGTATTATTTTTGTATTTTTTAAATCAAGCTTATAATATTAGTAATAAATAATATAATCTTACATCATAAATATTCGAATGATCGAGACATCAAGTCATTCCATGGAGATGAGTTTAGCGATGTCTTCCATACCAACATGAATCATCTGATTATCTACTGGATACTTAAACACTGTAATATCTGCAGGAACTTCAAAAATATACCCAGTAGGCAATTTAACAATCATCTCATGCATCAACCTTATGTCACCACTCAAAGTTGCCAAAATGTTCTCATTAACTAAAGGTCCATGTTGCTTTGTAGCTGATTTTTTCGATAAATCGCTACCTTGTTTATTCTTTGGAGCCTCCTTTAATGGCTTGGATTTAAGTTCCTATCAATTAATAATAAATTATGATATATTGTGATATATTAAATGCGATAATCTATATTTTATTGTTTTATAAGTTTAGAAATTATTACCTCTCCAAGAACCACAAGATGTTGTGGCCATTAAACAAAGCTACCTTCTGCTTTCCCAACTGTAGTTAAATATTCAGTAGGCATAGGAAGTTCGGCTTCATGACAGCCAGATAATACTTCATCTATAAATACCTTGACGTGATTGGGCATGATAGGTCGATTGTGCATCATAGCATCAATAAGGGATGGATAAACCATACCCTTTGCCATAATCACCTGCTTACCTTCATTAATGGTAGCAAGTCTGCATGATGTAGGTGTCTGCAAAAACACAAAAAATCAATATTAGCTAGATTAAAGTGGAAGTGGAAGTAATAAAATTAATGTACTTTTTACCTGTAATTCTGATATTGGAAATGGTGGGTCCACAGAGTGACAACTACTGGGAGTTGGGCGAGCAAATGAAGGACCAATCTCCACCTCCATATCAGGGCCAATTTGAGAGGACTTCCTAGTTCTCTCCTCTATCATATTCTCAAGATGTGCAATATGTGCCGAGAATTTAGCAAATAATCTGGCCTCTATTTTAGTCTCAAGCGCTTCTATAACTTCAGGTGAGACGGATGTTGCTAGTTTCCTTTTTTCAGGATTACCATAAAAATTTTTGATGGTCACAACACTTCCAACACCTCTCACATGGCCAGAATGTTCGGGCTTTTCAAGTGCACATGACAATATGTCATCATGCCTCTCTGGTACCCAGCTACCTTGGGTTACTTCTACCCGTAATGTCTCCTATTCACCAGATAAACAATATGTTATAAGCAATCATAGATAAAAAAAAAATATATTCCTTGATATCATTGTTTGTTTACCAAGTTATACTTACGATTTTTGTTGCCACCTTTTCTGTCTTTTCTACTGGGATTATATAATTTCCTTCTTCTGTCTTTTTTGTTCTAGCTCTTATCCAATCTAGGCTTCGATCATATTATGATGTAACATCAGAGCTCATAGATGGTGATGATGAAAAAGAAGAGATGGGATCTTCAATAATCCATTGGGTCCTTTTCCCAGCATAGCCCACACAACCCAAGAAATGTGGATGCACATTCTTTGTTTGCTTTGCCTTCGCCTTGACACTGATTTGCTGTTAACAAAATAATGAAGATCCCATTATCAAGCATTGCATAGATGTAAATATAAATTGCATTAATCTACTTCATAATTAGTACCTCATATTCTTCAGATTCATGTGCTTGTTTAAACTCCTCTCAATCTTTCTCGGTGATGAAGTCATATAATTCCAATGGTGACTTTTGCACTGATTTATTCTTTATGTACTTAACCACCAATCGATACTTAAAATCCTTCCACCGCATTCCAACAGTTCTGGGTGCAATATTTTTCTTATCATCCGAAATGTTGAACTCTTTTTGCAAAATAATATTTTAGATTAATTAGTTTTACTTCTTTACAATCAAATTTGTTAATAGATTTGAAGGAAACTTACCTTGATATCTTCCCAAATTGTATTTTTAAGACCCTTATCGACCAGATCCCAGCTTTTTATCGTGATGTTCACATGGGAACGTGTTACAAGGCCAACGTAGGAACTTAATATATCGGCGTATGTTCCTATTGGGCGATCAAACTCATCGAAATCTATTGTGTTTTGTTCATTCCCTTGCTTCTTCAATTTTTTGCACGTGGTAGCTCCCCTAGTTTTCCTTTTTGTCATGATACTTGATGGCTCAGAATCTGGTTGTTTATTGGACATGATTTCCTGTAACATAAGCATAACAAAGAAACATGTTAGTATAATCCACAATAATAATACTTTATTTTAAAGGGAAATAAAAACAATAGATTATATGATAAAAAATAACAAAACTGGAAATTATGAGTATAAACCACATTAATCATAATACACATTTATAAATAAACTTACAAGAAACATATATGTATCAATTATTGTCCTTTTTCAATCCATATGCCTTCAGTATGATCATCGCGCATGTAACCCGATAGAAAACGGGGGAGTCTCATCAAACTGATCATATTCTTCCTCATCTACCACATCATCGATACCAACAATACGCCTCTTACCTTGAAGAACAATAGACCACTTACTATCGTCAGGGTCAATAATATAAAATACTTGTTTAGCCTGTGAAGCAAGAATGAATGGATCATCTTGATAACCTAATCGGCTAAAATCAACCAAAGTGATTCCTAACTCCTTGCAACAATTGTTCATTCCCTTGCTTCTTCAATTTTTTGCACGTGGTAGCTCCCCTAGTTTTCCTTTTTGTCATGATACTTGATGGCTCAGAATCTGGTTGTTTATTGGACATGATTTCCTGTAACATAAGCATAACAAAGAAACATGTTAGTATAATCCACAATAATAATACTTTATTTTAAAGGGAAATAAAAACAATAGATTATATGATAAAAAATAACAAAACTGGAAATTATGAGTATAAACCACATTAATCATAATACACATTTATAAATAAACTTACAAGAAACATATATGTATCAATTATTGTCCTTTTTCAATCCATATGCCTTCAGTATGATCATCGCGCATGTAATTTGAATCTAAAATATATTCCCCAACTGGCATTGGTAACCCGATAGAAAACGGGGGAGTCTCATCAAACTGATCATATTCTTCCTCATCTACCACATCATCGATACCAACAATACGCCTCTTACCTTGAAGAACAATAGACCACTTACTATCGTCAGGGTCAATAATATAAAATACTTGTTTAGCCTGTGAAACAAGAATGAATGGATCATCTTGATAACCTAATCGGCTAAAATCAACCAAAGTGATTCCTAACTCATCCACTCGAACACCGCGTCGGTTTTCAATCCATTTACATCGAAAGAGAGGAATCATAAATTTCCTGTAATCAAGCTCCCAAATGTCTTCAACTACACCATAATATGACATCGTAACATCTATTGGCATGGTATCTTTAGCACTAGAAAATTCTCGTGATGAAGCTATCAAAGTAACTCCACTGTTTTGCATTGTGCTTTTGTCATCTCGACATTTAGTGTAAAAGGTATATCTGTTGATGTCATATCCTTCATAAGACCATATATTCAACTTAGGGCCATAGGCTAACCATTTTATGGTATCAATTACATCTTCTGACACTTCTGATAACTGACACATCACTCGGTCTTTAAACCATCCAATAAAAGAACTATTATGTTCATTTGTCAACCATATTTCACATTTGGATGGATTTAGATGCCTTAAAATGGACATGTGCTCTTCTAAATATGGATGAACTTGAGTAAGGTGGTGCAACACAATGAGATGTGCTTTCTCACGCATCTGAGCACCAGGTAATACCATTTTAAATCCAATTGTTCCTTTACCTCCAAGTCTTCCCTCGTGATGAGACTTAGGAATGTCAATAGGTTCAATACCTGATAAGTAGTCTGTGCAAAATTCAATACCCTCCTCAACCGAGTAATCTTTAATAATACTACCTTCAGGTCGATATCGGTTCCTCACATACCCTTTTAAGATACCCATGAATCTCTCAAAAGGATACATATACCTTAAATACACTGGACTGCATAATTTAATCTCTCTAACAAGATGAACAACCAAATGCACCATTATGTCAAAAAAGGAAGGTGGAAAATACATTTCAAATTGACATAGAGTAACAGCAATATTGGCTTGCAACTCATCCAAATTATCTGGATCAATGACCTTACAACAAATTGCATTGAAGAAAAAACAAAGTCTTGTGATAACATTCCTCACATGATTCGGTAGTATTCCTCGAATTGCTATCGGTAACAATTGTTGCATCAAAACATGACAATCATGAGACTTCATACCTATCAACTTTAATTCTTTCATTGACACAAGAATTTTAATATTTGATGAAAATCCATATGGAACTTTAACACCATAAGACACTCACAAAAGCTTGTTTTCTCTTTTTTAGACAAAGTATAACAAGCTGGGGGAAGATATGTTCGTTTCCCTGTATTTTGAGGCGCTAACTCCATCCGTATGCCCATTTCTAACATGTCCTTTCTTACTTTGATACCATCTTTTGTTTTTCCCGGTATATTCAACAATGTCCCTATTATAGCATCACAAACATTTTTCTCCACGTGCATAACATCAATACAATGACGAACCGGTAAGTATTCCCAATATGGAAGATCCCTGAATATAGATCTCTTTTTCCAAGAACCCTTTTAAGCAAGTTTAAAAGTTTTACCAAATGCATTATCAATTTCTCTAACTCGTTCAAAAACCTCATTTCCTGTTAATGGCAAACGAGCTACTCGCATTTCGGTATATCCATTGAAAGACTTTTTCTTCTTACGATAAGGGTGATTAGGAGGGAGAAATGTTCGATGACTCTTATAAATATTTTTCTGGCTATGATTTAAACGTTGGTCCATTGTGTTATCCTCACAAATCGAACACGCTTTTGCTCCTTTCACGGTGTACCCAGATAAGTTACCATAAGCCAAAAAATCATTTATAGTGCAAAATATCATGACATGTAAGGTAAACATGATTTTATTGTATGCATCATACATCGACACACCTTCATCCCACAACAGTTTCAAATCATCAATAAGTGGTGCAAGGTAAACATCAATATAATTTCCCGATTGTTTATGCCCTGATATCAACAACGACAACATAATATACTTACGCTTCATAGTCAGCCAAGGAGGCAGATTGTAAACCGCAAGAAGAACTGGCCACTTGCTATGTTTACTACTGAGTGTGCCATGGAGGTTGATTCCATCCGTACAAAGTTCAAGCCTCAGATTCCTAACTTCACCACCAAATTCTGGGAATGTTCTATCAATTGTTCTCCATTGAGGAGAATCTGCAGGATGTCTAAGTTTTCCATCATGTTTTCTTCCTTCTGCATGCCACCTTAAGTTTTTTTGCATCTTTTGCATTTGCAAATAGGTGTTTGAATCTTGGTATTATAGGTAAATACCATAATACTTTAGCTGGAGGCCCTTTCTTATCCTCAGAAGAAACTTTCCCATGTTTGTAACGTGATGCTCCACACCTTAGACACTCATGCAAGTCCTTATATTCATTTCGATATAATACACAATCATTTAGACATGCATGTATCTTCTTATATTCCATACTCATGGGACATAACATTTTCTTAGCCTTATATGTAGATGTGGGAAGCTCATTTCCCTTCGAAAGCATGTCTTGCAACAATTCTAATAGTGTCGTGAAACTCTTATCACTCAATCCATTTTTTGCTTTCATGTTACAAACTTTAAAAATGGCTGACAATTTGTGAAATTACTGCAACCGGGATACAAAGGTTTATCAGCATCGTTTAACAATCTCTGAAGGTATTCCGGCTTTTCCACAAAATGTTCCGTATCATCTATCATCTCATCTACACGATCATTCTCTTCATCATCAATGTTATTTTCTCCTTGCTGATCAAATTCATTATTATTAGAACGTGTCCCAGTTAAAACACTCTCACCATGCCATATCCACCGCGTGTAACATTCCTTAAAACCACGCCTTATTATATGAGATTTCACTATATGAACATCTCGAAACTTTTTCATGTTCTTACAATCAACATAAGGACATACAATCATTTCTTTTGTTTCCCTTATTTGCTTTTCCTCCGCAATTCTAATAAATTCCGCAACTTCATTCAAATATTCAAATGTAGTGCGTCTACCATACATCCAACTTCGATCCATATCTAACCACACAAAAAAAGGTTCAATATATATAAGTCTTATTGTTTTTTTTAATCAAGAGAAACATTATATATAATATCCTTAAACATCTAATGATCAGTAAATCTTGAATGGGCATTGATGATTTTGAATCCATTGTTGATTGAAAATATCGATTTCATATCATTGCTAAACTGTTAATGCAACTATCTGGAAACATAATATATATATATAGTTTGAAAATTTATATACACATGAAATTCAAGTAGAAATTATGCAACCATAATGACTAAAATTAATAGAAGGTTGATGATATTAAGATGAGGAAAATATACTTTGAGTGTTCTTGTATTTCAGTAAGGAAAACTTGATGTGAGGAATGAAGCCTGGTCCGAGATCAAAATCTATCATATTATCAAGTGAGGATCAAGATTAAAATTCATAAAATGGCATTGAACACTCCCAAAATCAAAGCTGTCAACCATAATAGAGATAAGTTGCAAGCACATACAATGTGGCTACTTGTAAGAAACCAATGTTGAATGGAATCTCTCCTGTTAGCTGGTTGTAGGACAAGTCTCTATCAATAGAAGGTATATTTAGTAAAAATTCAATCAATTTCAGTTTGCTGAGTTGGATGAAGTACATACAAGACCTGGAAGGAAGTTGTGTTGCCTATATTTTGTGGAATACTCCCAGTCAAGCTGTTGTTTCTCACATCATTACAATGATAATAAGAATCAGACTAAATAGGCAAACACGTGGCAAAATGATGACTAAAATAATTAAGCACTCACAAAATCTTGAATTTGGTACTGAAAACTTACAAATAGCATAGCCCAGTTAGCTAGCACAAATCTGGAGAACATATTTTGGCTCAGGCTAAGGAGGAAAGCACAAAGATGCTCAGCAAATTCATGACACCACATGAAACATTATGACCCAAATTAGGAACCAAAAATGAAACTGATTCAGTAAATTTGCATTTTTAAGTTTAGATCAATATGGTTAATAAATATATTGATAAGGAAAATGATTCAAACTGGAGTTATTCCATGGAGATCCCAATTATAAACACTTTTACTATTTTCACCTTTTCTAAAGGACTCAACCAAGCTGAAATGATACTAATATAATTTTGATATCGCTAATGGCAGTCTAATATCTGCATTACTAATGAAAAACAAAGTATAAACTCCATAAATAATAAATGGAATGACTGATTCTCATGGACCGTGACAGAAAACCAAACAAGCCAAATTCCAGCAATGA
Organism: Triadica sebifera; assembly: GCA_023653625.1. Lineage (NCBI taxonomy): Eukaryota > Viridiplantae > Streptophyta > Magnoliopsida > Malpighiales > Euphorbiaceae > Triadica > Triadica sebifera. The sequence continues at coordinate 30,476,943 of CM042898.1, read as the reverse complement.
CAATTCTGAAAATATTGAACCTAAAAATATTCCAGCAATGACTCTCAGGGCTTGGTTCTTTTGGCTTGTAGCAAACAACCGATAAGTGAAAGACAATATCAGGGAAGAACTGAAATCAATCTTACCAACAAGAAATGAATTTTCAGATCAGCCACAGTTCTTCGAGCCCAAAAAGCTAAACAAATTGGAGTATCTACAAGCAGCAATATGTGAAACGTTGAGGCTGTATCCTGTAGTGATGTACGAGCGCAAAGAAGCTTTAGAGCCAGAGGTATTAATAAGGCATATATATATATATATATATATATATATATATATATATATATATATATATATATATTTGGTACTGAAAACTGTGAAGATATTTCTTATTAATTGAATAAAATGAGTCTTGTGATTAACTCATTTCAAAAGTTAGCTTAAAAAGGAGAATGGTCAAACTATTACAAAGAACATTTGAATTAAAACCAATGATACAGTTTCTATATGAAGCCAAATTCTAATACCACAGCTATATTATGTATTGCTTGACATACAACTATGCTAAGCTAATGCAGCTTGCTAGCAGGTTGCAAACCTATATCAGTATATTAGTATATGCTACAAATTTTTTCTCCTGAAGTTTGCAATAGCTAGGCCATTATCCGCCAATTAAATTTCCTTTATCACAACATATATATGTATGGTGGTTAGTCATGTTAAGCATGTAAAAAAAATTTTATTAGTTAATTAATATAGCTAGCTACATCATCAATTCCCTAGTTTCTTTTAGGGACATGGATTCAAGATTCTTAGTTGGATTTCAATTCTTAATATTAGTATTCTTTGACCTAAAATAAGCTTCAATGTAATGTATGGTGGTTAGTCATGTTAAGCATGTAAAAAAAATTTCATTAGTTAATTAATACAGTTAGCTACATCATCAATTCCCTAGTTTCTTTTAGGGACATGGATTCAAGATTCTTAGTTCGATTTCAATTCTTAACATTAGTATTCTTTGACCTAAAAGAAGCTTCAATGTTGAATTTTGTTATTAATACAACACATTACTTTCTCCAATATTTTATGAGGGTATCCTTAATATGGCTTGATTATGTAGAAAGGATAAGGTAAAGCTAGCAAATTCAGTGAGTATACTTTCATATATATACAAGAGCAAAAGTACTATAATTTACAACTGAACATAACTAGTGATTTTACCGAAAATAGAAGATATCTTGCATAATTGCATTCACAAATTTGGCCAAAGGGAAACAGTTGGGAGAAGAAAAAATTATAAGATAAACCATAAGAATTTTGTATTTAATCAAATCAGGAAAAGCTAGGGAGCAAAAGCAATGATGATAAAACATGAAACATTAACCATAATGACTTCGAAAAACTTGTAAAGTGATGCTAATTACTTCAAAAGAAAAAAAATTATCAAAAATCCATATCATTGAAAGCAAAACAAAGAAGCAGAAATATCCAAGTATCCAACAACCCATATCATCAAAAACCAGAAGAGTAAATAATAAAAACAAAATTAAAATTAAAATTATAAGGTTTTTAATTTTTACGTATTCTTTTCTCTTAGAATGTCAGATTGGACTCCCCCCCTCCCCACATCCCATTTAACAAGCTTGATCTGTTGATGAGACGAAATGTATGAGAGAGTTTCAAATGAGTATAATTTGTTGCAGACGATGAACATTGTGTAAAGAGACTCGTTTTTAGGTTTTTAAAAAACTTATATGCGTCTGTCTTAAATAATAACTGACGTCTATTATAACATCATATGCGTCAGTTATTATTTAAGACATACGCCTAACATTTATATGTCCGTCATTATAAATGACAGATGCATATTCTTTTATAGTTATATGCGTCTGTCATTTATAATGACAGACGCATATTCTGTTGTCTAAAGTTTAAAATGGAGGCGTGACAATTTTGTAAATATTTTACTTGTTATATGCATCTGTCATTATAAATGAAAAACGCATATAATTATTTATATGCGTCTGTTATTTATACTGACAGACGTCTAAACTTTATATGACTGACATTTGTAAATGACAGACGCATATAACAAGTAAAATATTTATAAAATTGTCACCGCATTTATTTTAAGTGTCTGCAATTTAGACAACAAATATATATAACTTTTAACTTAAATTACTTATTTTACTCGTGATATCCAAAATCCCATCGACATTGACTAAATCCGGATTGAGTTGGGTTCCACACTGTGAGGAAGGGACGGAGCTTAGTGAGCTTTTAACAAAAGTAATATTAAAATCAATGCTAGGAGACATCAAAGCTAGTGAATCCGAGATAATCACACCAAATTCAGACAAATCAGTCTTAAAATGAAAGATTACATCAGCAACCATCTTTGCATCAATGCGTTCTATTTGATATTATAGTAAAATCACAACTATTTAAGGTAAGAATAAAAATGTTACATATTAGAAAAAATAACAAAATATTAAATTCTTAAGAACCATAAAAATTTTCCCACATTAGAAAGGGAATGTATTGAGATCAAGAAATTTTTAATCAATCCAGAATAACAAGATGCTGATGCAGAACCCTAACTAACTGGTACACATGCAAAACAACTATTCATGAATCACAATTCAAAATTGAGACAGCATAATTTGATATCAAAATAGAATTTGGACGACCACAACAATTGATTCGATTGGGATAAAGTTTATAAGGTCACATAATTCTTATTAAGATATTCTATATTGGTTAGTTATAAAATATTTCTTATAATAGGTTCGGTCAATTCTTCGATCCCTTGAGGTTGATGCAATTATATAGCAGATCAATTTCTAGAGAAATCAAAATTTCGAAAGGTTAAACAGACAGACCGAAGACGCAATTGATATTTTCCTAATTGGAGGGTTTTTCATGACAAGTTCTAGCATAGAGGGATTAATTGGAAATTTGGGTGAAAGAAGGAGGAGTTCTTGAAGTTGTATTGTTAAGAGGCCAAGATCAAAATTACTTCTTTCTTTATTCTAATATTTTTCCTATTATATGGTCATTTACTTATTAGCTCTTATTTTCCTATTTCGTTTTCTATTTTTGACTTGGTCTTTAAACATAACTCTTTTATATTTTATAGATTATTCTATTGTTAATAAAATTTTATCAAATTATCAAACTTCCGAATACAACAAAGTAATAATTTTAGTAAATAACCCTGAATAATTTCTAATATAAAGTATTTGTTGGAGAGAATTTTCCTTTGAAAATTTAAGGGATATAATAAAGGCTTTACGATTGCGATAAAGTTCATTTTAAAATGACTTAATGGTAAATCCACAATTATCAAATCTGACTCTTTAGAATTTTATAATTTTAATAATATTTACACATCCTTAACTTTACGTCTACTCTTATAAAATAAATTACAATAAATTTTAGATGAATTTAATATTTATAATAGTGTTATTTCTTTATTATGTATTAATAAAATAATATGGAACAACAATATACTTGAGAGTTATATATGATCATAATCTTGAAAAGAAAACCATTTTGTAAAATTGTGTATATAATTAATTGTACAACTCTTATTCCCTTTGAGAAAAAAAAATGTAGAACTCTTATAACAAACAAATTAACAGACAATATTCTTTTAGATCAACGACAATTTATGTTTTGATTATATTGAACGTTAATTATCAACCAAAGACATTTTCTTGCCACTGCATTTTAGCGAGTTCGATTCCAATACAATGTAAAGAATTTTATATCCAGCAGATGAAAACAACCGTAATATATATAGAATTTCAGTAAAATTATGTAGTAATAATTAAGAATTTTGTGGAATTAATTATATATATAACCTGATCTAATTAGTAATTTCCATAAAAATTGGGAAAAAAAGCTGGAAATTTTTTGTTTGATTAACTCTCGTCCATCCTTTGAAGATAATTAACATATATATATATATATATATATATATATATATATATATATATATATATATATATATATATATATATCTTTGGCTACAGGTGTTTCTAAATTGACGATTCAAACCACTTACACGTCCTAAGTCATATGGTTACGGTGTACAAACTTCTGTAGTTACCATTCAAACTAGAAAAGGTATAATGTCATTTTATTGTATTTTATTTTTGGTTCTAGACTACGTTTTAATAGGACAATAACATTATTGTCAACTAGTCCTTCATAATTTTCTATAAAATCACAACTACATTTGACAACTTTTCATTGGGAGTTGGATATGTAGGTAAACTACTCTAAAACATACAAAAAATATATATATAATGATATTTTTATGTATATAACATGTTTTTATTAAATTTAACTTTTAACTTTGGATTTTTCTATAAAACTTAATTTTTTATGATTGTATTAAAAAGAATATGATTTTAGGAAACTTTAAAATGAATTATTAAATTTCAAGAATTATTGTATGGTATATATCATCGATTAAAACAAATAAAATATCTTTAATTTTGAATTATATATATATATAAAATTTCCATTAACTAGTCACCTATATTACCTACTAATAGATGCATAAATTTCATGGTCTAGACTATATATATATAAACCCAACACCAGACTTTATTTACACGTCCAAAACATAGCAAATTTATATATACCACAAACATAGACATATCTATTTAATATGGCATCTATCAATGGCTTCATCTTTGCTTTCTTTATTGCTTTATCAATATTTTCAAGCATGGATGTTAGCTTAGCAGCAAGACATCTTCTGCAATTGCCTCCTCTGCCTTCAATCCCAAATCTCCCTCAACAACCCACATTCCCCACCTTGCCTACCACTCAGCCCTCGACTCTGCCTCCACTTCCCAGCTTGCCCACCCTGCCTACCACCCCGCCTAAGCTCACTTTGCCTCCACTTCCTAGCTTGCCCACCATTCCGACCACCATCCCAAAACTCACCTTGCCTCCACTGCCTAGCTTGCCCTCAATCCCCACTATCCCAACAACCATTCCCTCCATTCCTTTCCTCTCTCCACCACCTGGAAACTAATTTTCTTAGAGGAGATTAATATATATATATATATATCATCACATTGATTCATTACTATATATATCTGGTGTACGTTTCCTTATATATTTCTCTATTGTGTGTACTATTATTGTTTGAGTATTTCATTATCATTAGTGATCTTGAATTCTTGTATTTTATTTAAAATGCAATATACACCACGTTTTAATTCCGAACATTAATTTGGTTTTAGCAATTCATTTTTTTTTTCTTTTTAATTATAAAGATGTTTTCAGAGTCTAATTATTATCAAATAGTTGAATTGATTTATATCGTAGTATAAACAGTTATAACTTATCTGAACCTTACTTCTCTCCCTCTACGGAAATTCGAAAAAAGTAAATAAAAAAAAAAGTAAGGAAAAAAAATTAATCAAACAATATTTTTTTTATATAGAAAATATTGACAAAAATATTCACGCTATGCGTGATTAATAAGGATTCTTGGTTAATTTGGTTTAGGCTTCAGAGTTTAGAGATTAGATCAATAATTGTTATATATATATATATATATATATATATATATATATATATATATATATATATATAATTGAAAAAACTGGAAGAAGAAGAAGAAAAATAAATGCAGGTTATAATATCTTGAGAATATAATCCCTTTAATAGTTTTAAAATAACTGTAAAATTACATAAAATTCAAAGAGTTGGTCTGTAGTTGCAGACCTTAATTAGTACTACACAGATCCTTTTAAAGGATTAATTTATTGTTAATTAGGAGCCGTAATACTCCTTTAAACCTCCACCTTAACATAACATCAATCCTTATATGTATTGGAGAAAATTAATAAACAGACATAGATAAGATTAGTGGATATTTAATTGGTAATTTAATTATTCTCTAAGAGGTTGTTTGTAGCGGGTGACATAAGGACTACCTCCTGCCTTCTGAGTATCTGGCTTTGTAAACGTATGACGAGCACCACCTTGAGGCTCTCTGCTCTCTGCTATACCATTGCCAGCCACACTAACCTCAATACTTGAAAATGTCAGGGCAATAAAAAGAAAAACCAAGATCATTTGCTTTGAAGAAGCCATAGATAATTAAGTAAATAAATTTAATGAATGATATAATATTGAAATTGTTAAAGAATTGAAGAGATTGATGCCCTTTTATATTGCTCGGTTAACAAGTTAATTATACCATGCAACTATATTTGGAGATGTCTAAATTTAATTACCTTCATTGAACACCATTGATTTATTTGGGGTAAGATAAATATTGTTACAGCTACAAGCGGTCATAATTTAGAGCCCTACATATAGAAAACAAATTGTAAAAATTTTCCTCAAATTTCACAAAATTTACACTTGTGGATTAATTTTTAAAGTCAACTAATCATAAAAAAAATTAAAGCCAACTATATGGATCTTAATATTTAATTTTTTTGGTCTATATATAATAATAATAATTATTATTGTTGTTATTATTATTATTATTATTATTATTATTATTATTATTAGGGGTGAAGTTCATTATAAACTTTTTTAAAATTCTTAAATTAGCCTTTTATATCTTTTATGCCCTATTTATTATTTATCGAAAAGAGCACAAATCCTCTCTTTTGTGAACAGACATCGCACTAGTATAGAAATGACTTTAATTGAAAGTTATATGTTTGTTGTGAAATATCAGACATATACAATAAATACAGTAATATTTTTGTAAATAAAAAGTATAAAATAACTATGTATATGTGTCTGTTACAATAAAAGATAGACATGTAAAATACAACTTATATTTTAGACGTGTGTCAAAATAAACAACAGTCGCATATGATAAAATGTTATATATATCTATTATAAAAATATCTGACACATAAAGTAAATGTGATAACATTTTTATAAATGTGATAAAATTTCATGGTCTATGTATCTGTCTCATTAAATATCATATGCATATTGTAATAATAATTTTGAATTAATTCAAAAATATTTTAGATTATTAATTAATTGAAAAACATTTTAAATACTAACTAGCTTCACATAAAATTTTGGGTTAATTTAAAATATTAACATAATTTTATTTTTTTCAAAATTGAATTTTGTGTGTATATATATATATATATAAGATTAAAAATTAATGTATTTAAATTTAGCAAATTAAATTAATTGAGATTATATATAAATTACAAATTTAATTAAAATAATGTAAATTAATATTTAACCAAATAATATTTAAATTAAATAGTGATATCTCCAGCTCAGCAATTCACATTCTACTAATTAAACTTCAAATAATAATTTTGTTTTTTTTTTTAATGTAAAAGTCCTGTCTATGTCTTGATCTCTCTCTCCTGTCCCTCTCTTGTATCATTAAATACAAGTTTAATTAGAATAATAAGTGTGTTTTTAAGAGATCATCAAGTTAAAATACTTAAACAAAACTTGAAAAGAATAAAACATTATAAATGAAGCTCCATTGAATCAAATCCAAAATAATATATTTAATATATGACAATTTTCCAAAGCATAGAAATTGGATCATAAAAAGCATAAAATGTTTCTTTTAATTAAGTTAAGTATACATGGTGACCGGCCACCATAATTAGCTATATAATGAGGTATATATGACCAAGCTAAAGGGCCGATGGGAAGATTACGAATAGTAGGGATTGAAGGAATATTGCTAGGCAGAGGAGGTGTGGTTGGCAAGCTTGGAAGAGATGGTTGAACAGAAGAAATATTCCTGATTCCAAAATCTCGCTCCGTTCTCCCTATTCCTCTGGAAAATTTTTTTAGATCTCTATTCCCGTACCACACAGAGATGGAGATCTTTGACTTCGTCCTGTTCTCCAGTTTTTATTAAATTTTTTATTTTTATTTTAATGTTAAAAATATATATTTTTTATTTATTTTATTTTAATTAATTAGTTAATTATATAATTTTTTAATTAAATATATATATATATATATATATATATATATATTGTGGTGGATGATGTATATATCATTTCCGCCCTATCCCTATTATAAGAATTTTCAGAATCAAAATGGAGAAAAAAATTATAAAAAAATATGTCTATCTTGAGAGTGGGATACTGTAGGGGCGGGTGCAATCACATCCCTATTGGTGGGATTTTGTAGTAGATGATATCTTGATGTTATTTGCTATTTTAAGGTTTTAAAAAGATATTCAAATCTATGTAGGTTAATTTCTTGTTAATTAGTTCACCAAGGATTCGTAACAATACTTGTTTATACAACCGAAATTCTTGATTTATGAAATAGTCATGGATTAAGGTAGGAGATCATGAGTTTAATCATTTACGTCTACAAATCTTATACCAAAAAAAAATTCTTGCTATATTAATTATAGCTGTGGCCAGCTTATAAATTATAAATCCATTATCCCCTGCGGGAATTTGGATTGTCAAAATTCGAACATTGTTTTAATTGGGTTTTAGTTCAGTTCCAAGTTTTAACAACGTATTTTGTTGAACATGTATGTTAAAATGCTTACCTATTGTTCTTTATATGAACTTGATATAGTCTATGTCTAACTAAACGTAAGAGATCAATACGCCAAGAGGCTGTTTATTTATCCTTTTTGGTTATTTTGTTGTTTTTCAGGGTTAACGTAAAATAGAAATGAAAGCAAACAGCTATATTTCGATGTTATTTCAACTTTATTTTTAAAATGATTAAATAAATTTTAATCGTAAGCTTATGTTATCGGAATATTAATATTGTTTGAAACCGAATTTGCAATAGCATCGCGTCAGGGTCGAATTTGGGTCAATTTTTGGGGGGGTTTGTAGGTCGGGCCGAATATTACCATTAAAAAAATCAAGTCATGAAAATAAATAAATAAATAAATAGATTGAAAGGGATATATATTCCATTAACTTTCTACAATTAAAAAATCAATTAAATATGGATGATGTGTGAGTTCAAAACCGCATAAATTGAGTGACTGCAAATGAATTAACCCGAAAAATCTTGAGTCGTCCAAGTAGGAGAAAACAAATCCATCTCTCCTTTACAATATTTACCACAAAGAACCTTCACCCATAAAGATCTTGGCTCCGAAATGAATCTCCAAACAAGTTTAGAAATATATGCATAAAATATATATCAGCTAAATTTTAGGCTATGCAAGCAAATGGAATAATTGGACTTGTTCATTAATTCCAGAAAGTAACATTCATTCACAAGCTTGAAGCCACGTGGAACCAGATGCTCAGCTAAACATATATCGACAATAAATATATAATTTCCTTTATAGTGTTTATCCGTGGAGAAAGAAAAGAAATATTAAACGAAGTGGACCAAGTCAAAGCATATTCTTGAGAAATATAAAGAAAATTATGAAAGAATCTGCAATACATTTGCTGTCATCCACTTTATGACAGAGCAAGGTTATGAATCCTTCAACACTGCGGACGGCCATCTCTCTCGACCTCCATGTATAAAAGGAGACCAACATCACACTTGCTGCCATCCACATTACACTTGCTGTTGTTCCTTCCCTTTTCATCTAATACTATTAAGTACTTTTTTTGAAGCCAAAAAAAAAAAGGAAAAGTTTGATTTTGTTACTTTGAGATGGCTTCAAAGATTTTTCTGATGGGGTTTCTTACCTTAACTTGCTCTCTTGCTTTGGCTGATCAAAGTCCTCTTCAAGACTTCTGTGTGGCTGACCCCAGCAATCCAGGTAATTCACTATTATATAAAGACAATTCATATAACATATTATCAGTACGTAACTAATGTAAATTTGTTGCCTTAAATTAACTATATGACAACAAAATTAGCAATAGTTTCAAATTCTATTCTTTAGTAATTACTACATGATGCTCAAAATGTTGTAATAATTTATGGTAAGCAGAAGAAGATCTGCTACCGTAGACCAATAACAACAATTTTAATATATATTTGTTACAATTTTATGTCGTTATCGTATATTTCACATGTTTTCACCAAATCATCATTAATATAAATATTAAGAGAATATAAGAATGGGTAAGTCTGATTGACATAGCTAGTAATTGTAGACTTGTTAGTGATGGGTGTTATTTTATGCTTAAATGGCAGTTGGAGTGAATGGCTTGACATGTAAGGATCCAAAGCAGGTTCAAGCAAGTGATTTCTTCTTCAGTGGGCTTCACATTGCGGGAAACACATCTAACCCTGTAGGTTCAAAGGTGACACCAGTTACAGTATCACAATTACCAGGACTAAACACACTCGGTATATCCATGGCTCGCATAGACTTTGCACCATGGGGCATCAACCCACCACACACACATCCAAGGGCTTCTGAAATCTTGACTGTTTTGGATGGCAGACTTGAAGTAGGATTTGTGACTTCTAATCCCGAGAATCGGCTTATTAAGAAAGTTCTTAATAAGGGAGACGTGTTTGTGTTCCCTGTGGGTCTCATTCATTTCCAGAGAAATGCTGGTTATGGTAATGCTGTTGCCATTGTTGGGCTCAGTAGCCAAAACCCCGGTGTTATTACCATTGCTAATGCAGTTTTCGGGTCAAATCCTGAGATTGCCGCTGATATTCTTAGCAAAGCTTTCCAGGTTGACAAGAATGTCGTTTATCAACTCCAGGCTAAGTTCTAGTCATTCTAATTGCAAAAGATCAATTCATGTTCTATTTGTTTTAGTTCCGTTCACAATGTGATTCAAGTGGTACCGTCTGCTGCATGCCTTGAGTTTTGCCTGCCGTTGTTTGTATTGATGTCATTATCAGTGAAGTAATTTGTCATCCTATCTATAGAATTTTTGCCATCCATTTTCATCAGTTCTATTGCAGCCACGTTTCATAATAGTGGATAATAATTAATAGACACAATAAAAATGATAATGGATAATAATTGATAGACACAATAAAATGATGAATAGCCTTAAAAAATCGCATCTCAAACATCAAAATTGTAAAGATTAAAATGGCATTTGGGATTTCTCAAATATTTATAATATAATTGCTTAACTAAATTGGAAATAATAGTAGAAAATATAACAGAAGTCCAATAGAACCAACACTCAAGAATTGAAACAAGACGTCCCTATGTATATAATGCATAAATCAGCTACACTCAAGAAGCAACTCAAGTGTATATATATATATATATCACACTATATATAAACAATAATTAAAAGATGTGGAGAAGTGGATAGAGTTTACAGAAAAACCAGATGTTGAATCATAAATGGTGTGGTTATTTAAGGACTAGTAGTTGATTGAGGAGCCTTGATGTCTTTAGGCAGAGTTGGTATAATGGGCAGTTCAGGCATTGGCAGCTCAGGAAAATGCGGTAATTATGGCAATTCAGGCTTGGGAAGTTCAGGAAATTTGGGCACTTCAGGCTTTGGCAACTCTGGCAATTTGGGTACTTCTGGTTTTGGCAACTCTGGAAATTTGGCCACTTCAGGTTTTGGTAACTCCGGCAATGTGGGTAGTTCAGGCTTTGGCAACTCCGGAAATTTGGGTACTTCAGGTTTTGGCAACTCTGGGAATTTGGCCACTTCAGGCTTTGGCAGTGGTGGTAGCTCTGGCAATTTAGGCTTCGGAAGCTCAGGTAACTCAGGCAATGTTGTCTCCATAAGACGTCGCACTGCCTCAACCTGGATTGTGTGGCTGCTCATCAATGACAAAGTGATCAACAGAAGAGGAATTATGCAGTATAAGACATGAAGATTAGCCATAATCCTGGAGCAGGAAAAAAAATACTAGGAATAGGCACTTGCTAAGTTTTTAGGTTTATTGGTCACTTATGTGTTAATTTTCACTTGAGCCAGGCTTTTATAGACATGAGAAGTGAAAAATAGGTACGTCGAGTGTGGGTTGATGGGAAATTTTGTATTTGGGTAGTTGAACTCCTCAACTAAAATTTATGGAAATTCTTATTGTTAATCAATTCTTCCTTACACTACTTAAGTTGGAGAAGTAATAGGATGTTAGATTGTAGTTGCCTGTTCTCGTGTAGTTTAGGCCACCACATGCACTATCAAGCTTGACATATTACTTACGGAAATTGTTGGTCTTAGAATTGATTTAACACAAAATCAAAACCAATTCGCATATAATTTTCCAAGATCGTAAAGGTGCATAATTCAATTTCAATCATATTACTAATGAATTAAAATTAAAATTCTCAACTCGAATAACTTATCTCTTTAAACAAATCCATAAAGGTATAATTGGAGAATATGATATTCTGATTTTTTTGAGAGAATTTTTTTCTTTTTCTGTAGAATTTTTCTTTCTTTCATTAATGGGATGGGAGGAGTTATATTATTTTATGTACAAAAAATTAACTCTCATATAGCCATTTTTCCACTCCCATTAAGTAACTACTACAACAATTATATATATATATATATATATATATATATATATATATATATATATATATTATTTTCATTCATTTATTTATTTCCTATCATAGGTGCAGTTAAAATCCAACAGAAATCCAATTGTATTTATTTCCTATTTTTATAATTGTTCAAAATAAGGAACGAAGTCCATGCACTTAAGTTGGATAAAAATGCAGTCAGCTTGATAGCTTTTATCCTACTATGCTTGCTGATCAATCTAATAGAGGTCAATTCCGTTCTCAAAATTAATATTCTGGAACCTTTTTAGTATATCCATCTTCACATGCAGTTAGTAATCCATCATTAGCTTTAACTTGATGCTTACCGAAGGAAAAATTCTAGCTCCACCCCCTGAGTACAAGCTTTTATGCACAAATAATCACCGTAATATGATATAATTATCAAACTCTCTTTTCTATTTTGAGCAAAATCAAATATATCGCATCAAAACATAAAAAACTTTATGGTAATTTAGCTTTTGATAAGAAGCACTATTATTTAGTAGTTAATATATACCAATTCTGATTTGTGTATCAGCATAAACTAGTAGAATAATACAAGTAGATAGCCAGCCAGAAAGTCAGAATGCAAGTTCCCAAATTGTACAAACTTTGAATTGAGACAACGAAAATTCTGTGAATCTCAACAATTTTTGTTGTTAATAACGACAGAGTAAAATTTTCTGTCATGGATGAGCGGCAGAAAAAACTTTTCATGTGGATTTGTCCACAATTGGATCGACAGGGAGTATGAAAATCAATTTTTATTCCTTTGCAAGTGTTAAAACTTGGTAAAAATCTCTCCCAAGGATAAAATAGGCAATATATTCCATATATGGGTGAAAATCCCACATTGCTTAGCATTGTCTTTTTGGTGCCTTGGGTTAGACAATAAAGATTTTTATTTTCATGTTTAACCTATCCTTCACACAACAAACAATTTATCTCTTTATCTTTTCATTTTCTTTCCTCTTGTGTATGAATGTTGGCCTCTTGTTCGCAATACATATGAATTAACAGCAAGTTATCAACAATAATAAGATCCAGCATGAGAGCATACAAAACATTGAAGGACAACGAACACTAATATATTTTTAGGTCACTTTCTAGAAAAAAAATTTCTTCCATTGAGAAAAAAATGAATGGTGTATAGCCAAATATTTTACTGGAATTGCAATTTCTGCTTTATATCATTCAACAATTAATTGAACTTAATAGCTGCAATACCCCACAAGAATATACATCATCAGATATCTTGGCTTTGATCATTGATCAATAATTTGAGCAAACGCTCTAGGTTTCTCTGTTAATAGTGTTTGTGTTGGACTTTATTAATTATTTAGGTTGCCCAAGATGAGCAAAGCCCAACCTAAGTTCTCCAATATTCTGATCAAATAAAAAGTTCTCCTAGGCAGTTAAATGGAATAAGGAGGAAACATTGGTCTCCAAGGGGGAATAGGAGAAGAGAATTGGTTTTCTCTTCAAGAGATTTTACTCCACACTAAATATAACTACTTTCACTAAAATTGAATTTGTAATAGACATTTGAGTCTTGGAAATCTGTTTATTTTTCATTCGTGATCACATACGCATCCGTAGACACGTAAGAGGCTTCCACGAATTTACTAACTTGTAAATGAGGTATTGATATATTTTTTTTCTGTTTGTATATTAAGTGCTCCAATGCAATAAGAGGATGAAAATGGCAATTGGGATTTTAAAAATATTGATAAAATATAATTACCCCAACTGAGTAGGAAATTAATGATAGTAGATTACAACAAAAGTTCAACGCAGAAGAATTGAAACAAGATGTATAATAAGTTCATATATATAGAACACAAATAAACAACTCAAGAAGCAACAGTACTCCAACTAAAGGTTAACATAATATATATAAATGATACAGAACAATGTAGAGATGCAGATGAAGTTCACCACAAAACTAAATAATGAAACATTGTGCACAGAGCAGTTACTTAAGGAGCAGAAGTTGACTAAGGTGGCTTGAGGTTCTTGAGCAGAGCTGGTATACTAGGCAATTCAGGCTTTGGCAGCTCAGGAATGTGGGGTAAAGGTGGCAATTCAGGCTTGGGAAGTTCAGGAAATTTGGGCACTTCAGGTTTTGGAAATTCCGGCAATTCAGGTTTAGGCAAGGTAGGGACTTCAGGAAATGGTGGAAGCTCAGGCAATTCAGACTTAGGAATCTCAGGAACCTCAGGCAACGGTGTCTCCAGAAGATGTTGCACTCTGCATGGACCTTGTGGCAGTTCATCAATGACAAAATGATCAGCAATAGCGAAAACATAAGGGATGAGAAGCCATTACTGGCCATAATTTGAAGTTTAATTTGTAGGAATTGCTTGGTGTGTAAGTTTGTGTTCACTACAAGAAAAGAGTAAAATAGCGACGGAAATTAGTGATGGAATTGAATCCACCGCTAATTATCTACGGATTAGCAACGGAAATACAAATGATGTTGTTTAAAAAAACTAGTGACGGTTTAGTGATGTATTAGCGACGAAATTTTGCGACAGATTCCTTCACTAGTGTCGAAAGCTAATTTTCGCGGCAATAATTGGTAATTAGATATGTGATGGTTTTGCGACGGAAAGGCTCTGTCGCTAATATTTTACTAATTTATATTTTCATCAGTTTTTAGCGACGAATATAAATATGTCACTATTTACTAAATTAGCGACGGAAAGTTTTCGTCGCTAAGCCATTAGGGTATTTAATGCTTGTTAGAGATGGACTATATCCATTGCTAAATCGATTTATTTTTTATTAATTTTTCGCGATGGAATTATTTCGTCGCTAAACGTTGAATATATTTTATGAATTTTTAGCGACGAATTTTTCGGTCGCTTAACTAAACAACTTCTCTAAATTTAGTGACGAAATGATCTGTCGCTAAATTTTGTAACGGAATAAAATAGCCAAACGGCACCATTTTTTGTGCTATATGAAAAAACCTAATCTCCCTTCCCCTTTCCCTCTCTTTGTTGAATTTTGGCAATCTCTCAATCCCACATTAGAAGTAGGAGAGAGAAGAAGAAAAAAATTAGCTTATAAAAAAAGTTTTATCCCCTCTTAACAATTCATCGCAAACAACAATACTTTACTTCTAAGATTGGTTGTATTTTTTTTCTCTCTCGTAATATTTCTTTGAAATAGTGGAATATAATTTTAGTAGTGTCCGAAGACGTAGACATAATTAGACGAATCTCGTTAGATTTTGGGGTTCTCTTTATTTTCTATTTAATAGCTATTGTTGGGTAATTTATTTGGTGATATATTGTGATTTAAATTATCTGAGAAAAAATCTTTCACAAAAAATCTAAGAGTCTAAAGAATTTACTTTTTAAGAGAGATTATTTGTGACTCTACCAACTACCTGAAAATTTTTCTTTGGCTTAATTTTTGGCACAATTATTCATTTTGGTAGAAACTAACTCGATTTCCATAACATCCTTATCCCCACTCCTTCTTTTCTCCACGCTGCCTCCCCATTCCCTTTCTTCTCTCCCACACCGTTGCTAGTTGGGTATGTTACTCTTCAGTTTTGCTGAGCTTTTTAAAGATATGGGAAGAAGAAATATGGAACTTTCAAAATTGGATTGGTGGGAGAGTTTGTGATCAAGTAGTTCACCTCTTCACCTACAAAAATTTCTATTAGCACAATTCAGTTTATGTGTGTGTATCCAAATTGACAGTCCAGTCTAGAGTCAAGAAATATCAATTAGTTTAACTAAAAGGGTTGAATTTATTCCAATTTGAGAATATTACACTTATTTAATGGTTAATAATATAAATGATATCAATTTTTATTACTATATTGCAAATTAGCGTCAAATCTTTTAATTGTTGCAAATTAATATTAAATCTTTTGAAAAAGTTGTAACTTGGTATCCAACTCCAATTTCAGGTCAAAAAAATAACTGATAGCTGTAAAATAAAATTTTTGATTATATGACATGCTAACGTGATATAATGACTGACTGTCATGTTATCTTTTTTGATTAAAAATTAGACTTGGATACCATATTGTAACTTTTTCAAAAAAATTTAGTACTTATTGGCAATATAGTGATAAGAATTGGTACAATTTATGTTATTAACCCACTTATTTAATCTGTCATGAAAATTAATTAAGAAATAGATCACCTATCCTACTAGAAAAAATTGAATATTGCAAGTCACTTGATACATGTTAATGGCACAATGATTTTGTGACAGCTAACGAATCAATGTCAATAAAACAATAGAAAGCCTTGCACAAGCAGCGGCTCTCTACTATATCTATATACACACACATGTTAAGATCGATCATACGGATCGGCTAATTACATTTGTAACAGACAGCTTTTAGGAATGATTTAGATATCGCATCCATTTTCAGGCTATTTGCATTACCTCTTTAAAAAAATTATTAACTACAAATTCACATACATTTTTTAGTTAAAATTTGAACTTAATAAATTATTTAAAAATTATAAAAAATAATAAATGCAAGTAATATTACCAACAATAACTAAACTAATTATAGTATTAATTTTTACACGTTATAAGACTAAAAGTATGTATATACATAAAAAATAGTTATATTTTTAATTGTTATATATATATATATATATATATATATATATATATATATTGTATAAGTAACATAATAATTAAGAATAATATATAGAGAAATTCTAAAATAGACTAAGTCTACCAAGTCATCCATAGACTAAACTAATCACATAATGACATATATGCATGTTATATTTACTTCAATCAATGAAAATAAAATAATTAAATATATATAATTATGTGATTGGTTTAGTGTACTGACGTGATAGACTGAATCTACCTAAAAATTTCTCATGTATACATCAAATCAAAATATATTGTATCTTATTGGTCATTTAACTAATAAGCAATCACTCCTTGCAAAATATTTACCAAATACTAAAAATTATACCTGTCATCAGCCACCAACTATTACCAACTAAAACTGTTGAATCAAACAGACTCGTAGTCTTAATTTTTAATTTTCTTTCATTTTATTTTCATTAGTTAAGAGAAGGAACAGTGGTATACTTGTATCCAGAAATAATCTTCTCTACCAAGATTAATGGTTCCTCATTATGGCATTTGGCGCCCTATTGTTTCCTGTTATATAAACGACTCTCTTCTGGTAACCTCTGTTTTTTTGGTTTTGTCATATCATTTTATTATTATCATGAATCAGTTTAATTTATTTACAATTTACTTTTGTTTGTTGTTCAACAAGCTGTGTTGATAAGAGAATCGCCTTATCGTTCTATTTCTAGAGTTATTTTTTCCTTCTTTCTAGTTTTCGAAGCTGGTTAATGCTTAATACAAACATAAAGCAATAACAAGTGTGTCATTAATTTAAAAGGCAAAGAACTAAAAGTGTTATTATTGACATGTAACAAAAGCTATGAAACATTAACAATCTGTTATACTAGCAATCTGAACAATACATATTACATGAACAACAACGAACATACAATCCAAATTCTGTAGCAAGCAATGCATTTTATGTAACATCAACATAAGCTAAAGTTTGCTGCCAAATCCACTACAACAAAGAATAATGAAATAGCAAAGCATTTAAGGACTATTAGTTGATTGAGGTGGTTTGATATCCTTGGGAAGAGTTGGTATGGTAGGCAATGTGGGCTTTGGCAGCTCAGGCACCTGTGGAAAATGTGGTAACTCAGGCTTTGGCAATTCAGGTACTTTTGGCACTTCAGGCTTTGGCAATTGTGGTGTTTTGGGCGCTTCAGGCTTGGGCAATTCAGGCAATTTGGGCAATTCAGGTTTTGGCAATTCTGGTGTTTTGGGCACTTCAGGCTTTGGTAATTCAGGCAATTTGGGTGCTTCGGGCTTTTGCAGTTCTGGTGTTTTGGGCAATTCAGGCAATTTGGGTGCTTCGGGCTTTGGCAATTCTGGTGTTTCGGTCACTGCAGGCTTTGGCAACTCAGGTGCTTTGGGCACTTCAGGTTTTGGTATAGCTGGAAATTCTGGTTTTGGTAGAGTGGGAAGTTCAGGTTTTGGCAAGGTTGGTATTTCAGGCAAATTAGGCTTAGGAAGCTCAGGCACCCCAGGCAATTCTGTCTCAAGAAGTCGTCTGGCCTCTATGTGGAAAAATAAAGGGTTAACCAAGAGCAGAAAGACAAAGCAAGGGCATTGAAGATACGCCATGATTAGAGCAAAAGTTGAATATGTAAAAGAGGTATTTGTCCAGCAACAACTGAAAATAGTAAGCGCCTTGCTAATTTGTTGTGTACTTGGATTTTAACTTGTATTGGCTTTTATAGATGTAGGAAGGTGGGCATTGGGAAAGTTTCAAGTGATTTGGTGAGAAATTAAGCTTTGTGTTTTTTGGCAGTTCAACTTCTCACCTATAATATATACTTGTCCGACTTTCATGACGTTATCTGTACGTAAACTGATCTGTCTTTAATACATTATCCATATGAGTTATTTTGTTTTCATCTTTTTATGTGGAGAATAGTTGGAGTGACAAATTTCCAATCCTAGAATATTCATTAATTAATTGACTATTAATGATTCAAAATATTTGACCTACTCAACTACAAAAATTTCTATGAAAATTATAGCTTTATTCAATTTGGTCATTTGACTTTTTATGTTCTTGTTTAATATACTTCATGTTAGGATTAGATGTTTTGATTATGGGACGTGGTGGCTTGCAAATTCCACGTGCCATTTGTTTCCTACTTGCTACAACCAAACTAAGACTACTCTACAGTCAAGAATTATCAATTGGTTTAACTAGAAGGGTTGAACTTATTCCAGTACAAGAATTTATATATACTTTTTAATTTAAAATTAAGAAAACTGATCACCTATCCCACAAGAAAAGATTGAAAACTGGATGTTATTTTGGCACATACAAATGGCACAATGATTTTGTAATAACTAATTAATGAATCCAATGTCAATAGAACAATAAAAGCTTTGCCAAAACAGTTGTTTTGTTTTCTATATATATATATATATATATATATATATGCTTTGAGTGGATCATCAGCTTGTTAAATGATGTAAATGCTCTTTATAATGAATTGGACGGTTTTGCTTTCTTGAGCTAGCTAGCTTTTGTGGGTGAGTTAATTAGATTAATTCTAGATTGATTTTTTGTCACACTATTGATTTTTTATGTCACTCTTTGTAACTGCTTATATCCAACTGGCCAGAATAATCTAACAACCAAATGCAGTATAAAATGGTTAATCCAATAGTTGGATTATAGGTTTATAAAGATTTATTCCTTTTTCATTTCTTTTCGATGTGAGATTCGAAAACTAACACCACTCTAGATTTAAGAAAAGATGCAGAAAGAATGAAGTATTTTGTATATATAGTTTTAATCTTGAATTTTATTTTCTATTATTTCATGATTATTGGAGTCCGACTTAGGTTTGAATTGGAAGAATTTTGTGTGATGTTTTTTTGTATTATTTTGATTAGTTAATTAGGAGAAAGAATAGTGGTATGAAAGATTATTGCTTGCACTTAAATGAGCAGCAAAAGAATTAGAAATCTTCCCTGCCGAGACTAATTAATTAAAGAGTGAAGACGGTTTCTTTTTATTTGGTGGCCTTTAGTTTTCTTTCACATAACTGCTGCCTCTTTCCATAATCTATGTGGTTATGGCATATCATTGTTTCTCATGAATCAGTTTGCATAAACACTAAAAATACATAAAAAGGAAAAGGTAAACAATTAAATAGTTTCATTCATGAGAAATCAGCTCATTATATATATATATATATATATAACAATTTACTTTTGTTTGTTCAACTAATATATGAGAATTGGCTTATCATTTCGTTCTTTGCCATATAAATAAATAATGCTCAATACAAACATATGGCAATGGCAAGTGAATATATCTCTAATTTAACAAGGAAAGAACTAAAAGAGTTTTATTACCCTGTATCAAATGTGAACCGATAGAAACAATGGAAAATACAAATTGTAAACAATCTGTGATGGTAGCAATCTGAATAATAAAAATTACATGAATCATCAAATCAACAACAAACATATGGTCCAAATTCTCTAAGGAAGCAATGCATAACATATTGGTAAGCTAATCCTCCAGGCCAAGGCATAATAAAAAAGCATAAGCATTTAAGGATTATTAGCTGATTAAGGTGGTTTGATATCCTTGGGAAGAGTTGGTATGGTAGGCAATGTGGGCTTTGGCAGCTCAGGCACCTGTGGAAAAGGTGGGAACTCAGGCTTTGGCAATTCAGGTACTTTTGGCACTTCAGGCTTTGGAAATTCAGGCAATTTAGGTACTTCAGGCTTTGGCAATTCAGGCAATTATGGCACTTCAGGCTTTGGCAATTCAGGCAATTATGGTACTTCAGGCTTTGGCAATTCAAGCAATTTGGATACTTCAGGCTTTGGCAATTCAGGCAATTTTGGCTCTTCATGCTTTGGCAAGTCTGGTGCTTTGGGCACTTCACGCTTTGGCAATTCTAGTGCTTTGGACTCTTCAGGTTTTGGTATAGTGGGAAGTTCAAATTTTGGCAAGGTTGATACTTCAAGCAAATTAGGCTTAGGAATCTCAGGTACCCCAGGAAATTCTGTCTCAAGAAGTTGCCTTGCCTCTACCTGGAAAGATAAAGTGATAACCAAGAGAAGAAAGACAAAGCAAAGGAAGCGAAGATACACCGTGATTAGAGCATAAGTTGAAGATGTAAAACAAGTATTTGATCAGCAACGATTGAAAATGAGTAGCAAGTGTCTTGTTATTTTTTGCGTACTTAGATTTTCACTTGTATTGGCTTTTATAGATATAGGAAGTTGGGGCATTAGGGAAAGTTTCAGGTGATTTAGTGAGAAATGAAGCTTGTCTTTTTTGGTAGTTCTACTTCTCACCCATAATACTTGTTTGACTATCATGACATCATATGTAATTATCACTATTGTGATTTGTTTCTGATACACAACCGATATGAGTTATTTTGTATGCATCTTATTATGTGGAGATTAGTGGGAGTGACAAGTTGCCAATCCTACTATGTTCATTAATTAAATAGACTCAACAAAAATGGAATATATATATATATATATATATATATATATATATATATATATATATATAAATTAATAGTGGAAGCTTTTGCTTGTTTATAGTTACTCATAATCAGGTCCAACATTTGTGTAAATTGATAATAATTTTACCTATATAATTACTAAGTACATGCATCACCTCTTGCTTGTTCTATTTTGAAAGATATAACGATCCGTAATGTACAAACTTTTTCTTTTAGGTTTATGAAAATTCTTCATGATGAGCACTATTCAAGCCTTCTGAATTAATTTATCTATGTTCTCTCCATCCAAGAAATATCACAGTTTTTAGTGGGTTGTGTATGTAGCTGCTAGCCTAGGAGTTAAGGTATGAAAACATAAACTAATCATGAACTTTAGAAGTAGATTAACAAGTTCAATGAAAGATTGATTGAAGGAAAAAACTTGATTCTTCTCATTATCTATTCAAGAAGTAGAAGTACAATTTATATAGTAGCTATAATAACTGTTCTGCTGAAAAATAGCAGAGTAACTAACAATATATTCTATGCTATTCTAAAATAACAAGTGAGTTTACTGAATATAAGCAATCTGATGTACACAAGAAGACTAATACATTGGTCATCTTAGCAAAAACTCCTTTCACATGTAAAATCATCTACTACTTGAGTAATTGTACATGCTGAGCTGGATCAGGTACTGGATCAACAGCAAAGGAATTTGTCTATTTACCCCCCTCAAGCTAAGAGTGAAGATTTTCTAAACTCCAAGCTTGGATATATGATAGTTAAACTGAGGTGTTCTGTGAGGTTTGGTGAAGAAGTCTGCTAATTGATGAGAGGAACCAATCGGAAGTAAATGCAACAAACCTGACTTAAGTTTGTCTTTTACTACATGAAAATCCAATTCTATATGTTTGGTTCTCTTATGAAATACACTGTTTTTAGCAATATGTACAATGAATTCATTATCACAAAATAAGAGTGCTGAGCTGGATTGTGGTAGCTGCAAGTCTTGCAAGAGGTAAACCAACCATTGAATTTCACAAGTGGTTGCAGCCATGGCCTTGTATTCTTCTTCTAAAGAAGACATGAAAATGGTTGTTTGTTTCTTTGATTTCCAAGAAACAAGAGATTCACCAATAAAAACACAGTAACCAGTGATTGACTTTCTGGTTAATGGGCAGGTGGCCCAATAAGAATCTGAATATGCCTTAAGTTGCAAAAAATAATTTGCTAGGAAAAATAGGCCTTGTCCAGAATAAGATTTAATGTATCTGAGCACCCTGTGGGCAGCCTTAAGGTCTGATGAGTGGGACAATCCAAAAACTGAGAAAGGTGTTGCATTGTAAAGGAGATGTCAAGCCTGGTATTGGTGAGATACAACAATCTACCAATTAGTTGTCTATAACCTGTAACGTCAGCAAGAGGAACTGAATCTGTTACTGATTTAGAGAAAAGAACCATTGGAGTTGGTGCTAGTTTACTTTCTAAGAAGCCTGAGTCAGCCAAAAGTTATAAGGCATACTTTCTTTGAGAAAGATTGATGCCAACAGATGTTCTTGCCACCTCCAGACTTAGGAAATACTTTAGAGTTCCAAGGTCTTTGATTTTAAACTGATCATGAAGATATTGCTTGATGGAAGTAATCTGATTCATGTCATTACTTGCTAAGATCACATCATCAACATAGACACATATAAGCTATGAAACTTGTTGAGCTGGATTTTATGAATAGTGAACAATCTGCTGCAGCTTGATGGAACCCTTGAGAAAGAAATGCATCTATGAATTTAGAGTGCCATTGTCTGTTGGCCTATTTGAGTCCATATAGAGACTTTTGAAGTTTACAGACCATAGACTGATTTGAGGCTTTATAGCCTTGTGGCAATTGCATATACACCTCTTCTTCAAGGTTGCCATGTCAAAAGGCATTGTTGATGTCCAACTAATGAAGATACCATCCTTTAATGGCTGACACAGCTAAGAGAACTCTTATTGTGGCCATTTTGGCTACTAGAGAGAATGTATCCAAGTAATCAATTTCAGATTTCTGTGTAAAGCCTTTGGCAACTAGTCTAGCTTTATGTCTTTCAATACTGTCATCTGCATGAAATTTGGTTTTAAAAACCCATTTACATCCTATGGTCTGTTTCCCAGCGGGTAATGATGTAAGCTACCAAGTTTTGTTTGATTCCAAGGCATCTAATTCAATTTGCACAACTTTTCTCCACTCTAAAAACTTGACAGCTTGATTGTAGGTTTTAGGTTTCAAGGGTATGGTGATAGAAGTTGCAAAAGATTGGCAAGAAGGAGAAATAGTAGAATAAGATAGAACAAAAGAGAAAGGATGAGCAATACCTAATGTGGAGTCTGCTAATTGAGAAACATGATTGGCTTGAGGCAACTTTCCAAGTAACAAACAGTGAAAATCCCTAAGATATGTAGGTTGTTGTTTGGTTCTTGTTGATTTTCTGGTTGGTAAAGGTGTGTTGTGTAATTGAGGTAAAGGTTGAGAAAAGAAGGTATTAGGGATTGTTACTGGTTCAGAGTCATCAAGCAATGGTTGTGGAAAAACAAACTCTATTATAGTAGAATCAGGAGGAATTTCTTGTTTAAAAGGAAACACATGCTCATAAAAGACCACATTCCTTGACACTATAATTCTCCCAGTATCTATTACATATAATCGATATCCTTTTGTACCTGCCTTGTATCCAAGAAAAATACACTTAGTGGCCCTTGCATCTAGTTTATGTCTGTGATTGACCAAAGTGCCAGCATAAGCTAAACATCCAAAGGTTTTTAAATGAGATAAGTCTGATAATTGTTTAAACAACAATGCATAGGGAATTTTATGTTCTATGGCAGAAGATGGGATTCTATTAATCAAGTGGACTGCATGAGTAGCAAAATCACTCCAAAAATAATTTGGCAATTTAATTTGAAACTTTAAGGCATGCATAACATTCAAGATATCCTGATGTTTCCTTTCTACTATAGCATTTTGCTGTGGTGTTTCTACACAGCTTGTTTGGTGGCATATACCAAGCGCTCTATAATAGTCTGACATGAGAAACTCAGGGCCATTGTCACTCCAAGCAATTTTAATTTTCTTTTGAAACTGAGTTTCAATAAATGTAATATAATCCTGCAACTTTGATCGAGTTTTAGATTTATTTTTAAAAAGGAAAAGCCAGGTAAACTTGCTATGATCATCCACAATAGTCAAAAAATACTTATGATCATACATTGATGTTGTGGTAGGTCCCTAATATCAACATGTATCAATTCGAATAATCAACCGATCTGTTATTGCTAAGAGAAAAAGACAGATTCTTTTGTTTTGACAAATGACAAGTGTCACAAACATGTGAAGTAGAAACATAAGGAATATTACAAAGAAAAGCTAATCTCTCAAGTCTTCTATTTGATATATGTCTCAACCTATAGAGCCATAATACTGTTGTATTGTCCTTTATAGAGCATGAATTAATTTGGGTGACTGGTAATGAATGTGCAGGTGTTTTGTGATGATGCTGGTTCAAAAAGATAGAGTCCTTGATGTTGTCTAGCTGAGCCAATCATCTTCCCAGTCTGCAACTCCTGAATGACATAGACATTGCTAGTAAAAGTGAGTGAACAATGAGAGTGAAAAGCTAACTTAGAAGCTGAGATTATGTTGAATGTGAACTGAGGAATATGTAATACATGTTGTAATGTTATTTCCTAATTCAATTTGACAATGCCTATATGTGACACTGCAACTTGATTATTGTTTGGTAATCTGACAGTGAAGTTTTTGGTTGGTGTATGTGAAGAGAAGTGAGAAAGGGAACACACTATATGATTTGTGGCTCTTGTATATATAACCCATAGATTTTTATCTCTAACATTTGAGGGAATGGAAAGTATCATACCAGAAGCTTGATGCATTGGATTTTGGTTAAAATCAGGTGTCAAATTTTCAGAGCCTTGAATTACTGATGTAGCTGCAAAAGATCCTTGGTTTGCATGTGAATTCCCTTCATCTGTCCGATGCATATTTACCTTAGTCATAGCTTGAAATATATTGAACAGCTGTTGATACTGTTGTTGAGTTAGACTACTCAGTGGTGCATCTTGACTTGGAAAAACTTCATCTTTGGTATCTTTGCCTTGATTTCCCGTAGCTACTTCAATTTGATTTGCATAGGACTGTTTAGATCTTGACTTGTACCCAATAGGGAAACCGTGTTTAAAATAACACTTGTCCACTGTGCGCCCTAACTTTCCATAGTGACTGCATTGTTGCCTTTTTGCATTAGAGTTTGTAACTGATCCCCTTTTTTGAAACAAAACATTTTGCCCTTGAAATCCACCTGGATGCTTGCATTATCTATAGATTTTTTAATTAAAAGTTTAGTTTGGTCAAGGTCCGTTTTTACAAAATTGAAAAAAAAAAAGAAGAAATATGAATGTGTAGCATATGTAATTGGAAAATAATGGAAAAATACAAGTATCTTTCCAACAGAAACACACTATAAAAATACAAGGAGAGAGACGATGAAAATTACATGAAACATCAATTCAAGAAACACACAATGCAGGATTCCTAGTCATATGGTAGACATCACACATCCAATTTAAAGTAGCTATTACTTGTAACATATAATCATTTAAGGAGGAGTAGTTGAATGAAAGGGGTTAATGTCCTTAGGAATAGCTAGTATGACAGGTAATGTAGGCTTAGGCAGATCAGTCAAATGAGGAATCGATGGCAATTCAGGTAGTTCCGGCACCTCTGGTTTCGGCAAAAGATTTGAAAAATCGGGAAATGGTGGCAGTTCAACCTTAGGCAAAGATGGCAATTCAGGCTTTGGAAACTCAGGAATTTCTAGTATTGTTATTTCCAGAAGTTGCCAAGCATCCACCAGAATTTTCTGGCAGTTCAGGATTGACATGCTTATCAACAAAAGTGGCAAAATGAAGATTAAAAAATTGCGATAACATGTCGTATTTGTTGCAGAAGACAATTAATGGTTTTGGACCTTTGATTTCTAGTTTGTTTTGTGCATTGGTTCTTATGTTCTATGGCCTTTTATAGAAATGGAAGATGGAAACTGGAAAGCTAAGTTGGTTGGAAAATATAGTGTTAGCAGTTCAACTCCTCAACCTATTGTTGTAATTGAAACTATGGGGTGAGCTAAATCTAGCCAACCCGATCAAAGTTCATTCAGGTTGGATCGGCGGGGATTTTTAGGGGTTGAATTCACTTGTTCAAATGAGGTCGTGCAGAATTTTTTTTTATTTGGTTCAGAATAGAATTCGTCGACTTAATTAAACCGAAATATTAATTAATTTAGATCGATCTAGACTAGATTTTTAAGAGACTTATGTGTGTAGTTTGAGTCATGTACCCAACCATGTTCAGCACAAAAAAAAAAAGAATCATCCGAAATCCCAATTTCTCTCCCAATCTTCTTCAGTCACAAAGAAATTTCTGCAATTATAGATTTGGAATGCTTTTAATTTTGCTCGAATTTCATCTCCATAAATCGATGAGACCTAACAAACAGAATTATAATATCTGCTGCTGCATGTTTATTCTTTAGATGAGAGAGGTAGGCTATGTTTTATTTTTACAATTACAATTCGTAGCATAACTTGTCAATCATAAACGATTTTTGTTCATATAATTGGTACATCTTCTGTCCAACAACCCAATCTTGCTTGTTCCAGCTTCAAAGATAAAATTCCTGCCAGTTATTTTTTAGAAGAATTGCAAATTCTAGCTCCTAAACTTGTCCAAGTTATTCTGTTGAGTCCCTGAACTTCTAATTTTTGTTTTATTGAGAACTTATTTTAATAGAAAACATAAAGTTTGAAAATAACACATATTTTTAGAGGCTTAAGTAGAACAACAATTGAAAGTTCAAATACTAAATAGAACGAAATCAGTATAATATATTTAAAAAGAGCAGAGGTTGAATTATGCATTTTTTTTAAAAAAATTGATTTTTTATTTAATGCATTTACTCAAATTAAAAAATGTTCATATATTTTCTTTCATCAAATAAGTCTTTAATAGAATAAAATCGAAAGTTCGAGCTCTTAATTAATCAAAACCAAAGGCTTAATTAATAGAACAATTTTGATTGAATTAAGGGCCAAAAAGTACCTTTTTTTTCTTATTTCTTCATATGCATCTAGAAATGTATCTAAAGATGTATGAATTTTCCACTTATCAATAGATGCAGTTAGATTTTTAAGAATATACTTGAGATTAAAATGGGATAATAGCATATGCCAACTTATTATTGTTAAGAATCAATATCAAAATAATTTGTTCAAATATTAGTTACACCTACCATTAATTTGTTAAAAAATTAAATTTATTATGTTGAAAAATTAAACAAATATTAGGTACATCAATCTCCACCTAATTTGTTGAAAAATTAAGTCCATATTAGGTATACCTACCATACCAAATATTTGAACAAATGTATGGTGAAAATTTGAACAAATGTATAGTGTGGATTAAACTTTGAGCCTATAAATATGCACACTTCCAAGGTTTAAACCATCCAAGAGTGAAGACTACAAGTCTTGAGTATTTGTGAGAGTTGAGAGCTTTCTTTGTAATATTTTTAGTTTAGTGAAGTTTTTATTGTGTCTCC
The DNA here is from genome assembly GCA_023653625.1 of Triadica sebifera. Classification (NCBI taxonomy): domain Eukaryota; kingdom Viridiplantae; phylum Streptophyta; class Magnoliopsida; order Malpighiales; family Euphorbiaceae; genus Triadica; species Triadica sebifera. The sequence goes on along the minus strand of CM042898.1, from coordinate 30,448,801 downwards.
AAAATTTGAATGAATTTCTTCTTTGAGATATTTAATTTAGAGTTGTGTATTCTAAATTTTTTCTCAACAATTGGTATCAAAGCCTAACTTGAGTGTTAATATTTACTTATCGTATGCTCTGTGGTTGTCACTAATAAGTGGATCATCCACATCAGAAAATAAGTTAAATTATTATTCACTCTTGAAGATTGGTATCAGAGATGGACGATCAAATATCGTTCTTAGTAGAGCTATCTTGAGTCGTGAGAAGTTTGGCATACTTAAAATTTATTGATCAAGTTTGTTCGGTATAGTATCGACACGATGGGTGACCTTCAAATAGTCGGAGGAATCAATAAACTCAACAACAAAAATTACAAAACATGGGCAACATGTACGGAGTCTTACCTATAAGGTCAAGACCTTTGGGAGACTGTCAGTGGTAGTGAAGTTTCACAACCAATGACAGAAGATGTCTTGCGAAAGTGGAAGATTAAAACAGGCAAAACGATGTTTGCTTTAAAAAACACAATTGAAGAAGAAATGTTGAAGCACATTTGAGATGCCAAAACACCGAAGGAAGAATGAGACACTTTTGTTACACTCTTCTTAAAGAAGAATGATACAAGACTGCAATTTCACGAGAAAGATTTGCTATCAATGGTGCAACGTGACATGATGATTGTCCAATATTTTTCACAAAGTGAAAGCAATATGCCGCGAAATTTCAGAGCTAGATCCAACAACTCCTATTGGAGAAACCATGATAAAAAGAATAATTATCCATAATTTGAGACTCGGATATCGCGGGTTCATTACCGCTGTACAGGGGTGGCCAACACAACCATCACTTGTTGAGTTTGAAATTTTGCTTGCAAGTCAGGAAGCTATGACTAAGCAAATGGGAGGAGTCTCGCTAAAGGATGAAGAGGAAGCACTCTTTACCAGCAAAAGCAAAGACACTTTCAAGCGGTACGTTGGCAGTGGATCTAAAAAGAATAATGACAAGGGAGGCTCTCGTCTAAGGGGAGCTTCAAAGAATCGTGGTAATAGTAGAAAGTTCGATGGAAAGTGTTACAAATGCGGGAAAATGGGTCACATGGCGAAAAATTGTTGGACCAAGAAAAAATCTATTGAAACTAACACTGCTACTTCCAGTTCTAAGGAGAATAGCGAAGATGGTTGGGATGTCTAAGCATTATTCGCTATGGAGGAAGAAGAATTAGCTCTCACTGTAACAACATCAGAACATATTGACTACAAAAATGACTGGATCGTAGATTCCGGTTGCTAAAATCATATGATGGGTGACAAACAAAAGTTGCAAAACTTGTCTGAGTATAAAGGAGGTCGTGTGGTAGTGACAACCGACAACTCAAAGTTAACGATAACTCATATCAGTAAGACGATAGTTACACATCAATATAATTCTAACCAGGTACCATTTCAAGATGTTTACCATGTCCCAGGAATGAAGAAAAATTTATTGTCTGAGGCTCAATTGACATCATCAGGCCATTATGTCTTGTTCAGTCCTCAAGATGTGAAGGTGTATCATGACCTAAAAATCTCAAAAACACCAACAATAGAGGGGCGACGATTGGAGTCTGTCTACGTGATGTCAGCAGAATCTGCATATGTAGATAGGACAAGGAAAAATGAGACATCAGATCTATGACACGTGCGGTTAGGTCATATTAGCTATTCCAAGCTCTTTTCGCTAGACACGAGCTAATCCTTAAGCCGTTGTTGCTTCCGAATGTAGCCGGTGTAGCTCTTGAAGTGTGATGATGAAGAAGTCGATGCTTAAGGGGCTTCCTCAACTTGACGTGCGAACAGACACAGTTTGTGGGGGATGTCAATATGGTAAAGCACATCAACTGCCATATGAGGAATCGAAGTTTAGAGCAAAAGAATCATTAGAGTTAGTTCACTCTGATGTATTCAGACCAATTAAGCAACCGTCAATTGGTGGTATGTGATACATGGTGACATTCATTGATGACTTCTCAAGGCATGTGTGGGTTTTCTTTATGAAAGAAAAATCTGACACATTCTCAAAATTTAAAGAGTTCAGAGAGTTAGTTGAAGGAGAAGTGAGAAATAAGATCTGTTGCTTACGCACAAACAATGGGGGAGAATATAGCTCAAGTGAGTTCTCTCAATACCTAAGGCAAAGTGGAATATGTTATCAATACATTTGTGCCAACACACCGCAATAAAATGGTGTAGCTGAGAGAAAAAATCGGCATCTTGCAGAAGTCTGTCGAAGTATGCTACAAGCAAAGAATGTACCGGGAAGGTTTTGGGCTGAAGCAATGAGGACTGCAGCCTTTGTGATGAACAGACTTCCTCAACCAAGGTTAGAATTTGTTTCTCCCTTTGAGTAACTTTGGAACATGAAACCTACAATTAGCTACTTTTGAGTATTTTGCTGTGTATGTTATGTATTTGTTCCTAATCATCTATGGAGCAAGTGTGACAAGAAAGTTGTTAGATGTATCTTTGTGGGATACGACAACCAAAGAAAGGGGTGGAAATGTTGTGATCCAACAAGTGGAAGATGTTATACTTCACGAGATGTGGTGTTCGATGAAGCCTCTTCCTGGTGGTCTTCAGAGAATGAGGTGTTGCCAGACTTTAGAGAATTTGGAGACAAACTACAACAAAAGATGGAGGAGCATATTGTTCAACTTCAACCAAGTTCGAATGAATCAGGAGATCAAAACAATGATGATGTCGAACAAAGAGTGACTTAGAATCCTTGGCAAACTGGCATGCATCAACAACCAAATGATGAAGGTGAGCCTAATAAAACTGAAGAATCAACTTTGCAATCTCAACTCCGAAGGTCAACAAGAACACGAAGGCCAAATCCTAAATATGTCAATGCAGTCATAGTCGTAGAAGACATTATAATAGAACCTGAGACATTTGAAGAAGCATCGCAGAGTTATGAATGGATGACAGCTATGAAAGAAGAGATTGATGCACTTGAGAAAAATCAAACTTGGGATTTGGTGTCAAAGCCAGAAGATGTGAAACTCATATCCTGTAAGTGGGTTTACAAGATAAAGCATCGTCCAAATGGGTCAATCGAGAGGTACAAAGAACGATTGGTAGCTCGTGGTTTCTCTCAACAGTATGGACTAGATTATGATGAAACATTTAGTCCAGTGGTGAAACTTACAACAGTACGGGTTCTATCTGCACTTGCAGCCAACAAAGATTGGAATTTGTGGCAGATGGATGTGAAGAATGTTTTTCTTCATGGAGAGTTGGATCGGGAAATCTACATGATTCAATCAATGGGTTTTCAGAGCCAATATCATCCTGAATATGTGTGTAAGCTTTAGAAAGCACTTTATGGATTGAAACAAGCACCCAGAGCGTGGTATGGTAAAATTGCTGAATTTCTAATACAGAGTGGTTATTCAGTAACACCCACGGATTCCAGTCTGTTTGTCAAAGCTAATGAAGGAAAGCTAGTTATTGTACTAGTATATGTGGATGACTTAATCATAACTGGTGATGATGAGCCATAAATTCTTCAGACGAAAGAAAATTTATCAATTCATTTCCAGATGAAAGAAATTAGACAACTCAAGCACTTTCTTGGTTTAGAGGTTGATCACACACAAAAAGAATATTTATTTATCAACAGAAATATTCTAAAGACTTGTTGAAGAGGTTCAGAATGCTCGAATGCAAGCCAATTTCGACACCAATGGAACCAAATGCTAAAATGTGTGCACATGAAGGAAAAGATTTGGAAGATGCGACAATGTATCGACAATTGGTAGGGAGTCTGATTTACTTAACCTTGACTCGTCCTGACATTTCTTATTCAGTTTGCGTGATGAGTCGATACATGCAAAATTCAAAGAAGTCTCATTTAGAAGCAGTTCGACGAATACTGAGATATGTAAAGAGTACAAATGACTATGGTCTTTTGTACAAGAAAGGTAAAGACTACAAGTTAATTGGTTATTGCGATGCTGACTATGCAGGAGATCATGACACAAGGAGATCAACAACTGGGTACGTGTTTAAGCTTGGTTCTGGAACAATTTCTTAGTGTAGCAAGAGACAGCCAACAATATCATTATCAACCACTAAAGCTGAGTATCGAGCAGCGGCAATTGCAGCTTAAGAGAGTACTGGTTGATACAACTAATGAATAATCTACATTAGCAAGTAGATTATGCAGTTCCATTGTACTTTGACAATCAATCAGCAATTTGTTTGGCAAAGAATCTAGTTTTTCATGCAAGAACTAAGCATGTTGAAGTGCACTATCATTTTATCAGAGAAAAAGTTCTGCAAGAAGAGATTGAGATGAAACATATCAAGACGGATGATCAAATTGCGGACTTGCTCACAAAAGGTCTAGGTACAGGCAAACTCAAAATGTTTCGTCGACAGCTCGACATAGTACAGAGAATGAGAGTTGACATTAAGGGGGAGTGTTAAGAATCAATGTCAAAATAATTTGTTCAAATATTAGGTACACCTACTATTAATTTGTTGAAAAGTTAAGTTTATTATGTTGAAAAATTAAATAAATATTAGGTACATCAATCTCCATCTAATTTGTTGAAAAATTAAGTCCATATTAGGTATACCTACCATACCAAAGATTTGAACAAATGTATGGTGAAGATTTGAACAAATGTATGGTGTAGATTAAACTTTGAACCTATAAATAGGCACACTTCTAAGGTTTAAACCATCCAAGAGTGAAAACTACAAGTCTTGAGTATTTGTGAGAGTTGAGAGCTTTCTTTGTAATATTTTAAGTTTAGTGAAGTTTTTGTTGTGTCTCCAAAATTTGAGTGAATTTCTCTTTTGAGATATTTAATTTAGAGTTGTTTATTTTAAATTTTTTCTCAACAATTATTACATGTTTAGTCAATAATGATCTTTTAAAATTCTTACAACAGCAGCAACAACAATAACAATGAAAAATACTAAAACATAAAGGGGTGGGATTGACACAATCAATAAGACAACTTACAGGTTTATCGTTACAATTTGCAAATTCATTATTTTTACTAAATACATCATTTTCAAACTCTTGCAATATGATTTTCTTTCTCTATATTACTCATTTTTAGTTCAAGTATATATATTTTCAATAATTTTATTCTACAAATATATCAAAATTAATATTTTTCATTATAAACAATAAAAACAATAATTAAAACATTCAAAAATATAAAAAATTAAATTAAATATGTAAATTAAAAGTTTTCACTCTCTAAAATAATTCTGCAATGAAGAAATAAGTTTTTTTTCTTTTATCTTTCTGAAGAAGAAGAAGATTATGATGGTGATGAAAATAAAGAAAACTATTGATACGATATTGTTTATGTCTACAATATACAGTAAATACATGCAGATCATTTAACTCAAAAAATAATGCGATGTTGTTTTAAAATTTAGATTACGATGCACAATGAATATCGATTCATAATATAATTTATATATGCCTTATGCCAAATTAAAATAAGAAAATTTCCTTATATTTGAATCAAATAGAAAAGCTCACGAGCGGAATAAAAACCCGCAAGAATTATTGAGTCAGTTTAAATCGACCAAAGAGGATTAAGACAGATCTCTACTGACAAAAGATGTGAATAAACATGTTGGAGGTTTGTCTTTTGTTCTCAATAAATATGAAAGGAAACTATAATAAGATCCAGCATGAAAGCATCCTATATTCTGGTGAAAAAGGACAATGAAGATTGATATATTTTTCTTGTCACTTTCTAGAGAAAATTCTTCTTCCATTGAGGAAAAAACGAATGGTGGATACAATTATTTTACTGGAATTGCTATTTCTTCTTATAATATTCCACAATAAATTGAACTTAATGGCTGAAATACCCCACAAGAATATACATCATCAGATATCTCGATTCTTATATCATGAACATGTCTCTATTGTATTATGAATCCGACTTCCTTTATAAATATAAGAGCGCCTTTATTTTTTTATATAAAATTCAAAAAATAAAATTTTTTATCATTTAAATAAATAATATATGATACATTATGGACACGGATCTATAATATAATTTGTGCAAATATCTTGGTTTTGATCATTGGTCAATGAATGGAGCAAACGCTCTAGGTTTCTCTATTTATAATGTTTGTGTTGGACTTTGTTAATTATTCGGGTCGCCCAATTTGGGCAAAGCCCAACACAAGTTCTCCAATATTCTGATAAAATGAAAAATGCTCCTAGGCAGTTAAATGGAATAAGAAGGAACCATTAGTCTTCAAATGAGGAATAATGAGAACAGAATTGGTTTTCTCTTCAAGCAATTTCACTCCACACTAAAGATAACTAATAGACTAAAATTGAATTTGTAATAGACACTTGAGTCGTCGAAATCTGTGTATTTTTCGTTCGTGATCACATTCAGATACACATCCGTAGGCGTGAGAAATAACATATTGGGGCTTCCACGAATTTACTGACTTGTAAAGGAGGGATTTATATTTTTCTTCAGCTTGTACATTAAGTGGTTCAATGCAATAAGAGGATGAAAAAGGCAATCGGGATCTTACAAATATAATTTCTTCAACTGAGTTGGTAATTAATGATAGTGGATTACAACAAAAGTTCAACAGAGAAGAATTGAAACTAGATGTATAATAAGTTTATATATATATATATATATATATATATATATATATATATATATAGTACACAAAAAGCAACTCAATAAGCAACAGTACTCCAACTAAAGTTTAACATAATATATATAAATGATACAGAACAATGTAGAGATGATGCAGATGAATTTCCCACAAAGCTAAATATTGAAACATAAACGGTGCACAGCGCAGTTATTTAAGGAGCAGTAGTTGACTGAGGTGGCTTGAGGTCCTTGGGCAGAGCTGGTATATTAGGCAATTCAGGGTTTGGCAGCTCAGGAATGTGGGGTAAAGGTGGCAATTCAGGCTTGGGAAGTTCAGGAAATTTGGGCACTTCAGGTTTTGGAAATTTTGGCAATTCAGGTTTAGGCAAGGTAGAGACTTCAGGAAATGGTGGAAGCTCAGGCAATTCATGCATAGGAATTTCAGGAATCTCAGGTAACAGTGTCTCCAGAAGATGTCGAACTCCTACATGGACCCTGTGACAGCTCATCAATGACAAAGTGATCAGCAATAGCGGAAACAAAAGGGATGAGAAGCGATTACTGGCCATAATTTGAAGTTTAATTTGTAAGAAATGCTTGGTGTGTATTTGTGTTTGTGAGTTGGGTATGTTTCTCTTCAGTTTTGCTGTGCTTTTATAGATATGGGAAGAAGAAAATATGGAATTTTCAAACCTGGTCTGGTGGGAGAGTTTGTGTTCAAGTAGTTCACCCCCTCACCTACAAAAATTTCTATTAGCATAATTCAATATATATATATATATATATATATATATATCCAAACTAACAGTCTAGAGTCAAGAAATATTAATTAGCTTAACTAAAAGGGTTGAATTTATTCCAATTCAAGAATATTATACTTATTTAATCTGTCATGAAAATTACTTAAGAAACAGATAACCTATCCGACAAGAAAAGATTGAATATTGGAAGTGACTTGACACATGTAAATGGCACAATGATTTTCTGACAGCTAACGAATCAATGTCAATAAAACAACAGAAAGCCTTGCACAAGCACGGCTTTCTCTGCTATATTTATCTACACACAAATGTTAAGATCGATCATGCGTATCGGCTAATTACATTTGTAACAGCCAGCTTTTAGGAGTGAGTTAGATCTCACATCCATTTCCAGGCCATCTGCATTACCTATTTAAAAATTTTATTAACTTCAATTCACTAACATTTTTTAAGTTAAACTTTTAAGTTATATAAAATTATAAAAAATAATAAATACAAGTAATATTATCAACAATAACTAAACTAATTATAGTATTAATGTTTACATGACATGAAAGACAAAGTATTTATATACATTAAAAATAGTTTTATTTTTTTTAATTGTTATATATGTTGTATAATTAAAATAATAATTAAGAATAATATACATCAAAATATAATGTATCCTTCTTGGTCATTCAACTTATAAACAATAACTCCTAGCAAAATTTTTACCAAATACTAAAAATTACCTACTATTAGCCATCAGCTATTACAAACTAAACTGCTGAACCAAACAGACTCATAGTCTTAAATTTTTAATTTTCTTTCATTTTTTTATTAGTTAAAAGAAAGAAAGGTGGTCTACTTGAATGAAAACTTGTTGCTTGCACTTGAATGAATGGTTGTTTAAATGGCAAAAGAATCAGAAAAAATCTTCTAATGGTTCCTCATTATGGCATTTGGTGCCCTGTTGTTTCTTGTTACATAAACGACTGTCTATTCTCTGGTAACCTTTGATTTTTGGTTTTGTCAAATCAGTTGTTTTTTTCTCATGAATCAGTTTAATTTATTTACAATTTACTTTGTTTATTGTTCAACAAACTGTGTTGATAAGAGAATCGCCTTATTGTTCTGTTTCTATAGTTTTTTTGCGTTCTTTCTAGTTTTGGAAGCTGGTTAATGCTTAATACAACATACGGCAATAGCAAGCGTGTCATTAATTTAAAAGGTAAAAAACTAAAAGAGTTATTATTAACATGTAACAAAAGCTACGAAACATTAACAATAACATTAACAATCTGTGATAGGAGCAATCCGAATAATAAAAGATACATGAACAAAAACAAACATACAATCCAAATTCTATAGCAAGCAATTCATTTTATGTAACATCAACATAAGCTAAAGTTTGCTGCAATATCCACCACAACAAAGAATAATCAAATAGCAAATCATTTAAGGACTATTGATTGATTGAGGTGGTTTGATATCCTTGGGAAGAGTTGGTATGGTAGGCAATGTGGGCTTTGGCAGCTCAGGCACCTGTGGAAAAGGTGGTAACTCAGGCTTTGGCAAATCAGGTACTTTTGGCACTTCAGGCTTTGGCAATTCTGGTGTTTTGGGCACTTCAGGCTTCGTTAATTCAGGCAATTTGGGCAATTCAGGTTTTGGCAATTCTTGTGTTTTGGGCACGTCAGGCTTTGGCAATTCAGGTTTTGGCACTTCAGGCTTTGGCAATTCTGGTGTTTTGGGCACTTCAGGCTTCGGTAATTCAGGCAATTTGGGCAATTCAGGTTTTGGCAATTCTTGTGTTTTGGGCACTTCAGGCTTTGGCAATTCTGGCAATTTGGGTGCTTCAGGCTTTGGCAATTCTGGTGTTTTGGGAAATTCAGGCAATTTGGGTGCTTCGGGCTTTGGCAATTCTGGTTTTTCGGGCACGTCGGGCTTTGGCAACTCAGGTGCATTGGGCACTTCAGGTTTCGGTATAGTGGGTAGTTCAGGTTTTGGCAAGGTTGGTATTTCAGGCAAATTAGGCTTAGGAAGCTCGGGCACCCCAGGCAATCCTGTCTCAAGAAGTCGCCTGGCCTCTATGTGGAAAGATAAAGGGATAACTAAGAGCAGAAAGACAAAGCAAGGGAATTGATGATACGCCATGATTAGAGCAAAAGTTGAAGATGTAAAAAGAGGTATTTGTTCAGCAACAACTGAAAATAGTAAGCGTCTTGTTAATTTGTTGTGTACTTGGATTTTATCTTGTATTGGCTTTTATAGATGTAGGAAGGTGGGCATTGGGAAAGTTTCAAATGATTTGGTGAGAAATTAAGCTTTGTGTTTTTTGGCAGTTCAACTTCTCACCTATAATATATACTTGTCCGTCTATCATGACGTTATCTGTACGTAAAACTGATTTGTCTTTAATACATTATCCATATGAGTTATTTTGTTTTCATCTTTTTATGTGGAGATTAGTTGGAGTGACAAATTTCCAATCCTAGAATGTTCATTAATTAATTAACTACTAATGATTCAAAATATTTGACCTCCTCAACTACAAAAATTTATAGCTGTATTCAATTTGGTCATTTGACATTTGATGTTCTTGTTAATACTTCATGTTAGGATTAGATGTTTTGATCATGGGACGTGATGGCTTGCAAATTCCATGTGCCATTTGTTTCCTACTTGCTACAACCAAACTAAGACTACTCTACAGTCAAGAATTATTAATTAGTTTAACAAGAAGGGTTTGAACTTATTCCAGATCATGAATATTATACTTCTTTAATCTCTCATGAAAATTAAGAAAACAGATCACCTATCCCACAAGAAAAGATTGAAAACTGAAAGTTATTTGGCACATTGATTTTGTAATAACTAAAGAATCAATGTCAATAGAGCAATTAAAAGCCTTGCTCAAGCAGTTATTTTGTTTCCTATATATATATATATATATTTGTGTGTGTGCTTTGAGTCGATCATAAGCTTGTTAAATGATATTTGTGTGGGTGCTTTGAGTGAATCATCAACTTGTTAAATGATGTAAATGCTCTTTACTCTCGGTAACAGCTTATATTCAACAGTTCTAAACAACCTAATAGTCAAAACATGGGGCTTAAAATATTTAATAGGTTATTCTTAGTAGTTAGATCATAGGCTAATAAATTTTTTTTTCTTTTTCATTCCTTTCCGGGACTAGCATATCAAGATAACACGTCTCCAGATTTAAGAAAAGATAAAGAACAGATGAAGTATTTATATACTCCCTCCATCGGGAAAAGATAAGCTCGCTTTTCATTTTTTATCATCCGAAATTATAGGCCACCTTCCTTTATTGAAGTGTAGTTATTTTATTCAATTACAAATATGCCCTTATTTATATATTTCATCATTATTATGTCACTACCACTTATATTAATAAATAAACCATCAATTAATTATTATTTTTAAATTCTTAAATTTTTTTAACTCTTGCTTTATATAACTCATGAAATTGGTTGGTATTTACGTTAGTATTTATTTGAGTCTTGTATTAAAAGCGATCAAATGGTTATTTTCAAGATAATAATAAATGGAAGGTATTTTTGGAAAACATAAAGCAAAAATCAATAATTTAACTAAACTAACTAAATTTCTTAATATTTGCGAAAATAGGACTTAGCCTATTTTTTCCGGACAAAGGGAGTATATAGTTTTAAATTTGAATTTTCTTTTCTATTATTTAATGATTATCGGTGTCCGATTGAGGTTTTCAACTTGAAAAATTTTGGGTGACGTTTTTTGTATTATTTTGATTAGTTAATTAGGAGAAAGAATACTACTGGTATGAAAGATTATTGCTTGCACTTAAATGAGAAGCAAAAGAATTAGAAATCTTCCCTACCGAGACTAATTAATTAAAGAGTGAAAACAGTTTCTTTTTATGACATTTGGTGACCTTTAGTTTTCTTTTACATAACGGCTGCCTCTTCCCATAATCTATGTGGTTATGGCGTATCATTGTTTCTCATAATCAGTTTGCATAAACACTAAAAATTCATAAAAAGGAAAACGAAAACAATTAAGTGTTTTTTCATTCATCAGGAAATCAGCTCATGTTATATATGTGTGTGTGTGTGTGTGTATATATATATATATATATATATATATATATATATATATAATTTACTTTTGTTTTCTGTTCAGCTAATATATGAGAATTGCCTTATCATTTCGTTCATTGCGTTATAAATAAATATTGCTTAATACAAACATACAGCAAAGGCAAGTGTATATATCACTAATTTAAAAAGGAAATAACTAAAAGAGCTTTATTAATCTGTATCAAATGTGAACTGATAGAAACAATGGAAGATACAAAATGTAAACAATCTGTGATATAGTAGCAATCTGAATAATAAAAATTACATGAATCATCAACTCAACAACAAACATATGGTCCAAATTCTATAACAAAGCAATGCATACTAACATATTGATAAGCTAAAGTTCGCTGTGAAATCCTCCAGGCCAAGGCATAATAAGAAAGTATAAGCATTTAAGGATTATTAGCTGATTGAGGTGGTTTGATATCCTTGGGAAGAGTTGGTACGGTAGGCAATGTGGGCTTTGGCAGCTCAGGCACCTGTGGGAAAGGTGGTAACTCAGGCTTTGGCAATTCAGGTACTTTTGGCACTTCAGGCACTTTGGGCACTTCAGGTTTGGGCAATTCACGCACTTTAGGTACTTCAGGATTGGGCAATTCAGGCAATTTGGATACTTCAGGCTTTTGCAATTCTGGTGCTTTGGGAACTTCAGGCTTTGGCAATTCAGGCAATTTGGTTACTTCAGGCTTTGGCAATTCTGGTGCTTTGGGAAACTCAGGCAAATTGTGTACTTCAGGCTTTGGCAATTCTGGTGCTTTGGGGACTTCAGGCTTTGGCAACTCAGGTGCTTTGGGCACTTCAGGTTTTGGCATAGTGGGAAGTTCAGGTTTTGACAAGGTTGGTATTTCAGGCAAATTAGGCTTAGGAATCTCAGGTACCCCAGGCAATTCTGTCTCAAGAAGCCGCCTCGCCTCTATCTGGAAAGATAAAGTGATAACCAAGAGTAGAAAGACAAAGCAAAGGAAGCGAAGATACGCCATGATTAGAGCAGAAGTTGAAGATGTAAAACAAGTATTTGATCAGCAACGATTGAAAATGAGTAGCAAGTGTCTGGATATTTGTTGCGTACTTAGATTTCACTTGTATTGGCTTTTATAGATGTAGGAAGTTGGGTATTGGGGAAAGTTTCAAGTGATTTGGTGAGAAATGAAGCTTGTGTTTTTTGGTAGTTCAACTTCTCACCCATATTATATTGTTTGACTATCATGACATTATATGTAATTATCGTTATTGAGATATGTTTTTAATACACAACCGATATGAGTTATTTTGTATACATCTTATTATGTGGATATTAGTGGGAGTGACAAGTTGCCAATCCTACTATGTTCATTAATTAAATAGACTCAACAAAAATGAAATATATATAAATAATTAAAAATGGAAGCTTTTGCTTCTTTATACTTACTCATAATCAGGTCCAGCATGTGTAAATTGATAATAATTTTACAAATCTAATGAGCAGATGCATCTGCACTCCAATAATTCACCTCTTGCTTGCTCTATTTTCAAAGATATATTGATCCGTAATGTATAGTTTTTTTCTTTTAGGTGTATGAAAATTGTTCAGGAAGAGCTCTATTCACCCTTCTGGATTAATTTATCTAAGTCTCTTGCACCATCCAAGAAACATTGGTCTTAAAATCTTCATAATAATCGGTTTCATATTCAGGATATAGAGGGTGTTTAATTTAGGACAACTGATAGTTATTTCATATCTATAACCGATGATAATTCAGAAACTTTTAGCCTTTGTGAAAAAGTATGCGGCATGAATAACAAACTTTATCTAAGTGGTACATACTAGTCGCAACAAGAATTATGAGGTTTCAAGTGCGAATTCCAGTAGGAACCTTCTTAACTATAAAAAGAAAATGTTTCAGCTAGCATTCTGCATTGACTAGTTTGCATATATAAGTATATAAATGGGTTTTTATGGAAGTGGAAGGCGGAAAATATGAGAATTTAAATGTGGAATTAGGTAGGAAAGACTTTGTTGGTTGTTCAATTTCTCACCTATGGTATAAACAGAGGGAAAAAAATTGAGATACTAATCTTTTTTTTCTTCAATCTTCTTTCAGTTAGCTGAATTAATGATTACCTATGAATAGTTTCAATATATAATTTTTGCTTTTTATCTTGATTGTACTAGATAATTAAGTGCTTTAGGTAATCACAGTTTGTAGTGGGTTGTCATATGTAGCTAGCCTAGGAATCAAGTAATTGCCTATCGCTGCAAGCAATTAGGGTGCGTAAAATTTTTTAACTTTAACCAAGTTAGGCCAACGTGGGTGCTAATTTCACCATAATTTTCCAGTGATTTTGATTTCAATTATCTATAGACTCTTTAAAAGTTTAGTTTGGCAAGGTCCATCTTTACAATATTGAGAAGAAGAAGAAGAGGAAGTATGAATGTGTAGCATATGTAACTGGAAAATAGTGGGAAAATACGAAGAATCTAATTTCCAACAGAAACACACCGTAAAAATACAAGGAGATAGACAATGAAAATTACATAAAACATCAACTCAAGAAACACATAATATGCAGAATTCCTAGATTAAAATGGGATAAGAGCATAAGCAAGCTTATTATTACATGTTTAGTCAATAATGATCTTTTAAAATTCTTACAACAACTGCAACAATACTTGCAATGAAAAACACTAAAACAGAAAGTGGTGGGAATGACACAATCAACAAGACAACTTGTCTAGATGTTACACGAGAGCCCAGATTTAGCACCAAAATGTTCGGTTCTTTACTGCAATTTTGCCACTTTCCTGCTTCAAATTGCTTGCCTTGTAATCCAGTGTCCACTTCTCAAATGTACAGTCAGTAAAGTCGTAGTAGCCACCATGAATAGAGAGTTCCCCATTCCTCACTTTTTCTTCTATCCAAGGGTAACTGAGAATGTTTTCCAATGAACAGTTGACTGATTCCTGTCTCAATAATTTCATTCAACAAAATGTTTACCAACTTATAAGGAAAAAGGGCATCATCAAATTACGATTTTCAGCCACTTTAGCTAATCATATCCTTCTATACTTGCTGCCTTTGTAATCTTAACCCAATTTTTATCCAGCAAGAATCTTATTATGCGATTCAGAAGCTCAAAGCTTTCAGTCTTAGAAGGGATGAGAAAGAAACTCATTCAACAGCAAATATGCAGTAAAGCAGAATGGCAGAAAAAGGACTTGTCTAAGAAAAATGGAAAACCAGTACAAACATGAACTCATTTTACATTTTCATTCTGTTACTAAATAACACCTACGCTGTTAAATAACGAACCCAAATTTTTTTAATACAATAGTGAGAACGAAAATGCTGAATGGGGGATTTTAAAAATTAAAAACAAAAAAAGAAAAAAAGGGCATAAAATCAGAAAAAAAAAATTTATATATGAATCAAACAGAAAAGCTCTTGGGCTGAATAAGAACCCACCAGAATTAATGACTAAGTTTAAATCCACCTAAGAGACAAAAGACAGATCTCTACTGGCAAAAGATGTGGATAAGCATGTTGGATAGGAGAACTTGGATTTGAACTCCAAATGAAGAAAAGGAAGATATATTACCTTCTCACAGTGTTTGCACTGCCGGTCGAAGGTGAGATTAGAGGCAGAAGCCTTTGTTCTTAACCTTGCATTCATCCCAACAACCACCCAACTTCCAATAAAACTACTGAAAATGGCAGGAAGAGAAAAAAACAGAGTGAGAAACATCAGACAGCTTTTTTAAAGAACAGGTGATGATCAAAAGAATCAACCAAAGCGTCATCCTAATAGAACCTTGTTTCCACATCATCATGCATACTCATTAGAGCACGAATGCCTCCACAGCAACTGTGTCCAATGATTAAAATGTTTTCAACCTACAAAAACAATCATTCATGATTTCTTACGGAAGATAAGATATCATCTTAATTCTCAAAGGCTTACCAACTCATACCGATTGTTCCACTTATAAAGCAAAACACAGAGCACACGACTCCTCAGTAAATAATTGCCAACATTTTTGGAAAGAAAACCCTATTAATCTTGACTGTCTTACTAGGCAGCAATTCAATGTAACTGGTCACGATTCAAAACTGCAACAATACTTATACATCACTACTCACTACTAACTTATATGTGAAAAGATCTGCTTCTATTCCACTTGATTTGCTTCACCCCACAAGGTGGCAGCAAGCACATCCATTTAACAATTGTTAGATGATGGAATCCACAATGACCAGTACCACCATTCTATAGTTAGCCACTTGACTTTGCCACAAGGACCATTTCTGAATGAATCCAAACTCATGTGGCAATGTTGCTCTCAGTCATTCATCCTACTTGAAGAATTCGCAATCATCACTCTGGCTCCTTATAGAGCGACAAATGGCTTCATTAGCATAGATGCAAGCAAAGAAAGAAAGCAAAACAATGCCAAGTCCCTAATTTGTAAATGAACTTACTTTAAGAGAATTTACAGCAAATTCCAGCGCAGCATTTGTTTCTGAGGGTCCACTCTGTATTAATATTGAAATACATATGTAAAAAAGGGTTAGAACAGAAAGTGCAGATGCCAACAAATAAACATTTCTGCACTATCTTCTGTAATAGTCCACTTAAGTTCAACAATTAACAAGTTTGGATAATCAAATGTGAGGTATCTTATACCTCATAGGAAGGCACCATGTTTGCAACATTGCGCACTACAAATGCTTCGCCTGGTTGGAATCCCAGGATGTTTGAGGGGCAAACCCTGGAGTCTGCACAAGCAATTACCATAAACTGTCCATAAACTGTTAGTCAAATTCACATTTGCCAACACCTTAGCAACCAATTGCAGTAAATGAGATAGACGCATTAAATATGTATATAACATACGAGAATAAAATGCAAATTAATGAACCAGATAAGCCATTTTTACCTTTGGTGCTTGATCCTTGGCAAGATTTTCAAAGTGTGCCAGATTTTCCCTGCTCAAAAATGAAAGTTAATTTTCAAAGACTGAATAATTTATCATGAAAGATAAATAGTATCATATCACAGTTCTTCACAGCTCACATGTATTTATGCTTTTTGAAACTCATAAACCGCTGTTTCATTTCATCAAATAAATCACGATCAGCTTTTGTCAGCGCTGGACTCTCCATTTTGGCACTTTCCAATTCCCTGGTCAGCCCTGGGGGCTCCCTTGAAGCCTTCAATTTGAGACCTGAATCTCTGAAATCACTGAAAAGGTTGAAGAAGAAGACAGTCGAAATAGCATATTCAAATGTTCCACTAATTTCAAATTTAAAGAAGCACCAGAGCTTGTAATTTATATCAGATGTAACAATTTTTCTATAAATAGAACTTTCAGAGAATAAAATCAGAAAACTTAACTATTAAACCAGGCAGAAAGCCAAATTAAAACACTTGGGTAGCAAAAGTGTCATCACATCTGCTAAAACTTAATGTTCGAGCTGATTTTAGTATTACCAATCCATGTTTCAGAACATGGCAAGTTCTAATTACAGAAACTAGCATGAGCCAAGATTTTAACTAGCTTAAGATATTCAGCTCAATTATTAAAAAACCATCTGTTAGAGGAAAAAATTGAGCACCAAACCAGCTTTAAAAAGCAGAAGCCGAGCTAAATCAATAAATTCAGCGATGTAAATATGAAATACAACAGGGAAAAACCCAAATAAAGAAATATCCATTTCCAAACGAAAGATGAAATCAATTAAAAACAAAAAAGGCAACCCAATAAAAATGGAAATTAACTTACTTTGAAACAGCCCTCATTCTTAAATAGGTACCCTCAGTTCCAACAAATTTCCCTCGAGAATCAAAGATCTGAAACAATACAAATAAGAACACACATCAACAAGCAAGAACCAAATGAAACACGCACAGAAAAAATACAGTACGGGGAGATTAGTATAATACAGTTTGTCTCCTCAATGACAAAGATTTAGAATTGAGGACTGGAATCGGTGATGGGGAGGAAAACGATTCCTTTGAGACGGAGGAAGAGGGCGAAAGAGATGCCATTAAAGAACTGAAGAAAAGAAAAGATGTGATTTTGGTGCGTGAGAAGTGGAAAGAAAGGAGGATTTAAGACAGCCATGCCCATTTGTGAGTAGTCTTTTAGAAAAAGGAGGAGAGGGTTATGTGTGGTTGGATGGATTCGATCAAGAAACACTCCAACTAAGACGGAGAAAACAAAGCGTGCTTAATTGATGGCAACGCCAACTAAGCTTAGTTACTGTCTTCTACAGATGTTGAAAGTTGAGACTTTTGAACCTTTTTTTTATTTGTTTAATATTTTTAAAGAAGTCTAAATTCTAAAATAGTAAATAAAAATAAATAATATTTGCACTTGACTCCAAAAGTATTCAATTTTTTGCATTCTGCGTCCAGATTTCTTGGATATGTTTTAACCTTTTAAAGATAGTGCAATTACTTTGAGCTATATATATATATATATAATAGTATAATATAATGTTCGGATTTAGAAGGTTCTAATATTTCTTATTATCAATAATTGTAATTAATAGAGAAACTATTGAGAGTATTAAAAGAAATATCAGTACTTTCTCTTTATTCCATTTTCTTTTCCTTCTTTGGATGTCATTATCATAATTTATGCGTCATTTAAAAATAAAAAATAAAAAAATGTAATTAATATTTTTTTAATAATTAATTGACATGATCATACTTAAGAAGTTATGTATTAAAATTATTATAGGTCAAATCATTTTTATAACAAAAAGTAAGTTTTAATTCATTTCGGCGGTAGTGATCAACTATCACCGGTTAACGAAAATAATCACAGTCAACAGTAATAATCAGAATACACATATTTTAGTTTATTAAAATGTTGAAAATTTAATTAATCAAACAACAAATATCCAAATAAGTTTTTAATTAGTTAGACAGTAAATAAAAATTCAACTATATTCTATAATTTATCCTAAGAGATAAATTGGTATAATATGGTTCGGCTTACAATAGTATAATTCGGTATAATATGACTCAATCTAATTTTATCGAGTGGTGGTATATATCTCAACAAAAGTAACAAAGCAATCTGAATGGATAGATATAGAAACTTCTCCAGTGAATAGGAGGACCAAAATAAAATTTATTTATTTATTTACATAGTCTTATTAACATGATATTCTAGTTTATATATTACTTTAGTAAAATAAGATGGCAAATTGAATTTTTGTGATAACGACAAAAATTAGAGATTTTCTTTAATTTAAAAAAATAAATAAATCTATATATAACCATAAAACTGAGCTCTCATGAGGCTCCAGAGAGCAGGATGACATGTTTTTTTATATATATTTATCTTATTTTTTGTGAATTTTGATTGGTTATTATTTTAATATGGATCCTGCTCTATTTTTTTTAAAATAAATGAAAATATAAATAAAGATTAATAACTAATTACTGTAAAGATAAGTACTACTGCTCCGTAATCAATTTTCATCTGGCAAAATTATTATTTATCTATTCATTTTAAATTTTAAAAATTATTTATTTTCTTTCATATTTTATTAATATATTATTTTAATATATTTTATATTATAAAATATTTTATATTATAATAAAATAATAAAAAATTATGTAAAATTTAATTTATTATATTATTATGTTATAAATATTTTAAAATTAAATAGGAAGACTATATATTTTAATATGGATAAAATATAGGAACTAATCCCAACAATAAACCAAAGATAAATAGTAAATTTTCCTACTTTATTCATTCTTTTCTTTCATGGCGGTGCTTCTTATTTAAAACTTTAAATGCTCATCATCTCCCCTTTGTCTTCATTTCGATATTCTTTCAACTGTAGTGCTCCTATTTTTTTGTGCTGTGACCTTTCACATTTCCATTCTATTTTTCTCATTGAAAATTAGCTTTTTCCTTTCCGCCGGCGTTCTAGGTCGATCTCTCGTCTCTCCGACGGACGCTGTTCAGGGACCATTAACAGAGCATCTTGATCGAGAATGGATAGACGAGGAGCGGGCCTCCTCCTCCTTCTTCTCCTTCTAGTCTTTGTTATTCTCTATAGCCAATTCTCTCACGCACGCATTCCCCTCTCTCAGTTTCACGCCTTATCAGTCCCCTTCTCCCAAGTAGTCATTTCCTTCCGGCTTAAACTGCCGCTTCGTAACTGGTCGGAGTTTGCTAGCCAGGAATTTCTTGTGATTGGCTGCATCAGTTGAGGAAAGTTGATATGCTTAAAGATGCAATCTGGTCTGAGAAGGTTAGGGATGAGCTAATATCGTATGGCAATGATAATGAATTGGTTTGGTTCTAATTCTTGCTTCTTCTTGGGTTCGCTCTACCTATTTTCAAAGAATTTTGGGTTTATTTTGTGGTTTTGACCAATTCATGAACTCTGGATTCTCTAAATCGTTATTATATTATCAGTGCATTATTATAACCAGCTATCTCATCTTGAAAATTGGTCACAATGTAGGGGTGTTTTTCCATGTTCTTTTACTGAAAATTAATGATGACTCTTATTTTTGCAGTTTCTCCATCATTGGCGAGCGGTTGATCTTCAGCCAGGTCTATATGTGATTTTTTTATCCTCCAATTGTGTAGAAGTATTGGTAGGGATCAAATTTATTTTTACGATTTTCATTTTCTGTTTTGGATTTTTTTCTATGTACTGATTGTATTTTCTGTGTTCAATTTTTATGTTTTGCCTTGGAGCTTTTGGTATATTCTGGTGTTAGTTCTGAAAACTTTGATACATTCTTGAGGAAATTTTTCCATAGTTGAGTTATCTAGAGGTTAGTAGTCTTATGCTCAATGGTTATTGATGTTGGCTATTCATTTTCCTTTAAAATATCCAAGTTTTCCATTGAATTTAAGAAGCATTTTCAATTGGCAAATTGTGGTGGATGATTCCATAGGTTTGTTTGTAATTAAACACCACAACTAACCCGTTGCACCAAATTTGTTTGTTCTATGTAATCATAACTATTATGTTAGAATTCATCTAAACACAGGAAGAAGGAAAATTCCGTATTATACTACTGTAGATGAGCTGAACTTATTTACTTATCATTAGTTCAGTTTTATCTTAGAATATTCATGAATACGAATTTCTTAAATTTACCTTAAAATGAAGATTAGCTTGTTCCCTTTTTCCCTAAAATTCAATGTTACAGTGCCCTATCATATG
The DNA here is from genome assembly GCA_023653625.1 of Triadica sebifera. Taxonomy (NCBI): domain Eukaryota; kingdom Viridiplantae; phylum Streptophyta; class Magnoliopsida; order Malpighiales; family Euphorbiaceae; genus Triadica; species Triadica sebifera. Next base: position 30,428,099 of record CM042898.1, on the reverse strand, counting down.
GCTGTTTTGCTTGCCAAATGTAAAAATAATGTCGATTTATTATAATTATTGAAGTATGAATTTGATCAGAAAAGAGTTGACTTTTTCTATCTGTATGGTTAGTAATTTGGTATTAGAATAAGTTTGGATGCTGGCTCTCTATCTCTTTAAATTTTGCAGCAGTAGTTAATACCATGTGATCGAATAATTTAACAATTTTCACTTTAAGGTTTTTATTCCGAGTTCTTTTCATGCTAATATTTTTTCAAAGAATTGCCTTGAATAATGGGCTGATATTCGGGGACTGATAATCTTACTCATGTTTAAGGTGATTCGTAGGTTACTATTTGTGCAAAATTTCATTTCTTTGGCTCCATTATATGTATGTGAATGTGTTATCTTTACTGATTTTCTGATTTTGTTGCTATTTCAATTAAATAGCAATTGCATAACAGGGCCTCTCGCAACACATATATAAGATTTGAAGGTAAAATAACTTTACTTCTGTTATATTGTTTTCATTAAATAATCTTTTTTATTTCAAAGAAAAGCTAAAACTGATGAAGAGAATTTTGAACTCAAGATAATTAGGCTATTAATATAACTGCTTTAATTGCTTGTGTTGCTTCTCTTACGCCTAGAGAGGTAAATAGTATATTGATATTAATGATATTTAAGATAGGTTGACTATATGATTCAATTAGTTAGCTTTAGTTGTTCATAATTGTTAGGGAAAGATGTGCACTAAGAAGCTAGATGAATTAGTGGTTTAATGAAAATCTTTTGAGGCTAATGGAATTCTTTTCGTAGCGGATAAGTATTTGCAATGCGCAATTAAAAGAGATAAGAAGATAGAGAGAAAGAAAGAAAGAAATACAAGATTTATAGTGGTTCAGTCAAACACTCCTTATGTCCACTCTTCAATCGCAATTGAAATTTTCTACTATAACTTCCACAAAGTTATGATGATGGAGTTTCTAAGCTTACTCCCAATTTATCCTAGAGTTTTTGTGGGGGCTAACTCTCAACTTCAAGTGTTTTTATGGGCTCACACTCTAACCCACACAAGTATTTTATAGGCTCATACTAAACCCTTACAACTTGAGTTTTTCCATGGACTCGCTCAAAACCCCTTATAAGAGTTTTTCCTAAGGCTAATCCCAACTTTTCCTCAAGTTTTTCCTAGGCTCACTCTAAACCTTTACTCCAAGTGTTTTATAGACAAACTCTTAAACTCTTACATCACTCAAGAATACAACTAAAGTGTACAAAATAGATGGAGAATTAGACTTGCAAAGCCTGGGCGTTGAGGGGTTTATTTTCATTACATTCCTAGGCCTTTGGATGGGGTATTTATACCTTAAAACCTCTAAAGAGCCACTGCATAATGTTCTCCTTCCAACTGTTAGTTTTTCTACTTTTTTTATTAATTTTTGTTGTCAGACCTAGAATCTAGATCATGTTTTCCCTTTTGCAGTCTTGGTTTCCTATAATCTTCAATGGCTAGTGCACGTGACTGAGTTTGATTGGCTCTGGGCTCCAACAGTTGAGTTAGTATGAATTTCGCACTTGCACTTCTTCCGTAGTTGTAATATTGTTGTCACGGGTAGTCTCGCGGTCGCTCTTCTTACTACGAACCATGCTGTCTAATTTGGGTTTCTTCAGCGGTTACCGTCGCGATTACGATTTCTTGTTAAGCTCCAAACCTTTGGACACATGGCATGTTTTGCTTAGTCTCTTCTTGGCAGGCCTGACATATGATTTTCATAGTTGTGATTTTGTACATCGCAATTGCGATTCCTTTTTTGCGTCCAATCTCGTGGTCACTGTGCTTGTCACGATCTCCACTAGAATTCTCACACTTTCAACACTATGAGAATCGCGATCACTAAAGTTGCAGTGGAGAAAAGCCCTTGGCAGGCAATACTCATTTTAGCGGTTGCGATTTGGAAGTCCACCACAACTCAATGAATACAATTTGAATTTCTCCCTCAATATTCTTCTCTCATCTTCCTTATTCTGCTAATTCTTCTTCTCTCTCTGATTCTCTTCTTCCCTTCTCTCTCTCTTCTCTCTATTTCTCTTCTCTCAGCTTATTCTCATTGACGTGACAACTGCTAATTCTTCCATTTATTTAAACATCAACTTTTAACATGAACTTAAACATTTCTAGAGTACTTTAAACATGAATTGACAGAGTTGCTAATTCTTCCATTTATTTTCCATGTTCAATTTAAGATTTTAATTTTCAGTTTCAGACTTTTTTTTTTGTTTGTTTATATATATATATATATATTGTTATTGTAGTTATTATATGTGATTCCTACTGTTGAAAAGGTAAAATTAAGATTTTGATTTATTTTAGATTTTGAATTACAAGATTGATTTTCATATTATACTCATTTCTAATTAAAATTTTAGGTTTTGAAATCATTAATTAGTAAATATTTGTTCTTTTTATGTGACAAAAAGATTATTTTAGGGAAAATTACAAGAGTGATTTTCATATCTGAGAAATGTACTCATATCTAAAAATTGAAAAAAGATATGGCTTATTACTTCTATATTGGCCTAGACTTTGGGCTACAAATAAGAATATTTTGGTAAATGAAATAATTATATATTAATCTATACTCTAAGCTCCATATAAGAACATTTTGGTAAAAGGAGTTGAATATGACATTAGAAATGCATAATATTATCACATCAATTTATGACAAGAACCATAATACATTTTAAGAAAAAAATTAGTTCAGGTAAATGAATAAATTTAAAATTTATAAATGATATTTCACAGACATATTTACAGTACTTTTAAAATGATCCTCTAAATACAAATACAAAAACCTTATAAAACAAATTAAAAACCTTTCAAAGCACTTGAGATTAACAACCCCGGGGATCCAACTAGCATACAAATAAAATGAAATTCACCAATTCAAAATGGAGCTGGGCAACGTTTTTCCAACATAATTACAGCCCATTACCATCCTTAGATGGTTCCCCTAAAAAAACATTAAATTAAATTACAATGTCAGTATCTTAATATAGTTTAGCCTTCACAAATTATCACCATTAATGACATTGCATAAATATGATTATATATAAGATGAAACTTTACTATATTATTTTTAACTAGTATTTTGTTTCCCTTTAAAGGGAATCTAATCTAACTCCAAAATGATCTAAAATATGAATCTTTCAACTCCAAAGGCAATATTATGTTACTCTACATCATCTTAATTAATGACATAATGTAACATAATGTATAGAGGAGTGTTGAATACCTTTTCTATATTACTTTTTTATTCATTTCTCTATTTTTTTGACTTACATATACCCTATATTTTTTTTACATTGATTTTAGAATATTAAAAATAAAGTAAGTAGAAATTATTTAACATTTTTCAAATATATATAATATTTCTTTCTTTCTCACTTTTATAATATTTATAATATTTTTTTTACATAGATTTTAGAATATTAAAAATAAAGTAAGTAGAAATTATTTAACATTTTTCAAATATATATACTATTTCTTATTTTAATAGTATTAAGAAAGTAGGTTAAGAGATATTTCTGTTATTTATTAATTATCTAACTCTAATATTAATGATAAAAGCTATTAAAAATTGACAAAAAATATTATATAGTACGACGAAAATAAAATAGAGATAATAAATAGTATAATTTTAAAACTTTAATAAATACTAATATAATAATATAATATATCAAATATTAGAGATAAATAGTAATTTTTTTTAAAAAAAATATTTTGTTATTTATTAAAAATTTAATAATTTTTCTAAACAGAATAATATATTAATATAATTTAATAAAATAGAAAATACGGATACCATAATTTTAAAATCTCATAAATAGTTATTGAATTCCACTGTATTAATATGGAAAATATCAGTAACAGTAAAAGAGAGAATATTTTGTGAATTTCGTATCGTATTCTATTAGTAGTCTCTCACCCACCGAAAAGTTGTCTATTAAATTCATCAGATTTTATTACAGACTATCTAACCACATGTAGTCTGGTAAATGACTACTCTACCCCTATATAAAATCACCCTCGCTCAAATAATCTGTCCCTTTTCGCCCACCCATACTTGAATGCCTCATCACATTTCAAGACTTCTACTTGTTTCTCAGTGTCAGCCAAAAATACCCGAGTATGAAAAACATGACAAATTACACTCACGCTCCTCACTCTCTTTTCCTTTGAATGACCATTATACCCTTTCATAAATTCTCTCTGTTCCACCTCTCCCCTTGTCCTCTTTCGTCCACCAGAAAAACCACTGGTTTCTCTGATGACCATAACTGACTACTGAAATGACCAAAATACTCTTCTTAATCCGAAAATTCTTCCACATCTTCGAAGAACGAAAGAGTCCTTTTTCGTCCACTCAATAAAAGCCTCTCCACCTTATGCCTTCTTTCATTTTCTTCCTCCCTTGTCCTAAAAAAAAAAAAAAAAGTATAAACAGAGAGAAGTGAAGAAAGAGAAATGGAAGGTAGCAGCTACAGGATAGAAGCGGAGAGGTGGCTGACGATAGCGGAGAAGCTCCTCAACACGCGCGATTTTCAAGGAGCCAAGACTTTCGCGATACGAGCGCACGAGTCAGACCCCCGTCTCCTCGAGTTTTCCGAGCAAATTATCGCCGTCTCCGACACTCTCCTTGCGGCGAAGTTGAGAATCATAAATTACAACGGCGTTGGTAGCCACGACTATTACGCGATCCTGCAGCTTCCGAGGTTGTCTCAGTCCATGGAACTAGTCGCGACTCAGTACCGTAAGCTTGCTCTGCTTTTGAATCCTACGAGGAATAGGCTTTCTTTCGCCGATCAGGCTTTTAGTTTGGTTTCTGAGGCTTGGATGGTGTTCTCCAACCCGTCTAAGAAGGCAATGTACGATCATGAGTTGCAAATGAGTCAGCTTGGGCCACTGGGGCAACTAGGGCAATTCGGGCAATTGGGGATGCCTGCCCAAGATTATCTACAGGGGCAAACGTCACAAGGAAACGCGAGGAGAAGCCCTAGAAGTAGCAGGGATGGTAAAGTAGTGGCGGAAGAGGATAACGTGCCTCAACCGGTTTCAACTCGGTCTAATCCATTTGAAACTCAGTCTAGAATGACTGAGCCGATTCGGCCGATAGCTCAGCATAAACTCGCTGAGCCAATTCGCCCTATTGCTCAACCTAGATCAGCTGATCCTATTCGCCCCGTGCCTCAAACTAAAGCAGCTGAGCCGATTCGTACCACACCTCAGCCGATAGCAGCTGAGCCGAGTCGACCGAAGCTATCCGAGTCGAATAGGGTAGCTACTCAGCCTACAAGCGCCGAGACAACACGTGTAACTCGATCCCCGACTGTGCCTAGTGCGACTGAGTCAGAGGTACCGAGTTTCTGGACTGCATGTCCATACTGCTACGTTCTTTATGAGTATCCGAAGGGTTATGAGGAATGTGCGATTAGGTGTCAGAAATGTAAACGAGCGTTCCATGCGGTAATGATACCGTTACCGCCAATTACTGGTAAAGATACGTACTTTTGTAGTTGGGGGTATTTCCCATTGGGGTTTTCGGGTCATGGTAAAGATGGAGGTGGCTTTGGTACCAGTTGGTCACCAGTATCAGCAATTTTTGCCACTCCTTTGCAGAGTAATCAATCAAAGAGACCTAAAGTGGTATATAAAGATGATGTATATATAGATATTTCTGACCCTAGTGATAACGAGTCTGATTCCGATGAAGATTGGGATACTAATAGAAAGAAAGTGAAAATTTCCAAAGGGAAAGCTACCCCTAGTAAAAATGTGAAAAAATCACAAAATGAGAGATCGAAGAAGGGGAATGTTCAAAATGGGGATGGTGGGGGTAATGTGCAAGGAGAGTTGGTAGGGAAGGGGGAGGGAAGCAGTGGGAAAAGAAGGGGAGCAAAGGACTTAGGGAAGTTGGATTTGAATGTAATGTTTAGCAATGAGGTGGAGGAGGCAGTGCCAGGGGTGAGCGAAGGAAATGGGACTGGACATGGGGAGGAAGATAACATGGAAGGAATTGGGTTTTTTGAGGGTCTTGATGAGTTTTTAAGTAGTTTGCCAATACTCTCTGTTGTCGGAGACGATAAAGTCAAGGCCAGTTAGTGAAGTAAGACCCTTTTTATTGTTATCTGTTGTTCTTTTTTATTTATTTGTAGCCCTTTGTTGTATGGTTGTAGTATTTAATCATGGAGAGGCATCAGCATTTCAGTTGCATATTTGCCTCGCTCTTGAAATCCAGTTTAAACTTTTGCAGTCAGATTGCTTCTCTAATCTATTGACTTTTCTGAAATAATTTACTTTTTCTGTTGATAATTATGTTGCTGTAGGATAGAAGGGAAGTGTCAATTTTTAATTAGGTTCATTTGAAAGAAAGAAGTTAATATTTTGTTAACTGAATCATGAATGTTGTTTGTGTGTTTCAGAACCTTTAATGTGCAAAGAGGACTTTCTAGGGTTGTGCATAATGCTCTTATTTATTTATTTATTTTTAAAAACGTGTTTCATTTCTCTCTCTCTCTCTCTCTCTCTCTCTTTTCCGAACAAGACTTTTTTTGTTAAGTTGCAACCTTGACTTTAAATTTTTGTTTTTAGGCTGTCTAATATCTAAATGTTTACCTAATTTGTAGGTATGTTAGAATAGTCGCTCAGTAGATCATATCAGTTTTTAAGCCTATATATTCCTTCTCGTATTGGTATCACCATAGATTTTGTATAGGAATTATAAATGGAAGCTAAATTCTTAAAAGTAGCAGATAACTAGTTTAAATTTTCTACAAATTAAGTTCAATTGGTACTGGTTGTCACTATTGCAAGTTTTATGTATTTATTCTAAGCTTTTACATATTGTGTAGATTAACATAAAAATGTTGATATTACATGGGAGATAAGAATGCTCTCGAACTTATCAGTCTCATTAGTGGGTTTAGGGAACTCTTCTTCTTTTGTCTTAGTATTAATCTAAAATAATTAGTATCCAAAAAATGATGAACAGACTCACCTCATGTTGAGCATTTTAATCATAAGAAGAAGCTATTTTTCTTTTCTTTTCTTTTTCACAAGAAAGGGAATATAATCCTTCATGGAAGTTGAATTTTGTTTTGGGTAGATTGTTCCAGTTGCTAAATGGGATGGATGCTGGATATATGGTAGCTTGGTATTAGCAAAAGTAACATTTAGGCTCTATTTCTCTCTTTTGGCAGATATTTGCAGATATGCTATATAGAACATATATTATTTGACTTCTTTTTATATAAGCCTATCATATGCAGACTAAAAAACTAACTGCAAGATGCAGGATCTTTTCTGAACCAAGAATTTTGAATGAAATAGAGCAATTGTCCTCATCTTTTGATTTTTCTGTGTTTTCTTGAAGCTTGGCTGTGTTCCATAGAGTTGAAAGGTGAGGTGGCTAAAGGGTTTCTTTGTCTATGGAATTTGCTCAATGATGCTTTTATGCCTGAATTTTCTCTCTTTGCAACTGCTAGAGCAGATAATACTGACACCTAATTGCACATCTTTCTCTATTATTTTCATTCCAGGTTAGAGACCTTGCACCACCTTCATATTGGGCATATTCTACGCTTTTCCAGGGATATGTCCAGCTGTAAAAGATATGCGGTTTCGGTATAGTATTACTTCTTGCCCTGCTGTTGCTACTGCTCCTTTTGATTCTATATTGTAACTATTGCCTCTAAATCCTGGAAGACCACCATCTTCAAGTTCAAAGGCATGAAGTTTGTTTGTTTGCCTCTCTTTCTATTATACTCAGGGTTTATGGTGGAGTATTTACTTTAATATGATCTGTTAGCTCCCCTTAGCTATGCATTGTTCTTTGAAGTAGCCAGATACAGAAAATGGTTGCAAAAGGGATTTCACAGTCATTTGAACTATCTGGATATCATGTTTCTAAGCATGAGAATTTGCTGTGCATGTACTTCAATTCTGAGGTGCCAGATATCTTTTCTGGGTGATAGCTGTTAATTAGTTTTCCTGGGAGATGTATTCCCTGTCTCATTCCTCGCGTGGACTATTTGGTTGCTCAAATCCCTATGCTAAAACTAGATTAACAACTAAATAAAAATATTATCAGTGATTCATATATGACGAAGTCACATTGTTCCATATGCTTAGTTCATACCTTTACTGTTTATTCTTAAATAGGTTTCTAAAGTTTAATGTGACCTTTGCTAGTTATTGGCACAGGACTGATTTTGGATTCTTCTTGCGATGCCCCAAGGCATGATTGAATCATGTCTCCCTTGTCTCTGTGTAATAGTAAATATTTTCTTTTCTCTGTTCATGATTTTTTAAATGATTAGAAAGGTGTGTTCTGATCAAACTGGCATGCTTGTCTCACTATATTGACACATTGGCTTCCTAGCTCAAATATTTTCTATCGATGCTTGTTGTTATGAGACGAAATATGTTTTGATGACAAATTTTCTCTTATTCAGTTCTTTTTCTTTTTTATGCTCTGTGAAGTGTCTGGCAGCTACATAACAAATGCATAATAGAGGTGAAATTTCTTCATATTTTTCTTGGTCCTTACATGTATGGTGAAGATTGTGCAGCAGTCTCTAGGGACAAGATCTGTAGTTTCTGGTACAGGGACCTGGTTTGTACTTTTGAGGCTGAGAATAAGTGTAGGCTTGAGAAATTTTGGTCATTTTGCCTGTACAACGATAGTGATAATATTTTCTCAGAAATTTATGAAAATCCCCTTCAGCCTCAGATAGTCTTTCCTTCTTTAGATAATTTGGTTTTGGGAATTTTGTAAAAATCATTTTTTTTTTGTTTCCTTAATATTTTGTTTCTTTATTGGTTTTTTTAAATAAAAAAAGCTAAAATATTATTTTCTACAAAACTGACTTATTTTTAGCTGAAAATGCATTATCTTAAGCAGTAAATTCTTTATATAATTTAGAAACTCGAAGTGTTTAGATTGTGAAAGCTGAGGGACCAATATTATTAGACGAAACCTAATATTTAATTGTTTTTTTTCATTTTGGTGGATGCTTGTTTTGATGTAGAAATCATTTTGAACTTATCTGATGTCAACGAAGATGCAGCTGTTTCACCCTGATCTACATACAGAGATGTTTTTCTTTTTTGGGGGGCGGGGGCGGGGGCGGGGTTTGAAAATACTTTACAATGTCTTGTATATTACCTATTTGTTGCAGGTACACTAGAAACTAAAAAGCTGTCATCTCCTTTGAAATCTGATTATATACGTCTTTCACGTTCAATAACTGATCATGTTATTCATTGTGATAATTTCATATTCATCATTTGGTGTCAAATTGTTTTAGAGCCATCCAATGGTGTACACTCATCATTTTTCCAACAGTTGCGTTTCTATTTTTGTGTGAGAAATTAGTTGGTTCCATTTGATTATTTTATATTATGATTGGATTGATTTGTAAATTTATTTATGGACTCGTGTAGACGAAAGAAAAAGTTCCCCATCTAAATTGCTGGTTTTGAATAATTGTTTTTTTGAATCTCATCCTGTAATGAGTGACGAAGTAAACAGAAAGTATGTGATGGTCAAAGGCTTTATGGAATAAATTTTGCCTTTTTCAAGTTTGTGCATGCCATCTTTGACTTGCTGCAGATGAATCTGTTTATGAAGCTCCTCTTTTTGGCTAAACCAGTCCCCATATAATCATTTGTTTAATACTTTAATTTTTGCATGTAGTAGTTTAAATTTTTTGTAAAAAAGGTAACGTTCAAAGAAAAATGCCTGTGTGGTAAGATGAGGCTTTATATATATGTATATATTCGAAAGTGTATATTTCTGCTAATTAGCAGACTGATACTGTTAATATGAAAACTGAAGTGGCGTTCTGCCTAAAAAGATGCACCAATTTCGTTCCATAGAATAGGTTTATCTTTTTTTTTTTCCTTCTTGTTTCATGTCTTCAATTAAAATGTACTTTCTTTTCTTAACGGTATAATTTTAATGTCTTTATTTAATGTTTTTTTTATTATGAAGAAAATGAATTATTATTTCTTTGTTATCTAATATTATTTTTAATTAATATAGGAATATATTAATAAAAACCTAAGCAAAATTTATAATTTTAGTTTTAATAAGTTATTAACGAAGTTTTGCTTATTTATGTGAAAAATATAATTAAACTTGTGTTTATGGACAAAAAGAATATTGATTTTCAACGTAAATTGAGGTCAATTATATGCAAGTAATAATGCCATTGCCTGATAGAACAATTCACCTATTTGTGCCAATATCAAACGATCTATGCTACAAATATGATTTGCATGGACCTGAATTTCTCTGAATTTCTCTGAAGGGTATCTCATGGTACCCCTATGATATTTAACTATGTTTGAAAACATTAATGGCATCTTTATTGTATGGTATAATAAATCATAGAGCTCTATGAGAAAAATAACAGTTTTGCGACTAAATAGCGCCTTCGAACAAATTCATCAAGATCATGTATGTATGTCTTATTTGCTCCAAATGGACATAAGGAATTTAGGTTATAAATGAAGAAAAAAAAGTTGGCGAAAAAATATAAGAAAATTATTGTGAGAGAAATAAATTAGATATTTAAATTTAAGTTTTTATGTTATTTCTCTCTCCTTTTAGTGACAAATTCTCTCAGGATTGGCATGCTCATTCGGCCCCTTTTTTTTTCTTATTCAAATATGACATCTAACTGTGCTCGTATAACATGCTAAATAGAACTGTCTGAAAATAATGCAACATGTAATAAAAATACAGGGGCCCAATTAAGAAAAAACAGAAAGTATAATGGCTAGATTATTATAGTTTTTGACAAATTTTAACTTGAAAATGGTGCCTTTCCTTCTTTTTTTTTTTTTTATAGAATTGCAAATGAAGAAATATCATTTTATGTGAATCGGTGTACTCGAGTCGAGTTATATTGATACAATATTATACTTGAACTTTACTCGATTAAAAAATTCAAAATTTGGGATCCATATAATTTTTTTAATTGTTCAAAATTCAACTCGAAAAATATTTAAACTACTTGATTCGATAAAACTCAAATAAACTAAAAAATTTAATAAATAGTAAACTCGACTTGATTAAACTCAAATATATTTAAATACTCAAAATATAAAAGTAAATTAATAAATAATAAAAAAATAACTAATCGATTATGCTCGCGATCTTTACAAGTTATGTATTGTGATATTGGAACTCAACTTGATAAAATATTCTAATTTGAACTCGATTTGATTAATTTTAAGTTAAATTTAAATATTTTATGAGTAAAACTTAAATAAATTGACTCGTTTACATCCTTATTTCTTATATGCTATAAACTTTGGTTTAAACTAAAATATTGTTTTCCTCGGAAATAAAAAACCTTTAAAATAAGAGAGGTTTAAAACTACCGAAAGATCTAAATCCAATATCAATATTTATAATGTTTACATTAGATGGATTAATAATATTTTATAAGGAATTTTCAATCATAACAATTTTTATATTAACTTACCAAAGTAAAGAGAAAATAAAAATTTAATATTATGATAAAAAAATCTAAAGTTAATTTGGAAACTCATACTTTGAAATGTATTATAAAAAGAATTATATTCAAGCAATGTGAAAATTGAATGATAAAAATAATTAAAAGCAAATATTATCTAATAAAATTAGATTAAATACCTCTACAGTCTACAATCTACACTATAAGGTGGCTATCCACCAAAGCACTGCTTTAATGCTCCTCTTTAAGCTTTATATAATTTAAAAAAAATTTAAACGCAAATTGCATAATTTGATCCCTAAAATTTTTGTATATTCAATTGAGTGCTTAGATTTTATTTTATTTTACCAAACAATTATTTTCATAATATCGAATCTCCAAATTATTATTTTTACACATGTAGATGACAAAATTGAAAGAAGTGGGAGGGAGAAAAATATTAATGTCTCGTATTATATGGATTCTATAAGCCAAAAATAATTGTTTAGGGTTTCAAAAGATTAAAATAAAAAAAGGAACTCAATTGAACAAACACCACAATTTAAGGACTGAATTGTATTTTTCACTGTTTCCAAATATATCCGAAATAGTAAAATAATTTATTATTTATTAAATGGTGGATTGACGTGATTGGTACGAGGGTACAAGTTTGTGTCATAGTTAGGACAAGTCAGCCATAGCTCCTAATAAAGAAAGCAACTTTTCTGTTCTATGATAAAATTTTAAATATTTATAAATTTGTTATACCAAAATTATTTTTTCCTTAAATATTATTTGGAGTTTGAGCTTAAAAAATAATTTTATAGTAAAATAATTTAAAAAATTGCAGCATAAAAAATGTCTAACTATCTATAATCGTAAAGATCTATATAATCGTTCAATATTAAGAAGGATTTAATTTTTAATAAATAAATTTATATAATCGATTATAATTAAGATGAAATCAAAACTTAATGGTTGTTGTGTAAATTATAATATAATATAAGATATTAGTTTTATAATTAAAAATAAAATTACATAGTTTGTTGCCTTGTTGGTGGATTTCAGCCATTATGTTTATTAAATTTAAAATTTCTAAATTTCACTTGTTGAAATCTTTTAATATTTAACTATAAAACTTCAAAATTCATCTTATTAATACTTTTGGGTGAATGAATTTTCAATACATTAGACTTATATGTGATTTTCTAGAGTTATTAAAGATATATTATTTTTTGGTGAAACATGAAAAATATAAATAGAAAGATACTATTTTATTATAAATTGATTTCAGTATTTGAAATCAAATTTATTTTTAAAGTTCAATAAAATGAAATAAAAATTATGCTAGTGATAGTGAACTTGATTAGTACAGTTTTAACAACTATCTTTAATTTGGCCTTTTTTTTTCAAATAATTATGCTAGTGATAGTGAACTTTTTTTTTTGTCCGGAAACATGTTTTTTTATTAAAAATAATTGTTTCATTTTTGTTTTTTTGCCTTTTTTATCAACTAAATCTATGTGAGAAGATTTTAGACTGACACTTGTGGTTTGTTTGGCGATAAAAGAATTATTTCCTTGGTAAAATATTTTCTTTTTCTTCTCTCTTTTTTTTTTAAAATTTTCCCTTATTTTTTTAATAGTTAAATTACCATTGGTGGCTTTGAGTGTGAGGTTTCAATTTCAACAACAGAACTAAAAACGACAGCATGAACGAAAAGCAAAGCAATTACATTTACAGATGAGAACTTAAAGATATAACGTAGCCAATTCTTGTGAGCTACTACTCTCCTTTGCCAATGAACTTGGATTGATGGATTAGCCAGTTCAGGTACAACTCTCTCTTTCTCTGCAATTCTTCTTCTTGCTGCCCACTTGGGTTCTTTCTTAATTTCTTTATTTCACTTCCTTGTAAGTTTTTTTCTTTTTGTTAGGGTTGTTTTTCTTGAATACATTCTTTCATTTTATAACATTTTAATCTTAGTTTCAGATTCTTGGCTTGATTTAGCTATGGGGGTTTCTTTATACCCAATGTCAACCTTTTTTCTTTTCTTTTTTTTTAATCTTTCTATCTACATTTTACATCTCCATCTACAGAAACATTCTCCCTCTCAATGGATTCTATTTTATTTTATTTTTTATTGTTCGGTTCATTAATGTATTCTTTTTACCTTTTAAGGACTGTTGCTGGATTTGTTGTTGGCAAGATCTCTTCTAGATTTCTTGATATTTTAACTTTTAGGTAAAGAAATGCATTATATTTTTTTTTTTGAATTAAAATCCATGGATTTTCACTCTTTCATTTTTGTTGTTGTTTTGTTTTAGCGAATGATAATTTGTATTTATGGGTAATTTTAAATGAAAGACGATGAGTTGAAGCTTTCTTGTATCAGGGGAAAAAAGGAAAAATGACATGGAAAAAAATCCAGATCAAAAAGATTATGAATACAACAGCAAGGCGTGTAGCTTTGTCAAAGAGAAGAAGAAGGCTTTTCAAGAAAGCTTATGAGCTATCAACTCTTTGTGATGCCGAGATTGCTTTCATAGTCTTTTCTGCAACTGGGAAGCTTTTCAAGTATGCTAGCTCAAGGTTCATTTCTCTTCCCCATTTTCATTTTTCATGCTCATGGGTTTAGCTCATTGGCTGTTTGTTGTTTTTCCCCTAGATAATATGTCATTGATGATCTCATTGTTGAATCTTGAAAAACTCATTCGTGGGTTTCTCTTAAACCAACAAAACTGAAAAATGAAGAGAATAAGTACCTGAAATATATATATCTACGAACAGATAGAATCTTTAGTTTTCGGTGAACAAAGATATTATTCTCATTTCACAGAAGGAAAAGGAAGAGTGAGAGGAACATAGAGATGCTATTATCACCAAGAAGGGTTTGATGTCAGTTCAAACCATTTTTTTTTCAAGAGGTGAACATATTAGTGTCTCCTGTTATTGCTATTTATTACATGATGGCTCTATACATAAAAATGTCAGAAGATTTCTCTTGTAGATATAAAATTATATAGAGATTCTAGGGATCTTCTGTTTTATTTTCCAATAAACTATATGCTCTTGGATATATATGAAAGCCTTACCTTATCCTTTCTACATAACCAAGCCACATTAAGGATGCCCTCATAAAATATTGGAGAAAGTAACGTGCTGTAACAAATGAAGTCAAACTAAGAATCTTGAATCAATGCCTTAAAAGAAACAAGGGAATTGATGATGTAGCTAGCTGGATTGATTAACTAATGAGCTTGTTTTTACATGCTTAACATGACTAACCACCCTATATATGCTGTGATAAAGGTAACTTAGTTGGTGGAGAGTGACCTAGCTATTGCAAACTTTAGGAGAAAGATGTTGTAGCATATACTAACATAGCCAAGTAATCCATCATATAGCCGTGGTATTAGAATTTGGATTTATATTAAACTGTATGCCATTGGTTTTGGTACAATCATTTGGATTTTAGTAATTAGATGAAGGTGGTGTTAAGATTAATAAAGTTTTAATAGGACTATGAGAACCCAGGATTTCTCTGGACTGAATATAGCATTTTTGGGGCAAAACAATATAAGATCTCATTTTTTTTTTCCTTATATCAGAATGCAAAACAATAACTACTTTGCATGTGATTAGATTGGTCCGTCCATGAATTTGTTCATGGACCCATTCTAGTAAATAAAATATAAAGTTCTAAGGTTTTTGTGAAGTTTCTATGTGATTCATATATTGTGATGACTATAAATAATCTTGTTGTCTTCATTTCCATTTTGACATTTGATTATATATGCATACATAAAGTTCTATAGAGTTGAGTGATTAATTTCAACTGATTTCTGCTAAAGAGATTAATGTTTCCTAGTTTGCTGTATTATTTTTAAGACATGGTTAATAGATGTAAGGAACTAGTGAATAAAATGACTTTAGGTCATTTAGAGTTCTTGTGAAGTCTAAAAATATAAGATTTATTAAATTAATTAGTTTTGAAAATTAAGAAAAATCATTTGAAAAAAAAAAGGCAATTTTTTTGAATTTTTGCCTAGCTTGACATGATTTGCAGGAATTCAATTCCTATTTTTTTGCAAGAGTAAAATAGAAAAAAAAAATCTAACTTTTCATTTATTTCAAAAGGTGGAAAATTAAAATGAACCCCATAATTTAAAAATTCAATCTATATGCATGAAATTTCTCGAATCTACTATATATGGTCACGCCAGACAGCTTAGGCTGGTTAATAATCAAGTTTGCTAATTAATTATCATATATGTATGAGAGTAACTGGGTTTGAACCTTCCTTTTACCAAATAAATAAATATATCTATGCAAAAAGGTTAAATTAATACCATTACAACATCCATGTGTAGATATGCTTATTAAGTTTTAGTGCATAAATTTACCAGGGGATTGAATTTTCTATAGTTTAATTATTTAGAGAGGAAGAGAGGTGAAATGGTATTTGTAATTTTACTATGCGAACTTAAATGGAATAAGGATTTACATGAAATCTAAACAAATCTAAAATATTTACAAAAGTATTAAATTTATATATGGTATCTTTGAAATAATTTTAATAATTATCGAAAAGAAAATTGATTGAATAAATTTTTAATTTAGACTTTATTATACACAATTATAAAATTTCGAGACTAAAGAATACATTTTTGCTTATAATTACGTTAAGCTTTGAGGGGAACTATTATACTGAATGTCACTCTATTAGATAGATCACATTGTCTGATTACTTAATAAAATAATCTAAAATTTTGTTAAAATTATTGGTTTTAAGTAATCTTTTTTTTAAAAAAATTTTTTGATTAAAAAAGCCTAATCTTTTTAATTTAACAATTTTAACCCACCTTTAGGTATTTTACACTTAGTTTAATTTTTAGAATCTGCTTAAGAATTGTATAAGAACGTATTAATTGTTCACTAATAATACTAAATTTATAAACAATTCAGAATATTTTTGTTCATCATTTGAAATTTTTAATAATCCTTGGGATTTCTAAATGAAAATTTATGTTAACAGACATTAAATTTAACAATTGTTATGCAAAATGCTAAAAATTTTAATTAAACTGAAGCTATGCATATAGAGAGAGAAAGTGTCCATTTGATTGAGTGGTAGTTATCAACTTTTGATTATTTAATAAATCAGAAGTTCAAATAAGTGTTTAGGAACTCATTTTTCAGTTCATCGTTTTTTTTTTTAGAAAAAAAGAATTAGAGCTAAAAGCTAATAATAGCTGCTGTTAATGTTGACTATTGACAACTGACTGCAACTGCTGAACCAAGCGGATACAAAAATTAGTGACTATCTATATTGGCTAAACACATCTTTAGGTTTCTGAAAAATTGTGGTTTTGCTGTGTTGTGTTGAGTTTCTGAAAATTTATTGTCAAGTTAATCCTTATGCATAGAATGAGTGATTAGTAGAAATATTTTCAGGCTCTTTACTGACTTCATCAGTTAAAAACTTATCACCAAAATCTGAAATGTTAAAAAATTGAGAAGTGAACGCACTTACTTAATGATTGGATAACACTATAACAAAAAGAAAATAAACGCAGGGTTTAAGTACATCTCATTTTACATAAATACGACAACTAAATGAAACTAATCATTTCAATAAAATGTTTGTTTGAAAGTATTATATCATTGTTCCACATACATTCATAAATACACAATTTAAAATCAAATTTTTTTTCCTCCTTTTTCTTAAGGTAATTCTTAACATGTTGAGATGTATGATGACTTACCGACCAACCTAAAAGGCAAAAATCCTTGCATCTCTCTAGTAAGGAAATATTTTTGTTATATGCATGCATAGAGGAATTCTCAAAGGGTAACCACTTGTTACACACTCGCCATAAAAAGTTCATATATATTAAACATCATCATAAAGACAGTGTACATGATACATATATATAATTCTCAGTTAAAGCACATGTCAATTACATATTTATATATAGAATAAATTTTATTAAAGTTTAACAGACTCAAATATTTTATTGATATCAATTACATATATATATATATTAAATTTTATTTTTAAAAAAATAATAAACAATATTGATAAATAAATGATGAATACTATCAACACTTTTTCATGCATTTCCCACTATACACTTTCAATGCAAATAGCACATATGTCTCTCCCCTTAAAAACAAAATATGTTACCTATTATTCAACTTCTTTTATTTACTAGCATTTGAAAACTATAACTTTACTACTTAGTTCTTTTAATTTTTTATTTGAATTAATTTTAGCGTAAAATTATAAATTTGTCATATTTTTTCTCTTTATTATTTTATTCTATAGCATTTTGGAAAAATATTTACAAGTCTTACGCATTTTTTTTATAATAATTAAATATTTAATAGACAAAATAAAAATTAAACAAGCAGCCTTAAGAAATTAGAGACCTACCAAAAAAATAGAGAAAGAACAAAGTAATAATAAAAATTGAAAATGTACAAATACCAATTATTTGTAATTGACAGAAATACTTTTAACATTTCATTCAAAAACATTCAAATATACCATCAATAATAAACATTAACAATTTGTTCAAATTATCTCATGAAGGTATCCTGCTATGTCTCTTGAGTTGGAAAATTGTCATAAGTGGTGAGTGAAAAAGTTCAAATTTATCCTGTTACATATAAACAAAAATTTATTAACATGACTTGTACTCTTATGATCCTAAAATAAAAAATTAAAAAATCCAAATATATCTTGATCCAAAAAAAATATTGAGTTGCATAGGGGTAACATGACTTGTGTTGTTATGATCCAAAAAAAAATATCATAGAATTCCATTAAGTAAAATATTTTTGAGCAAGCATGTTTTTTAATAAAAAAAATAAATTTCAAAAATTTTATTAAAATAAGATACCACTATTTCAAAATGCTTTCTATTTTCATTGGCAGGAAGCCAGGAACATTGGTATTTGATTGTTTCTATATAAAAAAAAAAAAACAGTTTAAACACATAAGACATAAATAAAAATATAAAGAAATAAAAGCAAGCAGTGCATCTCCTTACACATGACGAAAAAAAAAAGCAACTTTAAACTTTCTAACCTTTTTCTATCTTTTGGTACTCTTTTTTTTTCCACTCTTTTCGATTCCAGACTTGAGCCTTTTAGGTGCTCCTTTTGTCTTTGATACTTCCGGATCAACATGGTAAAATAATAATTTGAGAAAAATCCAAAATAATACAATAATTTGAGACAAATCCAAAAAATAATAGTAATACACAAGTGTTTCCTAAAAAATATTTTAAAGATATTTTCTCACTATTTTCTCACTCCCTTTTTTAGATTAAATCCAAAAACCTAACTCTCTCACACAAGAAAAAATTCCTCAGACTGCTTTTTACGAATTCTCTCAATTAACTTGAGACTGCAGTGTAGTATTTGATGCAAAAAGCAAAATTTAACTACAAAAAAGTAAAAAATGTTGGCTAGGCATAGCAAACTTCAAATTAGCTCTCGGTAGAGAAATCATTTTTGACTTTTATTTTTTTTAATAATTAATTGTAGTGGGACTCATGTTGGAGAGACCTACATTCAATTCTTTCAACATTTGTAGCTGCAGACTAACGAATCTTCACCTCCAGACTATATGGGAACTCTATCATTCCAGCAGTTAATTGAACATAAAGTATTAATGAGAAAATGTATTTTACGGCCAAATCAACAAGCTACAAGACCAACCAAGTTAATACATGAATCAAACGTGGTAGCAAATAATGGTTTTGTGAACATGTCGGCTGAATTTTCTGAAGTATGGATCTTCTTTACTATAATCTCACCTTCACTTATAATATCTCGAACAAAATGATAGCGGATATCAATATGCTTTGTCCTCTCATGAAACATTTGATCTTTAGTTTAAAAAATGACATTTTGACTATTACAGTGAACTTGAATAATTTCTTTTGATAATATAAGTTTGCTTAAGAGACTGTTTAGCCAGATAGCTTCCTTGAAAGCTTATGCTAATGTCATGTATTCTGCTTCTGTGATGGATAATATAACTATAAGTTGCAGACAAGCTCTCCAACTGATAGCAGTAAAACCAAAAGTGAATACATAACTCGTCAAGGATCTTCTTCTATTAAGATCTCTTGCATAGTCTGAACCACAATAACCAACTATCCCACCAGAAGATTTATCAAACTATAAGCAGTAATTTGAAGTTCCACGAAGATATCTGAATATCCATTTTATTGCCTCCCAATGAGCTTTACTAGGACATGACATATACTGGCTAACAATGCTAATAGCTTGAGCAAGATCTATACATGTATAGACTATTGCATATATCAAACTACCTACGACACTATAGTAAGGGACTCTTGCTATGTAGCTTTCTTCATCGTCTGACTATGGTGATTGACGATTTGAGAGTCTAAAATGAGCCTCCAATAATGTAGAAACATTTTTTGCATCTTTCATGCCAAAAAGATTAAGGATCTTCTCAACATATCTTTCTTGACGAAGGTATAGTATGCCAGTATCACGATCCCTACTAATCTCCATACACAAAATTCTCTTGGCTTCACCTAAATCTTTCATCGCAAACTCATCACTCAACAAATATTTTAGCTTACAAATTTCAGACTTATCTTTGCAAGCAATCAACATATAATCGATATACAGCAATAAATAAATGAAGGAATCAACATTAACCTTTTTCAGGTACATGCAACTGTCAAATGGTGATCGATAATAACTATGAGAAGTCATAAAGGCGTCAAACTTCTTGTACCATTTCCTTGAGGACTATTTAAGTCCATACAAAAACTTTTTCAATAAACACACACGATTATCCTTGCTTTCTTCTTCAAACCCCCTGAGTTGCTGCATGTAAATCTGTTCTTCTAAGTCACCATGTAGAAAAGCAGTCTTGATATCTAGCTGCTCCAATTCCAAATTTTCAATAACAACTAGAGATAAAAAAAAATATGGATAGTATGTGTTTTACTACATGTGAGGAAACATCACGAAAATCAATTCCAGTAGCCTGACTGAACCCCTATGCCACAAGCCTTGCTTTATAACAAGATTCTTCTATTTCTAGAATGCCTTCTTTCTTCTTGAACACCTATTTGCAGCCAACTATCTTTTTTCCTTTAGGTAGAATTACCAACTTCCAGGTACTATTCCGATGTAGGGATTAAATTTCTTCTTGCATAACTACTAACCATTTATGCACATCAGCTAAACTAACAGCTTCATTATAGGAGCTCGGATCACATTCGGACTCCACCTTGCTTGCAACACTTAAAGCATATGCAACTGTATTTTCAAATCTGACTGGTGGACGAATTTGTCTCCTTAGTCTATTTCTGGCAAGAGAATAGACTTCTTGTTGTACTTGAGATTGTGATCCATTTTGAGCTGCTCATCAACATGTAGCTCTTGTGGTGTTGGTGTACTGGATGATGCATCTAGAGGTGAGTGAGCAACCTGTAACTCTACCTGTTTATCAATTCTACTAGAAGTACCTGCATTTACATTTACAATATTTTCCTCTTTAGGGTGTAACATAATTGATTCATCAAATTTAACATCCCTAATTAATATTACTTTCCTAGAATTAGGACACAATAATCTATATTCCTTAACCCCAGAACCATACCTAATAAAAATACATTTCTTTGTTCTAGGTTCTAATTTACCATCATTAATATACATTTATGCTGGGCAGCCAAATATTCTAAACATTGAATAATCAGATGGTTTATTAGACTAAACCTCTTTAAGCATCTTGAGTTGAAGGGATGAATGGGAGATCGGTTCACCAAGTAACTGGCTGTAGAAATTGCTTCTGCCCAAAAATCTTTCTTTAAACCTGAATTAGAAAGCATGCATCGCGCCCTCTCTATGATGGTCCTGTTTATTCTTTTAGTCACTCCATTATGTTGAGTCTATGTAGACCAAACTAATGAGAGTATTATGTAGATAAAATAACGTATATGATACTCTCTCATTGGTTTGGTCAATAGGTTTGGTCTATATAAAAATTTCTCTTATTTGACTTCTTTTTTATATAAGCCTATCCAATGCAGACTAAAAAACTAACTGCAAGATGCAGGATCTTTTCTGAAAAAATAATTTTGAATGAAATAGAACAAATGTCCTCATCTTTTGATTTTTCTATGTTTTCTTGCTCGGCTATGTTCCATAGAGTTGAAAGGTGAGGGGGCTAAAGTGGTTTCTTTGTCCATGGGATTTACTCAATGATGCTTTTATGCCTGAATTTCTCTGTTTGCAACTGCTAGAGCAGATATTGCTGCAGCTTCTCTGTTATTTTCATCCTAGGTTAGAGGCCTTGCACCGCCTTCATATTGGGCTTATCCTACGCTTTGCCAGGGATATGTACAGCTGTATAAGACTTGCCGTTGTGTACTCGATAATGTATTACTTCTTGGTCTTCTGTTGCTACTGCTCCTTTTGATGCTATATTGTAACTAGTGCCTCTAAATCCTGGAAGACCATCATCTTCACGTTCAAGGGATGAAGTTTGTTTGCCTCTCTTTCTATTATACTCGAGGATACTTTATGGTGGAGTATTTACGTTAATATGATCTGGGAGCTCCCCTTAGCTATGCATTTATCTTTGCAGTAGCCAGATACTTACAGAAAATGGTTGCAAAAGGGGTTTCACAGTCGTTTGAACTATCTGGGTATCATCTGTTGTTTCTGAGCATGAGATTTTGCTGTGAATACTGTGCTTGTACTTCAATTCTGAGGTGCCAGACAACTTTTCTGGGTGATAGTTAGATGTTAATTAGTTTTACCGGGAGATGTATTCCCTGTCTCATTCCTCGCGTGGACCATTTGGTTGCTCAAATCCCTATGCGAAAACCAGATAAACAAGTAGATAAAAATATTATCAGTGATTCATATATGACGAAGTCGCATTTTTCCATATGCTTAGTTCATATCTTTACTGTTTATTCTTGGATAGGTTTCTGAAGTTTAATGTGAACTGCTATTCATTGGCATAGGACTGATTTTCGACTCTTCTTCTTGCGATGCCCCAAGGCATGATTGAATCTTCTGTCTCCCTCGTCTCTGTGCAACAGTAAATATTTTCTTTTCTCTGTTCATGATTTTTTAAATGATTAGAATGGTGTGTTCTGATCACACTGGCATGCTTGTCTCTCTATATTGACACATTGGCTTCCTACCTCCAATCTTTTCTTTTGATGCTTGTTATGATGATGACAAATTTTCTCATCATTTTGTTGTACCTTTAGTGAGTGGTTATGTTACCTTCTTATTCAAGTGTCCGGCAACTACGTAACAAAGATGCGGCTGTTTCAACCTAATCTACATGCATGCTTCTCCCCCCTGTTCTAGTGAAAGCATGGTTACATATCTTTTGAAGTCTGATTATCTACTTCTTTCTCGTTCAATAGCTGATTATGTTATTCATTGTGATCATTGCATATTCATCGTTTGACTCTTTTAGAGCTATCCAACGGTGTACACTCTCATCATTTTTCCAGACAGCTGTGTTTCCATTTTGTGTGAGGCATTAGACGGTTCGATTGGATTATTTTATATACATAGCCAGTTATGATTGGATTGGTTTTATAAATTAATTTATGATCGGATTGATTTGTAAATTTATTTATGGATTCGTGCGGTCAAAAGAAAAAGTTCCCCATCTAAATTGCTGGTTTTGAATAATTATTTTTTGTATTGGTAATAATCTCATCCTGGAATGAGGGTGACGAAGTAAACAGAAGGCATGTGATAATCAAAGTAGCTTTATGGAATAATTTTTGCCCTTTTCAAGTTTCTACATGCCATCTTTGACTTGCTGGCGGATGAATATCAGTTTATGAAGTTCAGAGGGTGAGTTTAATGAGTGCATGGCTCTTTCCTTATATATATATATATATATATATATATCATGAAAAATGTTTTTATATATATATTTTTAATGTTTAGCCCTCTTATAATAAAACGATTAAGTAAATTATAAACAATTAAGTAAAAGTAGACAAATATTAATGTTGAAATAACATAATTATTTTATTTTTATTAGTTTATTTTAATGGAGAATTGTTATTATCGATTTGGGTAAACCAGCGACGATATAGAAAATATGGTCAAGTTCCCCCCTAAAGAAGCTTGATTTGGTCATCAATCCACATTCTCATGGCGAATTCTTTCACATTCAGAGGCTATGAAAAAGTTTCATCCACGTTGTATAGTATCAGACATTTTCTTTCCCTGGACCGCTGACTTTGCATCAAAATTCAAGAAACTTGTTCGGATGATGGCTACTCACGGTACCGCAAGATATTTAACTATGTTTGAAAACATTAACACCTTTATTGGATGCTATAAATAATCATAGAGGTTTATGAGAAAATGTCAGTCTTGCGACTGAATATGGCGACCACCGACGGCGACAAATTAATCAAGGTAACAAGACCACGTATGTCTTACTTTCTCGAAATGGACAAATTCCTCAATATTGTATAATGTTTACTTTCAAAGGAATAAAATAGAAAAATGGGAACTCAATTGAACAGACACCACAATTTAAGGACTGAGTTGTGTTTTTTTTCCATTTCCAAATTATTTGAAATAGTAAAACAATTTATTATTTATTAATTGTGGATAGACGTGATTGGTACGAGGGTACAGGTTTGTGTCACAAATTCTGACAAGTCAGCCCGCATATTATCTATACTCAAAGCAACCGCACCACCATACTCAGTAATAAAGAAAGCAACTTTTCTGTACTATGATAAAATTTTAAATATTTATAAATTTGTTATACCAAAATTATTTTTTCCATAAATATTTTTTTTGGGAATTTGAGCTTAAAAAATATTTTATATTTTTAATAATTTAAAAAATTACAACATAAAAAATTGTCTAAACATCTACAATAATTTGATATTAAGATGGATCTAATCTTGATAAAAAAAAATTAGAGAGAAAATTCATTCATGTAGCCGATCCTATCTAGAATGAAATTAATATTTTTTTTGCTGTTTAAATTATAAAATAATACCAGATATCAGTTATATAATTAAACATTAAATTACAAAGCTTGTTGCCTTGTTGGTGGATTTCAGCCATTATGTTTATTAAATTTAAAATTTTCAAATTTCATTTGTTGAAATTATTTAATATTTAACTGTAAAACTTCAAAATTCATCTTACTAATACTTTTGGGCAAATGAATTATTCAATACATTAGTCTTATATGTGATTTTCTAGAGTTATTAAAGATAGATTTTTTTTTTTGTGAAACTTGAAATATTTAAATAGAAAGATACTACATTTTTATATAAATTGATTTTTATTTTTAAAATTCAATAAAATAAAAAATAATTTATGCTTGTGATAGTGAAATTGAGCAGTACACTTTTTATCAACTACCTTTGATTTGGCTTCTTTTATTTTTCAAATAATTATTAAAAATAAATTTTTTTTTTGCCATTTTAATCAACTAAATCAATGTGAGAAGATTTTAGACTGACACTTGTGGTTTGTTTGGCCATAAAAGGATTCTTTCCTTTTCCTTGGTAAAATATTTTCTTTACTATTTGCTATAGTTTGGTCTATTTGGGTACACAAAAATGAAGTTATTGAATGAATTGTTTCCATATACAGGCTCCCATTTGGTGAGTAACTCTAAATGGAATTGGAGGCGTCCTTGGAGATTACAAAGGAAAATTTTTAAGCATTTTCTCGTGTCCTCCAGGAGTTTTGGAATTAAACGAAGCTAAAGTTAGAGCTATTTTAAAAGCTCTTATAATACTGTTATTTGGAATCAAATTCAACAAATATTATTAACTGGATCCAAAATAAAAAGGGAAGCCCTTGTCGTCTATGCAATCTCTTTAAGGAAATTCACCTGCTTATTGAGTCATCACTACCGATAATTTTTATTTTCATACCAAGGGAATCAAAGTAAGCAAAGAGTGACATGACAAGAAGAGTTTACTGTTATCTTTGCTTAAGTAGATTTATCTTGCATCCATTACAACGTTCATCTTGTAACCATATTTTCTTGTAACTCTGATTGTAACTCTGTTCCAACTTGAAGCTAGTGGCTTTGTATTAACTTTGTTTGATGTATTACTTTTAGGGAGGGGCTCTTCATCAACTTGAACTCCATGCTTAAGTGGTTTTTCCCCTCACTTTTTCCATTAATATTAATAAAAATTATCGGCTTATAAAAAAAAATTATTTTTCTTATCTTTTTTGTTTTTAATTTTCCCTTGTTTCTTTTTCTTAATAGTTAAATTACATGGGTGGCTTTGAGTGTGAGGTTTCAATTTCAAGAGAACTAAAAACGACAACAAGAACGAAAAGCAAAGCAATTGCATTTACAGATGAGTACTTAAAGATATAACGTAGCCAATTCTTGTGAGCTACTACTCTCCTTTGCCAATGAACTTGGATTGATGGATTAGCCAGTTCAGGTACAACTCTCTCTTTCTCTGCAATTCTTCTTCTTGCTGGCCACTTGGGTTCTTTCTTAATTTCTTTCTTTCACTTCCTTGTAAGTTTTTTGCTTTTTGTTAGGGTTGTTTTTCTTGAATACATTCTTTCATTTTATAACATTTTAATCTTAGTTTCAGATTCTTGGCTTGATTTAGCTATGGGGGTTTCTTTATACCCAATGTCAACCTTTTTTTATTTTTAAATCTTTCTATCTACATTTTACATCTCCATCTACAGAAACATTCTCCCTCTCAATGGATTATACTTTATTTTCTTTTTTATTGTTCGGTTCATTAATGTATTCTTTTTACCGTTTAAGGACTGTTGCTGGATTTTTTGTTGGCAAGATCTCTTCTTGATTTCTTGATATTTTAACTTTTAGGTAAAGAAATGCATTAGATTTTATTTTTGAATTAAAATCCATGGATTTTCACTCTTTCATTTTTTTTTGATGTTTTATTTTACTAAATGATGATTTGTATTTATGGGTGATTTTAAATGAAAGACGATGAGTTGAAGCTTTCTTGTATCAGGGGAAAAAAGGAAAAATGACATGGCAAAAAATCCAGATCAAAAAGATTATGAATACAACAGCAAGGCGTGTAACTTTCTCAAAGAGAAGAAGAGGGCTTTTCAAGAAAGCTTATGAGCTATCAACTCTTTGTGATGCTGAGATTGCTTTCATAGTCTTTTCTGCAACTGGGAAGCTTTTCAAGTATGCTAGCTCAAGGTTCATTTCTCTTCCCCATTTTCATTTTTCATGCTCATGGGTTTAGCTCATTGGCCGTTTGTTGTTTTTCCCCTAGATAATTTGTCATTGATGATCTCGTTGTTGAATCTTGAAAAACTCATTCGTGGTTTTCTCTTAAACCAACAATACTGAAAAAAGAAGAGAATAAGTTCCTGAAATATATATATCTACGAACAGATAGAATCTTTAGTTTTCGGTGAACAAAGATATTATTCTCATTTCACAGAGGGAAAAGGAAGAGTGAGAGGAACATAGAGATGCTATTATCGCCAAGAAGGGTTTGATGTCAGTTCAAACCATTTTTTTTTCAAGAGGTGAACATATTAGTGTCTCCTGTTATTGCTATTTATTACAAGATGACTCTATACATAATAATGTCAGAAGATTTCTCTTATAGATATATAATTATATAGAGGTTCTAGGGATCTTCTCTTCTTTTATTTTCCACTAAACTATATACTCTAGGATATTTATGAAAACCTTACCTTATCTTTTCTACATAATCAAACCACAATAAGGATGCCCTCATAAAATATTGGAGAAAGTAACGTGCTGTAACAGAATTCAACATTGATGCTTCGTTTAGGTCAAAGATTACTAATGTTAAGAAATGAAGTCAAACTAAGAATCTTGAATCAATGTCCCTAAAGAAACTAGGGAATTGATGATGTAGCTAGCTGTATTGATTAACTAATGAACTTGTTTTTACATACTTAACATGACCACGACATATATGCTGTGATAAAGGTAATTTAGTTGGTGGATAGTGACCTAGCTATTGCAGACTTTAGGAGAAAGATTTTGTAGCATATACTAATGTATTAATACAGTGTTTGCAGCATGCTAACTGTCTAATAGCTAGCTGCATTAGCTTAGCATAGTTGTATGCCAACTAATCCATCATATAGCTGTGGTATTAGAATTTGGATTTATATTGAAAGTGTATCATTGGTATTGGTATAATCATTTTGATTTTAATAATTAGATGAAGGTGGTGTTAAGATTAACAAAGTTTTAATAGGACTGTGAGAACCCATGTTGTCTCTGGACTGAATATAGCATGCTTGGGGCAAAACAATATAAGATCTCAAGATTTTTTTTCCTTGGATCAGAATGCAAAAAATTAACTACTTTGCATGTGATTGGATTGGTCCCTCCATGAATTTGTTCATGGACCCATTTTAGTAAGTAAAATATAATGTTCTAATTTGTGAAGTTTTTATGTGTTTCATATATTGTGATGACTATAAAGAGTCTTGTTGTCTTCATTTCTATTTTTGTCATATGGTTATGCATACATAAAGTTATATAGTGTTGAGTGACTAATTTCAACTGATTTCTGGTAAAGAAATTAATGTTTCCTAGTATGTTGTATTATTTTTAAGATTTTGGCAATAGATGTCAGGAACTAGTGAATAGTATGACTTTAGGTGATTTAGAGTTCCTGTGAAATCTGAAAATATAAGATTTAATAAATTAATCTGTTTTAAAAATTAATAAAATTCAATTCTTTCATTTGAAAAAAAAGCCATATTTTTTGAAGTTATGTCTATCTTCACATGATTTGCTGCCTTATTTATTGCATCTTCGACATAATTTTAATAATTATCGAAAAGAGAATTTATTATACACAATTATAAAATTTGTAGACTAAAGAATACTTTTCTGCATATAATTACGTTAAGCTTTGAGGGGAACTATTATACTGAATGCCACTCTATTAGATAGATCATATTGTCTAATTACTTAATAAAATAATCTAAAAATTTGATAAAATTATTGGTTTTAACTAATCCTTTTATTTAATTTTTGATTAAAAAAGCCTAATCTTTTTAATTTAACAATTTGAACCCACCTTTGGGTACTTTACACTTATTTTAATTTTTAGAATTAGCTTAAAAATTGTGTAAGAACATATTAATTGTTCACTGAAATTACTGAATTTATAAACACAATTCAGAATATTTTTGTTCATCATTTGAAAATTTTAACTGATCTTTGGGATTTCTAAATGAAAATTTCTGTTAACAGACATATTAAATTTAACAATTGTCATGCAAAATGGTAAAAAATTTAATTAAACTGAAGCTATGCATATGGAGAGAGAAAGTGTCCATTTGATTGGACTTTAGCTGCCAACTTTTTACAATTTAATAAATCAGAAGCTCAAATAGGTGTTTAGTAACTCATTTTCCAGTTCAATTTTTTTCAATAGAAAAATATTAAAGCTAAAAGCTAATAATAGCTAATCTTCAATGTTGACTATTAACAGCTGACCGCAACTGCTGAACCAAACAGATACAGAGACTAGTGACTATCTATATATTGGCTATACAGATCTTTAGGTTACTGCAAATTTGTGGTTTTGCTGTGTTGTGGTTTTGTTGTGTTGTGTTGAGTTTCTGAAAATTTATTGTCAATTTCATCCTTATGCATAGAATGAGTGTGATTAGTGGAAATATTTGCAGGCTTTTTTCTGACTTCATTAGTTAAAACTTATCACAAAAATCTGAAATGTTAAAACATTGAGAAGTAAACGCACTTAATGATTGGATAACCCTATAACAAAAAGAAAATAAACGAAGGGTTTAAGTACATCCCATATTACATAAATACGACAACTAAATAAAATTAATCATTTTAATAAAATCTTTGTTTGAAAGTTTTTTATCATTGTCCCACATACATTCATAAATATACAATTTAAAATCATATTAATTCCTAGTTTTTTTTTTCTGCTCTTTCTTAAGGTGATTCTTAACATGTTGAGATGCATGATGACTTACCAACCAACTAAAAGGCAAAAATCCTTGCATCTCTCTCTAGTAAAAGGAAATATTTTTGTTATATGCATGTAATTCTCAAGGGTAACCACTTGTTGCACACTATCCATAAAAAGTTCATATATATTAAACATCATCACAAAGACAGTGCATATGATATATATAATTCTTAGATAAAAGTAGCTCTCAATTACATATTTATATATATAATAAATTTTATTAAAGTTTAAAAGACTCAAATATTTTATTGATTTCAATTACATATTTATATATACATATATATATATAAAATAAATTCTATTCTTTAAAAATAATAAAGAATATCAATAATAATAAATATTTCTATGCAAATAAGATATGTGTCTCTCTACTTAAAAATAAAACCTGCTACCTGTTATTCAAGTTCTTTTAT
This sequence comes from Triadica sebifera, assembly GCA_023653625.1. Classification (NCBI taxonomy): domain Eukaryota; kingdom Viridiplantae; phylum Streptophyta; class Magnoliopsida; order Malpighiales; family Euphorbiaceae; genus Triadica; species Triadica sebifera. The sequence goes on along the minus strand of CM042898.1, from coordinate 30,398,152 downwards.
TTACTAGCATTTCAAACCACAAATTTACCACTTATTTCTTTTAATTTTTATTTGAATTAATTTTAGTGTAAGATTATAAATTTATCACATTTTTTCTCTTTATTATTTTATCCTATAGCATTTTGGAAAAATATTGACATGCCTTATGAACTTCTTTTTTTTATATAATAATTAAATATTTAATAGGAAAATTAAAAATTAAACAAGCAGCCTCAAAAAAATAGAGACCTACCAAAAAAAATAGTGAAAAAAAATTAATAATAATAATAATAATAATAATAATAATAATAATAATAATAATAATAATAATTGAAAATGCATAAATACTAATTATTTGTAATCATCAAAATGATAGAAATACCCTCAAGATTCAACAACAACAATAATAATAAAAATATTAATATTAGTAATAATAATAATATCATTTCCTTCAAAATATTCAAATATACCTTCTATAATAAACATTTACAATTTTATTCAAATTATCCCATGAAGGTATCTGCTATGTCGTTTGAGTTGGGAAATTGTCATAAGTGAAAAAAGTTCAAAATTGTCCTGTTACATATAAACAAAAATATATTAATATGACTTGTACAATAATGATCCTAAAAAAAATTAAAAAAATCCAAACATATCTTAATAGATATGGACAAAAATATCTTAGTATGCCTTGATAAAAAAAAAATCAACAATGGAAATGGTACTTTTTTCAATTTTTTCTTTGTCAATAACCTTACATTGCTCTAAAAGATCTTTCATAGCTAGGCAGACAATTTTGTAGCTTGCATGACATATCGATCCCTCTTTAATTTAACAGCTTGATGAAACAAATCATCATAGCGTTGTTGCTTATTTTCAACTTCTTTTGATATTTGATCTATATTATAATCAGTCAATGCATCTTTAATCCATCGTTTCAAGATATAATGAGACGGAATGGTAAATACACCTAAATCATGGAGTATGCACAAAGAATGTCGGCAAATAAATCCATTATACTCAAATGAATGACATAGGCAAGAGATCTCTTCATTAATAGCATCCCACTTAACAATGAAATCTTCATTTTTCTCAAAATATTTAACTTGGAAAATTGAAAATTGTCCATCTTCCTTCGTTATAAGATTACACCCGGATATTCCCAAAACCTCCACTTGAAATTTCTTAAAAATTTCATGTGTATAAAACTTTGACATCTGCTTCTCAGACATAGATGGAGACTTCAAAACTAGCTTATTTTCCCAAGTAATATTGTCAATAAATTTTTCTTCTTTTCTATCTTCTAATGCCACTTAATACTTCTCAACAAATTTTTTTAATGTAGATTTTCTATTCACGTATTTATCAAAAAACGAATTCATGCTTTCTGATCTTTGAGTATTTGACATACCTGCAAATATTGTATCTCTCATATAAGTTGGGACCCAATGCTCACGCTCTTCAAACAAATATTGAAGCCATTTATTTTCAGCTAACTCAAATTTTTCAACAACTACCATGCATCTTCTTTCAAATTCCTTTGCTGTCCAAGACTTATAAATACACCTATTGAACACTTCCATGAAATTCACATGTTTTCTTATCACATGACCAAGCTTTTCTGGAACCTTCCTTCATATATGCTGTAAGCAATAACGTTGGAGAGTATTTAGAAATACCTTTTGAATGGCTTATTTCATTGTTGTATCTTGATCAGTTATAATTGCTTCCGAAGTTTTTTCACCCATAGCCCTAAGCCAAGTATCCTTTAACCAAGTAAAAGTTGATGTAGTCTCATCTGCAAGTAAGATACATCCCAAAAGTATAGTGTGAAGATGATTATTCACTCCAACAAGAGGAGCAAATGGCATTTTGTATTTATTTGCAATGTATGTTGTATCAAAAGAAACATCCTCCTCAAATACTTGATTGTCATCCCTTGCTTTTCCATGAACCTAATACACATTCCTTAAACATTGGTATTTAGTTAATTCAATTGGATAAAAGAAATTTGGATCTTTTTCTTGCACATTCAAAAAAAAATACTCAAGCATTGTGTTGGCATCACCTAATTAAAATTCCGAACACTGCTCTTATCATGATAGTTTCTAATGTCTATCTCTAAGCACCCAACATTTTGATACCCTCTGAGTTTTGGCCATTGCTTCAAATATTTTATTTGTCCCAACTTCAACAACTTTCAAATAATTGATATCGTACTTTTGAGAAAGTGTGATATTTCTATAACATGAATAATAATATGAATGTTAAATGTCATCACAAATTTGATTTAATTGTTAGAAACTTCTTAACATGTGTTAGAAAATTAAGTACATCTACCACCATTAATTTATAGGTAAATTAGGTACATCTACTACCACTAAGTGTGAATTTGAATAAATGTATGGTGAAGATTTATTCTTGTGCTTATAAATAGACACAGTTCTAAGATTTATAAACATATGAAAGAGTAAAGAAAAAAATAAGACTACAAGTCATATATAGTGTAGTCTTGTGAGTATTGAGTGATTGTGAGAATTGAGAGTTTTCTTTGCAATATTTTTAGTTTAATAAAATATTTATTTTTCTCAAAAGTGGTATCAGAGCCACTCAATCAATAGTCCCAATTTTTCCGACATTTGCGTACAAAGTTGTTGTATGAGGTAGATTTTGCTCATGCACAATTTATAACTATGAAGTCAATCGGCTTGGAACCACGCTTACTTAGTTAATCACGAGATTGCTAAAACCAAGTCAATATGGAAGAATCAAGCAATGTTGGAGTTATTAAAAAATTAAATAATAACAATTATAGTATGTGAAAGGCTTGCATGGAGTCATACTTGCAAGGGCAAGACTTCTGGGAGGTTGTTGCTGGGACAGAGACTACACTACCACCACTACAAGATGAAGCTGACAGTTTCAAAAAATAGAAGGTTAAAGTTAGAAAAACCATGTTCACCATCAAAACTACTATTGAAGAAGAGATGATGAAGCACATCAGAGAGGTTGTCACATCCCAACAGGCTTGGAATTCTCTTCCTTCAAGGTTTGCAAAGAAGGATGATACATGATTTCAATTTCTGGAGAATAAACTGTCTATCTCACAATGGGATATGACAATTAGTCAATATATCACCAAGGTGAAGTCATTATATCGAGAAATTGCCGAGTTGGAAGACATCGAAAATTGTTAGTGAAAGAATGAGGTGAATCATCATACATGACCTACAACCTAAGTACAAAGGTTTCATTGCTGCAATTCAAGGTTGGCCCACAACCTCAAATTAAATAATTGGAAAATTTGTTGGCTAAGTCAAGAAACTCTAGCAAAGCAGATGGCTGGAGTGTCCTTGAACACTGAAGAGATGACACTTTTCACCAACAAGAGAAAGAAGAATCAACTTTGTGGTCAAAATAAATGGAACACATGAAGGAATCCTCAATCAGGGGGAGTTTAGTAGAAGCAACACTAAGACAATCGACAGTGTGAAATGTTAGATGTCAAAGTGGCAAATGTTTCAATTGTGGCAAAAAGGAACAATACACAAGGGACTATTGGTCCAAAAAGAAATTTGTAGAAAGCTATGCCATAATAGTCAGCAATCGTAATTAGATTGAACATGAGTGGGATGCTAAAACATTATTTATGACTCTAGAAACAATGCAAAAAGGAGAACATTTAGAAATTGAAGAAGTTCTCAGCCTTATGGCAACCATAATAGAGGAAGGAGAATTGATTATGAGAAGGACTAGATCTTTGATTCTAGATGTTCCAATCATATGATAGGAGATAAGGAGAAACTTTGTAATATTTCAAAGTACAAGGGCAAATGAATTGTGGTGATTGTAAATAACTTGCGATTACTAGTCATGCATGTTGGTGACACAATGATTGATTTATGCCTTAGTCAAAAGCAAGTGCAACTGGAGGATGTTTATCGAGTGTCAGGGATGAAAATTCTTTTATGAGTTTTATAGCTCACAGATTTTGGCAAGTTTATTGTATTTGGCCCAAATAATATCAAAGTTTATTAACAAGTCGAAATAGTTGACACACCAATAATGGAGGGATAAAAAGTGGACTTTATGTATATCATGCTAACAGAGGAAGTGTATGTTGACAAAACAAGGAACAACGAGATAACTGACTTGTTGCATGCTTAGTTGGAACATGTCAATTATCACAAAGTTAAAGTTGACGATGAGTAAATTTTCATTAAAAGGACTACCTAATCTGAATGTTTGCATTGAAACAGTTTGTGCTGGATGTCAGTATAGAAAAACATATCAGTTACCATATGAGAAGTCATCATTCAAAGCTAAACATCAACTGGAATTGATTCACTCAGATGTATTTGGGAAGGTGAAGCAATCATCAGTCAATGGTATGGACCATATGGTAACATTCATAGATGACTATTCAAGATATGTCTAGGTGTATTTCATAAAGGAAAAATCTGAAACTCTAATAAAATTCAAAGAGTTCAAGCTGATGGTAGAAGGTGAAGTTGGAATGAAAATCCAATGCCTTTGTACTAATAATAGGTGATAATATGTTTCTGATGAGTTCTCTAATTACCTTGCTCAGTGCAAGATTCGACAACTGACTTGTCCAAACACACCACAACAAAATGGTGTTGCAGAAAGAAAGAACAAGCATCTTGTAGAGACATGCCAGATAATGATACATGCCAAAATGTTCCTGGTAGATTTTGGGCTGAGTGTATGAGAACAATATCTCACATAATCAACAGACTTCCCCAATCAAAAATGGGAATGATACCTCCATTTGAGAAGTTATAGAAGATGAAACCTATAGTGTGTCATTTCAAGGTATTTAGATGTGTGTATTATGTATTTGTTCTTGATTATCTACGTAGCAAGTTCAACAAAAAGCAATCAGATATATTTTTGTGGGCTATGATAAAAACATAAAAGGTTGGTGATCTTACAACTGGTAGATGTTATGTATCGTAAAATATTGTGTTTGATGAGACATCATTTTGGTGGACACTAGAATATATTGTACTTTCTAATTCTAAAGAAGTAGAAAAATTGTAAGAAAAAGAGAAGTTAGAAGAGGTCCAACAAAGTTCAGAGACGCTAGTACAATCTCAACTTCGAGAGAGATCATGACAGACTGATGTTTATTAGAGAATAAAAATGGACAATCAACCAAAAGTGGAAGATCAACTAGTATCACAAGCTTCACAACCTTAGCTGAAAAGATCAAATAGATTGAGAAAGTTAAACCTATAGTATGCTAATATTGTACTAGTCGAAGAAGAAAAAGAGCCAACATCTTACAAAGAGGCATTTCATAAAGTTGAATGGAGAAATGCTATGGAAGAAAAGATCAAAGCTCTTGTAGAAAATCAAACTTAGGACCTAGTTCCAAAGCCAAAAGGATTCGAGAACAAATTTCGTCCTGAATATGTTTGCAAGTTAAAAAAGGTACTCTATGGATTGAAGCAAGTACCCTGAGCTTGGTATGACAAGATTGCTGAGTTTCTTATTCATAGTGGCTATGTTGTTGCACAAGTTGATTCGAGTTTGTTTGTCAAAAATCAATCAAGAAAATTAACAATAATCTTAGTTTATGTGGATGATCTTATTTTTACTGGAGATGACAAGAAAGAAAACTATCAGATAAAGGGGAATCTATCAGTTTGATTTCAGATAAAAGAACTTGGGGAGTTGAATCACTTTCTTGGATTGGAAGTAGAACGCACGAAAAAATGATTATTCTCATGTCAACAAAAATATGCCAAAGATCTTCTTCAGAAGTATGGAATGCTTGACAACAACCCTCTTATTTTGCCAATAGAGGTGAACTCAAAATTGAGTATGATAGAAGGTACAGATTTGGAGGAAACAATGATGTATCGATAGATAATTGACAATTTAATCTATCTGACATTTACAATACCTGATATTTCATGTAGTTGGAGTTGTCAGTCGGTTCATGCAAAGTCTAAAAAAGTCTCACTTAGAAGTAGTTCCGAGAATTATGAGATACATCAAAGGAACAGTTGATCTTAGCTTATTCTACAAAAATGGAATAACCTACAAATTATAGGGATATTGTGATGTTGATTATGCCAATAATTATGGCACATGAAGGTCAACTACTAGGTATATATTCAATATGGGTTTTGGAGCTATTACTTGGTGCAGTAAAAGGTAACCAACATTATCACTCTCAATAACTGAGACAAAATATTGTGCATCTATAATAGCAATACAAAAGAGCACTTTGCTAATGCAGTTAATGGAAAATTTACATAAATCAATTGATTATCCAATACCATTATATTGTGATAACCAGTCAACAATCTACTTAATTGAAAATCTCATATTTCATGCAAGGACAAAGCATGTATAGGTACAATATTACTTTATACGAGAGAAGTCTTTAGAATGAGAGATGAAGATGACTCGGATGAAGATAGAAGATCAAATAGTAGATATTTTCACAAAAGGACTTAATTGTGACAAGCTGGAGAAGTTTCAAAAGCTACTTAGCATGACTTCAAAGAAGAATATTGAAGAGAAAAATTAGTGATGAGGAGGAGTGTTAAATATCATCACTAATTTAGTTTAATTGTTAGAAACTTTTTAACATGTGTTAGAAAATTAGGTATACCCACTACCATTAATTTGTTAGTAAGTTAGGTACATTTAAAACCACTAAACTTTCTACTTAAAATCTATAGTGTGGATTTGAATAAATATATGGTAAGGATATATTCTTGTACCTGTAAATAGATACCCTTCCAAAGTTTACAAACACATCAAAGAGTGAAGAAGAAAATAAGCCTACAAGCCTTATATAAAGTGTAGTTTTGGGAGTATTGAGTGGTTGTGAGAATTGAAAGTTTTTTTTTGTAATATTTTCAGTTTAATAAAATATTCATGTTTCTCAACAGTTAATAATAGGCTGGAAGAATCTCATGGTTATGATCTTTGACAAAATGATGAGCAATGCACATTTCATCCTGTGAGTATTTCACTTGTAGAACGATAGTTGTCTCTCTCTTCTTACCATATCTTGAGCAAGCATATTCATCAAAAAGGAATTCTCATGTAATTTTGGAGTGACGTGAAGTCTTAATAGAGACACCAAATCCTACAGACTTAGCATGAATTTTAGAGCAGTCATATGCCTCAGTTTATGATTCAAATTTTATGCCTACGTATAGAATTATGGTATTGCACACCCTTCACTTGAAGTAGTTCCGGATAATACAATGCCATCTTGCACCTCTTGATCAATATTATCACCATTAATCGTATTTTGATTCATATCCTTATGCTAATTTTGATCTAAAGTTATAATTACCTAATATAAAAAAATAAAGAGCATGTCACAGGTAAAGGAAATGAGAGATTACTATCTTATATATAATTGAAATGCAGCTATCAATTTAGAAGATCAATAAGTGTCTATGTATATAATCAAATAAGATATTACATGCAATTCTTTTATACCCATAAAGACAAAACCAAAAATACTTAACACCTAATAGTAAATATGGGTGCTTTCATCGAGTATTGAATTTGCAAAGAAAAAAGGAAGGATGGAATATGTTGTGCATTAGTCATAAATAAGCCCATTACAAGCATTTCTTTTGTAGAATCAAAAACCAATTAAAAAGTTAAAAGAATCATTTCTCATGAATAAATTACAAAAAGGTGGGCAATAATTGCCTTGTAAAGAAATTTTGTTCTAGTAATCCAGTAGAGAAGTTTGCATAGAAAAGGCTTTCTTGAGCCAAGAAGAATTATCTATAACTATCCTATATGTGTTATTCTATTGTTTATTGTTACTTTCCCGATTTCTAAAATTAATTTCCCTTTGTTTCTTAAATTCTAAATTTCGAAGTTTACATTTATGATAATACTGAACTTTTAATAGCAAGTAATAAGTTTTGTTTTTAAGTAGAGAGACACATGTCTTGTTTTCATTGCAGGTATATGGTGAAAATGGTAGCATTCCTCTAAATTTTTATATATAATATACTAGCTAGCCTAATACAATAGAAACATATATACACTTTATATACATAATATACTAAGCCCAACACGGCGGACGCGGGGTGGGGGGGGGTTGGTTTAAAAATGTAACAGGAATCAACATGGAAATGTCTAATTCTCATTCTTAATATTTGGTTGGCCAAAAAATATCTTGCAATGGAATCAACCATTTTGTCCTCCCCCTAGTCAATTACATTTAATTTCTACCTGGAAAATAATATAATTATATAATCTATTTATTGGTAAAATTATTTACTTATTTATTTTGTTTTCTATTGTATATAAAATATTTTCATTATTTTCTTTTAAAGGATATCTGAATTAATTTTCACTATTAAAGAAATATTTTTTACAAAAAAAATTTAAAAATAAATTTTGTTATCAATCATATTTAAAGAATATAAATTTACTATGTATATTTAAATTTTATTCAAATTGATTAAAGTTATTGTTACATAATAAAATATACTAATTTATAAGATTATAAATTATTTTAAATTTATTAGAATCAAGAAAATTAACAAATTAGAAAATATGTAAATTTATTTATTTTTATCATTAGCTCCAAAATTTATAAATTTTTGCATCTTGCTTTAATTTTTGTTATTGATGCAAACAACTTCAAGGAGAATCTGATTTTAATTTTATTCTGAACCCAAATGAAAGGAGTAAATGACCATGCTATTTTCAATTCCACTCCATTCCCTTTTCAACTCCAATTTCATTTCCAAAACTCCAACCAAATGGCCTAAAAACTTATATGCACTTTCCATACCTAAACTTCTATTAGTTATTTTAATATTATAGATTCATCAAATCCACTCCATTCCAATTTAAACTAACAATAAACTTGAAATCCTATGCCCCTCCAGCACTGCTGTTTTGCACTTCACACGCACTGGTCCAAATCTTTCCATCTCTTTAGCATTCATTGATATACCAAAACGAAAAAAAAAAATTGAAATAATAAACAAACTTTTTATTTATTTTATATATTCTCCGTCTCTTATTCAATTACCAGTTATTGAAGTTAACTTGTGAAGAATCTCATGACAATGAATTTTGTGTTTTGAACTTAAATCCACCAAATATATGTAGAGTAAAATGAATATTTTATTAAACTAAAAATATTGCAAAGAAAACTTTTAACTCTTACAATTATTCAGTACTCACTATATATAAGACTTGTAGTATTATTTTCTTTTTCACTTTTTGATATGTTTGTAAATCCTAAAAGTGTACCTATTTGTAGGCACAAGAATAAAATCTCATCATATATTTATTCAAATCCACACCACACATTTTAAGTGAAAAGTTTAGTAGTGGTACATGTACCTAATTTACTAACAAATTAATGGTTGTAGGTGTACTTAATTTTTTAACACATGTTAAGAAGTCTATAACAATTAAACCAAATTAGTGATGATATTTAACACCCTCCCTCATCATTAATTTTTTTCTTTGATATTTTTCCTTGAAGTCATGGCAAGTAGCTTTTGAAACTTCTTTAGATTCTCACAATTAAATCTTTTTGTGAAAATATCTGCTACTTAACATTATGTCTTCATTTGAGTCATTGATCTCTCTTTTTAAAAACTTCTCTCGTATGACGTGGTATTGTACCTCTACATGATTTGTCCTTGCATGAACTACGAGATTTTCAACTAAACAGATTATTGATTAGTTATTACAATACAATGGTACTGGATAATCAACTGGTTGATATAAATTTTCTATCAACTGTACTAACCAAATGCTCTCTTGCGCTACTATTGTCAATGCATGATATTCTGCATCGATTGTTGAGAGTGACACATTTAGTTGCCTTTTACTGCACCAAATAATAGTTTCATAACTCATATTGAATACATATCTAGTAGATGACCTTCGTGTATCATAATCATCGGCTTAATCAACATCACAATATCTCTTTAATTTGCAAGTTATTCCACTTTTGTGGAATAAGCTGAGATAAACTGTTCTCTTGATATATCTCATAAATTTCCGAACTGTTTCCAAATGAGACTTTTTTGAATTTTGCATTAATCGGCTAACAACTCCAACTGAGAATGCAATATTAGGTTTTGTGAGTGTCAAATATATTAAACTGTCAACTATTTGCCGAAACATCGCTGTATCCTCTAAATCTTTGTCTTCTATCATACTCCATTTAGAGTTCACATCTATTGGTAGAGTAAGAGGTTCGCAATCAAGTATTCCATACTTTTGAAAAAGATATTTGGCATATTTTTGTTGACACAAGAATAATCATTTTTTTGTGCGCTCTATTTCCAATCCAAGAAAATGATTCAACTCTCCACGTTCTTTCATTTGAAATCGAACTGAAAGATTCTTTTTTTATTCGACAGATGTTATTCTTCCTCTATTGTGGTTGTAATAAGGCTAGATACTTCAATTTCTAAATGCTCTCCTTCTTGTATTGTTTCTAGTGTCATAAACAATACTTCAGCATCCCACTCAGGTTTAGTCTAATTACAATTGCTCACTATTGTTGCATTGTTTTCTACAAATTTCTTTTTGGACCAATAATCTCTTACGTAGTGTTCCTTTTTGCCACAATTGAAACATTTGCTGCTTTGATGTCTAATATTTTTAGAATGTCGCTTGTCTTAATGCTGTTTCTGTTGAACTCCTCCTAATTGAAGATTCCTTCACGTGTTCCATTTATTCTGATCATGAGGTTGATTCTTTCTTTTATTGGTGAAGAGTGTCACCTCTTCAATATCCAAGGACACTCAAGCCATTTGCTTTGTTAGAATTTTTTGACTTGTCAACAAATTTTCCAATTCTTCAATTTGAGGTTGTGTGGGCCAACCTTGAACTGCAGCAATGAAACCCTCGTACTCAGGTCATATGCCATATATGATGATTCGTCTCATTCTTTCACTAACAATTTCGGATATCTCATCCAACTCAGCAATTTCTGGACATAATGATTTCACCTTGGTGAAATAGTGACTAATTGTCATATCCTGTTGACATTAGTTCATTCTCCAACAATTGAAGTCTTTTGTCATTTTTCTTTGTAAACTGCAAAGCAAGAGAATCTTAAGCCTATTGGGGTGTGACAGGTTCTCTGATGTGCTCCATCATCTCTTCTTCAATAGTAGTTTTGATGGCGAACATGACTTTCCTAACTTTAATCTTCCACTTTCTGAGATTGCCAACATCATCTTTTGGTAGTGGTGGTGTAGTATTTGTCCCAATAACAGCCTTCTAAAGATTTTGTGTAACACCTCCTCACCTTAGCAGTACATGCCTGGATAAAGGAGCGTTACGATGTTTTCTTCATATCATTATTTAATATGTATAAGTAAGTAATACATTTTTTAAAAAACTCTAAAAATATAAAAGAAATGACATATATTTTATTTACAAACAAATTGTTTACAAAACATAGTGTTAATTTACAAACCATAAAAGAAAATTTCATATCAAGAAGACCAAATACAAAAGATATATGACCCACGGCTTCCAAATTCAGCTGCTTTATTGGATTGAATCACCGTTAGTTTTTATCTACTAGTAACATCTCTTTTTTCTCTAGATTTGTACGAGAAGAAACTCGCACGCTAAATTTGAAATTTAATGGTGTATATAATTAAGGAAATATATTATTTTTATGCAACATGCAATCATATACTATCATTCAAGTATACTAATTATTCTAGTATTAAAACCTATATTTCTAAGTCACGTATTGTTCTCTTGAACCTATACATTTTTCATAAGATTGATTATACAATTACTTTATCCTTTATATATACTTATCTACAAACAAGTAATTCATTCATATATACTCAATTCTTTTTATTTCTTTTCATCTTATTTATGCCCATAACACTTACGAACCACTAATTATATTAACATGGTTGTCATCTAAGCATTTAAGAGTGTCACTTGGGTACTATAGTATGCGCATATAAGTGTCATCACCGACATTAATAATAGTGTCATCATCGGCTTTAATAATAGTGCCATTGTCGGTATTAATTGACCTCCTGATTGGTATGTCAAACTATTCTCAATTCTAGTTCTAAGCTAAGTGTTCTAAGCCTTATTGCATTTCTTTATTCCTTTATTTATAGGTCTTCCTTACTATTCTCATATCTTTTTTGTTCTTTGTTCTTTGCTCATATCACTTTCACATAACATCATATCTCTTTTACTTTTCACTTCACCACATATAATTAATCATAGTTTTATTAACTGTAATGTTACATTACAATCCTCATTTGATATCTTTACCATTCATTCAATAACCAAATTATGAAAAACAGAGTATTCATGGTCGTAACTTCTTATTCACTCTTGTGAACAATGCCGATCACATAGCCTCATGGTTGTGGGCTAGGCGTTCACGCCCATTACCAAAACTATGATTCAAACCGTGAATAAATCTCGATGAATAGTGCTATTTTTGAGCAAAAAGTCACACCCGTGAGTAATTATTTATGCTCGTGAATTTAGACATTCATGCCCATAATTAACTCTTCACACCCTGTGACAAACTGCTAAAAATCTGCACTTTCACTTCATTTCTTCATTTCAAGCTTCTTCAAACCATTTAAACCCAATTAACATTCATTTTCAAGTTATTAATACAACATACAATGTTTTTATCAACATCCTCATGCCTTTATCAAAACTCAATTCTAACATATAACCATTAAAACAACCATGCACAAAATGTCACCCTCTCATGTAAATTTTTTAGTTTCCATGCATTCATTCATTGCTAAATGCATTTCAATCACTAATTAACATGTCAAAGATGCATATCATATAATTTATATAAAAAATAGGCTATTGTCTTAAATTATGAACAAATATTTTTCTTGTTCTCCTTCACTTCTCTATATTCCCTTTTCTTTGCCTTTGCTCCCTTGAGCTTGTTCCTTGTCACTTTGAACTTCTATAACCCACAAAAGCAACATCAAAACCTTTCTTTTATCATATCTTCACAACCCTATACTCTCTCCCCCATAACAAGCTCTAAATGAGCTCAAATCTATATTTTTAAAAAAGATTATAGAGGAGAAGAAAAACATCTTACTTTTACTTTTTTTTTTCTCTTTTTAATCCAGACTTTGGAGTTCTCTCTCCTCTTCTCTTGCTTATCTCCCCTTCTTTTATTTTGCTCTCTTTAGCTTCTACAAGCCTTATTATGCATAAAAATAGTTTTGTCTTCTCTTTCTCCCTCTACTTCCTCTCTTTCTCTCTTTAGAATAAGGTTTGGCTATGGAGGTTAGATGTGGTTGGTGTGGAACTGGTTCAAAAGTGCAGAAATTATGTTAAAGAAGAGATAAGAAAAAAGAAGAAACTAAATTCAACCCATAGGTCCCACCATTTTGACCCAAAACTTAGTATTAATTAACATTTTAATATCTCTTTTCCTAATGGTGGCTGACCTTCTAACATAAATTATGTCCAAGATAATATTTAAATGGCATTTATCTCATTTAATCGTCCAATTTCAATAAATTATAAAATGACCCCAAAACTTTTCAAATTTTATAATGTAGTCATTTAACGTAATTCAACTTCTTTACACTTTTAATATGCTATATTTAGCATTTCTCATAATTATTAATCATTACTTTGATTCATTCCGATCAAAATCTGAATTTAGAGTTTGGTCGGTTTGTCATGTCCATTTAGTGACACGTACGATTCAGTGTCTAAATTAGCATAGGTGACATTTTGCCCTTGCAAGTATAACTCTATGCAAGTCTTCCACATACTATGATTGTTATTATTTATTTATTTAATAACACCAACATTGCTTGATTATGCTATTATGACTTGATTTTAGCAGCCTCACAATTAACCAAGTAAGCATGGTTCCAAACCGATAGACTTCATAGTTATAAACTGTGCACAAGTAAAATCTCTCTCGTACAATTACTTGTATGCAAATATCGGAAAAATTGGGACCCTTGATTAAGTAACACTAATATAACCTTCAAAAGTGAATTATAATTTAACTTGTTTTTTGATGTGAATGATCTATTTATTAATGACAACTACATAGCATACAATAAATAAATATTAATACAATAAATAAATATTAATACTCAAGTCATACTATAATACCACTTGTTGAGTAAAATGAATATTTTATTAAACTGAAAATATTACAAAAAATATTCTCAACTCTCACAACCACTCAATATTCACAAGACTACACTATATATAAGACTTATAGTCTTATTTTCTTTTTTACTCTTTGATATGTTTGTAAACCTTAGAAATGTGTTTATTTATGGACACAAAAACAAATCCTCACTATATTTTTTTAAATTCTCTCTACACTTTTTAAGTGGAAAGTTTAGTGGTGGTAAATATACCTCATTTACCAATAAATTAATGGTGGTAGGTGTACCTAATTTACCAATAAATGTTAAGAATTTTTTAATAATTAAACCAAATTAGTGATGATATTTAACAATATATATATTGTTGCAATAGAATAATGAAGTATGATTATAAGATAATAAAGGAGATTATGAAAAATTAATTTTGCTTAGGATAATGATGACAGTATTGTGATGAAAACCATTTTGCTTAGGAATTAGGAATCGCACATAATAATATATTTGTCAATACATGAACCCTAAACCTTATGTTAAGTAAAAACCCTGTCATGGTTGGAATAACTTCAACACATAAAAACTTTTTTATAATTTCACTGTCTGTCTTCTTCGGTTAAAAACAAAAGAATGACATGGCCAACTCTTTTTTTTCCCCTTTTCTTGGCTTTTAAGATATGAATCAGGTGATTGAAAGGAACGATCTGCATCCAAAGAACCTTGCCTAGCTGAATCAGCTGTCCCTTGAGCTTCAGGTTAGATATCAGACCTTTTCCATTTCACAATTGCAGATTTCTGACTGTACCAGGAATAAATTAATAATGACAATTTTACTGTGTTTTCACATTTAAAAAAAAAAAATCATATTTTCCTCGCACTTGAAATCCAGTGCAAATTTTTGCAGGCAGATTGCTTCCCTTATCTCTTGACTTTTCTGAAATAATTTACTTTTTCTGTTGATAATTCTGTTGCAGTAGGAGATAATGTAAGTACCAACTTTCAATTAGGTTCATTGGAAGGAAGGAAAAGTTAATATGTTATTAACTGAATCATGAATGTGGAAAGAGAACTTTCTCCGGTTGTGCTTAATGCTCTATTTATTTGTTTTAAAACGTGTTTCCTCTTTTTCTCTCTCCTTTTTTCCGTAAAAGACTTTCCTTGTTAGGTTGCAACATTGACTTTAATTTTATGTTTTTAGGCTGTCTAATATCTAAATGTTTATCTAATTTGTAGATATGTTAGAGTAGACGCTGGATAGACCATATCAGTTTTTAAGCCTATATAAGAATTTTAAGAATTCCTTCTCTGATGGTGTCACCATAGACTTTGTATAGGAATATAAATGGAAGCCAAATTCTTAAAATTAGCAGATAATTAGTTTAAATTTTCTACAAATTAAGTTCAATGGTACTGCTTATCTCTGCTGCAAGTTTTATGCATTTATTCTAAGCTTTTACATGCTGTGTAGATCAACATATATAAATGTCGATATCAGTCTCATCAGTGATTTAGGTACTTTTATCTGAGTATTAATGTAAAACAATTAGTATCCAAAAAACGATGAACAGCCTCACCTCATGTTGAACATTTTAATCATAAGGAGAAGCAAATTTTCTTTTCTTTTCTTTTTGATTAGAAATGGAATATAATCCTTCATGGAAATTGAATTTTTTTTTACCAAAAGTAACATTTAGGCTCTATCCCTCTCGCTCTTTTGCAGACATGCTATATAGAACATATATTATTGAGAAAATAACAAAAAAAAAGTCCTCCATTTTGTTCAATTTCGCAATTATATCTAATTCTAAAAATTTTTAATTTAAATTATATAAATTTTTATTTTTAAAACAAATCTAGTTTTGATATCACTGAACTCCACTCCGATACTAGCTGGTATTGACATGGATCGAATAAAAAATATGTGCTCAAATCTTGCTGGCGCTGACGTAGATAAGACGTGCCATGTATGTCAAACCATAAAAATGTCATTTTGGTTGTGAGAATAATTACCCATCTCACACCAAAATGGTGTTTCCAATTGGGGTTAAAAAACCCTAGGCGTGTTTAAGGAGGCTGGGGTCTCCAGTCGGGCGGCTTTTGGCGGTTGCAGTGATGGGTACCCCTAAGCTTCTATTCTCCCACTTTCCCCGTTGTCGTCCTCTCCTCTCTCTTTCCACGCTCTCTCATACCCACGTTTCTTACCAACCCGCTAATTCTAATCCCTTCCACCATCAACCTCCAATTTCCTTTTTCAACTCACATGGACCTCGCTTCCGGTCCTTGCATTGATTTCTTTGCTAGATGGGTTCCTTGATCTTACTGGTTTACCTTGGTAACAAGACGGCATTTGGTAAAGAACAAAACCAAGCTTCCTTTGAGAAAATAAATTTTAACCCCAATTGGACATGATGTCGTTTTGGTGGTTAGACGGGTAAAAACGGGGTACATGGCACATCTTATCGACCTCAACACCAACAAGATTTGACCACATTTTTTTTATTCGATTCAGTGAGTACCAGTTAAGATCGGAGTGTGGTAGTGATACCGAAATTAAATTTGTTTTAAAAATGAAAAACGAATATAATTGTGAAATTGGATAAATTTCAGGATTTTTTTTTGTTCTTTTCCCTATATTATTTGACTTCTTTTTATAGAAGCCTATCCAATGCAGACTAAAAAACAAACTGCAAGATGCAGGATCTTTTCTGAACCAAGAATTTTGAATGAAATAGAACAAATGTCCTTGACTTTTCTGTGTTTTCTTGCTTGGCTATGTTCCATAGAGTTGAAAGGTGAGGTGGCTAAAGTGGTTTCCTTGGCCATGGGATTTACTCAATGATGCTTTAATGCCTGAATTTTCTATGTTTGCAACTGCTAGAGCAGATATTGCTGCAGCTTCTCTGTTATTTTCATCCTAGGTTAGAGACCTTGCACCACCTTCATATTGGTCTTATCCTACACGTTGCCAGGGACATGTACAGCTGTAAAAGACATGCGGTTGTGTACTGGGGAAAGTATTACTTCTTGCACTTCTGTTGTTACTGCTCCTTTTGATGCTATATTGTAACTATTGCCTCTAATTCCTGGAAGACCATCATCTTCAAGTTCAAAGGCATGAAGTTTGTATGCCTCTTTTTCTATTATACTCAGGGATACTTTATGGTGGAGTATTTACGTTAATATGATCTGGGAGCTCCCCAGTAGCCAGATATACTTACAAAAATGGTTGCAAAAGGGGTTTCGCAGTCTTTTGAACTATCTGGGTATCATCTGTTGTTTCTGAGCATGAGAATTTGCTGTGAAGGCTGTGCATGTACTTCAATTCTGAGGTGCCAGACAAATTTTCTGGGTGACAATTAGCTTTTAATTAGTTTTCCTGGGAGATGTATTCCTTCTCTCATTCCTCGCGCGGACCATTTGGTTGCTCAAATCCCTATGCTAAAACTAGATAAACAACTAGATAAAAATATTATCAGTGATTCATATATGTGATTGTGGTTAAGATGGGGCTTTTCTTTTCCTTTTTTTTGCCCCCTCCAAAGTGCTTATTTCTGCTAATTAGCACAGATACTGTTAATAGGAAACTGAAGTGGCGTTCTGCCTAAAAAAATACACTAATTTCGTTCCAGAGGAGGTTTATACTTTTTTTCTTCTTACTTGTCTTAAATTAAAATATACTTTCTTTTCTTAACAAAATAATTTTAATGTCTTTATTTAATTTTTTAATTATTAAAAATTTGAATTACTATTTCTTTGTTATCTAATATTATTTTTAATTAATATAGGCATATATTAATAAAAACATTTGTAAAATTTCGAATTTCAATTTTAGTAAGTTATTAACTAAGTTTTGCTTATTTATGTGAAAAAAAAATTATAATTAAGTTTATGTTTATGGGAAAAAAGGACTATTAATTTTCAAAGAAATTTGAGGTCAATTATGCAAGTAATAATGCCTGATGAAACAATTCTCCAATTTATGCCAATCTCAAACGATCTATGCTATAAATATAATTTGCATACGCCTGAATTGCTGTAAAGGGTATCTGTGCCTAGCAGCCTTTGTGAATTAGTTCACCAAATTAGCCCCAAGATTAAGAAGTTCCCCTCTAAAGAAGCTTGATTTGGTCATCAATCCGCATTCTCATGGTAAATTCTTCGAGTCAGAGGCTATGAAAAAGTTTTATTCACGTTGGTCAGTATCAGACATTTTCCTTCGCTGGACTACTTGACTTTGCATCAAATTTCAGGATTCCAAAGCTAACTTTTACTGTTTGTTTGGATGATAGGTTTCTTATGGTACCGCAAGATATTTAACTATGTTTGAAAACTTTGACTCTTTATTGTATAGTATGAATAATCATAGAGCCCTATGAGAAAATATCAGTTTTCTCGAAATGGACATTAGGGATTTTAGGTTAAATCTAATATCAATATTATATAATGTTTACATTAGATGGATTTAATAATTGTTTAAGGTTTCAAAATAATAAACTAGAAAAATAGGAACTCAATTGAACAAACACCACAATTTTAAGGACTGAATTGGGTTGTTTCCATTTCCAAATTATTTGAAATAGTAAAATAATTTATTGTTTATTAAATGGTGGATAGACATGATTGGTACGAGGGTACAATTTTGTGTCACAATTCTGACAAGTCAGCCAGCATATTATCGATACTCAAAGCAACCCACCATTAGCTACTGATCAAGAAAGCCACTTTTCTGTACTATGATAAAATTTTAAAATATTTATAAATTTGTTATACAAAATTATTTTTTCCATAAATATTATTTTTCGAATTTAAGCTTAAAAAATATTTTATAGTAATAATTAAAAAATTACAACTTAAAAAATATCTAACAATCTACAATTACTCGTGGATCTAACCGGATAAAAAAATTTAAAGATTGAAAATTTATATATACGATCCTATGAAATTAAATATTAGTTTTGTAATTAAAAATTAAATTACAAAGGTTGTTGCCTTGTTGGTGGATTTCAGCCATTATGTTTATTAAAATTTTCATTTTGTTGAAATTATTTAATATTTAACTATAAAACTTCAAAATTCGTTTTATTGATACTTTTGGTAAATGAATTATTCAATACATTAGTCTTATATGTGATTTTCTATAGTTATTAAAGATAGATTATTTTTTGGTGAAACTTGAAAAATATAAATAGAAAGAAACTAAATTTTTATAAAATGATTTCAGTATTTGAAATCAAATTCATGTTTAAAATTCAATAAAATAAAAAATAATTTATGCTAGTGACAGTAAACTTGACTAGTACACTTTTACCAACTTATCTTTAATTTGGCTTTTTTTTTTCTTCAAATAATTAGTTTTTTTTCTTTCTAAAACACGTTTCTTCATTAAAAAGAATTCTTTCATTTTTTTGCCTTTTTTATCAACTAAATCAATGTGGGAACATTTTAGACTGACACTTGTGGTTTGTTTGGCCATAAAAGGAATCTTTCCTTTTCCTGGGTAAAATATTTTCTTTTTCTTCTTTTTTTTTTTTTAATTTTTCCTTGTTTCTTTTAATAGTTAAATTACCATTGGTGACTTTGAGTGTGAGGATTCAATTTCAACAACAGAACTAAAAACGACAAGATGATCGAAAAGCAAAGCAATTACATTTACAGTTGAGAACTTAATGATATAACGTAGCCAATTCTTGTGGGCTACTACTCTCCTTTGCCAATGAACTTGGATTGATGGCTTAGCCAGTTCAGGTACACTTTCTCTCTCTCTCCAATTATTCTTCTTGCTCGCCACTTTGGTTCTTTCTTTATTTCTTGCCTTCACTTCTTTGGAAGTTTTTTTCTTTCTTTTCTTTTTTAGGTTGGTTTTCTTGATTGGATTCTTTCATTTTATAACATATTAATCTTCGTTTCAGATTCTTGGCTTGATTTAGGTATGGGGTTTTCTTTATACCCAGTTGTCAACCTTTTTTTTTTTAATCTCTCTCTCTACAGTTTACATCTTCATTTACAGAAACATTCTCCCTCAATGGATTCCATTTTCTTTTCTTTTTAATTATTCGGTTCATTTATGTTTTCTTTTTACCTTCTTAAGTACTGTAGCTGGATTTGTTATTGGCAAGACCTCTTCTTGATTTCTTTATTTTTTAACTTTTAGGTAAAGAAATGCATTAGATTTCCTTTTTTCTTTTTTTTTTTTATCAAAATTCTTGGATTTTCTCTCCATATTTACACACTCTTTCAAAATTTTCTTCTTTTTTATGTTTTGTTTTATTAAATGATAATTTGTATTTGTGGGTGATTTTGCATGAAAGATGATGAGTTGAAGCTTTCTTGTATTAGGGGAAAAAAGGAAAAATGACAAGGCAAAAAATCCAGATAAAAAAGATTATGAATACAACAGCAAGGCAGGTAACTTTCTCAAAGAGAAGAAGAGGGCTTTTCAAGAAAGCTTATGAGCTATCTACTCTTTGTGATGCTGAGATTGCTCTCATAGTCTTTTCTGCAACTGGGAAGCTTTTCGAGTATGCGAGCTCAAGGTTCATCTCTCTTCCCCATTTTCATTTTTCTTGCTTTTGGGTTTTGCTCATAGGCTGTTTTTTGTTTTTCCCCTTTGAGATAATACGTCATTGATGATCTCATTGATGAATCTTGAAAGAATCATTTGTGGTTTTCTCTTAAACCAACAAAACTGAAAAAAAGAATAGAATGAATGCCTGAAATATATATATCTACGAACAGTCAGAATGTGTAGTTTTCTGTGAACAAATATATTATTTTCATTTCACAGAGAGAAAAGGAAGAGGGAGAGGAACATAAAGATGATATTATCACCAAGAAGGATTTGATGTCAGTTCAGACCTTTTTTTCAGGAAGTGGACATATTAGTGTCTCCTGTTATTGCTATTCATTACATGATGGCTCTATACATAAAAATGTCAGAAGATTTCTCTTATAGATATATAATTATATAAAGATTCTAGGGATCTTCTCTTTTGTTTCCAATAAATTATAGTACTTCTGCTCTTGTATATATATGAAAGCCTACTCACTGAAATTGCTAGCTTTACCTTATCCTTTCTACATAACCAAGCCACATTAAGGATACCCTCATAAAATATTGGAGAAAGTAATGTGTTGTATTAATAACAAAATTCAACATTGAAGCTTCTTTTAGGTCAAAGAATACTAATGTTAAGAATTGAAATCGAACTAAGAATCTTGAATCCATGTCCCTAAAAGAAACTAGGGAATTGATGATGTAGCTACTGTATTAATTAACTAATGAATTTTTTTTTTACATGCTTAACATGACTAACCACCATACATATATATGCTGTGATAAAGGAAATTTAATTGGCGGATAGTGGACTAGCTATTGCAAACTTTAGGAGAAAAAATTTGTAGCATATACTAATATACTGATATAGGTTTGCATTAGCTTAGCATAGTTGTATGCCAAGCAATCCATAATATAGCTGTGGTATTAGAATTTGTCTTCATATAGAAACTGTATCATTGGTTTTGTTACAATCATTTTGATTTTAGTTAGAGGTGGTGTTAAGATTAACAAAGTTTTAATAGGACTATGAGAACCCATGATGTCTCTGGACTGAATATGCTTGGGGCAAAACAATATAAGATCTCAAGATGATTTTTTTTTCCTTAGATCAGAAGGGAAAACGATAATACTTTGCATGTGATTAGATTGGTCCGTCCATGAATTTGTCCATGGACCTGTTCTAGTAAGAATTATCCTTGTAAAATATAATGTTCTAAGGTCTTGGTGAAGTTTTTATGTGTTTCATATATTGTGATGACTTTAAAGAATCTTGTTGTCTTCATTTCTATTTTTGACACATGAGTATGCATGATAAAATTCTAGAGAGTTCAGTGACTAATTTCAACTGATTTCTAGTAAAGAAATTAATGTTTCCTAGTATGTTGTATGATTTTTAAGACACTGTCAATAGGTGTAAGGAACTAGTGAATTATATGACTTTAAGTCATCTAGAGTTCTTTTGAAGTAAAAAAATATAAGATTTATTAAACTAATCATTTTTGAAAATTAATAAAATTCAGTTCTTTCATTTGAAAAAAAAAAGTAATTTTTATTGAAGTTATGCCTAGCTTGACATGATTTGCAATAATTCTATTCCTATGTGCAAGTAAGAGTAAAATAGAGAAAAAATAATTATTATTTAACTTTTTCAGTTATTTCAAAAATGGAAAAATAAAATGAACCCCATCATTTAAAAATTTAATCTATATGCATGAAATTTCTCTAGTCAACTATATATGCCCATGCGTGGCAGCTTAGGCTGGTTAATAAACATGTTTGTTAATTTATTATTATATATATATGAGAGTAACTAGGTATGAACCTTCCTTTTACCAAATAAATAAATATTTCTCTGCAAAAAGGTTAAATTAATAACATACAATATCCATGTGCAGATATTCTTATTACGTTTTTAGTGCCTAAATTTACCAGGAGATTGAAATTAAAATGAATAAGAAATGAATTTTCTACACTTTCATTATTTAGAGAGGAAAAGAGGTGAAATGATATTTGTAACTTTTAATTCTCTGTCAACAATTAAATGGAATAAGGATTTATATGAAATCTAATCCAATCTAAAATATTTACAAAAGCATTAATGCTGTCTTATTTATTGGAAAGGGTATTAAATTTTATATATTGTATCTTCGACATAATTTTAATAATTATTGAAAAGGAAGTTGATTGAATAAATTTTTAATTGAGAATTTATTATGCACAATAATAAAATTTAGAGATTGAAGAATACATTTTTGCATATAATTACGTTAAGCTTTTGAGGGGAATTGTTGTACTGAGGCTTTATTTAAAAAAACTATCTGATAATCTAGATGCAGCTAATAATCTAACTGATTGAATTAAAATTATTTGGTAAAACTAGTTGAAAAGATAATTGAAAAATATAAAATAATATAAAAGAACGTGTTTATATTAGTAAAAAAATAATATAAATTTATTTAAATACATAATATAGATGAATTATATAATACATATGCATATTAAATATCTTAACCAAATATAATAAACAAGTTCACCCCCTACCATTTAACATTCCATGAAATATATATATACATCCGTCTTAAATAATATAATAATTACATAAGATATCTCAACTCAAAATAATGAGAAAAAATAAATGGTATAACCTGTTATTTGATGAAAAAAACGAGGGTATATCGAAAAAAATCATAATCTACTAAATTCTAAGATGAACGCTAGTTATACTATGAGATTATAATTTATTTTTTTTTCAAATAATCTATTTTACCAAATACAGATTATTGGTCTAGTTAGCTTAAATTTATAGTCAAATTAGATTATAATATAATTTTGTGTTACTAAATACACAATAAATGTCACTCTATTAAATAAATCATATTATCTAATTAATTAATAAAATAATCTAAAATTTTGTTAAAATTATTGGTTTTAGGTAATCGTTTAAATTTTTTATTAAAAAAAAACAATTCCGTTTAATTTTGATAATTTGAACCCCATCTTTAGGTACTTCACACTTATTTTAATTTTTACAATTAGCTTATTGTATAAGAACATATTAATTTTTCACTAATAATACTGAATTTATAAACAATTCAGGTTATTTTTGTTCATCATTTGAAATTTTTAACTAATCATTGGACTTCTAAATGAAAATTTATGTTAACAGACATATTAAATTTAACAATTGTTATGCAAAATGGTAAAAATTTTAATTAAACTGAAGCTATACATACGGAGAGAGAAAGTTTCCATTTGATTGCGTGGTAGCTATAAACTTTTAATT
The DNA here is from genome assembly GCA_023653625.1 of Triadica sebifera. NCBI lineage: Eukaryota > Viridiplantae > Streptophyta > Magnoliopsida > Malpighiales > Euphorbiaceae > Triadica > Triadica sebifera. Next base: position 30,374,181 of record CM042898.1, on the reverse strand, counting down.
ATTTAATAAATCAAAAGTTCAAATAGGTGTTTCGTAACTTATTTTCTAATTCAAATTTTTAAAGAAAGTTAAAGCTAAAAGTTAATTGCTATCCGTCAATAGTGATTATTGATAACTGATTACAACTGCTGAACAAACAGATACAGAGATTAGTGAATATCTATATGTTGGCTAAACACATCTTCAGGTTAGTGAAAATTTGTGGTTTTCTTGTGTTGTGTTGTGTTGAGTTTCTGAAAGTTTCATCCTTATGCATAGAATGAGTGTGATTAAGAGAAATATTTGCAGGCTCTTTTCTGACTTCTTTAGTTAAAAATTTGTCACCAAAATCTGAAATGTTAAAAAAATTGAGAAGTGAACGCACTCACTTAGTGATTGGATAACACTGTAACAAAAAAGAAAATAAATGAAGGGTTTAACTACATCTCATATTACATAAATATGACAACTAATCATTTCAATAAAAACTTTGTTTTGAAAATATTTTGTCATAGTTCCAATTATATATTAAACATTATCATAAAGACAGTGTATATGATACATATATGTAATTCTCATATAATGCACATGCCATCAAGGTGTACTTTTGTAAAATTCAAAAGTTTAAAGGCTCAAATATTTTATCGATATCAATCACATATTTATATATACAGTAAATTTTATTTTATAAGAATAATAAACAATAAAATAAATATTTTTATGTATAATATACTAGCTAGCCTAATACAATAGAAATATGTGTGCACTTTAGAGCATCTTCAATAGTGTTATTTATTTTAAAGAGTACTTTTAGTATAATCAATAACATCTTAGATCATCTCTAACTATAAAGAGTATGTTTTTTTTTACAAGTCCAATAAACTCTTTATATTTTTTCACTTCATTTTTCATTATATCATATTAATTAATAGTAATGATTTATTATTATGAAAGAGAAAAATATTTTTAGAAAACACACCAATAAAGATATAAAATATGTATAAAAAGTGAAAGTATATTAATTATAATTAGAATAAATGGTGAAATTTGACTCTTTAGATCTGGAGAGTCAAACTTAATATTAAGAATATATAGTGTATTGGAGACTTATTTTATGGAATAACTCTTTAAAATAAAGAGTATAGTTGAAATAAAGAATATATCATATATGCTCTTATATTCACACCTAACACAATAGGGGAACGCATGCAAATGAGTAATTCTCATTCTTAGTGTTTGGTTGCCAAAAAACACTTTGAAATGGAAATATCATTACCCCAGTAATGTGAGAATCAACCATTTTGTCCTCCCCTAGTCAATCAGATTTGATTTCTAGCTGGAATCATAATATAAATAAATAGTTTTTAATTGATAAAATTATTTGCTTATTTATTTATTTTGTATTCTACTATATATAAATGTTTTTATTAATTTCTAAATTAATTTTCATCATTAATGAAATACTTTTTTACAAAAAAAAAATCAAAAAATATTTTTTGTTTACTCGAAGAATATAAATTTGCTATGTGTATTTCAATTTTATTTGAATTGATTCAAGTTATTATAAAATAATAAATTATACTAATTTATAAGATTATAAATTATTTTGAAATTATTAGAATCTATAAAATTAATAAATTAAAATATATGTAAATTTAAGATTTTTTTTATCATTAGCTCTAAAATTTATAAATTTTTTCATCTTGCTTTTATTTTTCTTGTTGATTCAAACAACTTCAAAAGAGAATTGATTTCAATTCTATTCTGAACCAAATGAAAGGAGTAAATAACAATTCTGTTTTCAATTCTACTCCATTCCAATTCCAATTTAGTTTCCAAAACTCGAACCAAAGGGCCTAAAAAACTTATATTCATTTTCTTTGTCTAAGCATCAATTCCTTATTAAATTCTAATCGATTCATCAAATCCGCTCCATTTCAATCCAAACTAGCAAGCAAACTTGAAATCCTACACCATTTCAAAAATATTATAATCGAATAGAATCATCTTTGAAGTTAACTTATGAAGAATCTCATGACAATGAATATTGTGTTTTGAACTTAAATCCACCAAATATATATATATATATATATATATATATAAGATAATAAAGGAGATTATGAAAAATTAATTTTGCTTAGGATAATGATAACTGTATTGCTATGAAAACCATTTTGCTTAGGAATCACTGCCAAAACATAATAATATATCTGTCAATACATAAACCCTAAACCTTATATTAAGTAGTAAATAGGATACTGATTTCAAAACATTCAAAACCCTAAAAACTTTCTTATAATTTCACTCTGTTTTCTTCTGTTAAAAACAAAAGAATGACATGGCCAACTCTTCTTGTTTTTTTTCCCCTTTTCTTGGCTTTTAAAGTGTGAATCAGGTGATTGAAAAGTACAATCTGCATCCAAAGAACCTTGCCAAGCTGGATCAGCCATCTCTTGAGCTTCAGGTAAGATATCAGACTTTTTCCATTTCACAATTGCAGATTTCTGATTGCAGATTTCCATCTCTTGAGCTTCAGCAATAAATTAATAACGACAATTTTACTTTGTTTTCCCATTACAAAAGAAAATTTTCATTTGATCATATTTATACAAGATATAAGGCGAACCTAAGTCGAACTTAAGATAAATACAAGGTTGTTACAACAATTGTGACTTAACAAAAAGCACACTTTACATTGAGATTTTAATTCAACTTAACAAAAAGTATAATTTAAATTTTTATGTAGAAATTTTTTTATTAAATCATCGTTTTGGTGTTATTATAGAAAAATCAGGTTTTTAATTAGGTTAATCCAATAAATTTTAAGTGATGCATTATAAACTTATAATTTTGATTACCTATAAGTTTCCCCCCTTCTTTTTAGTTTATTATCATAGAATGCTTATGAAATATAAAAAAAATAAAAATCCAAAACTAAATATGAAAATAAACATGAAAAATATTTTTAGACTGTCTGCAGGAATACAAAAAAACAAAAAACATAAATACTTGTTAAGTTGTTCTATATTAGTGATGTTGCAAAGTCTCGAGAAAAGCTTGTTATAATATAGAGTATTATTACTCATTATTTCATTTTTCACGAAACTCGCTGAGTTTTTATATATTTTTTTCTAAATGATAATGACTAAAAAACAATTTTAGTCTAAATTGTATATAAATAGCGTTCAAAATTATATATATATATATATATATATATATATATATATATATATATATATATATATATATATATATATATATATATATATATATATTAACCCATTATGCTCAAATCCATAAAAGAAACACTTGCATTTTTCATATGATTAAAATAGAGCCATGAATTTTACATGGCATGGACAGCAGTTACGTACGTGGAACTCATTTTGTCCACATATGACACTTGAATGAGCACTATAAATGCATAAGAGAGTTGATGGCATAGACATCACAAAATTGAAAGAAAAAAAATATTGAGTGATAGAGAGAGTGAAGGAAAAAAAATGAAAAGAGAGTTAATAATAAAAAAAATGTTATTCTCTTTTTTTAAGAGTGTGTAAATATCCTTCAATTTTAGAAAGACATTATAATTTTCTATTTCTTTTATAATGTAATTCCTTTATTATTGTCCATAGTTTTTACCTTGATTTATTCAAAGATTTTCTATGTAAAAAAATTTGTGTTCAATTTTATTATTATTATTATTCTCAAATTACTAGTTGGGATCCTAATTTTATCTAAGTAATATTAGAACCTAATTTGGGTATTAGTATCTATTTATCGTAGATCTGTGGTTGTCACTAGTAAATATATCCTTCACATCAGAAAATAAGTAAAATTATTATTCATTCTTGAAGGTTGTAATAGAAGCAATAGTGGTAAAGTTTGAGATTGAAAAGTTCAATGAGAGTAATTTCTCTTTGTAGAAATTAAAAATAAATGTTGTCTTGATAAAAAATAATTGTCTGGTAGCTAACAGTAAAAGGTCAGAGGAATTTGCTAATGACGATAAGTGAAAAAAAATGGATAGAAATATTATTGCAAATCTTTATCTAGTATTAGCAGGTGGAGTGTTGTCAAATATAGAGGAGAAGAAAATAACAAAGGAGATTTGAAATCATCTTACAAAATTATACGAGACCAAGTGATATCATAACAAGATTTTCCTTAAGAAGAAATTGTATATACTTCGGATGTCAAAATCCACTTCAATAATAGAACATATTAATACCTTGAATACTCTATTTTCTCAACTCACTTCACTAGATTATAAAATAGAGTTAAATGAACATGTTGAACTTGTACTTCAAAGTATACTTGATTTGTATAATCAATTTATCATTAATCTAACAAACAATGTTCTAATGGACTATCTAAGCTTTGATGATTTGACAATTGTTATTCTAGAAGAGGAAAATTAGTGCAAGAACAAGAAAGATAAGTTGACAAGTTCGTAACAATCAAAGGCTCTATCGGTGACGAGAAGAAAATCAATGGAACCTAAAAAAGTAAGAAGAAAAACCTGAAATGCTACTACTGTGGCAAAAAGGTTCACTTGAAAAAGGATAGTTGGAATTTAAATAAGAAAAATTTCAATCCTGAAGAAAATATAACAAGTACATCCGATGAAAGTGTTGCATGTGTTACGAAGTAGTTACAGCTAATGAAAGTAGAAAGACATTTGTTGATATATGGATCACTGACTTATGAGCTATATTTCATATAACCTCTTGAAAAGAATGATTCCATCAATATGAACCTTTTTCTCAAGGTTCTGTGTATAGTTGCAATGATAAAGTCTTAAAGATTGTTGATATTGGAATCATCAAGTTGAAGTTCTATAATGACACATTTCACGCTATTCAATAAGTTCGACATGTGAAATGTCTGAAAAAGAACTTATTGTCTTAAGTCAACTATATGACCTTGACTGTAAATTTTAAGTTGAAAAAAGAATCATGGAGGTGATTTGAGCTACGTTTGTACTAATAAAGGTAAAAAGATGACCACTAACTTATACATATTGAAGGGATAGACTTTGTTAAAAAGAGAATCATTAGTTGTTTTAAATAGTTCAAGTAGAAGATCTACATTAGTGTGACATCAAAAACTTGGACATATGTCTGAACAAGGAATAAAAATTCTTATGAAACAAAATCTACTTCCAGGTTTTACAAAGGTATCCTTATCTTTTTGTGAGTATTGTGTTATAAGTAAGCATTACATGTTAAATTTTAACATATAAAATTCTATTAGTAAAAAAATTCTAGAATTATTTCAGTCTAATATATGGAAGTACCAGTTACATTCCTGGGAGGAACGAAGTACTTTATGTCCTTCATAGATAATTATTCCAAAAGATATTGGATGTATCCTATTAAGGGGTAGATAGATATGTTTTCAGTCTTTAAAGTATTTAAAGCGCATGTATATTTTGAATATGGAAAGAAGATCAATTGTTTAAGAACAGATAATGAAGGAGAATACACTAGGTAACAATTTGTTGAATTTTGCAATCAAGAAGGTATCAAAAAACAGTTCACTACTGCATATACTTCTTAACAAAATAGAGTGATAGAGTGAATGAATACAATTTTGTTAGAAAAAACAAGAGCAATATTGGAAGTTGCAGACTTAGAAAAATCTTTCTAAACAGAAACAATTAATATCGTATGTTATATGATAAATTGGATCCCTTGAATGACAATTGGGTTGAAGACATCAATAGAGATAAGGACTAAGAAGAAAGCTAACAATTCAATCTTCCATATATTTGAAAGACTAGTGTATCTGATGTACAATGTCTAAAAAATTGCAAAGTTGGATCCAAAATCCAGGAAATACCTATTCTTAGAGTATGCTGATAGAGTAAAGGAGTATCCTCTAAGGGATCCCACTGCCCGTAAGGTTATAGTCAGTAGGTATGTTATTAGGTTATAGTCAGTAGGTATGTTATTAGGTTATAGTCAATAGGGTTGCTATCTTTATAGAGGATAAACTACAGAAAGAAGAAAATGATGATAGCACAGTGAAGAAAAATTTAGAAACTACAGTAGTACATGTGGAAAAGGAATATGAACAAATGAATTTTTCTAAAGCAACACCAAAGCATGAGAAACAATAAATCTATTATGTCTAAGACATTAGAACCTTGACGGTCAAATTGCTTGAGAAGACGACTAAATTGACACTTGGAGTATGTTATGGGGTATAGTTGTCTAATCGAAATTTGTATTGAGAACCAAATTTATAATTTTATGAATCAAGAATTAAATCGTAAGATTTAATTTGCATTGATAATATTAATTAGAAATAATATGTATTCATTTTAAAAACATACTTCATATTATAAATTTCATAGTTTTGAAATGTAGCATTGACTAAATTTAAAAATACTACTAAATTACTAAGAATAATATTAAGCAATTCATATATGTATCACTATCATCCATTCTCAATTAACCATCCCAAAAAAGAAGTAAAAGTTTAAAATCTAAATATACACTTTTAATAAAACTAATCAATAAAGTCATCATCTTCATCTTCAAAGAAATCATCGTCCAAATCTTTCATCTTCATTTGATTCACTATTATAAAATTATGTCTAAATCGTTAATAACCTCATATTCAATAATATTAAAGTTTCATTGTAATACTCGCTTACCCTTCTAAATAACAGTCGAGTAAAGTGATGTTACATTTTATTAGCTCACTATACCTATGCATATTATATATACATATGAACAATATTATATAACACTCCGACCAAAAAAAATAGTATCATTTTATTTAATTAACTAGAATCAATACATATACATAACCGTTTATACATCATATAAGCTTCAACCCTAGTGGGTGGCTTTGATTGTTGCATTACTTTGGATGTGGGTCCTATAGATTTCTGCAGTCCAATATACTGACTTGTCATAAACTGTATATCGAACTTCACTTTTGCCAAAAAAAACTCTCATGTTAAGCTAATGCTCAGTGGTGCAAGTTTTTTGGCAATAATAATAATAATAATAACAATGATAACAATAGTAATGGTGATACTTAATATTACATTTTAAAAAGCAGTTTTTTGATTGCTCAATAGTGTTACTTACCATTTTTTATTCTTATAAAGCGTCATGTAAACTCAATATTAAATCACGCATGTATTCAAAACATAACAAGCAAATTCACAAAGCCTAACGTAAAGCAAATTACAGAAAATCATACTTGCATAACAAAAAACACACGAAACGTTGTCACATAACACATCACATCATACATTTTAAGCTTACATGTAATGCCTATAAACTTAGCTACTTAGACCAGACTGTAAAGAGATACAAGAAAAAAATCTGACCTAGTCATGTCAAATGTATATCCCGACCCTACAGTCATCTTGAAAACTGGATGTCGTACATCCCCATAACCATCATGAAGGTTGTGACTAGCTTGAATGTTTTGTTAGCTTAAAGCCTGTAACCCTATTGGCATGCCAATAAGTCTATCCTATTCTAGTCTAGACTTAATCATGTATTTCCATGCAAATTTCATCTTATGTATAACAATTATCAGAATATCTTATCTCTATGCACATACTGCAATATCTTATTATCATATTCTGTCGTGTCATTTGTATGCTCAAACTTATCCACAACAGACATAGCAAATATATTTGGCATACTTATGTACCAAACATATATAACATATTCTAGATGTATACTCAATATATATCAGACATATACTTTCCATATGACATACATATATATATATATATATAAAACAAGTCATACCAATTGTGTTCGTCTGTAATTGTCATTTCTAAATCATATTTTTATTTCATGTGTCCTTTGTTTCATTATTTTCTGTCAATTCAATTTGCACTTCACATACTACTACTTACCTACCATGTTCTGTCAAATCATTACATACTCTTGTTATCAGCTATAAATTTACTATGTCATAATTAACTTGCATATCATCACTGGTTACATACATTCCATAGCATAATAAATGTAGCATGGCACAAACACGTATTTTCATATCAATTACCTAGTGTGATACACTTCTGTATTCTATTGGGTTTAAATATATTTATGACTATTGTCATAAAGCTTGCATAAATCTTTTTATGCTCCACCATTGTCGGCTCAATCCTTGGCCTTCACACAATCTTGCTCCATTGTTGTTAGAGTGCTTCGCACAAATTATTTAATAGATTAGCCAACACGACACACTGACTGAAAACTTATGACTCGAACTATTTCATGTATTTTGGTTAATGGTCACTTGTTTATATCAAGTCTTTCTTTCATATACTTAATTTGGATTTTTGTATTTTTAATATAGGTTTAGGAATCGTATGAGGTAAAATTTTCCTTACTCAATATTAACCTTTACATGCAATCTATTATCCGAATTTGGTTTTCTAACGCTGTCTTAGGTGAACTACTAGAAAATTGTTATTCAGTCCTGACAAAGTCTTTCCTTAATCACTTTAACTTTTTTCTCTATTTGTTGTACTATATCCAGCCCGATTGACTTCTTTTCGCTCAATTCAATCCAACAAACTAGTGTTTGACACTTCCTTTCGTACAATGCCTTATAAGGAGCCAAACCTGTACTTGTTTGATGACTGTTATTGTAAGCAAACTCAATAAGATGTAGATATGGATCCCAACTTCTTTCAAACTTGAGCACGCAACTTGTCATCATATCCTCTAACAACTGAATAATCCACTCAGATTGTTCGTCTATATATGGATGAAAGGTCGTGCTAAAATTAAGCCGGATTCCTAAAGCTTACTGCAAGCTCTTCTAGAATTATGATGTAAATCTGGGATCTCTGTCAGAGATGTTGGATACTGGAACTCCGTGTAGTTTCACAATCTCATTCACATAAATCTTAGCTAGTTTGTTCAACGAATAGTCTTTCCTGACTGGTAGGAAGTATGCTAACTTCGTCAATCGATCGACTATTACCCACACTGCGTTATGCTTTTTTTGAGTCACTAGTAACCCTAACACAAAATTCATAGTGACTCTCACTCACTTTAAATTTTCTATACTTGGCAAACAAATCTTATTCTTGAAGTATACTGTGTCGACTTCTATTAATGAAAACTCATATTTTTCTCTCTTTTTCACTTTCTCTACTATCTTTACTAACTTTTCATCTTGCTTCTGAGTATCTTTTATTCTCTGCATCAAGGTGGATTCCATTCGCATCTCTGCCATTATCTGGGTTAATTACATGTGCAATCTTATTATTACCTATAATGCACAAATTTTCAGAGGAAAGTTATTATTTCCTACTTAGTGCATCTATAACCACATTAGCTTTTTTGGTTGGTAATCAATTACACAGTTACAATATTTGATTAACTTCAACCATCTTCTCTACCTAAGATTCAATTCTTTTTATGAAGAAAGGTACTTAAGACTCTTATGATTTGTATAGATATAACATTTTTTCTCATACAAATAATGTCTTTAGATCTTCAAAGCAAAAATAATAGTAGCTAACTCCAAATCGTGTGTCGAATAATTAAGCTTGTTTGGCTTAAGTTGTCTAGAGACATAAGCAATCACCCTTCCTTCCTGCATAAGGACAACCCAACCCATTATGACTAGTATCACTGCACACAACAATGTCTTTCCCAGAATTAGGCTAAATCAAAACTGGCGCTTCAGTCAATATTTCTTTAAGGCAATCAAAACTTTTCTGACATTTATCTGTCCATTCAAATCGAACATCTTTTCATAGCAGTCGTGTCAAATGAGTCTCTATGGATGAAAATTCATTTACAAACCTCCTATAATATCTGGCTAATCTTAGAAAACTCCTCACTTTGGTCATATGATGAAGTGGTTTACAATTAAGAATAGCCTTAATCTTGCTAAGGTTAACCCAAATACCTTATGTTGTAGAAAACTAACTGTTTCAAGCCAAAACTCTTACTTTGATAACTTTACATACAATTGTTTCTCCCTTAATGTTTGCAACACTATTTTGAGGTGTTGATCATGTTCTCTATTTCTGGAGTACACAAAGATATAATCGATAAACACCACTATAAATTGATCAATTTATGGCTCGAACACTCAATTCATCAAGTCTATAAAAGTTGTTGGTGTATTCGTCAAGCCAAATGGTATCACCAGGAACTCATAATGACCATAACAAGTCCTGAATGTCGTCTTAGGTATATTTGACTCCTTGATCTTCAACTGATGATACCTTGATCAAATATCTATCTTTAAAAATATGCATACACCTTTTCAATTGATCAAATAAATCATCAATCCTAAGAAGTAGGTACTTATTCTTAATAGTCACCCTATTAAACTGTTTATAGTCAATGTAGAGACGTAAGGTGTCATCTTTCTTCTTCACAAATAATACTGGAGCACCCCACAGTGATACATTAGATTGTATAAGCCACTTATCTAATAAATTTTGTAACTACATCTGTAACTCTTTCAACTCCGCTGGTGTCATTCTATATGGTGTAATAAATAGAGGAGCGGTGTCGAGTACCAAGTCGATAGCAAACTCTATCTCTTTGTTAGGTGGTAATCCTGGCAACTCAAGAAACACAGAAGAAAAATCACTAAAAGTTGGAATATCCGCCAACTTCGGACTACTCTTTTTCATATTGATCGTATAAGCTAAGTATGTTTTGCATGATTTTTCGAGCTTTCAGCACTGATATCACATTGTCTTGATATCCTCTATTATCACCCATCACCACTATCTCATCTTGTCCTAGAATTCTAATGATCATCTGTCTCCTTCCACAATCCACTACCACTCCATGATGAGCTAGCCAATCTATTCCTAAGATCACATTGAACTCATAGAATGGTAGCTTTATCAAGTTTGCTAGGAATTGTCTTCTTTGAATTTCAACTGGGCAATCTCTAAATACCTTACTAACCGTCATACTGTGCCCTAATGGGTTAGCACGATAATCTTAAATTCTAGAATTTTTGGTTCTAAGCCCTTTCGACCCAGTGGTGGTGTGCACATGTATGAATGCGTTAACCCTAGATCTATCAATACATAGATATCAGAGCCAAAGAGAAGGAATTTACCAGTTATGACATTACATGCATCCTGCTACTTTTAGGCTCGCATAGCATACACCCTAACTGGAGCAACTCTACTACTTTCTGGTCTCTTTATAGTATTTGATCTGAACTGGCTAGGTCCTGCTTCGCCTCCTTTGCCTTATCCCGAAACTTGCTTCTGTACTAGCTCAACACTTTTTGAACCTATGCCAAACTGTAGTAACGAGCAATCTCTTCTCAAATGATCCTTAGAGCCACACCTCAAGCAAGCTTTTGTTGTCTACCAACACTCTACTAGATGAGGATGACCGCAGTGCTGATATAATGGTAAAGGTATAGATCTACATGATGTATGTGTCGATGCACTAGTTGCTGAAGAAGCAGATCTCACAGATTGTCCCCACTTGAAATAAAAAGGCATGCTAGAACCCTCTGCCTGGAATTGGCCACTGAAAATCTAGCTCTTTTTCCACTCGACGATCCCTCGCTCGACTGTGGTATATGTGTCTTGAACCGTCTATCCTATGTTGGTTGCTATGCTACTAGAACTTTCTTAACTATTCTGATAGATGCTAGCAAACTAGGAAAGTTTATCAGATGTAGAGTTGAGACTTATAACTTGATTGGATCCCTCCATCCATCTTCAAAACGTCAATACTTATCAGCATTAGTAGATACAATATCATCAGTATACTTTCTTAGGTGTGTAAATTGTCTCATATTCTAACACCGGTATATCCCCCTATTTCAAAGTTAAGAATTCCCTCTTCTTGTCATATGTGTAGATCAGTGGGACATATTATTCCTTGAACTTCTCCAAAAAGAATTCCCAAGTTAGGAGATCAGGTGCCTCTGAACTCTAACTCTAACTCCCACCATTCATATTCATAATCGTACAAGACACTGCATACTCATATTTCTATCCGTCCATTCAATGTACATTCCAATTCCGACCCATCCAATCCAAACTAAACCATTGCCCAACACAATGGGGGAGAAAACATAGCATGTTGCAATAAAAGCTTGATCCGAGGCGTAACTGATCAAAGACTTTTTTGGTCTGCTCTAACTAGAACTTAGCCACAGAATGGTCATCTTCCTCCTAACTTCTACAGCCTCTCAAATTGTAAAACATATGGGGTTAGCTTTGATGCTCTCTGTACAAGTCGATCATATTCCAAGAGCTTTATCTATCCCGTGCCAGCAACAGACTACCCACGTAATAAGCTAGCACTGGATCTCGATGCAATAACTCGATTACGACTTGGTCATGATGAAGCCTCTGTCTCTGTAGGCTCATTACTTTTGGCCTCTTCAACTACTATCTGTCATGATCCAGAAGTCATAATCGACCTATATCATAAAACTAACGACCCTAATCAATAAGTAGTAACTTATATATTCAAATGTGGGTACACTCGTGTCATAAATATTTTGAAAACTTTTTTTAAAAATCTAAAACTAACCAAAATCGGGCTCTGATACTAAAAGTTGTGTAACATCCCCTCACCCTAACAACGCGTACCCAGATAAAGCAGTGTTACGCTGTCTTCAGTCAAAATAATTATTTAATAATCAAGAAAAAATAGTTATTTTTTTAAAACTTTAAATGATACAAAAGGAACAATATACATGTAATATACAAAAACATTAATTACAAAACATTTGTGTTTGTAATAAACATAAGGTTACTTTACAAATACTATAAAAGAAAATCCAAAATATAATACAAAAGTCGTGTAACCCACAGTATTTCAACAAACTGTTTTACTTAACCAGATCACCATTAGTTTTATCTACACTAGACCTTTGCTACTCTTCTTTATATCTATGCTAGAGAAACTCTCACGCTAAATTCTAGACTTAGTGATACATATAGATAAGGCAATAAACTTTATCATGTAATATGTGTTGTCATATATTTATATTATGCACAATTTTTCATGCAATTTCTCATCTCATATCATTACTTGTATTTCATTATACTAATTTAATTAACATACAACAATTATCAAGAATTTTCTAAACGAGATTCATATATAATTATTAGCTCATTTATGCCCATAACATCAATGACTGAATAAATAATTAGGATAATAGGGTTGATCATCCAGACATTATAAAATTATCACCCGAATATAAAAATATGCACATACAAGTGGCATTGCCGACATAATATAAGTGTTGTCACCAATATAATATGAATATGCCATCACCGGCATAATATGAATATGTCATTACCAGCATAAATAAACCCCTGATTGGCATATTAAACTATATAAGACTCTAGTTCTAGGCTAGGTATTCTAAGGCTTAATTAATGTCATTATAAAATTCATAACTCTTTTACTTCATATATTTCATGGATCTAATGGCACAATTAATCAAAAATTACTCAATAAAAATATAATTTGCATAATATAATAAGATCCACATTATTTTACATATTAAGTTTTTAAATGCATATTTTATCTTGTTACTGGCAGATTTCATGCTCTGTCTTTGATCTAAATTTTGGATATGTTAACATCAGAATTAAATTGCAAAGTCTTAAGAATTTTACCCTGAATTTTTGCTTTAATATGTAATTTGAATCACTTAATTTAGAGTTTTATAGCAAAACTTATTTAAATATTGACTGCTCATTAAAAACATTACCCATAATTTTCTGGACAGTTTTCTAGTCATATATTTGTGTGAAAATTAAGTGTAGAAAAACAGTATGAAGAAGAAGAAATTATTGAAATACTTTTTCTTGTTATTGACAGAAAATAGGGTACATATTTATAGGGGAAGGAAAACCTTAGAATACTTATAATAACGGAAATAATCAAATCTGAAATCTCCACAATCAAGGAAATAATCAGATTTAGAAATAATCAAATATATCCTTGATTGTAGGATTTTATTCTTAAAATCTAATCTTTCCTAATTTACCAACACTCCCCTTTAAGTTTGCGCAAAGATATCGATCATGCCCAACTTGCCAACTTGAACTTCAAAAGGTTGTCGTAGTAAGCTCTTAGTCAGAATATCTGCAACTTGTTGTGTGGTAGGAACAAATGGAGTGCAAATTATCCTTTCTTCTACTTTCTCTTTTATAAAGTGTCTTATCAATTTCAACATGTTTCATTCTGTCATGAAGGACTGGATTGTGAGCAATACTAATAGTTGTCTTATTGTCATAAAACAATCTCATAGGCAAGTTAACTGATCTATCAAACTCTTCTAAAACTCTTTTTAGCCACAAAACTTCACATACTCCTTGTGCCATTGACCTGAACTCAGCTTCGGCACTACTTCTTGCAACTACACTCTGCTTTTTACTTCTCCAAGTAACTAGATTACCATATAGGAAAGTACAATATCCTGAAGTTGACCTTCTATCAGTTTTGGAACTAGCTCAGTCTGCATCCGTATACACTTCAATTCCTCTCTTATCATTTTTATTAAAGAGGAGACCTTTTCCTGGTGTACCTTTAAGATATCGAAAAATTCTATATACAGCCTCAAGGTGTTCTTCGTATGGTGAATGCATATATTGGCTTACCAAACTTACTGCAAATGCAATATCAGGACGTGTGTGAGATAGGTAAATCGATTTCCCAACCAATCTTTGATATCTTCCTTTATCTATAGGGACTCCATCTTTAAATTCACCAAGATTGACATTGACTTCTAATGGAGTATCTAAAGGCTTACACCCACTCATTCCGGTATCTGTTAAAAGATCAAGTATATATTTTCTTTGTGAAACTACAATACCCTTTTTTGATCTCGCCACCTCCATTCCAAGAAAATATCTCAGCTGACCCAAGTCCTTAATTTCAAACTCCATTGCTAGGCATCTCTTCAATCTTTTTAATTCCTCTAAATCATCTCCAGTCAAGATTATGTCATCAACATACACAATCAAAATTGAGATCTTATTTTCAGTAGATCTTTTTGTGAACAAAGTAAGATCTTTTTCAGTAGATCTTTCAAACCAAGCTCTAGGGGATTGTTTAAGTCCATATAAAGATTTTTTCAGTTGGCACACCTTACCTCCAAATCCTTCAGTAAAACCAAACGGAGGTTCCATGTAAACCTCTTCTTCTAAGTCCCCATTCAAAAAAGCATTTTTTACATCAAGTTGATTCAGTTGCCAATTAAGATTCGCTGCAATAGATAAAAGGACCCGGACTGTATTCAACTTGGCCACTAGAGAAAAAGTCTGCAAATAGTCTACTCCATAGGTTTGAATGTAGTCTTTGGCTACCAATCGTGCCTTGTGTCTTTCCAAGGATCCGTCTGCATTATACTTCAGGGTAAACACCCACTTACATCCAACCACTGCTTTTCCATTTGGTAAATCCACTTTCTCCCAAGTAGCATTCTTTTCCAGGGCTCTCATCTCCTCAAAAATAGCTTCTCTCCACTCGGAAACCTTTAAAGCTTCCTGAACATTGTTAGGAATAGAAACACTAAATATCTGGGAAATAAAGGCATGATAAGAAGGAGAAATATTGTTATAAGACATAAAATTGGACAAGGAATACTTTGTGTAAGATCTTACACCTTTTCTAAGAGCAATGGGGAGATCATCAGTTGGATGGGAAGAATTAGACTCAAATTTATCTGAAGTAATATTTTTCGGCATTTCAGAAGAATCATTGTGAACTTCAAAATTCAACCTTTGATTAGACTCTTGGTGTACCAGCGGAATTGTGGTCTGCCTTTTTTGTGATAGATATTCCTTTGAATAAACAAGACCTTTATATTGTTTTCCATCTATTTCTGTCACTTTATTAGTGTTATTTTGAGATGGAATTATCTCATCCAATGATTGATTATGAGAAACATCATCAAGAAAACTACATCATGGAAAAAATCAGATATTCCTTTGAATAAACAAGACCTTTATATCGTTTCCCATCTATTTCTGTGACTTTTTTAATGTTATTTTGAGATGGAATTATCTCATCCAGTGATTGATTATGAGAAACATCATCAAGAAAACTATCATCATGGAAAAAGTCAACAGTTAAATCAGAACTATCTAAAAAACTATATTCACTAGTATTACTCTCTCCCTGAAGATGAGAGTTGTTATAATAAGAAGTTCCTTCAAAAAACGTGTCATCCATGGACACAAATAATTTTCTTGAAACTGGGTCAAAACGCTTGTAACCTTTTTGATTAGTGGGATAACCAACAAAGATACATTTATAAGACATTGGATCAAATTTTGACCTTTGTAGATCGTGATTATAAACAAATGCCACACTACCGAAAATTTTTAAGGGAATATCAGTTATTAGTCGAGTGTGTAGAAAACTTTCAGTGAGAACTTTGATAAGTGTTTTGAAATCCAAAATTCGTGTAGGAAGTCTGTTAATCAAATAAGTGGCTATTAAAATGGCTTCCCCCTAAAGATATTTAGGCACTTTAGTTGTAAACACCATAGTCCTAACCATTTCAAGAAGATGTTTGTTTTTTCTTTCAGCCACTCCATTTTGTTGAGGTATATTACTACACGAGCTTTGGTGAATAATTCCCTTTTCAGTAAAAAATTTTCCTAATACATTGTTGAAAAATTCCTTGTCATTATCGCTTCCAAAAATCTTAATCTGAATCTGAAATTGTGTTTGAATCATGTGATAAAAATCTTTAAATACATTTCCAGCATCAGATTTATCTTTTAGCAAAAAAACTCATGTGACTCTACTATGATCATCAATAAAAGTAATAAACCAACATTTTACAGACAAGGTTGACACTCTTGAAGGACTCAGATTCTGATTTTTTATAAGGTTGTGAAGGAAAAACTGCACGATAATGTTTTGCTAATTCACAATATTTACATTGAAAAACAAACTGATTTTTATTCATATATAACTTTGGGAACAAATGTTTTAAATATTGAAAACTAGGATGTCCCAAACAATAATGCCATAACAAAATCTCACTATCACTAGAAACAGACATAGAGTTAAAACAAGTCTTCCGATCTTGTCTTTCAAAGGTCAATCCATCATCAAAAAAGTAGAGACCATTGTTTTGCTTAGCAACCCCAATTGTCTCCCCCGAGGTTAAATCTTGAAATGCAGTGAGAAGACACAAAATTAACACAACAATTATGATCAAATGTTAATTTACTGACTAACAAAAGATTATACGATAAGTTAGGAACATGAAGAACATTTTTAAGGTTTAGTGATGGAGAAATTGACATTATCCCATTTCCTGCAACGGTGGCAAAGGAACCATCTGTAATTTTAACTTTTTGATTTCCTGCACAAGGTGAATAAGTGGAAAAAAATTGTGAAGTGCCGGTCATATGATCAGTAGCTCCTGAATCTAATATCCAAGAGCTAGGAAATTTTGAAGAAACAATGGTTGCAATGGAGGAAATACTTGACTGAGCAATAGAACAAGATGGAATAGAAGAATTTCCCAGAGAACTAGATTGAAACATTTTACATAAATGCTCTAACTATTCCTTTGTAAAGGGAAGAGACTCTGAGGATGACTGTTGCCCTGAATCTGAATTACTCACTTGAAATGCTCGAGCATCTCCCCTGGGCTTGTTATCACTACTCAGTTTCTTCTTTCCATTTGCAGGTTTTCCATGTAACTTCCAACAGGTTTGACGAGTATGCCATGACTTCCGACAGTAGTCACACTAGGGTATAGTCTTTCCTCCACGTCTATCTTCAATATCAGCACTTTGGGCCACAAGTGCAGACCCTTCACTCTTTGGTTTTGCACCATAATCATTTTTCAACATCACTTGTCGTCAAGCTTCTTCCCTACATACTTCGGAGAATACTTGCTGTATGGAGGGCAATGGTTACCTCCCTAATATGCATCCTCGAACTTCATCAAGTTCTCTATTTAGACCTGCCAGAAAAACAACCAGCCTACTTCTTTCTATTTTCTTCATGTACCGGGCACTATCATCTGGGCTTTTTCATTCCTCTTCTTCAAATACATCAAGCTCCTGCCAGACAGCCATCATATCATTATAATACGCAGTTACTTCATGATCTTCTTGCTTCATTTTCCACATTCTGGAGTTCAATTCAAACAATTGTAAATGATTATCCAGATCTGAATATGTTTCCTTAATGGCATCCCACACATCGCGTGCTGTTGGAAGAAACATGAAGGGTTTGCCAATAGTTGGTTTCATTGAGTTGATCAACCAGGCTGTTACCATTGAGTTCTCCGACCGCCACTGCCTATAGCTAGGATCATCCATGGATGGAGGTTTTACTTCACCATTCAAATAACCTAATTTCCCGTTGCCGTCTATTACTAACTTCACGAACTAGGACCATTCAAGGTAATTTTTGTCATTCAACTTATAAATGGTGATTTGTAAGGAGTTTTCAGGCAAAGAAATAGCCGCTTGGTTTCCTCTTCCTTCTGGCGGCATCATGGCGCTGCTTCCTTTAGAAGATGCCGACCATAACAGCCTTGTAATCCATGGCCGAACCTAGAGCTCTAATACCATGTAGAAAAACAGTATGAAGAAAAAGAAATTACTGAAATACTTTTTCTTGTTATTGACAGAAAATAGTGTACATATTTATAGGGGAAGGAAAACCCTAGAATCCTTATAATAAAGGAAATAATCAAATAATCAAATCTGAAATTTCTATAATCAAGGAAATAATCAGATTTAGAAATAATCAAATATATCCTTGATTATAGGATTTTATTCTTAAAATCTAATATTTCCTAATTTACCAATATTAAGTATAGTTAAAGTCATAATTAAATTTTATATTCTTCATGAAAGTTTTAGCTCCAAGTCTTAGTTTTCAAACCCGATAAAGAAAAAACTAATATGAATTATAGAGCTTAAGTTATAAAAATATATACATTAACTGCTACATAGAATCCAACAAAGAACTCACAATCACATAATTCAATATTTACCAAATATCATCCTAAGTCTAGCAAACATGCACCTCAGAATTTTAACACAAAATACTACTATTTTATAATCATTTATATGTTAAATACTCAAATCATACAACTTGATAAGAAAATATAGGTTATTACCGTAAGTTATGCACTTACCTCTTATCTTGCACTTCCACTTCCTAGGTCTCGTTTTCTTTTCTTTTGTCTCTTTAGGCTTGTTCCTTGTCAACTTGAGCTCCTAAAACATCATAAAAAAGCTTGCTTCATTATCTTTCTCTAAACCTTATATTTTCTCTCATAAAATCCTAAACTCTCTCTTCCAAAATATGCTTTAAAATAGGGGTTTCTCTCATTTATTTTCTTACTTATTTCTCTTTCTTTTTACTCCTTCTAGCTTCCTCTTGATCAAATATGCATGAAAATCTACTTTTCTATGCATTTCTCACTCTTTTCCTCATTTTCTCTCTTTAGAACAAGGTTTGGCTATGGAAAAAAGATGGGGGGGGGGAACGTGGGAAATGGTTTTAGTGCAGAAAATTATAGATTAAAAGTGATAAGAAAGAAAGAAGAAGAAGAAAATGACAAATAATTAAAGATGGGTCCCACTTTCATATAAAAATTTAGATATTTATATGTTAATTTGCATCTTAATGTATAACACTTGGTGTGGCCATCCATCATATGTATCATGTTCCCAAATTTTGTCCTTAATTGGTAATTATCCCAATTATTTCTCAAGTTTTTGGTTATTTTCGAATTTATCCCAAAATTTTCTAAATTTTGAATTTAGGTCTCCTACTGTAATTTAACATATTGACCCCCTTAGTATACTTTATTGAGTATTTTTCATAATTATTTACTATTATTTAGTTATTCTCCATTCAAAATCTAAATTTAGACTCATGTTAGTCCGACGTGTCAATTTAGTGATATGTATGGCTCGATGCCTAAATTAATGGATATGACATTATTGATCTTAGCGCTCTTAATAGGCTAAATTATATTCTATTGAATTTCACTTGGAACTTATCTAACCACTGAGGTCCACAGTGGCCTATACTAATCAATCATCACTAGATGGAACTCTTTTGCCGCAATTCTTTAATGGCCTAGTAGTTCCTGGTATACTTTTTGTTCTATTATCCTTAGCATTATTTACCATTGGAGTTTAGTTCCATTATGTTAGGGTCTACTCGATGTTCACTAATAACGATGGGTATATCTTGGTGTTAGGTTTCCTTTTCTAAAACCCCTATCATGTTCCAAATAGGCTTTATTCCTATTTTTGATAAATTTCTAGACTTCCATAGCTATTACTATTTTAATTAGGCACTTCTACTCTTTTCTCAACACTATCGTATCATCTTGTTCCAATGTTGGTGTGCCATTCATCTAATTTGGCAGTTATCTACAGTTTCGGATTATATTAGCCAATCTATTTCTAGAATGACATCATGCTTATGAAGCAAAATTTTGATCAAATTATTGTGAAATGTATGTTTTAAATCCCTATCAAGATTTGTGCATATTGTCTACTGGCATACGTGTTATACTCTCTATGCTTTGTCAACATTATAGGTTCTGAAAATTCCACAACATCTTATTCCTACTGCTTGTCATATTCATAACTTTTGCAATTCTGTTGGCACTGTCTCAGCTATCTATCAAGCAGGTTCTGCTAATCATTGAAAAAAGTCGGTCATCCATTGGAAGACCTAGGTCCAATTTTAGTTTACTAACTTTACTAGAAGTCATCATAAGAAGGGTTCCACTCTTGATTTTTGTCGTGTTTATAGATGGGTATAGGGACAAATTTAGGTCCCTCTGCCTCCTCAAGATTCTATTGTAACTCAGAGTTTGTTTTCTCTATTTGTCAGAAATGGTGGCTCAAATCAGAATGCAGCAACTTATACGTAGATACCTTTACTAATGCAGATGCATACACATGTGTATGAAACTCTCCTTCTTACATCCTAAAACCGACCAAACCCCAATCTGATACCACTAAATGTAACACCTCGTAGCCCTTCTAAATAACAGTTAGATAAGGTGATGCTACATCATATTAGCTCATTGTACTTGTACATATTACTTATACATACGAACAACATTATATATATACACACTCCAACTAAAACCAAAAAAACAATGTCAAGTTATTTAATTAATTGAATTCAATACATATACATAACTATTTATACATCATACAAGGCCAAACCCTAATGGGTGGCTTCGACTATTGCACTACTCTAGATGTGAGTCGCATTGATTTTTATAGTCCAATCTACTAGCTTGTTGCAAACTGTATATCGAACATCTCTTCTATGCAAAAGAAAATTAACTCCCACACCGAGCTAATGTTCAGTGGAACAAGTTTTTTTGGCAATAATAATAATAACAGTAATGATGATACTTAATATTACATTTTAAGAAGCTTTCATTTGATTGTGCAACTGTGTTACTTATCGTTTTCTATTCTTACTAAATGTTATATCAACTCAATATTAAGTCACATATGTATTCAAAATATAACAGACAATTTCACATAACATGAAATTTACATTATTTTTTTTACCATAGCTCAATTATCATATAACATGCTTTTCTAATAGCCGAACATAAAACAGATAACAGAAATCATACTTTCAGAACATATAGCAAAGGAACATTATCACATAACACGTCATATCACACATTTAAAGCTTACCTGTTATGCCCATTAACATATCCACCTAGACCAGACTCTAGAGAGACACAAGGAAAAAATCCAACTCCATTGGTCGTGACAAAACAAATGCGGTTGTGTCCAATGTATATCCTAACCATATAGTCGTGACGAAAATTGGATGTCGTGCATCCCAATAATCAGCACGAAGGTTGTGACTCTATTGGCATGTCAATAAATCTACCATATTCTAATACATACTTAATCATGGGCTTATATCATATATTTCCATGCGAAGTTCGTCTCATGTATAACAATTATTAGAATATTTTATCCTTATATACATACTGTCATTTCTAGTATCCTTTTACTTATTATCATATCTTGTTGTCATTTGTATACTTAGATTTCATATCATAAATTCATCATTGTCATGTGCTTTCCATGTATAGACATATATATAGCAAACTTATCCACAATAGACATAGCAAATATATTTGGCACACTTATATACCAAACATATACAACATATACTAGACGTATACTCAACGTATACCAGATATATATTTTCTATATGACACACATATACCATATATATACATATATATAACACAGCATACCAATTGTGTTCATCTATTATTGTCATTTCTAAAGCATATTTTTATTTCATGTGTCCTTTGTTTCATTATTTTCTATCAATTCAGTTTGCACTTCACATATTACTACTTACCTATCATGTTCTGTCAAATCATTACATTCTTCTGTTATAAACTATAAATTTACTATGTCATAACTAACAAGTATATCATCACTAGTTACATACATTACATAGCATAACAAATGTAGCATGGCACAAACACGTATTTTCATATCAATTACCTAGTATGATACATTTGTACTATTATATTGGGTTTAGATGCATTTATGGCTATTGCCATAAAACTTGCACAAATCTTTTTATGCTTTACCATTGTCGGCCTGATCTTTGAGCGTCACACATTTTTGCTTTTTTGTTGTCAGAATGCCTCACACAAATTATTTAATAGATTAACCGACATGATACACTAACTTAAAATTTATGACTCGAACTATCTCATGTATTTTTTTCAATGAGCATTCACTCGTTTATATCGAGTCTTTATTTCATATACTTAGTTGTGGATTTCTGTATTTTTAATATAGGTTTAGGATTTGCACGAGTTCAAATTTCCCTTACTCCTCAATATTGACCTTTACTTGCAATCTATGATCCAAATTTGGTTTTCTAACTTTGTCTTAGGTACACTGCTAGAAATTTGTTATTCGATCCTAACAAGGTATTCATGGATTCCACTATATTGGTTCCAACTCAATTTTTTTTCTCTAGGCTATACTCTTTTTATATTTAATTCTTATATTTTTTACCTTTTTCCTTTTGCAACTAAGTAAATTTTTGGAACTTTATAACTTCATCCACTCAGGCCCAGAACTCACTTCACTCTAAGTCCATTTACTTCCCGCAATCCAAACATGCTCTAAGTCTTCAAGTGTCTTGGTTAACAAGGTTTAATGAAAATAAACTCATTTATTAAACTTGCTCCATTCTTACTTAAATCAATTAACATTTTAAGTAGCTAAATTTTAATTTAATTAAGTTTAATCCTTTGGTTTCATTCTTATCCTAGTTATCAATTGTGTCATAACTTCAAAAGATTTTCAATTCCTTCTATAATACCTTCAGATGGTCAAAGTTTTATCAACTTTTCTCATTCAACAAATACATTTCTTAGTTACTTAACACCACAAATGCTCAAATTAATTTTCATAACTCAGATTTGTTTCCAATTAATTCTAGTTTTACTAAATTAAAGTAAAGACCAATAACCCCTCCCTTTTCTATGTCTCAACCATCAAACTCCATATTCATGTCACCTAATTTCACTCAATAAGGAAAAGGGAAAACAATAAGATAAAGAGTTGAAATTTATAATATTTTGAAAGAACACAAAAATAAAATTGATAAATGCTAAAGAAAAGGTCACGACTTACCTAGTTGCAACACAAACAATTCACTTCCAATTTAAACTCTTGCCAATTTTCACATCTTTTCAAGACTAATATGTGGCCTCCCTTGCTTAAAGGCCATTTCCTTTTGCTTAAGATCATGCATGCAACCCTCTCTTGCTCATCTCCACACCATAGCCGAAGTACCAGCCCCTTTTTTTCTCCTTGGGAACGTCCTGGTTAAATTTATTAAATATTAGAAGAATCAGGCCTTCCTAATGTAACACCCAGGATTTGAACCTTCTTATCTTCTAACTCACTTGACTGTGAAAAAAATTCAAGAAGAAATGGAGAAGATGGTTCAGTTAAGAGAGAAGAGATGAAGAATGGGAAGTAGACAAGTTATAAACAAGCAAATGAAAAAAAAAGCTACTGAAAGCATAGTGGCCTGTGTCAGGTCATAACTATTGTCATATACAAAATACAAAATACATGTGGCCAGTGTCAGGTCATAACTATTGTCATACAAAATACTAAAAGCTACGTCATATACAAAATACAAAATTATGACATATGATATTACTGACTCGTGTCAGGTTTGAACTATTGTCTCTGATGTTGGGTTGACTTCTTAGGATCAACTTCAACTCTATCTAAAAGACTCCGACCTGCGTGGGAAAACACTTGCACTCTAAGCTACTGAAAGCATAGTGGTACATATAGGCATAAAAATTTAACATATAATCATACATTAAACAAATACATGACAGCATATAAAATATCATTGCACGGCAGTGAAATCATAATATCATGTGAAATACCTTACCTTATAGGAGCAATAACTCACTAAATATTGAACAATAAGACAGAACATATAACACTCTTTTTAATAGCATAGAATATATTAACTGTGTATTTTTTGTATACTTATATTTTTGAACCTCTTTTTCATTTCATTATGTTATTAAATCAATTTGGTATGATTGCCCAACAACTCTCAATATGGACTATTCGGATATGGGTTATGAACAAGGGGCGCTCTTCAAAGTTAAACCACCCTGCCACTATTTATAATTATATGTGTCAGTCAAGACGTCTCAAGTCAACGACACTCCTAAAACTTAAGTCATATGGACAAGTATAAACATATGTGTTAGTTGAGGCATCTTAAGTCAATGACACTCTCAGAACTTAAGCCACATTGACGAGTATAAAATTATTGTATTATAATCACTACAATACCAAACCCCCTTAATGACATGCCACATTTCCTACTTCTAGTCCTAGTATCGAGCATGAACTTTACTTATTCATATTACCGCATTATACTTCATCATAACATTTATATCTTATAGCATATATATTTTGATCATATGTAAACTTATCATGTAACATTCATATACTGATATTCATAAAAATATACTTTAAACATATCATTCTAAAAGCACGTGCATAACAATTGCATTACAACCATAAAGCATACAACATGTATCATTTAGAGCAGGCTTCATGAGCGTGAACTATGTGTTCACAGCTGTGAAGTCTTATTCACAGGTAATTTCACCCATAAACTAAACTGTGAATTTGATCATGAAAGCTTCTGTCCATTTTGTGCACATTCTTCACGGTCGTGAAGAAATTGTCATATGGGTGACCTTATTCGTGGAATGAGATTTAGGATTGTGAACACCTAGTCAAAGGCATGAATCTAAATTTTCCAGTAGTTAACAATATTAAAAGCAAACATTCATTATAGGTCACATCAAGGCTCTAAAGACTGTCCCATGACAACTTTTTCCTATCAACATTCTCATTACATTATGCATTAAAACATGTTAAAGCATCATTTAAACCCCTTAGAGCATATCTCAATATAAATTACCCTATTAACTCATTTAATGCTAATTCATGCATTTATGGTTTAACAACCTCTTGTATAACCTCAACAATATTTCCTTTTACCATCTCATCATTATAACTTGGCATTCCTTTAAAACACATATGGCATACTTATATCAAGGTTCCTTTCAAGCATTTCCATTCATATCTCGTATTCTCATGGAATTCATTACATGACTTACTTTCATATCAATAATCAACTAGCATTTAAGGTGTTCAAAGAATTTAACACACATCATGCCATAATTGGAAATTAATGTATGTATGTACATACCTCTAATGGAGCTTCAAAAAATGAGCTTCTCTCAAGCTTGCTTATCCTTTCAGTGGATTTTACCATCTCTTCACTCAACACCTAACATATATAACACATGTATATCAAAATTTATAACTCATATACTTAACTTTTAAAGTTATAAAGATAAAAATCCTAACTTTAACCTTTTTTTAACAACTTTAATTACATATAACCCCTTATAACACATACCATAACCTATAAACAACTTAAAGAGAGGTTTTTAACCATGGAAATTCATGATCACCCGAAACTCTAACTCATATGGAAATGAGTCTCTAACAAGATGGGTTCTACATGGAAAAAAAACTATAAAAACTTATAAAAAAAGAAGAAACATGATTCCTTACCAAGGTCAAAAGAAACACGACTGAGAAGAATAATTTCGGACTCCTCTCTTCTTCTTTGGGTTGACCTCCTTAACAACACAACCTTCCTCTTACCTTTCTCTCTCAATAACTTGATAACTTTGATTTTTGATGTTGGTTTGGTGTTTAAGGTCTAGAAATCAAGAAAAAACACAAGATTTGATCTCTGATATGAAAAAATTTTGAGCTCTAGAGTTTATTTTTAGGTTTAGTTCGTGAGAGAAGGAAAGAACAACTATTGAGATTTTATATCTGATAATATTCTCGAATGTGAACCATCTCGAAACTAGTATTCACAAGCGTGACAAATAAGTCACAGGCGTGAACATGATACTATTCACTTTTCTCATATTTTCTTGTCACTTTTCCCTTAACCAACTCTTAAACACACTCATGGTTTTGCTAAAATATGTTATAAGCTAGGCCCTACTTAGTGAACGTTACATCATATATGTACCTCATTGCTGATTTTGCATCACCATCAACAAGCCTTAAAACTTTAATAAGTGGGCTCACACACTTCAAACAAAATTTTAATGATTTCCAAAATTTATCGTCAACTAATAATATTGCTACCACTTTTTTTGCTTCTACTTTAGAAGCATATTTATTTTTAGTCCATTTTTCCGATGCAAACATAGCTCTTAAAGGAAGCTTATTTTCCTCAAAACTTTTCATGGTGAGAAATGATGTAGTAAATCTTGTAACCCAAACTCTCTTTAACTTTGTTTTTTTGAAATACGTCCTAAATATGGCAAAAACCCCAGGCATGTCTATAAATATAAACACAAACTTTCTTAGCCTTACTAATTACATCCTTGAAGATAGGCAATTCACATATATCCTCCAGTATGTTGTCAATGTAGTGAATTGCACAATGTGACCAAGATAATTTTTTTCTTTTTGCCATCAACAGATCACTTACTACCATATAAGCTTGAGCATAATATATCACCATCTGATCAACATTTTAGTCTCCAATATCCTCCACTAGTGAGTCAAGCAACTCAAACAATTTTAGTGCATCTTTTTATCATATCGAAGGTGTCCACTGATTTAAGAAAAATTATACTACTTGGATTATTAACTAAAAATTGGTAAGAGACCTATTCTTTTTATCTGACCATCCATCATATATCAAAGTACATCTAGTTCTTCTCAGCTTCTTTTTATATTTTTCTAACATCAAATTCACATTTTTCACTTCTCTTTTTCAAAAATGTGACTCTAGCCTCCTGATAACTAGGAGGTTTTAATCCCCTACCATATTCACCAATTTTTTCTACCATAGATGCAAACAATGGACTTTTCATAAAGATTAAAAATTAGTACATGCCCATACAAAAATTTACATATGCTTTGAACTACAAATTCTTTATTTTTAACAATTGCATTCACTGTTTGTTGTTTGATACCCTTTCCTTTAGTTATAAATGCACCCAAAGTAGTTTTTCTTTTTCCTCCTAAAATTTGATTTTCTTGCCCCTCAGCTACTTTTTGAAAGCATTTTTATGCATTTGTAGAATTTTGAATTTCTAATTGTCCTAAAATTTAAATACATAATTGTCTCACATTTTCTAAACATTAAGTGCAACATTATCATGATCACCCGTTAAATGATGTTTAATTCTATTTATCCCTTCACATTTTTCAAGTCCACAATAGTTACATTTTAAATTCATTATATTTCCTTTAATTTGAGAGTAATGTTCCTAAATAGGATTACTACTTATTGTAGTTCCATATTTACAAGCCATAAAGTCAAATATAATTTAAAACCTGCAATTTGGAAAAAGAAAAATGCTATATAATTTGAAAGAATTAAAATAAGTACTATAAATCATTTTATATTATGATCATGAAGGATAAAAAAGTTGCCACTTTTAAAGAAGACAAGTAGCCACTTTGACAAAGAAAGTATTATTGAAAAAAAAAGTAAAAGTTCCCATAGACCAGGATTCACTTGATTTATTCATTTCAGCCATGTAATATAAAATAAAGACACGTCCTACAAATTTACTACTACGAAACCCTCTATCAATGATTCAAAAAGTACAAACAAAATAGTCTTTGTAGATCGTAAGCTGCAGTTGAAGCTTTTTGTGTAGATTCCAAGCATTATGTCTTAGCCTTGGGTGACAACTCCAGTTCAGAAGAAGAGGTGATCTAGGTACCGTCAGGTGTACTTTTTCTCACTAAGAGTTGAATCATTTTATATGTGAATCGATACAAATCAGCCGATTGAAATCACGAATCATTCAATTCTAACAATGGTATTATGGAGAGTGATGTTGCATATTGTCTTTTAATAGACGATAGAGAGTCATCAACTCTCTAAGAAATAACAAACAATTCAAATGCATTTCAAAGGATGACAACAATATAGAAGGAAATAAAAGTTCTTCATAAGAATAAAATTTGGGAACTTGTGCCATTACCACAAGAAAAAAATGCTTATTGGTAATAAATGGATGTATATGATCAAGAGTAATGGCGAAGACCAAGGTGAGCAGTTTTATGCAAGATTGATGGTGAAATGATATGCTTAGAAAGAAGGCATTGACTTTAATGAAATGTTTTCCCTAGTGGTACGATGTACGACAATTAGAGTAGTTCTAACAATGTTCGAAAATACTCTTAATTATACCAAAGATGCTCTTTAAAATAAAGACTACTATTGAAGATGCTCTTAGTATAGCTACTTGAAAATAATTGAAGAATTCTAAAACAACTTGTTTCGATTGCCTTTTTTATTTAGCTTGTTAACAAAAATCATATAAATGGATATATAGATGAAACAAAGAGAAAAAAAGGCAAAAAGATTAAAGAAATTGTTTTATATTTCATTATTCTCAATATATTTTATCATGCTAATTTACAAGGTCAGGAATCATTTTGGTCCATTTACTTGAAGACTTGTAGTAATCTTTCAAGCAATTCAAGTTCAAATTTCACACTCACTTCTCTCAGTCATATACTTAATAAAAAAAATATAAAGTTAATCATTATATCCTGAACACCTATTTTCCTTCACATTAAATAGGTAACTATTACCTATTTTCCATTAACCTTATCATCACATTTATGCATCACACAAATTTAGGTACATTAGTTCATTCTTATAACTAAGATATTAATGTATCACGCATATATTGAAAGCTAATTAACATACTTAATATTTTTGGATTCACTTCAAATGACCAAATTAATTTTCTTTACTTTAAATGTCCATTTCAGAAATAAAAAGAGCATTTAATAGATATTTTTTCACTTTATCCTTATATATTGAAATTTATATATATTTTTTATATTTATAAAGGGGTATTGAGATAAATTGCAATGAAAATTTTATAAAATTAATAGTAATTAATCATTTTCTTAATCTACATAAAAAAAACTAAAATAAAAATTTGAAGTGGAACATAAAGAGTATTTAAGTTTATTATTTCCAATATTTCCCCTAAACATAAATATTTCTTCATAGTATTCGGTTGATTAATACTCCTATAAATTTTTCTTCATACTCGAAGCTAAAATCTTAACTTTTCAAACTTTGGACTTGATAGTTGTTTAGTTAATTTGCATTTGCCAATTGATCTTTAATTTTACAACACTAGATTTCTTTCCTTGATTCAGCTTCTCTTAATGCACATTAATGTTCTTGTAATTCAAATTAAACATTTTTTTAGCATATATAAAAAGGGGGTTGAGGTAAATTACAATGAAAATTTTATAAAGTTAATAGTAATTAGTTATTTTTTGAATCTGTATAAAATATTAAAATGAACATTTGAAATGAAACAAATGGAGTGTTTAAGTTTATTATTTTTGACATTTCCGCTAAACCTAAATATTTCTTCAATCTTCAATTGCATTATAATCCTCCTAAAGATTTTTCTTTATACTCCAAGCTGAAACCTTAAATTTTTAAACATTAGACTTGATTGTCCTTTTGTTAATTTGTATATGCCAATTGATCTGCAAATTACAATATTAATGCTTAAAATATAACATTGATGTGTTTGGATCTGTTACATATGTAAATATGTTAAGAGCTCAATTTTAGAAATTAGATTAGTAAAACCATAGGTGTTGGATTGATTCTTATTTTCTTATTAAATCTATATAATTTGTATAAATACCTGTGTATAGTGAAATGACCACAAAATCAATTTCTCTTTCTCTAAATTCTCTATCTTCTACATGGTATCAGAGTATTTGCTGAAATAAATTCAGGTCTTATTTTTCTTGCCCAAGAGAGTAAAAGTTTTGGGTCACCATTATAGAGTGACTTTGGGCTGTCATCGCCTATCCTAGGAGGAGCACCACCTATCGATCGGTGTTTCCCCATAATCCAATGATTGGAAGCCTCGTACATGAGCCACACGCACTC
Source organism: Triadica sebifera (assembly GCA_023653625.1). NCBI lineage: Eukaryota > Viridiplantae > Streptophyta > Magnoliopsida > Malpighiales > Euphorbiaceae > Triadica > Triadica sebifera. The sequence goes on along the minus strand of CM042898.1, from coordinate 30,343,621 downwards.
ACCTAAAGAATTTTGCAATAATGTCATGCATCGGTGCATGAGAGCACGTGTGACGGACCCATCCTCATCGGTTTCTTCTCCGATAGTTGCCTTAGCCTTGGTATTGCTCCTGTGGTATTTGTTTACCCATCAGGAACATCTGTATTCTCTATTCTCCTTATATAGTAAATCTTTTAGTGTCGGTAGTTACTATTGTACTATTTGGGTGTTAAATCTTCCCTTATCTAGTTGGGTCTACATAAGTACAGTATGATGTCTTTTGTGCTGCAGGTTTTGTTTTTCCACTATATCATTATTTAGTATATTTTTCGGTATTCGATATAATTTTGAGTGGTTCATTTGATTATTTTGACAAAATATGAATAAAAAGTTTGTCATGATATTTGTTGATGAATACGCTAAGTACTAAAATTTTCTAAAATCTCAGTTTAGTCAGCCTACTCCTATCACTACTATCATCGAATTAAGTAAATTCGATACATGTTTTGTGTCTTCCGCTTTCATATGGATCATTGATTCTAATACATTTTTTACATTTCAGAAACACACATCTACCTCTAATATTACTTTAGTTGATGGATCCATATCGTTTGTTGTTGGGTTTGACATAGTTATTCCCACTTCATTGCTTCATTTGTCATCTATTATTTGTTTACCTCAGTTATCTTTCAATTTAATTTTTCTCAGTAAACTTACTCATACCTTAAACTGTTATGTTTTATTCTTTTCTAATTATTGTTTGTTTAAGGATCTTATTACAAAATAGATTATTGGTAAAGAATATAAGTCTAGGGACCTCTACATCCTTGATATAAAAGTATCGAGATCCATACCTTGTTCTGGAGTACTCACTCCATTTTAAGCACATTGTTTCTTTGGTTATCCTTCCCTTTCTGTATTAAAGAAATTATGTCCCTATTTTCAAAGTCCATCATCGTTATATTGTGAGTCGTGTCAATTTGTAAAATATCATCATATTAATTCAAGTTCAAGAGTCAATAAATAGACTAGTGCTCCTTTTGAGTTAGTTCATTTAGATTTTGGGGTCCTTGTTCTGTTACATCCAAAACTGGATTTAAGTATTTTGTTACGTTTGTTAATAATTATTCTCAGAAGATATGATTATAATTAATACAAAATCGTTTTGAGGTGTTTTCCTATTTTTCTGTTTTATGTGCTGACATTAAGACTCACTTTCATACCTCTATTCAAACTTTGAGAAGTGACAATACTAAGAAATATTTATCTGTTACTTTTCAAAATTACATAATTTAACTTGGTATTTTTTTTTATTAAAATTCTAGTGTTGATACACCATCTCAAAATAGGATTGTTGAGCAAAAAAATAGAAACCTTTTAGAAATTGCAAGGGCATTATTATTCCAAATGAAGATTCCTAAATGTTTTTGGGCAGATGATATTTTTACAACTTGTTTTTTGATTAATCAAATGTCATCATTTGTTCTTAATGGTGACACACTTTTTTATGTTTTTTTTCCAAATAAAAAATTATTTTCTATTGAACCTATAATTTTTTGGGTGTAATTATTTTGTTTGGGATGTTCATCCTCATGTTACATAATTAAATCTTAAATCCCTAAAGTATATTTTTCTTGGGTATTCTTGTATCCAAAATGGGTATAGGTGTTATTGTCCTACTTTTAACAGGTTTCTTTATTTCAATTGATGTCGTTATCTTAGAAGATATTTTATTTTCTTTATGTATACACAAGTCAAAGGGATGATGATGATGATTTGTTAATCTATAATGTTATATTTTTAGTTCTTAATCATATTGAGTTTATCCCTGCTCAGCCTAAGCCTCTTATAGTACAAGTCTATTCCTGGCGAACTTCTCCCTCAAAACCATGTTTACGCCAGCTGCACCCAATTTTTCATTGTCAGATCCAATCCTTTAGTATGTCAATTTGGATGACCTTGCTCTTTAAAAAGGTAAACGTCAATGTACTTGTTCTTTTTTTGTCTTATAATCATTTGACATCATCATGTTCTTGTATTGCCACTCTGGATTCAATTTCTGTTTCTAAAATTATTCATAAGACATTGTCTCACTATGGTTGGCATTAGGCTATGATTGATGAAATGAATACCTTAGAAGATAATGATACTTGGACTTTGATTAATTTACTCGAAGAAAAGAAAACAGTTGGTTGTATATGGGTGTTTTCAATAAAAGTTAATCCTAATGGATTAGTTGCATGCTTGAAAGCTCATTTAGTTGATAAAGGATATGCTTAAACTTATGGTGTTAATTATTTTGACACTTTTTCTTTCTGTTGTCAAGTTTACATTTGATAGATTATTTATCTCTATGGTTACGGCTTATAACTAGCCATTGTATCGACTGGATATCAAAAATATTTTTCTTCACAGTGATCTTCAAGATGAGGTTTATGTAGAGCAACCATCTAGCTTTGTTTCTTAGGTGAGAGTCTGGGAAGGTATGTTGCCTTTGTACATCAATGTGTGGGCTCAAACAAAATCTTCGTGGTTGGTTTGAAAAATTTAGCCAAGTTGTTGAGAAGTTTGGAATGAGAAAAAAATAAGTCTGACCACTCAATATTCTACAGAAAGTTCGTGGATGACATTATTCTGCTAGTGGTGTATGTGGATGGCATTGACATTGTTGGTAGTTACACCACATGTATCTCATCTCTTAAATAATTTCTCCATAACTAGTTCCATACTAAGATTTAGAGATATTGAAATACTTATTAAGTTTTAAAGTAAATAAAAGCAAAAGGAGAATTTTCTTATATCGAAGAAAATGTGTTTGATCTTGTTACCCAAAACAATAACCAAAAAAGAGGGTTGAATTAGTTGGTAATTAAAAATTTTGCTTGAGGAAATTCTATTAAAAAATAATTTGTGAGAGAAATTTAGCACACAAGATTTATAAAGATTCAGATATTAACAAACTCTAGTCCTCTGCCCAATCTCAATTGGGTATTTTACTAACACTCAAAGTGTTATAAATAGAGTTTTTTCTAATTCACTCACAACTATGATATTTTACTTTATTGGCTAATACCCAACCCAGAAAAATTCTTATATTTTAATGGCTAACACAACAACCAAATTATTGTGTTTTGATGACTCACACAAAAATTTTTACTAATATTTCACTCACAATCCAACTTACTCAAACTCACTTTTGAGTAATTGATTACAAGAATAAAACACTCATCAACCAAAAAGTTCAACAATTCTGAGCAATTATGGTTCTTACAAGATAAAATATAAAATTAGTGAAATGAATTAAATGCACAAGGCTATACAAGATTAGAAAATTGAATGCACTTTTTTTCTTTTTTTTCTTACCTATGGAAGTATAAATATGTTGTATTTATACTTTTCCTAATAAATATAGCCGTTTGGGATGCATTTAATGCAAAAATACATGTTCAACAACTTTTTCGTTCGCGCCTGAAAAGTTTCCTTTCCAGATTCATAGGCGTGATTGTTCTTTGTAACTGTGACTGAAGTGGTGAAGCTGACCATCAACAGTTCTATCTAAAAATGAGTCTTTCATGGGCATGACACATTTCTTCATGAACGTAACTTAATCAAGCTTCACAGGTGGTCTAATGTTTCACTACCATGAATATTTGAAAGAACAATATTGACACTAACTAATTCACGGGCATTACTCCATAAGTCACGGGCATAAATTTCTCTTTTCATGGTTTTGGCGATTCTTCACACGGGCATGACATTGTTCACTTGCGTGAATATCTACTTCACGGACGTGAATCTTTACTAACTTTCATTCTTTTGAACTCTAACCAATTTCAATCAATGTGCTTCATAGTCTTAGGAATATGTAGCCTATCTAACACACTTAGAACACAAAATGTGGTTAAATTCCTTATTTTCTAATTATTTATAATCATGAAAATAATGAAAATACTCCTCAAGGTTCAACAATCTCCATCTTTTTAATAGTGATAAATAATTTTGCACTTGTGGCTTAAGAAGAAATGAATTTCTCCCCCTCAAAAGATATTTAATAAATATGAATTATAAAGAGATCAAGGATACCACATTTCAAACCATAAGCATTTAAGATATTAAGTTTCAAAAGAAATTCAATTAAGCATTGATCATAACATTTATGCCAAGTATATGGAAGGTATATGTCAAGTATATTTTATGTTAAATGACATTTATGTTAAGCATATTCAAAGTATATGTCAATTATATTTTCTTAAGCATATTGCATTTCTTTTCCCCTTTTGTCACAATCAAAAAGAGACAATCAAAAGAAGAAAATAGAGAATATAAGACAAATCTTGTATTTCATTTAACAATCAAAAAATACATATATGAGTTTAAGTACAAATAAGATTTACCTAATGATCCTAAAACAAGATTCTAAAACATTAAATTAAAGTTAAAGAAAAGATAAATAATGGCTTGAAGCCATATACTTGCTCGCAAAGATGAGTTACTTCCTCCTTGAGGCTATCAACTCTCGACTCCATAAAATCCTTGAGATTCTTCAACTTCTGATCAATGTAGTGCTGAAAGAAATCCATATTTGCTTGAAGCATGTTGAAATGAGGAGTGATAAATGACTTAAGTTCCTGACCCATGTCTAGTTGAGATGAAGATGCTTCACCAACTGCTAGAGCATCTGGTATATTTGTTGAAACATTAGGAGGCTCTACTCTGGCTATCTTTCTCTGCTATGGCCCTTGAAGGCCAGTTTTAAATGCTTCTGAATCCACTGGTTCCAATGCAATCTCACCTGCAATGGTGATAAACCTGTAGTAGTTGTCATCCTGAAAGATGATTCTCACTGCGGCTCCCATCTTGATGAAGGATTCAATGTCTAGTTGATATCTGGAAAGTTTTAGGATAATGGTGAAGTTATGATCATTAAGATCCATCAACTTGAGCTCAATTGCCAAATGAGTAATGTAGCTACCTGCAAGAATGTCACCTGATGGCTTTGAGGCTATCGACTGAATATGGGATGCGAACCATCTTGACAGGGCAATTGGCTTATTTTTCCGAGCCATCTCAAACGTAAGCAATTCTGATTTTTTGACTGCCCCTATTGCTATCTTCTCAGACAAAGATTGAGTATGTCAAGAACCGGTAAATGTAGCGGAGAACCTGATTCTTCAAGTGAGTGTTCTTAGTCTTTTTTACATCTTAGCTACAATCACTTCCAAAGTTATGCCAATCTACAGAGGGATTAAAATCCTTTGGCTCACTCTTATTTATCAAGCCCTCATGTGGTAACTTGAAGATATCCGCAAATTCTGAGGTGGTGAGAGAATTCTTTTGCTTGCAAAGCTAGAAGGAGACCTTGCCAACAAGGGATACTTGCAAGGTGCTCAGAAACTCCAGGGTTGGCTCTTTAAAAGTGAGCTTGTAGATGTCTATGAATTTCAGCAATCCACATTGTTGAAGCCAGACTTTCATGTCTGATTCAAAGCCAAGAGCCTTGACGCAATCCCAATCAAATATCCAAGTGGACAAAATAAGTTGTTTCTTGAAAGAAGCATACTTCTAATAGAAGTGTCGGGATATAACATTGAGAATATGGTCTAGATAGAGCTTTGGAGCATGTTCTTTCTCTTTCCTTTGGAGGAACTGGCTCTAAAGGCCATGGTAATGGTTAAAATATTTGAAGAAAAATGAAGAGGTGAAAAAAGATACATAGGATTTGGTTCCCAAGGGAAAAACTCAAAGAAACTTGAGGAAAATCGGACGAAGTTGATGATTGCAGTGTTTAAAGGATGATTCCAGCGAGAATTTGTGGTGAAAAGGTGTGGGGGAGGTCGGATTTGACCGAAAAGATAAAGTAGGATACACTGTCGTGATTTTAAAAAGAGAGAATCGAGAGAAACAGTGATATTTCAGACTTTATATCAATTGATTCATGGTCGTGAAGAAAAGTTCACAAGTGTGAATAATTATATTCATTGGAACATCAAATGGTGACTCATCCTGTGACAAAAGGCGTGAACACTTCTGACGTTTGAAGCATGTTATGTTCACGGCTGTGACATAAAATAGTCACAGGCGTGAAAGAGGATGTTCACAGGATCAAACCGTGAACCAAGGCATGAGCCAAAACGTGAATGCTTCTGCTGTTTTTTGCTACTATTTTTACAACCGTAAATATTTACTCGTGGGCATGAAGACCAAAAACATGACAAAAAATAAAACATGATTATAACAAAAAAATGTGATACACAATTCCTTCCTAAGCAAATTAAGCATATTTTTTCATGACAAATAATCATTTATTATACAATTTGAACATGTAAATCATTAAATATATGAAATATTGCTCAAGGTTCACAATTTGAACATAAAAAATACACAAGTAAAATGAATGCAATTCTTGTTAAAAATAATTTTAAGACAATGTACTCTCATCAAGCATACCAAGCTTCCTTTTTATAAAACAAAACATTTCATCATTGAGAAGTTTGGTGAAAAGTCAGTCAATTGATTGTTTGTATCAATAAATTCTAATATAAAATTGTGATTTTGGATATGATCTCTTATAAAATGATGTATAATGTCTATGTGTTTGTTCCTAGAATGTTGAATGGAAATTTTAGAAAGATTTATTGCACTTTTATTGTCACATTTGATGGAAATGTGATCATCCCTTGGCCATAATCCTTCAGTTATTCAAAGAACTTGAGTACAACAATAATGCGCTGCTACATATTCTGTTTCAACAGTAGACAAGACAACAAAAACTTGTTTCTTACTAAACATTCACCAATGAAGTAATAAGTTCCGGATGTGATTTTTCTAACTAGAAAGCTTCCGGCAATCTTAAATTTCTGAATATTCTTCTTGCTGCATCGCTCAGCACTTCTTGTTATATATCATGACTGGTCAAATAGCAGCATGGCAAAATTTTATATGAGATGACATAGGATTCTTGTCATTTTTGCAAGTCAAAGGGAAAAAAATGAAGATTCTTGTCACAACACTCTACTTCATTCTTCCCGTTTTAACACTACCAGTGACATCCTCTTGTTTTCACCATCCTTTTCTATGATACATCCAACCTCATTTCTCTTAAAATTTACTTTTCCTCTCTTATATAATAGTCTACTTAACTGAAAACTTGGGATATAGGGACAGTTTGACTACTAAATTTAGTATTTAAAATCAATTGAATCTGAACTTATAAACCAAACTATATGGATTTCAACACTTGAACAAAGTGAATTACAGCTGAAACTCAAGAAATGGATTTCCACCTAATTATGCCAGCTTTGTATTATAACCTTCATATTGGTAATACAAGGACAATTATCCTAATTGATCCAATAATGTTGATTATATGAACTTTCCAAGATAGCATGTCTGAGCATTAAAACCAATTCTATTTTTCTTTTTAGCTTGAGAATGGGATGCTTACCGGTTTGAGCAAGGAAATGGCAGATAAAACCCAAGAACTCAGGTAAGAGTGCTAGCATTCTAATGTGTCATCGAGATAGATTTCACAGGCCGGTATTCACTGCTGAGAAATGATTTATTGAATGACAGGCAAATGAGGGGAGAAGAGCTCCAAGATTTGAGCTTTGAAGAACTAAACCAATTGGAGAAGGTACTTGAAGGTGGACTGAAACGAGTTGCGGAAACAAAGGTTCATGCAAAGTTGCATTTTTTATATTCATTTTATAATCTCATTTTCTGAAGCCTTTATAAATTGATCTTATTAAATCATGATGCATTTTTCTCTTAATGTGTTTCAGGGTGATGTAATGATAAATCAAATTAATGACCTAAAAAGCAAGGTGACATATATATGCCTATCTTTGTATTGTTGCAAGCCATTCACTTTGTTTTCATAATAAGTGCAACTTAAAACTGTTCTTATCATTTATGACTTCAATAAGGAAATGTGATAGGTGTAGTAATTCTTTCCATGAACAATTCCATAATGAGCTGATTTTTTTTTTTTGGTGAATTTCGGGACTGGCAGACTACTTAAAGATAATTGATACAATGTGCATATATAATTCCACTATTTGTACACTGAATAGTACCAGTCATTTTCTTTCAATGGGATATGACCTAAAATGGTATATGACATTATTTCTGCAGAATATAGATAGCTCAGATGATTATCCAGATTACTGCTAATGATTCAAAATATTCATCAGACAATTTGATTCAATTTTAGAAATAAATCTAAAATGTATGTACTTACAGGAAAAAAGGTAGAAAAATGCAAGGTGATGACTTGATGAAAGAAAACATGAAAATGATGGGCATGAATAGAAGAAAATTTGATAATATTGGGATAAAAGAAAGGTACCAGCATTAGAATAAATCTGGATTGGTGAGAAGCATTGGATTCTCTGTATAATGACCTCAGCAATACCATGTTGGTATCTCTATTTCGTTTTCAAGCAGACACGAAAACCAGTGTTCAGTATTAGCACTATGATGCCTTTATCAAAAGTAACATTGCTACGAAACTGGAAAGATTATAATCTTTCTTGCTCTATTTTTCACATTTTCTTATTCCTTTTTCATTATTTTGCAGGGAGAGCAATTACAGAAGGAGAACGAGCGACTAGAGCACCAAGTCTGTGAGATTTATTATTTTTCAGTTCCTTCTTGTTACATGCTCTCACTTCTGAGTTCGTTTCTCCATGGCAGATGATGAATATGCAAAAAGACGGATTGCATTTGCTCGAACAAGGGCAGTCATCTGACTCAATGATCACTAATACAATCACCTCAGTAGATCTTCCTCTAGGCTTTGAAGGGTCCTATACTTTCCTTAGATTGGGGTTAGTTCATTCCACATGCATGCAAATAAAGAACTTCTAGTTTGATTTTTGGTCATTCAACTGAACTTTCATTAACAAAATTGTGCACTAGAAAAAACAATTTGATCAATTTACAGTCTTTTATCCTCAATAATACATGCACCTATTCTTAGATTTTATCTGCCCTGATAGAATGGATCAAGCACAAGACAAATAGCTCAGATAAGGAGAATTCCATTGGTAGGAAGTTGGAAATGGTGCTTATTGAATAAAGGCTAAGGGAGGGGAGGGGAGATTGGATCCATATAGCCTACCCCATCTAGTATGAGATTAAGATTTAGTTGTATAATTGGATCATAGACTGCACGGAACACATTGAAATTGTGAGACATAAGTGAAAGATTTCATACTACTGACTTCCACTAATAAGGGATTAGGTCTTACTTGACTGTGTACTAATTTCGTTCTTATTTCTGAGAAGCAAATGGGGATAATATTATTGACGGTGTAAATGCAATTTGAAATATTTTGCAGGTTACCCTTCCCAAATTGAATTTGATGGATGAGTTATCTCTGAAGATCTATAGCATTGCAGCCTCTTGTGCTGTTTTAATGGAGAAGATGTTCTGATGAAAAAAGAACCAACCGCAGCTATATGCTTCCTAATTCAGGAAAACCATTTATATATATATATATATATATATATATATATATATATGTATGTATGTATGTATGGATGTATGTATAGCACTACCACATGAAAGTTTTGCATGCTTGATTAAGTGTGTATGTGTAGTAGATAAAAGCCTTTCATCATCAAGCAATGTGTTGCAGCCATTAGAGATCAAAGGCGGCATTTAGCATTTTAGATTAATATGGAGGCGATTTGAAGCATATGAAGCCATATGTGTGAATTATACATGGTGCCATGTTATGGGTACTATATATAATTTTAAGAATGGTATTTCATAAGTAGAAAGAAATATATGTATTTTTCTTTTAAAATATCATTATTTTCTTTATAATTCCAAAGAAATAGTGAGCAGTAAAAGACTTACTCCAGGATTATCCAGGAAATACAAAAGGGAGTAAACAGTAGACACCATTTTCTGGCAGAAATGAGGTGATGAACTTGAGTTATGAAATTGCCCCCAAGATGACGACCCAAAAATGATTTGAACTCGAACTAATATGATTTCAATTCATCCCATCTGGCCCCATTATTAAATTTATTTGACATAGTTTAATAGAACATACATATTAAATAATATCTATGAAATTAATTTATGAACTAAATTAATTGATTATAATCTTCTATGTACCCTTACAAAATAATTCCCGTTACATATTAGAGGCTCACGACTAACGAGTTTAAATTAATCAGAATTAATTTAAAAAATTAAATATTTACTACATTTATTAAATTATACAATAAATTATTAATAATAAATAAAATTATAATATCATCGTGTTAAATAATTTTAAATTTTATAAAACAAAATATATTATGAAAATAATTTAATTTTCATTTAAGTTTTGTGTTTAAGATAATATCATATAATTTTCAGTTACTTTTATTATTAAATTTTAAAAGATTAAAATTATAGGTATCAACATTTTATAAGAACTTAATTTCTAATAGAATAAATAGATACATATAATATATTATTAAAATTCAATTTTTAGAAAGATAATACTGTAGAAGTAATTTTTCCCATTAAGCTTAATTTCGCTGTTAAATTAAGAGGGGTTATCCATTTCACATATTTATATAAGTGAGATATATATATAATAAAATATTTGTAATGACAACTTTTTTCCCCTTCCAAATTGTTAACTGTACATAATGAACTTCTCTTATTTTTGTTTGGTTAAAAACTTTCACGCTGTAAAATCTAAAGGTGTTTACATCAGCCCAAATCCGGCAAACATTGAACTGAAAAATGCTGAAATTTCCATCCAAGTGTTGAACTTCTCGTAGCTAATATTAAGTGAGTGTTTCGCTGAAAATTAATTGCTATTATGTTATCATTTTCCATTCTTTTCATTGAAGAAATTTATATTCAAATAATTTTAATATTTTTATAGATTTTGCACACTTTAAAATTATTTGATTTTATTTTTCGTTGTCAATGTACTCTATTTGATTATTAATGAAAATTTAATATGCATTCAAAAAACAAAAAGTAATCTAGTCCGATCATGGACTAAAAAATTATTCTATTTAAGAAATGAATGATCAAAATATATAATATTTTAATATAAGGACTAAATGTTAGTATCATGAGTTTAAAAAACTGACGACTTGTATTTATTATTTAATTCAACTTGAAAAAAAATGATAATGTAATTATGAATTTCATCAAATGCGGGTGATCTTTTAGTAATTAATCAATTATTCTTAATCCCAAATGCAATCTCTTTTTATTTTCTTTATTTTCTCTTTTTTTTTTATTATTATGAGGAGGAAACAATCTATAACGTTAATTAGTGATGCGTTATTTGCGCTCATTAATTCCCGCTAAAGACCTGGTCAAGATCCTACCCGTCTTTTTTACTCAGCTTTCTCTTTTCTTTTGCACAAATTCACACTCTCATCTTTATCTTTCTCTCTCAGAATCTGCAACTTTGATTCAGATTTCTTGATAGCTAATCAGCATGGATGAAGACTATGATGTTATAGTTCTCGGTACTGGTCTCAAAGAATGCATTCTCAGTGGCCTTCTTTCTGTTGATGGCCTCAAGGTAAAATCAAATCTTTCTTTGCAAAAATGAATTGGATTTTTTTAATTCATAATCTCCATTTGTAACTGCCCACATTCACCTTATCACAATTTATGCTTTTATGTTATTGGGTTTGATCACTGATGGAAATATTTTCTCGCATTTAGCTTAAAGAATCATTTTTTTAAAATTTCAATTATACCATTAATTTGATGAAAAAGTATTCTTGAATCTTCATGATAGTTACATATATTTATTCAGCATTTTAATAAGTCTTGATCTTGAAAACAGGTGCTGCATATGGATCGAAATGACTATTATGGAGGTGAATCAACCTCTCTTAATCTTAATCAGGTAAATTCTCTCATTGTCATGATATGAAAATTTTCAATTAATTATATTTTATCACAATATATTTTATGTTTATCTGATTATACTCTCCTATCTTCTTATTTATAACTGTAGCTTTGGAAGCGCTTCAGAGGAGATGAAAAGCCTCCAGAAATCTTGGGTTTAAGTAAGGAGTATAATGTTGATATGATACCCAAGGTATGTGTCATTCGAGTACACAGGACAATTGCAATCTTGGTGATCTTTAGCTTTCTAAATCCCATTTTCATGCTTCTCCATTGTTTTCTGGGCAGTTCATTATTGCCAATGGAAATTTGGTTAGAGTTCTCATCCATACTGATGTAACCAAGTATCTTAACTTCAAGGCTGTTGATGGAAGCTTTGTATACAATAAAGGAAAGGTATAATGCACCTTTAATTGGATGTGTTTTTTCTTTTTTTTTTAAAAAAAAAGAAAGTGGGGTTGAACTGGAAAATAAATAGAACAAACTTCTATTCATTTGGTTACAATACAGCAAGTAATTATGTTTTTCAGATCCATAAAGTTCCAGCAAATGATGTTGAAGCACTGAAGTCACCTTTGATGGGACTGTTTGAGAAGCGCCGTGCTCGAAAATTCTTCATTTATGTCCAAGACTATGAAGAAAATGATCCAAAATCTCATGAAGGGCTTGACTTGAACAAAGTTACAGCAAGAGAGATTATTTCGTACTATTCTTATCTGCATATTTCTTCTTGACTTGCTAACATATTTTACTTGAGTTGAATTTGTATATAGGGACTCTTCAAGGAACAACTTCCCATCTACCATCAAATTTAATCACTTCTCTAATATCAATTCTTCTTGCAGTTTTGCGCTCACTTTCTTTAGTTTCCACATTCACACTTGGGTCAATATTTGAAATTCATGCATATAATCAAATAGAAACTTTCATATAATCTTTTGAGATTGGATTAGCCATATTCTTATTTTCTGGAGATATACAATAATCTAATAATGAGTATCTATATAATCTCCTGTTCTAATATAATAGAGTATAGCTGGTTTCTTGTTGTAACAATTTAAACTCACACTTCCTGAAGACTAGGAGAGCTTGTCTTGTTAAATAATCAAATTTCTCACTATCCTAATCTTCTAATGCCACTATGTATAACTTTGGAAGTAACGAGTACATAGCACATGATAGTACGAAAGAAATACAAAAAGGAAAGTGCACACACACTTGATTGCTCATCAATTTTGGTGTATATTAACGTTTGCTATAATCTTTCAACGTAGAAAATATGGACTAGAAGATGATACAATTGACTTTATTGGTCATGCATTGGCTCTCCACCTTGACGATAGCTACTTGGATCAGCCGGCTCTGGATTTTGTGAAGAGAATGAAGGTGCATTTGTAAAGTTCTAAACAATTCATATATCAGTAAAAATTTCACACGTTTCACATACTCACTGATGAGCATGTTAATGTATGATAGAATCATACCAAAACTTGGGAATGTAGCATAAATTTATCCTCTACCCAATAAAAAAATAAAAAATTCTTCAGCAAATAGCCAGCATTAAGGAATCAACATAACTATGGCAATTATATACCTTACAGAAGCAGGAAACACTTGCATATTTAACCATTTTGACAAATTGCATTTCTTTCTAGGAATTTCTTGATCTTATGCCTAGAGAAACTCATTATCTCAAAAATTTTGTATCATATTGCTATTTAATTTTTTTTCATAAGGATAATTGTGATTGATACAGCTCCAATGATTTTGGTATTTGTTTGTTACAGCTCTATGCAGAGTCTTTAGCACGTTTTCAAGGGGGATCACCTTATATCTATCCATTGTATGGACTGGGAGAGTTGCCTCAGGTTCGTTCCTGCCTGTGTTTTCTTTACTTGTTTTTAAGAAAAGAAATGATAGTTAAAGGTTTGTCAGTTTAACATGTTATGGTATCATTGACAGGCATTTGCACGCTTAAGTGCTGTATATGGCGGAACTTACATGCTAAACAAGCCAGAATGTAAGGTATATGTCATGTTATGTGTTCTGAGCCATTTCTGGTGATCATCATCATCACTATTATTCTATAAGGCTTTTGAATATGTCAAGCTCTGGTACTTCCCTAATTTCAAGCTAAAGAGCATTGCTTCAAGGCTCACCCCTTAAACAGTGAAGTGGTTCTGAAATTTGAGTAATTGGTATTTCCAATGTGAACCTAAGTATGGTATTTTCTTTTCAAGGGTGCGAATTAAATGTTGGAAATTATCCTGGCATATGGAGCCTCAAGTTACTTATTCTACTTACAGTTCGAAAGTAATGTTGTGCTTTATTCATGTGTCGTAGTAATCGTGGCAATGCTCCAACTTATCTTGATTACTTTGACATGGTGCAATAGATATTTCTTCTTTTATTCTTTATCTTTCTGTTTTCTTTCTTCAAAATCAATAAATAGCTTATACTTTTGAAATGAAGTATGAACTACTTGTTTTGGTGTTCAAAAAATGTTCAAAAAGTGCTTATTTCTTTAATTGTCATTAACACACCTACCTGTGCTCATGTTGCATTTAATGGGGGATTTTTTTTTTTAACTCTTCTTCTAATGTATATTCATGAGACTACTTACAGTTTTTCCTTTTTCTTCTGATGATAGGTAGAGTTTGATGCAGCTGGGAAAGCCATTGGTGTGACCTCTGAAGGAGAGACTGCAAAATGCAAGAAAGTTGTCTGCGATCCATCATATTTGCCAGACAAGGTAACTTCTGACAAAAATTATAAATATACGAGCCTAAATCTCTTACACTAGTTGATGAGCTGAAATCAACGTGAGTACACTTAAATGACCCTCATCTGTCATTCCTTTGGTGGAATAGGTTAAGAAGGTGGGCAAAGTGGCCCGTGCTATATGTATAATGAGCCATCCCATTCCACACACCAATGATTCTCACTCAGTCCAGCTTATTCTGCCACAGAAGCAACTTGGCCGTAAATCGGATATGTAAACCTCTAAATCTGTTCTCCTTTTCCTCTCCATCCTATTCATTTGGTTGCCTGTGTTGTACCTATGATTACATGGTTCTATGAATATATTTGTGATTGATGTCCAGTACCTGTAAAAAGTAAGTAATCAATCAATAATAAACATGATGATTAAAGAAAAGATTACTAATGTGAAAACGCAAATATCTAATTCTATTGTTCTCAATTCTCACCATGT
Organism: Triadica sebifera; assembly: GCA_023653625.1. Lineage (NCBI taxonomy): Eukaryota > Viridiplantae > Streptophyta > Magnoliopsida > Malpighiales > Euphorbiaceae > Triadica > Triadica sebifera. Next base: position 30,328,541 of record CM042898.1, on the reverse strand, counting down.
GATATTTCTTGAATTTCAACATGATATTAGGTACCTTTTCTGTTGCTCTTATTCTCACAACGTTGCTCCAAAAGGAAAATATATAGCTTTTGTTTCAACTGAAGCAGAGACAGACACGCCTCAAGCTGAATTGAAGCCAGGAATTGATCTGCTTGGTTCAGTAGATGAGATATTCTATGACACTTATGACAGATATGAACCCATCAACAGCCCTGAAGCTGACAATTGCTTCGTATCTTGTGTAAGTGGAGATAAACATAGCTCTTGCTAAGCTTTCTCTCCCACCTCTTTGAATTTTGCGTCAAATTAAACATGTTTCAATTCAATCCATTTTTCTGCGTGTTTTAGCAGTTACTGGAAGTGTGCTTGTGTAGGTATATGTGTGCATAGTCCTGTTTCTCTGTGTATACCAGCACTAGCTCAATTCAAAATTTTGTTTCTCTTTTTGCAATAGCTCTATTAAGTAAGTTGTGGTTTAGGATTTCGTAATTCATGTCTTTCCTAGGCATTTCAACATTTGGTGATTAAAAACATGATTTGAATTACTTGCAGAGTTATGACCCAACAACTCACTTTGAGACCACAGTAGACGATGTGATTGCAATGTACAGCAAGATCACTGGAAAGGTAACTTCTTAGCATTCAAATGGTGACATACAGCCTACAGATTTCATAAAGACCAAGTAAACAACTCTTTAGGTGTTGGTGTTTGTGGGGGAAAGGAAGATAAATGAAGAACTGATTGACACTTGATCTTTTAACTTCCTTACAGATAAATTGACATATATGGGTAATATAGAAAATGAAAAAAGCTTTTATCATCGAAACCTGAATCCAAAGAAGCCTGGCTTACTCTCCCTCTCCAATCAGACCTCAATATTCTTTCTGGAATATTACAACTTCTGTGCAAAAAATTCTGGCATTGAATAGTTTTGAAGAATCTGCCAAGAAAAATACTGTTATTTCCAGGAAATACAAAATATTGAAAGGTTGTTTGAATAATAATTACTTACTATTTTCATTGTGGTATATTGCAGACACTTGATCTTTCTGTGGACCTGAGTGCTGCAAGTGCTGGTGCTGAATGACAGCAATTATTTTTTTCCATTTATCAAATATAAGATGAAGAAGATTTGAATCATTTATTGGAATTTTATTTTCTTGGATGAAGGAGAATTTTGCATCTTCTGCTGAGGAAGAATAAATTTTGCTTCTTTAGTTCATTTTAAAACTTTCCATGGTTCTGCAGTTTATAACCAGCTTTTGAACAAATCATAAAATTTAAGAGACTCCAGTTTATTATTATTATTATTATTATTATATAGGTGATGTTTTAATGGAAACTATTTTTATTTTTATAAGTATTATTTTTTCAACCGTTAAATAAAATATTTAATAGTTGTAATTAGTTTTACAATAATTATCAACATTGAAAAATTGTTACCATGCAAGCACAGCTATTAAAAAACTTTCCATATATTTGGGCCAAATAACAATTCATGATGATGGTGGCATTTCATTCAAAATTTATCCAAACAGTTTTTATTTTATTTTATTTTCTATTGCATTTAATTTCAATATGTCAAATTTTCTGATACACATTGACTTATTACGGAGTGAATCACCAATCTATTTATGGAATGACAACATACTCGTTTGGTATTGTATTTGGCAAAAACTTTTTTAGAGAAAAAAATTTTATTTTTAAATTTTTTGAATTTTGAAAACTGTTTTTAAAGAGAAACAGGTAAAATGATATTTTTTCTAAAAATAAATTTGAGAAAAGCAATTTATAAAAAATTAAAAAAATTAATCAATTAAATCAAAAAAATTTTAAATCTATTTTTTTCACATCTAATAGTAATCATAAACACACTCAATATAAGTTGATGCAGAGGAAACAATTTTCTCTTATGCCTTGCTACATAAAAAATAAAAATAAAAAAAATAAAAAATAAACTTAATCTAATCAGCGGATTAATTATATAATTATGCTTTTTAAGAAGTGTCTATATTATCCTTTTTTATATTTAAAACATTATTTAAATCATGTGTATATTTTTTTATATATAATCTTTATAAAAACATAGAAATAAATATTATCCAAAGTAACGATAATATAGAAAAAATGTATATTATTTTCCTTACTAAAAAAGATAACATTTTAACATGAGAAAAAAGAGATTGCCACCGTCAGATTCAAATTTAATTAATTTTTTTAATACATTTATAATTTATGATAAATTTGTATATATTTTTAGATTGAATTCCTTCTATTGAAACTGAATATGGTAAGCGATTTCCATTTAATTTTTACTATGAATGGTCAAAATTTTATACCTTAAGATGAGATTTTTTTAAATAAATATTTAATATTTAATATTAACTATTTATTGATAATAAATAATAAAAATTAAATAAATATGGTCTATTATATTCAAATTAATTTTATAGGGTATAAAAAAAGAAAAAGAAAAAATCTTTCACAAAGTGCGAAGGTGGACGACAGTTGTTTTCAGTATTATTCTATTTTATTAAAAAACATTTTTGAAAATTTAAATTTGTCAAACTTTTTTGCTGCACATCTCTTTCTACGAAAAGCCTCCTGCCCTTTCAACTTACCCTTCACTGCACAAATGCTAAAATCACAAATCTTCCGATAGAAGCATTTGAAAGCGAAATTTCAAAAGCCAAAGAAAATAATTATTTTCTGTTCATTGTATAGTTTTTCTCTGCAATTTGCTACTTGGACAAGTTAGAGCGAGTCATGACTCGGCCGTCCAGTGGCCGGCAACTTAGCGTTTATGATTTCGGTGAGGAGGACGAACGCGTCGAGAAGGCGTCCGAGAAGTTGCTCGATAGATTTGGAAATTCTAAGAGAAAGCGCGACTTGTTCTCTTCGCCGATCACTAAGTATACGTTTCTCCAGAGCAGTAAGTTCTATTTTCTGTTCATTTTTTTTATTTTATTTAAAATTTTTGATCGGGTTTGCTTGGAGAGTTGAAAAATGTAGGAAAAGGGGTTGAGGGGTTAATAAGAACCAAAGGAGTGTTTTATTTTTTATTTTTCTGAATGACTCTTTTGAGAAATAAGAAAATGCGGGAAAAGGAAATATGAAAAACAATTTTCGAGTATTAGGCATTTATGCTTTTGCTCGCTTTTCTCGTCTTATCTGATCAAATTGCTACCATTTTTTTTTCTAATTGCTGTTATAAATTATTATTTTGCATGTATGTTATCTGTGGGTCTGTGGCCTTGGGTGTGCAATTGAGAGATAAGAAAATGCGGAAAAATAAAATATGAAAGAAAATTTTGGTGTATTAGGCACTTTCTCGCACTTTTAGTCTTAGGTGGTCAAATTGGCTTCGCTTTTTTATTTTTTAAATTGTAGTTTTAAATTATTGTTTTATATGCATGTTCTATCTGTGGCCTTGGGAGTTGCAAACTTGTAGTTGGTGAAGAGTAGAAGGAAATGCCTCCTTTCTGACCCTGAAATTAGAATTAATAACATGGCGAGCACATCTGTTTTCGGCTGGTTCAGTTGAAATATGTGGTCATGTGTTTATTTAAAATTTTCACGATGCTATGATGGGATTTGATTGTCGAAGTTTGATATGTGTAGATTTGATCACTTGGGATTTGAATGGGAAGCGTTAGGTACTTATGAATTCAATTGAATGGATTTCAGCCTTCTTGCTGTTTCTTTTTCTTCTCTTGTTTTTAATTAATTGAAGGAAAAGACATAATTTTTTTTTCTTATTTGAGTAAAAAAATTTCTTATTTGAGTTAACCCTATAAGGATGGAAAAAGTTTGCTATTTTTTTGATGGAAGAACCTGCAAAACTTAAAGACTGAGGGGTAGGTTACCCATTCTTCTCATTGTCATTTATCACATTTAGTTACATGTCTAGTATCAATTGCTCTTGTATGATACTTTATTATTTGAGAGATTTTTACTGAACTTTATTTATTATTTTACTATGCAGTTGCAGGAGGTACTGAGGGGCTTCAAGAGAAGAAAAGTATTAATGAACCTATTATCATTGATGACGGACCAGTTAATGTTGATACAAGATGTGAGTAACTTAACAACTAAGGTATCTTTTATATTTTCTCAACTAATTATGAATTTTAGTGTTATGAGTTTTACTTTGCCCTATAGTTTCACAGGAGATCAAGATTCAATGCAAGGAAAATAGTGATGAATTAGTAGATAGCAGTGCTAATGGTGTAGGTCATTCTCGTCAATTTTCTGTTTCATCTCCTATATGCGTGCTGCAAAAAGATGGCTCTGCAAATGACATATGCGTGCTGCAAAAAGATGGCTCTGTAAATGACATACTTTGTTTAGATGCACCTGTGCTGCCCAGTTCTTCAAATTATGAGGTGTGGTCATGCTTGCCATAATGTACCTGAACTGGATATCTTGTTTTCAAATTGTATTAATTTTCAGTGAGACTGCGTGTCAGCGAGGAAAATTCAGTTGGCAGCAGAATTTTAACGGGCATACTGAAGTCTGATTTAGTCTTTCCCTGCTGTGCTCAACTTCTTATTTATACCATTTTTTTGAGATAGCCTGCGATACTTAATATGTAGTTCTAATTATTTAATCAATTTATTGCAGAGAAAGTCATCAGGCATTATTTCAGATGATGATGGCAGAAGTGACACGGGCTCTTCATTTGCATCCATCTCTACTCTAGAAGAGAATGAAGGTTTTGCACTTTTATCAAGCTATCTGTGATATTATTCTGCTGTATGATGTTACTTAAAAACTCTGTGTTGTTTTAATTTCATCAACAGAACCAGTGCCAGAGTGTTGTTTGATTGGACATAAAGTTGTAAGTATTCTATTTTTTTCCAAAATTCTTAAGAAGTTTAACTAGTCATCATCACATACAGTATCTAATGGCTTCCCATTGATGCAATCATGAATGATTTGCACCATAGAATTTTAGGATATATTCTTTTATGGGTAGTTATGAGTATTCAAACATGTACATTGCAAAAAAGTGTTGATGCGGGAAATCTTAAAAATAGTCTGCACATGCATGGGAAGCAAGGAGGTAGGGTTTGTAAATTAAAATATGGGTGGAATAGGTGAGGTGTAAGGTTAAGAAGACTGCCTGTCTGCAGCTGTGTAAAAGAACATAATTGCCTTTAGAATTTGCCCAAAATAAATTGTAGGGATTGGCCTCAAAACATTATATACTTGGAAGCTTTGATTTTTTTCCTCCTCCATAGAAGCTTTTTGTATGATTGGTTAACTGACGAATTTTCTGAGCCATTTTTGTTTGTTGACTCACAGGATAACTTAAATAATGCTGTTGTTGTGTCAGCTGATTTTATCCTATATGAGGACATATATTGTACAGAGTCTCACTTAACTTTCTCAAGAAGCTGCATCAGAATTGAGGGTTCAACTGTTAATGGGTCCAAGGGAACGTTTAATTCTGAATGGGCTATTGGTGATGTTATTAATGTTGAGTCTGCATGGTGTAGCAGGGTGAGTTACCCTGGCTTTTGCTCTCTCTTATAACACCTAATTTGTGTATGTTGAATTTCTCATGTATTTGATGTAGGTTGAGACGGCTATGGTTAGCCTTGATCTTAAATCAAAGGTTTCTAAAGGAACTGGTAATGCAAATGAAACTTCAGGTTTGCATATATATGTATATATGGGGGAATTTCTAAAGTTGCTTTGTTTTTAATAAGGTAAACTTTACTTTGTTAGTAACTACCTTTGGATGATGGGAGCAAATCCTGTCTTATGGTATAAAGAACAAAGTGACAACAAAGTAGCTATAAAACACAATCTAGATAGAATACACATATTTAGACACATGCACACCCACCTTTTTTTAATTATTTTCTAGGTCTTGCAACTTTCCAGTTTTAGGGCTACATTTTAGATATGCCTTTACAGTTTATTACTTCTTGCACTACCATGAATTACTTTCCGATGTTTATTCCGATGCACATCGCATAAAAGAAGTTTTCATTGCTTATACCAAAAATCTAATATCCTAGAGTAATATCACTAATACTTGGTTGTCCATTTTACTAGCATACCAGCTGCACCAAAAAACTGTTACTTATGTTATCTTTCTTATAGTATGCCAAGTTGATATTTTTCTTCATCTGACACCTAGGAATTGAAATGCTTATTTTTAGAAAATCTTGATAGTTCAATAGCTTTGTGCTAATACCCAGAATTATTCAGAGTATTTATGTCTTTAAGTACAATCGTTGTTATACTATTTTATCAGGGAAATTCCATCAAAAATAGGATCTCAATCTCTTTCAGAAATTGTTTGATTAAGTAAAACTCAAACAATACTTTCTTTTTTTCCCACATTTGACAGGCATTGACAAGTTGAAGTTTTTGGTTTGTGATCCTTATTGGTCTGAAATACAAGAAGCAATCAAATCCTTGGATGACAGATATAGAGATGTCTGGAATGTTATTTCCGAGTGAGTTCTTGATTGGCTAGCTTGTGATTTCTGACATATGCACATTCACTCAAGGAATAATATTTTTTGAATTGATATATTGAACATTATAATTTTCTGATGGGAATAACTTTCTTTTTTTCAATTACCTCTTTATATATTTTGGTTCCCACTCTATTTCACTTCTTTCATGTGGCATGCCTCCTTTTGAATACTTTTTTTTTTAATTGATATGGTTCAATTTTTTGAATTTCTGCCTCTTTGTTCCTGTGTTACAGATTTGATAGGGTAAAGGGTGGAAATGACTTCACATGGTTCAATGGCAAGGCCATCCCAAAACATTATCTATACATGTAAGTCAAACAACATATTCTTTATATTTTATTTTCCATAGGAGCTTATAAAAATGTTGAGAGGGTTTTGAGCGAAACAACTTTGATATCTTCATTGATTTGTACTGCTTGTTTCTAACAGGCATGTTGCACTTCTATGTTGTATCTCGTTGCTTTCCTCTTTTGTTGTCTCCAAATTATGCTTGTTGTGGCATTTTAATTAATGAGTTTGTCACTTAGCAATGTGGTGAAGCAAAATGAATTGTTACATAAAACTGAGAAATTACTCTAATAAACAATAAAGAGATTTTAGCTAATTATCCCCACCTGTCATAATTCTATCCAACATTTTTAAACAGATATATGTTTTGCCATTAATAATTATTTTCTTTAAGTCTTTATTTTTCAAACAAATCCAAGAAAGTTATTCAAATAGCATGACAATCTTACATATCTAACCTTTTGTAGATATATAAGAAGGCAGTAATAAAAGACAAATTATGGAATACGATAGAATTACTTATTTTCCAAGAATGGATTTCAGGCAATCATTGTAATTGGAAAATGAAGGTCAATTGTTAAGCATTTATGTTAGTAAGTCGGTTAAGGTTAGGAAAGCAAGAGCGGAGACAAGAATATATTTGGGTTTGTTTTGGGCATTAAGGTTGTGAGGAGGGAGAGGGGTAAAGCAAAGACAAAAAAAAAACTTTCAAAAGATATTATTAGGGTAATGACCTATTTGGACATCACCTTTTGTCACGTCCGTCAGTTTAGGCATCAGCTGATACGCGTGTTTCGCAATCGGATGCACTGGACCAATCAGAAACCAAGTGCCTCAGCGATCGAAACAGAAGCAATATGACCGAAATCTAAATTTGGACTGTGAACAAGTGAGAAAATTGATTACGAACATGTGACGTTAAATTTTGTACGAAAACTGAGGAAAACAAGACTGAGCCAAAAATATACAATTTTCGTGTTGTCAGTGAATTGCGAACTGAGGACACTGAGATGTAGAAAATATTAAGATGAATCCGTCGGTATAATTTGGTGTTAAAATTCCAATGATTAGGGTACAAAATCGAAAAACTAAAATTTAAAGTGTGTTTTTGCTCTTGTGTGCCGATCGAGAACACTAGTACATAGAATATATTATGCCATGTATATTGGCGTATTTAATTGTAAGAGATTTAGTTGTTTAGGGCTTGAAATTGAAGAAAACAAAAATGTACGATATGATTAAATATAAATAGTAGGAATTGAGGGACTAATTATGATATTTTCCTTAAGGAAAATTAATTAATATTAAACTAGGATTAATTATATGAATCTCAAAATCTATGTCCTACATAGCCAACATTCACCTAAAATTTATTTATAGTTTTCATATATAATATGTGAAATGACCATTCTTTGTCTTCATTGACCATTTTCCTTTCTTGCGTTCTCTTTCTTATTTTCTCCCTTGTCGTCCATTCCATTATCCTTTATAACCAATTCTCTTTTTGTAAGCCATCCACGTGACCCATATGTAGAAGATCACATTTTTATTATTATTATATGATAAGGAAGAAAAAGTCATGTGAATGAAGGATCACTTACTACTCTATTTTTTTCTTTATTTTAGTTCCATCACATTTTAAAAAAGAAATCTAATATATATATATATATATATATATTGGCTATTGCCATAAATCTTGCACAAACTTAATTTAATATTTTCTCGCATCTACCAATTCTTTATCTTTATCTGACACAGGTGCTTGCATCGTGGATGATCTTGACAAAATAATATTTTTATATATCTGAATATCAGGCATTCATGAAAAATAATTTTTTCAATAATTAAAGGACTATTCCCTTTAAAGAAAAAGCTCGGCATCTCTCATGTCAATTATGTTTTTGTGCCTTTATTTAATTAGAATACTCATACACCATGGTTAAGGATTACAAATTCTTCACACTAACTTAGTTTTCTCTTTTAAAGTGTGATGGAACTAAAATAAAGAAAAATAATATATTAGGTAAATAGGCTTTCATTCACTTGACTTTTTCTTCCTTATCATATAATAATAATAATAATACATATGGGTCATGTGGATGGCTTACAAAAAGGAAATTGGTTATGGAGGATAATGGAATGGACAACAAAGTAGAAGATAAGGAAGATTGAGAATGCAAGAAAGGAAAATGTTAAATGAAGACAAAGAATGGTCATTTTCACATATTATATATTGAAACTAGAAATGAATGTTGGCTACATGTGTGATATAGATTTTGGGTTTCATATACTTAATCATAGTTTAATTTTAATTAATCTTCCTTAAAGTAAATATCACAATTAGTCCCCCCAATGCCTACTATTTATATTTAATTGCATCGTCTATTTTTGTTTTCTTCAATTTCAAGCCCTAAACAACTTAATCTCTTACAATTAAATATGTCAATATTCATTGCATAATTTATTGTTTGATACCAAATTATACCAACGGATTCGTCTTAATATTTTCTACGTCTTCTTGTTCAAAAATCGCAGATTCGTATTTTTGTTTGTAATCAATTTTCTCACTTGTTTACTGTCCAAATTTAGACTTCAGTTATATTGCTTCTGTTTCAGTCGCGGTTGGTCCGGTTGCGAAGCGCGCCTATCAGCCGAAGCCTAAACTAGCAAACGTGACAACTTCTTAAATGCAGAAAGTATATGTAGACATCTTGGTTCTGCTGAGTGTGATTTTAGAACATAAATCATGAATTTGGAGATATTGTGTATGTTTTACATCGGATAATATTTAAATGATGATTCTAAGTTTAGAGACCTTGGGGTCTGTGCAAGTGTTTGTTAACATTATTTTCATATCAGTCTAGTAGTTCAGCATGTATATACAAGTTTGAAAATAAAAGAGTTTTTTTTTTTTATGAGAGAGAGAGTGAAAGAAACAAAGGAATTGCAACATGTAGGATGAGTTATTTTCATTTAAGATCCAACATACAAGTACGATCAAAAGCATGAAAAGGAAACTAAAAAAAGTTATGCCTCTAATTAAGTTGAACAACTCTTTAAAGATAAGCCTGAAAGTTTCTTAAGCACAGCTCATGGAAAGTTCTAATTACTATCTTGTCTCACAATAAATTAAAACTTATGTTTCTGAAACTGTATGCATAAGCTCAATCCCAACACCTCAAGGACATGGAAGTAAGATCAGAATTCTAAAGAACTTCAATACCTTTTCTACATATAGCTCTCCATTTCGTTTATTTTTTAGTTTATGTTACAATTTCATGATGTCTGAGATGTGATCAGATTGACTGTTGAATACTGATTGGCTTCTTAATTGTTTCTAAACTCATTCCTTCACAGTGGCAGTGTTGTGAACACCTTGTGAAGTTTCAACATTCTTGATATATGATGGAGGCATTATTTTCTGGCCTAAGACATCACATTGATTCAGCATTGTTAATCTTGAAAGAATTTGCTATTTTTCATTGTGCATTTGCTTATATTGATTTTTTTTATTAATTACACTTGCTTCTCATTTGATGCTTCTAATTGATCTAAATTTTTCTTTTTAAGTCTTGATGAGACTTTTGATGAAGTTATATACCCAAAAGGGGATCCTGATGCTGTTGCAATTAGCAAGAGAGATGCGGACCTTCTGCAACCAGAGACATTCATCAATGATACCATCATTGACTTCTATGCAAAAGTAAGTTTAAGCAAGATGTTTAATATATTTATTTCATTAGTGGAATTTGTTTCTAATCTCTAATTTATGTCTTCATCTGGGGCATGTTTCAAAAATTCCAGTTGCAGATTGATTGAGACATGTTTTCACCCTAGCATTCCAATATGTAAGAACACATTCTTGAAGCCAAATATGAGATTATGGATTCATAACTCCTCTTTTGTGCTTCCTGTCTTTTCTGTCTGCTTTGTCCTCTCCAACCATTTCCTCCTTGATGAAATCATATAAGAAGAAATTGTTTTAATTTTTTGTCTTAACTTTGTAGGATATCAGAGTTCACAAGTTGAGGTCTAGGATTATAAGAATTTCTGGGATTTGGAAATAATCAATAAATTGTGAGAATACTTTATGATCTGTACAAGGGCAAATGAGGAAGCATTTAAGCAGAAGTATCTTTTTCATTATTATCAGTCAATCAGCTTCCTAGCATTGAACTCGTCTCTCACAGTTATGATACTGCTTGCTACATGAGCATTTTAAGGATATTGCAACATCAGTCTTCATATTCTTTTGAGAAAACTTTCTGAAGTTGTTATCTCAAGCCAAGATCTTATACCTGCTGCTGATTTATTAAATAAAGAGGTTGGTAGCACAATCTAGCTCTTAGGATGACAACTACTTTTAGTGCCTGGTACCTGAGAGATGATGTTGGTCATAGGTTTCTCTTCAAATATTTTTTTTCCCAGTGATTTCATTGATATTTATCATATAATTAAGCTGCACTATTTTTTGCAATATGTCTGATTAGCTGATTTAAGAAGTGGCAAGACTTGGGGAAATAAATAAATGTATTTTAGGCAATTTTACTTCCAACTTGATTGATGTGCGTAGAACTTCTGTTTTATTTTTTTCTTGCGCATTTGTTTATTATATCATTTGGGAAATAGATACATGTTCAAAAGCATTGAAGAATGTTTGACAAGAAGCTTTGGTTCTGAGAAGGGTGACATTTTTTTTTCCTGCTTAGCTTGTAAATACTAATTAGCAATGTATTTACTAAATGTGTGAAGTGGTTTTTTTTGTACCTGGAGAGCGACTTGTGGTTTAAGCTCATCCTGGTAGTGTACCTATTTGGAGCACAATTAAAAATTCATCAGAATGTTGTTTTAATGGGCTTATTAGAAGAGGCCAATAATTTGTATCCTTCCAGAAGGGCTTTCTTTCACAAAGTAATGGATATTTAACAGGTTATTTGATTGTGTCATACTGCCAGGTTTTTAAAGAATAAAATTCAGCCAGAGGACCAGCATAGGTTCCATTTCTTCAATAGTTTTTTCTTCCGAAAGCTTGCTGATCTAGACAAGGATCCGTCTAGTGCTTCTGACGGCAGGGCAGCATTTGAACGTGTTTGTAAATGGACAAGAAAAGAAAATCTTTTTGAGAAGGATTACATTTTTGTTCCTGTAAATTATAGGTAGGAAAATAATTATGCAGTTATTTTGCTTGGAGGAAAGGAAATTATTGCTTTATTTCTTGTTTTGCTAATATTAAATATGAATTAATATTGATTGCAGTTTCCACTGGAGTTTGATAGTCATTTGTCATCCAGGCGAAGTTGCGCAATTCAGAGGCAGGGACAGAGACTAAGACCAATGTGATTAAGTTCTAATTTTGATATATGTGTTAGGTTCACTTAACATTTCTTATTCCTTTTCCCTAAGACTTTTGCAGATGAAGAAAGTGAAAGGGCACATAAAGTACCATGCATTTTGCACATGGATTCTATGAGAGGAAGTCATAGGGGCCTCAAAAACCTTATTCAAAGGTAACTTTCTCTGTTGCTTGACTTAAGTCATGTTATAATTTTCTTCTTGCCAATCAATGATTCCCAAGGACCTCAAAATAAAAGTTAAATTTTTATGCTTTATATTTTTGAACCATTTTTTTTTTCCCTTAAGAAAAAGAAAGTCGATGATCACTATATAGTAAATACCACATCCAAGTATGGAATGATACCACCAACAATGCGTGTACTAAAGCCAGTATATGATTTTTAGTTGAAATTTTTAGATGTAAATTATTGGCAATCTTTCTCTCACTTCTTAGTTATAGAAAGAAAAAGATAAATATCTGAAGATAAAGATTTTATATTTTATACTTTTAAACATGAGATGTTTGATTGGTTGAGATTGGATTTCACTGTTGCTTCAAGAACTTTCTTCAATCTAAATGCTACTTCAACTGTTAACTTGATAACATTTGATGGTTAAACAAAAAATCTGCATTTTATTGATAGTATCAATTATTTTAGTTGGATTTCTATGTTCTTTTAAGCTATTCTGATTTATTTTCTCTTTCAAATTCATTTGTTAGTAGGATAGCAATTGGACCCACATCCGTGGAGCCCCGCTCCGAATGGCACAGTTTTTTTTTTTTACCATTTATATGCTTCGCCCCTATATATATATATATATATATATATACTAGTGAGTAATCCTAGTTTCTCTTTGGGGAGCATAGTGTGCAATTATAAATACTAATTGATAGATTAACATATTATAAATAATGCATAATAAATATCATATTTAATAATTACATCAGTAAAATTTAAAATAAATTTTTATTATATAAAGTACTTGTTATTACAAAAGGAGAAGTAGAATAAGATGTCTTGATGATTATTTTCACTGTTCATTATTGCTAATATATTTTCAAAAAACTAAAAAGATAGTTGATTGTAGTAAATGAGTGCTTGAGATTATAGAAGAGTAACTATGCAGGTGTTTGTGAGCACTATAAAAAAAATTTAAATCATAGTTAATAACATGTGTTTTATTAGAATAATAATATATAACTATAATAATTTTAGCCATTGAAAACAAATTAATAACTCTAAGAATACAACCATGCCATCACTCAATATTCTCTTTAGTAAATTGATCAAATAATATGAAAATATAACATAAATAGCATATATGATTCAATCTCATAAATAATTGTAGTTTTTTCAAAAAAAATGAACAATCATTTTATTATAAAAAATAAAGAAATTGATAATAAAATATAAATATAATAGTTCAAATAATTATTGTTCAATGATAAATATAATAGTTAATAACATAAGTATGTATTAAACAATACGTAAGTGAATGTCACAATAAAAGAAATCACTGAACATCTAAAAATATCAACAGATGGATGATGATGAAATGAATATATAAATAACATCAATAAAATATAAAAATAAATATAAGTACATAAACAAAACTTTTTGTATCTAGAATATAAACAGTCTTAACAAAATATTAAAAGAATCACATTAAAAAAAAGCATATGCAGGGAGGACATAAAATAAATACAAACTTTTACCTATCAAGACCATCAATCTGCTTCTACTTTTCCCACTCAATTTCTCAGCGAGTAAACAAAATCTATAAATTAAAGCTACAATAAGAAACATCATATCTGGCAAAGCAATTGAAGTCTCTCTTGCAACCTTTTGAACTTGGGAGGTCTCTTGCCAATTTAACTAATAAGTTGCAAAAAATTTCAACTTTTAATTTCGGAAAATTAAGACTCTAACTTTATCAATTTTAGAAAATTTTATTTGCTTTTTGTGCACCCAACATCAAAGTGTCAAATTTGCTCCATGTTGTAAGGTAATGCATAACACCTATCATATAGAATCAACTATCTGCTACACACCACATGCTTGACGTATATGACATTGAACATTCTAAAATTTCTTGAAAAGAAATTCTCAATGATTGTTTTCCGGTTTTGCATATATCTATATGTTTTTTAAAGCATTCAAGATATGGCTAATAGATAGGTCTAACAAAAACTATAAAATCCAAAAGACTTGAAGAGTTGGCTTTCATTAATATATCTTCCTCTAAGTAGGGTCATTGGGCAACACAATCAATTGCATATGCACTTACTTTTAATACAATTCTAAAAAATTTCCCTCTTCAAGTAAGGTTAGTAATCGGAAAAACCTTACAATTTAGAAACATTTACATAATTCTATTAGTCCCTTTTTTTAAAAAAAAAAATCCTACTTAGTAAAAATATGTGCACAAACTTATAACAGATTTGTAGAACTGGGGTTCTATTTATAGTTATGGTATCTCTAAAATTAGTGTTTTTACACATAAATGAATACAAAATTCAACTCTAAAATTTATTATGTTCTTTTAATTTATTTTCAACCAATGAATATTACTGCTTGTGTTTTCTCATATACAATTTCCTATAACAGCTCTGTGATTAAACTAAATAGAAGATCAGAAATAAGAGTTGCTTGAGTATCCATAGATTAAATTCAATTGTTTCTGTTGCATTAAATATCAGGCAAACCAATTGTTGTCTAGTGTTGCATAATCAAATGGTGAGAAAGAAACGACAGATAATCTCTAAATTATATTCAATTAAACCAGATAAAGCCCAAAATGAAAATTACATAGAGAAAGATTTAAACCATCAATCCAAGAGTAAACAAATATGTATAATTTAAGCTTCAAATCATATGATTGGTGATTGACAATGATTGTATTCTATCAAATTTACATCCTCAAAACACAAAATATTTAATTGAAAACAAAACCCAATTATCTCCCATCAACAACACCCATTATGCCTCAATTTTTCCTTTCAATCACAATAACAAAAAAATAATAAATAATTAAAAGAACCTGCAAATTTATCAATTGATAGCATCGCACCTGTGCCGAATCTCGCCTCTCCTCCCCGTCTTGATGCCATAAACACTAAGTTTCTCCATCGCTCTAGCAATATCCTGAAAGAACTTGTTTTGATCCTTGGCATACATCTAATCAACAGGCCTAGCCATTAGATCATTATAAAACCCCTGATCTAACCATAAAAGCCCCAACCCTTTAGGCAAGTTCAAGACATACACAATATCAAACTTTTTTGGGGTCATTATATCATTTAAAACTGATAAAGTTACAAAAGAGAGGCGAAATAGATTCCTTTTTCAAGGTTTAAAGTGAAGAAAGAAACAAAAAATCACATATCTGATGTTGGAGAAAGAAAGAACACTATAAAACACAGATACAAAGTAGAGGTTATAGAGATACTAATCGGCGATTAGCGGCTTGAATTGAAGAGAGGCGAACAAATCACTGGAGAAAGAGAAGAAAAGAAGAAGTGAGACGAAGAAGATAGGAATTAGGGCTGCTTGTGGAGAAGGACGTCGTTTTATTATGAAGGTTTTTTGGAAAATGCACTACTCTAGGAACAGTGGCAATGTTATGTCTTTTAATGTATTTAAATAGATATAATAAGCATCTTCAATGATATCTTTATATGACTAATCCTGTTACAATAATAGTTAATGTTCATGCTCACTATGAAACTAATCATGTGGTAATTAGTTAATTGCATAATTAATTTCTGAAAAAATAAGCAACTCAAATTCAAATATTTCTCAATTCAACCAATCTTAATTAAAATAAATACATTATATATATTTTTCAATTGAAGAATCAAATTGCCCCTGAAATTTTTTTGGCAATGATCAATTTACGTCAAATTATATTTTAATTATAATTAGCTAAAAATTTAATATTTACAATCAATTTATCCTATTTAAATTTTTTTATTTTTCTAAAAATATATATTATTATTATTTTTTCTTGCAATATACAACTAAATTTGAACTGAATTTTACAATCAATATAAAAATAAAAAAAATATTTTTAATATTGAAATAAAGTAAATTTCTTTGTAATTACAATCAATGTAAAAATAATAAAAATAAAAAATATTTTTAAATTGAAATAAAGTAAACATTTTTAATAAAATCAGGACATTAGATCGGGGTCAGGAATCCCCATTCTCATATGGTACAGGGATGGGAATTAATAATTTTTTTCTGTTGGGGAATGGAGCAGGGTCAAGGATGGGGTGAAATTTTCAAAAGTGGGGATGGTGAAATCCACCTCAATGTCACTCTTGCTTGTTAGTTTTTTTAAGTAAAAAATGAACTTTTGAAAATGCTTTTGATTCACTCTTTTTGCATTATAGTTGTTTTCATATGATGGCATGACAGTTACCTGTGTGAGGAGTGGAAAGAGAGGCATAATGAGGCTCTGGATGATGTATCTTCAAAGTTCTCATGTTTACGGTTTGTGCCTCTTGAGGTATTGATATGATTTTTAAAGTAATCCAAAGTTCATGATGCCATGTAGTGCCTTGGCTGAATTTTGAAATAGTCAATGAGTGTTAGAATATTTTTGTTGATTTTGTATGCATAACATGGCATAAACCAACTGATATTAGCTCAATTGGTAAAATTACAAATAATTGCATGTGGGGTGCATGAGTTGAAACTTGTCTCCTAACTAAACAGAAAAATAATAATAATAATAATAATAATAATAATAATTGTATAAATATTGTTAAAGTAAGATGATGCTTCCTTGACAGAATGGGCTAGAAAAGAAAAAATTAAAAAACAGAAGACCAACCAAAAAAACGAGAGATGCTGGACTCTCCAATCACATTGCATATGTGCTAGAGAATCTTATGTATGATGATCCATTTATTTTTCTTTTTTAGTTATGTAAGCAAGATTGCGATGTAGTAGTATATAAATTGTAGAATTATAGAAGGTTTTCCCATTTTGTATAAAATCATGGCATAGCATAAAAAATTCAAGCTTGTGTTATGGGTGCTTGGTATTTGTTATATCTATTACCAGCAAGTGATTCGTGTTCGTGGGGACAGAACTCTGAACTGAGAGAAGTCTGATCTTTGCCATTTTTCTTGCTTGAATTTATTAAAGCAGTCCCTGAGTGTTTGCTGAGTTGGTTGAAGATGGAGAAAGTTACGTGATCTTATATTTAATTCTTACCAATTGATAAAAAATTACAGTGACAAAAATAGATTAGTATTTGTGGAAAATCTTGTGTGAATCAGATTTTTTAGAAAAAAATCAGGGTCAATAATCATTCCCTAAAGTCTACGAAATCAGTTATGGAAACTTCAGTTATGGAAATTTCCCTTTCTTGTGTACAGAATGTGTATATAAGTATGTAATGTAGGCTGTAAATATTGTATAAGAAATTAATAAAATAACCAACACTGGTTTCTTCATGGCATCAGAGCCGTGTGGCTAGGGTTTTTGGGCAGATAGGATAACTCTTGCCAGCACCGGCCTTCATTCCCAAATCGACATTTGATTTCAGCCTTGATTGCTAGTTCAGCTCTTATTTCTCTCAGCCTTCATTGCTGTTTTTTTCCTCAGCATCCGTTGCTGTTTTTTCAGTGGCCTTCATTGCCATTATTTCTGATCTTTTTTACCACTTACTGCTGTTTCATCAAAATCAGCCAAGTCAGATTCTATCTCTTCAATTGTTAAAGGAGAATAGGTTGTGCGCAACCCAACAGAACTTCAAAATATTCAATCAGCATATAGGTTGAATGGAAAAAATTATTTGAAATGGTCTCAACTTGTTCAGACCTTTCTAAAAGGAATAGGGAAACTCAACCATTTATTGAAATTTGGACCGGAGAGAGGAACACCAATTTTTCATGCATGGGATGAAGAAGATTCAATGATTATGTCATGGTTATGGAATTCCATGACTCCTGAAATCAGTGACACTTGTATGTTTCTTCCTACAGCAAAGGCAATTTGGGATGCTCTCTATCAAACATATTCCAAAGTTCATGATGTAGCCCTTATTTATGAGATCAAGACAAAGACAACTGGAACAAAGCAGGAGACCAAGAATGTGATTGAATATGCCAATTTTATGCAAAATCAGTGGCAAGAATTGCACTATTACCGAACAATTGATTTAAAGTGTAGTGATTGTGCAATGGCTGTCAAAAATTTCATAGAAAGGGACCGCGTATATGATTTTTTAGCTAGGCTAAATTCTGAGTTTGATCTTGTCCGCATCCAAATTTTGGGAAGACCGGAGGTTACCTCCCTTGATGAAGCAGTGTCTTTGGTCCGGGCAGAGGAGAGTCACAGAGGTATTATGTTGGAATCATCCATGACAGAAAACTCTGTTCTTCTAAGTGCCAAGCCACGAGGATTAACACTTGACAAAATTCCCATAGACAAGACTAATCAATCAAGCACGCAGAGGAATCGTGATGAAATCTGGTGCACTTATTGCAAGAAGCCGAGGCACACCAAAGAACATTGCTGGAAATTGCATGGAAAACTTTCCACAAGTATCCGTGAATGGGGACAAAAAGGTGGACAGCAAAAGTGAACTTCAGGACTAGCTCATATGTCAATTCAAGATCCACCTCAAACTCAGACTCTTGGAGGATTCTGTATGAATGACATTGAAAGGCTTAAAAATTTACTAAGGGAGATTGAAAAAACATCATTTTCCAGTTCTCAAGCATCAACTCCGGGTATGTGTTCATTGACTCTTTCAGGTGAGACTCTAATCTCTCTTGGATTGAATGCTTCAGGTAATGAGTTTAGGAATGCTTGGATCCTTGATTCTGGTACTAGTGATCACATGATTGATAATTCAAATAAATTTAAGACCTATACCTTTTGTCCAAGCAATAGGAAAATTGTTGTTGCTAATGGTACTTCCACCACAGTGGCTGGAATAGGAGATGTCCAAGTTACCCCAAATTTGGTCCTTAAAAATGTTTTTCATGCCCCTCACCTATCCACTAATCTTATTTCAATACAAAAACTTACCCAAGATCTAACTTGTCATGTTATATTTGATGCCTTTTCTGTGAATTTCAGGACCAGGATTCAGGGAGGAAGATTGGACTTGCTGAGGAGCATAATGGACTCTACTACTTGAGTACATCTAATCAACCGAAACTACTTAAGTCTACTTTGCCTACTTTTTTCTCTTCGTCAAATAAAGATGTCATTTGGTTACATCATAGGTGTCTAGGTCATGTTTCTTTTTCCGCATTAAAATTAATGTTTCCTACCTTGTTTAAGGGACTAGATATTCAATCTTTTCATTGTGACATTTGTGAGTATACAAAACATATCCGTGTATCCTTTCCTATGAGTAATAAAAGATCTTATTCTCCTTTCTTTCTAATTCATAGTGACATTTGGAGACCATCCACCATTCCAAATATCTCAAGATCTAGGTGGTTTGTGACATTTATTGATGATTGTACAAGAGTCTCTTGGATATATTTGCTCAAAAATAAATTTGATGTGAGACATATTTTCCCTACTTTCTATACAATGATTCAAACTCAGTTTGGTATCAAAATCAGGAAAATCTGCTCGGATAATGCTCGTGATTATTTCAATCAGTTTTTGTCCCAGTGGTTTCAAAAGGAAGGAATCATACATGTATCTTCTTGTATCAACACTCCCAACAAAATGGAGTAGCGGAGAGAAAAAACCGTCATCTTCTTGAGTGTACTCGAGCTTTATTGTTTCAACAAAATGTACCAAAATCCTACTGGGAAGAGGCTATACTTACATCGGCATATGTTATAAACAGAATTCCTTCTAGAGTTTTGGGGTTCAAAAGTCCACTAGAAACTCTATCTCAATTCTATCCTAACATTCGGTCTTCCTTCAACCTTGATCATCGAGTTTTTGGATGCACATCATTTGTCCATATTCACAATCATAACCGAGGAAAATTAGATCCTAGAGTTCTTAAATGTGTCTTTGTGGGGTACTCATCCAATAAAAAATGATATAAATGTTGTCACCCATCCACTAGGAAACTTTATGTTTCGGCTGATGTTGCTTTTGTTGAAAATAAGTCATACTTCTCCACTCATTATCTTCAGGGGGAGTTATCTATACTTGAAGATAAGGAGTCAGCTTTACCACCATTAGAAATACCCCCCTCATATGAGTCATTTAAATCAAAAGAAACCACCTCAGTGTCACCAATGTCTTTTGATCCGATTCCTATCTCGCAATTTGAAGAGTCAATAGAGGAAAAGGAATGAGACAATCAAATCTTTGATCGGTTTCGGTTTGATTAGGTGTATGCAAGGAGAAGGGACCCCATGATAGCAATAAGGCAAGAACAGTCTATTGAACCGAGTCCTGGAAATGAGGTAACAATACTTGAACAAAATTCAACTCTTAATCTTGATCATGATCTACCTATAGTTTTGAGAAAAGGAACCCAAGAATGCACCAAAAGGCCACTATATCCATTGTCTCACATTGTGTCTTTTCAAATATTTTCATTGAATCATAAAAATTTTCTTTCAACTTTAAACACTATTCCTATTCCTAACTCATTGTCTGAAGCATTATCAAAGAAAGAGTGGAGACTTGCTATGGAGGTTGAAATAGATTCTTTACAAAAGAATGAAACTTGGGAATTGGTTGATCTACTCAAACGATACAAGGCAAGACTGGTTGCAAAAGGGTATACTCAAACATATGGAGTAGATTATCAAGAAATTTTTGCTCCAATGGCAAAGATGAATGCAGTAAGAATTTTACTATCTTTGGCTGTTAATTTTGATTGGGAATTGCAGCAATATGATGTGAAAAATGCTTTCCTTCATGGTGAGTTGGAAGAAGAAATTTACATGAGTATCCCACCGGGGTTTAATGGGGTGATGAAAACAAGTTTTGTCAGTTAAAGAAAGCATTGTATGGGTTAAAACAGTCCCCACGTGCTTGGTTTGGAAGGTTTGCCAAGGTGATGTTAACTAATGGCTACAAACAAAGCCAAGGAGATTTTTCTTTTTTTGTTCATTCTTATAATTCCAATGATTATACAATTCATCAGAGGAGAATTTTTCTGTTATGAACAGAAACATCTTTCTTTGTATCATTTCCAAAAAAGTTGACCATACACTCTTCATAAAACATTCAGCTTCAGGGGGCGTTACAGCATTAATTGTGTATGTAGATGACATTATTGTGACAAGGAATGATGAGAAAGAAAATGATACTTTGAAGCAGTGCCTAGCCAAGGAGTTTGAAATAAAATATTTAGGGAGATTGAAGTATTTCCTTGGGATTGAGGTGGCTTGGTCTAAGCAAGGCATTTTCATTTCTCAACAGAAATATGTTACTGATCTTCTCAAGGAAATAGGTATGATGGCTAGTAAACCGGTTGCAACTCCCATTAAACAAAATCATAGGTTGAGTGAAGCACTTGGAGATAAGAAAGTTGATAGAAAAATATATCAACGACTTATTGGAAAACTTATCTATCTTGCACATACTAGGCCAGACATAGCCTACTCAGTGAGTGTAATCAGTCAATTCATGCATGATTCGAAAGAAATTCATCTACAGGCAGCCTACCGAGTTCTTCATTACTTGAAGGCACATCCAGGGAAGGGAATTTTATTCAAGAAAACATCTGATATTGGTTTGGCAATATGCACCGATGCAGATTTTGCAGGATCTCCACTGGACAGACAGTCAACTACAAGCTATTGTACCTTTCTTGAGGGAAATTTAGTATACTGGAGGAGTAAGAAACAAAATGTGGTAGCACGATCAAGTGCAAAGGCAGAGTTTAGAGCTATGGCTGTAGGAGTATGTGAATTGTTATGGGTCAAGATTATTTTAGAAGATATGAAGGTCCAATGGAGTAGGTCTATGAAATTGTACTGTGATAATAAATCAGCTATCAGCATTGCTCATAATTCGGTGCAACATGATCGGACGAAACACATCGAGATAGACAGACACTTCATCGAAGAAAAGTTGGACAGTGGGTTGATTTGTACCCCATATATTCCTACAGGACATCAATTAGCAGATGTACTAATAAAAGGACTGTTTAGTAACATGTTTCATGAAAATATTAGCAAGCTGGGAATGGAAGATCTATATTCACCAGCTTGAGGGGGAATGTGGAAAATCTTGTGTGAATCAGATTTTTTAGGAAAGAATCAAGGTCAATAATCATTCCCTAAAGTCTAGGAAATCGGTTATGGAAACTTCAGTTATGGAAATTTCCCTTTCTTGTGTATAGAATGTGTATATAAGTATGTAATGTAGGCTGTAAATATTGTGTAAGAAATTAATAAAATAACCAGCACTGGTTTCTTCAGTATTTTATAACTTTAAAATTGGGATTTAAATAATAAAATCTCCCTCAAGTTGACACTTTTATTTTCCAAATTACTGCTTCCTTTCCTAGATAAAATGTCTTATTTTTACAAATTTTGAAGAGATGTCTTAATTTTTTCTGCTTGCAATTAAAAAAATTCTATTCACCTTAACATTTCTTAACCACTTTATTTCAGCTGCCGCAGCAGGAAAATTCATTTGACTGTGGCCTCTTCTTGCTCCACTATTTGGAACTGTTTCTTGAGGAAGTTCCTACGGGCTTCAACCCTTTTAAGATAACTCAGCTCTCAAGCTTTGTAAGCAATGTCATTTCTTATATGTAGCTTTGGAATTGCATGTAAATTTTTCTTGGTGTCTCATTGATGAAAGTTTGGATACTTATTTTAGTTTTCTGTTTGAGATGTTATGTGTTGGAATCTGAACTAATCTTTGGCTGTGCAAAATGTTTATGTATAAATGATTAGTTTAATTGACTGTAACGACCGCTAGGCAATTAAAGTTAGAAATTATTCCATTAACCTTTGATTGCTCTGATCCTCTTTGTTTTGTCTTTGACTCTGGAAACTGAGATCTATTTTTCTGCAATGATGTTGACACCTTTTATAGATAAGTATGCATGCATGCATCCGTGAGGCATATGTTAATACGAGGAAAAAGCAAAAAAATGTGAAAGATAATGTGTCCTGCAAATGATTTGAGCTATAAACAATGTCTAAAAATAGAATTTTCAATGGTAGTGCTAATTTTGCCACTTACTTTGACTGGAGTTGTATTTCTTCTCTTTGTGGTCTCAAAGGCCTGAGCCTGCTATGCTTGACCGAGATGAAGCAAACAGTATGGTTTTTCACTATGATGAAACACTCATTTGATGAGAGTTCTTTTTCATTGTTGAAAAACTTTGTTTATATGATGTTATAATTAAATGGATGCTATTTATTTTATGTGCACTTGACAATTTTTTTAAATAGTTGTCCATGTATATGTGAAATACTAGCAATTTTATGAAATTCTTTTTATCTGTGCACAGCTTAATAGAAATTGGTTTTTACCTGAAGAGGCTTCTTTGAAACGGGGATATATCCAGAGGTTAATTTGTGAAATTCTTGAAGATCAGTCTCAGAAAGTTCCTCCATCGGAATTCATTGACAAATATCTTTGTTCTCAATTTTTCGCTCATACAGATGAGAGAGAAATTGGAGAAGCATTTCTTGAGGAGAAATGTTTGCTGAAAATGCATCAGGATGATTCTTCTAGTCCCAGTACCAAACTGGGGATTGGGATTTCAACTCCTGTGGCATCTTCTATGAAAATAGTGCAGCAGCATATTAAGGAACCAGGATCTGGTTCCAGGGAGTCTTTTAAACAAAGAACTAGTACAAGACCCTTCGCCCATGGAAGTTACACTCAGGCAGGAGGATGTCATCTCAGAATCACGTCACCAATAGAGGTAATAATTTTTCACCTTGCCATAAGGAGCAGTGGATTCCCAGTGAAATTTTAAGCAGTGTTGTCAAAGGAGCGCGCATAGGTGAGGTGATGGCAGCTCTCAACGCCTTTGGACATGCCAGGCAAGGCGCCTTTACTCAAGCGCACTCCTGATGCTCCTAGGCCTGCGCCTTTTGTCTCCCTTTTCTTGTGCGCCTTTTGCGCTTGATGAAAGTCTTCTAACCCTAGTATGATGTTTCACGTTTTGATTGTCCCAGCAGCATTTTCTTTTTTTAATTTTAAGGGCATTATAGTCAAAGTCAAACGTTAAGATTATAAGGGTTATATTTTAAGTTATATTATGACTCTTTTAGGGTTTTTTTATATTTAAAACAAAAAACACAAACAGCTGTCAGCCTCTCCTCCTTCCAACAGTGACAACAACATTCTTTTTTTTAAATTCTAAAAGAAAGTACAGTTGCTGCCATCGCCTTGGGTAATGAAATTGAAGGATGTGAAAGTTGTGATACAGCTGAAAGTGATGAAGACTTGAATGGAGATTCTAGTGATGGGTTTTAGGATCCTATTAATGATCAATGATAAGTTTTAAGATAGTTTTTGGTTGAAACCTATTTTTTTGGGTTTTGTACTACCATAAGATTTAGAATTTTATCATACAAACCTTTTAGTTTTTTGTTAAAACTTGAAACCTGTTATGTCTAGGATTTTATGCTGATATTTTCTCATTTATATATATATATATATATGACATTTTTTTAGAAATTTGAGTTGTACTTCGATCATGCAAGCCCTTTTTTGCTCCTCAAGTGATAAAAGATTATATCACCTTGAGTGCACCTTGCGTCTTTGTCTACCTTGATTTTAACTATTATTCTTGCTTTGGGGACTTTCAAGGCATAGTATATTTTCTTTTTATTTTCAAGAAGGGATAAATATTAGAAAAAATGACCTTGTTGTTTGAAGCACCACATTCAGTATACTTTGTTCTCCTTATTGTGGTTTTACATGGAAAGAAACATTTCCAGTGAGATTTTCTGTGCTAAGATATATTCATAACTAGAACCTTTTATTTTCATTTGTATTGCTTTAGTTCTTATTTTGTGTTGAGATGCAATTGTGATTTTAGCAAATAGTGACCTCTCACTCATTATTGGTAGGGTGGGTTGATATTAGAAGATTTACCTTTTCATACAATTCAGAGGGGAAGTGGAAAAATATTGGCTAGTAAGAATAATTTCTTGTTTTTATTTGAAAAGTTTGCTTAGGCTGATTTTACTTTTGCATGGTGCCTGATGACAGGAAGCAGAAGAAACTGGGGAACAAATCTCCGATCCATCAGCAGGCTCAGAAGATTGTCATCAAATTGCAGAATTGGCGACAGAATATCCCACTTCATATTTTGGGAAAAAATTTAGATCTTTGGGGACATACAGAAAAAGGAATTTTTCACAGGTTGAGGAAATTGGTGATGATGACTCAAGTTCTAGATCATCTATCAGTGGGTCTCAGAAGTCATCAGAAATAGTAGTAGATGACCATCATTCAGATAAGGAGTTTGAGGGATTTGTTCATCCAAGGGAAACTGATGAACCAGAATCTTCTTCAACTTCTAATGAGGACCTTACTAATATTGTTGAAGACTCTGAAGATGAAAGCTGCATGCGTAATGGAAATGACCCTTCCCCTTCAGATGGAGAGTTTGACAGAATGGATAACATTGTTGGCAAAGAAAACGCGCTAATGAGTGACGATAATTTGGTGTCAGAATCTGCTATGCAGGCTGCAAAAAGGCCAAAGCTGATGTCTTCTGAAGGTGGAAGCAGCTCACAATAAGCCTGTTGGAAACTTCGATGTATCAGCAATATTTGAGAAGTGTATATATTTTGAAGGCACAGATGGTGGAAGACAAAATATTTAGATTACATATAGGAAAGGGAAAATTTATACAAGGGGGTGTAAAGGGGTTTAATCTTGATAGATGGTCATGGTATTATTAGCATGTGAGAGAAGAAATTTCTTTTTGTCAAATGAAAAATCCAATCTTTTGGATGTGTTGCTTTTCTGCACTATAAAATCAATTTCGAATCTTGTTCTTGATCTATGTGGTCGAAAATTTGGATTGACATAATTAGACTACTTTCTCATTGTTTGAGGGTTCTTTTTATTTTATGAATGGCAGAAATTATTGGGCTTTAACCTTTAATTAAGAAGAGATTGAAACTTGCGAATTTTGAGTTCGACAATATATTTAATCATTTAGTACTATAGAACAAAAGAATTAAGTTATGATGGTAAAGAGAAAAGATAATTCAAATTTTTATATTAATAAGACCATAAATTTTATAATTAATAGTGAGTCATCATATCAAGTATTATTGAAAAAATTTCAAATAATTTAATTATCTAACTAAAAAAATTCTAAAACTGTTAATTTGTCAATTTCATCTTTTGAATAACAATATTCTTATAAATATAATAAAAAAATATTTATTTATTATTTTATTTCTTAAAATGTTCATTTATGTCCATTTTCTTTTATATTTATATTTTTTACATAATTATATAAAATTTTAATGTGAGAATTTTTTTAATTATTTTTAAATTTTTTATGATATGATGATATTTTTAAAATAACATTCATTAAATATCATTAATGAATTGATTTTTAAAATAATATTCATTAAATATTATACGAAAATAATGTAAAAAATATTCATTTAATTATAAAAATAAATTTAAATATAAAAATAATTTATCACATACAACAGCATATGCCCATCAAACTAATAATAAACGAGTCGGCTCACCCGCACATCGCGCGGAAGTTTGTTAATTTGTTTTTATAAATTGTTTTATTAATTTTTTGATATTTGGGATAGTATCTTATAAAGTTTGATAATAGCAATTTTATATTGAATTAATGTTTTGGACTTGTCATTGATAATAATGTTGGATTTGTTGAAGTTCAATATATAATATTTATTCCAATTTTTTAAAGAAAAATATAATATGTAACAGTTGTGGCTGGTAGCACACATTCTTACATCGTAAGAATTAGTTCTGCCCTCTTAAAAAAAAGAATAAGTAGTTCATAGAACTTTGGACATTATTGCTGCCCTATTTCTTCCTTCCCTTTGTTTTCATCGAATATAGTCAACAATCTCAAATTTTTAGTCTTTTTCTCCCTATTTCAGAATTGTCCGAATTTCAGATTTGTTGATTGTGTTTTTCAGCAGTTGCATTTCTTCGAAAATTGCTCCCACTTCTTCCCTTTAAATATAGCAGGTACTTGTAGCCACATCCTTATATCATTTACCAAAATGTTCTTATTAAATTGTAACTTAGAATATAAGTCAATATATAAGTAAGAAGCCGTATTCTTTCTTTAGTCACAGAAGATAAAACAATAAGATAAAATGTGGAATAAATTATCAGAAAAAAATCAACAGCAGATATTTAATATGATTTACCTTTTTAATTAAGTTGTGTTCATAGGACAAATTCTTAATAGTTTTATTCTACGGATATAAATTAATGAGTATAAAGAGATAGTCTTTCTTAGACAAAATCTAAAAGTAATATAATAATTTAAGATAAATCCAAAATAATAGTAACATACAATTATTTCCCAAAAATATATCAATGATATTTTTTTACTATTTTTTTCACTCTGCTTTATGAAATTTTTCAAAAAAAACTATCTCATACAACACTCGAAGAAATTAATCCTTCAGACCGATTGCTCTTGAATTTGCCATTTTTCGGTGTCTTGCTATGTAAATTTTTTTGTCTTTTATAGGTAGAGATGGTGCATAAAAGTCAACAAGACCACCGTTTAGTTGGTGGCAAAAATTCTATAATTTCAACATTATTGAATTTTTTTCTTTTTTTTTTTACTTAATTATTGTGTTGGGTTTCATATATTGGAAGAATCCAATTTTGTTAACTAATTTTTGTGGCGGAATACCCATTTAACAATCCTCTCCTCGAATAAAGTACCACCTAATTTTCTCTCAAATAATCATTCATTCACATCCTCACAAGATTGTGCTTCATCGAGTTAACTACTCATTTTACCTCGTTAGACAGTATATCTTACAAGAAGCACTAAAGCGCTGCTAACTTCAAGAGCGTACCAGGATCTGACAATAGTAACATACAATTGTTTCTCAAAAATATATCAATGATATTTTTTTCACTCCGTACTCAAATATATTAATCTTTCAGACTGATTGCTCTTGAATTTATCATTTTTTGGTGTCTTCCTATGTAAATTTTTTTGTCTTTTATAGGTAGAGATAGTATACAAAAGTCAACAAGGCCACCATTTAGTTGGTGGCAAAAATTCAATAATTTCAACATTATTGAATATTTTTTTTGTTTTATTAATTATTGTGGTGGGTTTCATATATTGGAAAAACCCAATTTTGCTAACTAATTATTGTTGTGGAATATTATTCGCCTCACTTAACAATCTTCTCCTCAAACAAAGTACCACCTAGTTTTCTCTCAAATTGTCATCTATTCACATTCCCACAATGTTGTATTTCATCGAGTTAACTGCTCGTTTCATCGCTTTGGACAGTATATCTTACATGAAACACCAAAGCACTATTAACCTCAAGAGCATACTGGAATCTCATAATTTTTGTTCAATATTTCGATGATTTTTCACCTGACCAGACTCTAACCAAACTTTGATACCAATTGTAAGACATATCGGATAAAAAAATAAGATGAAATACAGAAAAAATGATCAACAAAAAATTAGCACCAGATATTTAATATAGTTTACACTTTTAATTAGGTTACGTTCACATGTCAAACTTCAAATAGTTTTTTTTTAACAATATAAATTAATGAGTAAAAAAAATTCTTAGACAAAAGTTAAAAATAATACAATAATTTAAGACAAATTCAAAAGAATAGAGACACAAATATTTTTTAAAAATATTATAAAGACATTTTCTCAAATTCCTTTTTTTAGAAAAATTATGAAAAAATCTAACTCTCTCGTACAACAATTAATTTTTTTGACCGTTTGCTCTTGAATTTGTCATTTTGCAGTATCTCATTATGAAAAGTCCTTTGACTTTTATAGGTAGAGACAGCAGACAAGGGTTAATAGATCACCATTAAGTTGGTGGCAAAAATTCAACAATTTCAACTTTGTTAAATTTTTTTTTTTTTTACTTAATTATTGTGGTAGATCGCACATATTAAAAAGATCCTCTAGAATAATTTTCAATAATTTTATTAACTAATTCTTGTGGTTGGACATTGTTACCCCACTTAACACTTTTCAATTTTTTCCCTTCAAAAATGTTATTGTTACCAAAAAAAAATTGTAACTCCTGGCAGAGAACTACAAAAGAAATTGAATTTCTCAAATAAGAGGAAAAAGGTGAATGAGTGGAATAAAATTGAAAAGAAAATTCAATATCTTATTGAAGATATTAAATATGCAACCATATAATCATCATTCCCGATAACACTACCAACCATGTTTATAGAATAAAATAAATTATATATGTGCTAGAGTTAGGGAACACTGCCAATTGTTGCAATGAAAACTTGAATACAAGGCACTGCCAAAACAAAAACACTATGTACAAGCAAATGCATTTATCTTTTCTACTCCAATCATATTAGCCTGTCATCATTCCCAATTGCAATGACAGCATCGACAAACCATATGTGCAAAGAACTCTTTCTCTCCGCCTATGAGCTTCGAAGAAAGGGTTGTAGCAGCACCTTTAACAAGTATCTTCTAGACTTTTCTTTTCAATTCCAACAGCTGTAGTTTGGTTCAGAAAGATCAAGCCAAAAACCTCTACAACACATAGTGACAAAACCTTTCTGTATAAGATGGAACTCAAAAATCTCGGCACGTTTGCATATGTGACAACCTTTCTGTCAAAAATCTCTACAGCTAAGTGCCCAACATCTGCATATAAAACTGAAGAAGCAAACATCCTCCAAACTTGTTTCTCATCAAACTGTAGCTGACTTGCATAAGATTATTATGTAAATATAATGAAATAATCCATAAAGAGCCACAAATTAGAAATTTCAATGTCAAAATAAATAATCACCAATTCTCTATAAGTCATGCATGCACAGCCCTAAGGTTAGTGGCTCAAAGGATTCGTCGAATGGGATTGATTAAACTAATAATTTTCAGTTGGAATACGACTTGGATCAAATAATATCATATGAATCTAGCTGAATATCTACTGCTAGGTAACTACAGAGAAATTACGGTGCAGTGATGGATTAGTTTTGAATCAGTGGAGCTAATCGAAGAGAATGAAAATTGGTCAAGCGTGAGCTGTATCAAAGAATCTCATATAAACCTGTTTAAAGATCTGCTGCTCATTAATAATGGAGAAATTGCAGTCTGGCGAATGATTGGATAAAGAATGTGATGGATAAAAAAATCTCATATAGACCTGGCTGAAGATCAACCGCTCACCAATGATGGAGAAACTGCAAAAATAAAAGTAACATCATTAAACAACAAACTAAACATCATTGAAGGTTTCAAAACTTCAATAATTAAAGAAACACAAAAAATGGGGAAAATTGTACCAGAAGAATGAAATTTGAGCATTCTAGCAGAGAAATGCAAATGTCAAATTCCAAATTCTGAACATTAACATAACATTATAAATCATAATTTCTTATAAAAAAAATTAGAAGAATTAATTAAATTCCACGTATTCCCTTTACAGGAATTTGAGAAAACATTGAAACCTCCATTGAAGAGGGGAGAATGAAGCTCCATCAGGAAAAGACATCATGAAAACGGTAAATTGATAGAAACTAAGTAAAATCGAAATCCAAAACATGGATAATGGATTAAGCAACTAATGTTATAGAAGAAGAGAGAACATCGATCATCACTTCTACTCTCCGCTACGAATTGCCTCGAATATTCAACAATCTCCAGATTCTCCAATTCCCAGCGAAACCTGGAAAAAAGTTACTTATTTTTCTCTTAATTTAAATTGGAAGCTCTTCTCCTGTTCTTACTTTGTTTCTTCCCTTCCGGTTAGTTCTCTTAATCGTATGCAGCTGGTTGGTATCGTCGCCGGGGTTCCTCAGCTTACATCCGCCGGAATCAGACTGCCTGCCAGAGATACGGAAACAAATTGACATAATGTTGCCAAAATTTTACATTGCCAACCTTTGTAAAGTTGGCATTATATAGTACTAGTGAGTAATAAATGAATAGTGCCTGTCGAGAAACTTTATTAATGCATTGCAAAGAATGCTGACATGGACCAATTAGAAAATACTTAAATTAATGAGTAATCAATGAATAGTGGCTGTCAATAAGCCCGTATTAATGTACAGTAGATACAAAAAAGTGACGTGGACCAATAAAAAGTAAAAAACTCTCAAAAAGCAAAAATAGCTCAGCTTTATAAATATATATTTAGATAGGCGATAAATTTTTAAAAATAATTTTTTTATTATTGAATTTTTTATTTTCTACACATTTATTAGAAATTAAAAAATAAATATTAGAGAACATATTAAAAAAATTTGTATATTTAGCATTTTTTAAAGATATAATCAAACACAGGAACTCTGCCAAAGTGCCATCCAATTATCGATTATCTTCATAACATAACAACCAATTTTTATTTTTACTAACATTTATTTCTTTTATTATTTTAAAATAATCAAGATACGAAAGCTAGTAGTATTATTGTTGGAAAATAAAAAAATCCCTTTTAAAAAAAAAGAAAAGATAAAAAATCTCGGACTTTTCATCGCAGACAGACAAACCAATCGAAAGAGAGAAGGAGAAATGGCCATGGGAGACGAGAAGGTAAAAACTGAAGCTTTGCAGATAATAGGCATGTTTCAAATTTTACCCAGATTGGTTGTCTTCGATCTCGATTACACTCTCTGGCCTTACTACTGGTACTCTCTCTCTCCCTCTCCCCGTCAAAATTTTTTGTCATTCAAAAAGATCTGAGCTTTTCTCTGTTCTCGCCTTTTTTTTCAGCCTTTTATGTACTTAATATTTTTTATGTCGTTAAATTTGAATATCTGTTTCATATTTTATTTTGTCTTCATGGTTTTTCATTTCCTACCAGCCTTTAATGGCTTTGCACCTTCTACTATGTGTATTTATATAGTGAGTTCAGTCTCTTAGGAGAGCGAGCTTGGAAGCAATCAAGCAAACAACTGGGAGTTGTGGGTTATGAACTAATTGTGCTACTCCTGCTGTTGTTTGGCTTAAAATTAGGAGTGTTTGTTGAAATGCAATCTTCATGTTGTAGATTTTTGTGTAGTGTTGATTTCCAAGGTTTGGATGGTTTGAAATGCTAAAATTTTTTGTTAAATTTTGTTACTTTGCTAGGGACAGCATCTTGTAGTCTTGTTTGAATTCAAGCATATGTCAAGTTGTTTAGGATTGCTGTTAGGGTACAAAAACAGATTTAGAATTTCTTTATTTAATTAACTTATTTTTTTTAATTTTTTATAAACTTTTTTTCTCCTTCCTGGAAAAAATATCGATTTAAATGTTTCTCTATAAAAATATTTTTTAAAACGCAAAAAACTTAAAAATAAAATTTATTTCTCCAAAAGTGATTTTGGCAATGCAACGACAAACGGGTCCTAATTATATCTAAATCAATAATATCTACCAATTAAATTCTGAAGGGCTATTTCCGGGTTAACAGTAGAAGTTTTGGGCTTATGATAGGAGGGTTTGGCTACATGAGAAAATGTTGATGGGTAGGACCTTAGGACTTTTTCTGTAGCCTCCCTCCGAGCTGAGGGGTTCTGGGGCTTACTTTAGCAGGAGTGAAATTGAATTGACTTTATAATTCTTTAAAATGATGATATCTATACAAACATTCTCTGAAAAGGCAAATTAATCTGATTTTTCCTTTCTTTTATGAAGTTTAGTGTATGAGCAACTCCAGTCTCATCTGCTTGTTTGGTGGGGATATATGGTTTCCATTTTCTGTACATGCCTATTTTGTGTGGTAGACTGTCTTAAAAGGATAATTAGATGAAAGGATAACATTGACATGCATTTTTGCTCTTTACTTCGCAAACATTATCTTTACATCTTATTCATTTATTTTAATTTCAGTGCACTGTTGACTTTGGGAAAATAAATTATTTGGTGCAAATTCTTCGCTTGCAGCAGGGAATTTATGCAAAAGTAAATTTTAAGCCTGGGGGGTATATATACTTTTGCTCAGACAGCAAAAGAATATTTGGTTTAATTTGTGCAATGCTTCTTTAAATTTTGTATAGAGAAAGGAGAATTTGTCCTTGTAGCTATTAAATGTTAGATGACTGAATGCTGTGTAATTTTGGCTTAGTGAGCAACAAGTTGTGGATATCCATGTTGTATCATAGACTTCTTATTTTTTCTTTTCTCGTTGAAAAGGTATGCTGTTTCTCTAAGCATAGTATAGAAGTTATTATCGATATTTTATAGCATGATGACTGTAATTGCAGAGGTTGCATCTTTACTCCCTGTGGAAAATATGCATTGTACTAGAGATCTAATGTCAATTTGAAATCCTTGAAATTCAGTGAATGCCGCTCGAAACGTGAAATACCATCTTTGTATCCTCATGCTAAAGGCATAATATATGCACTTAAGGACAAGGGAATTGATGTAGCCATTGCTTCTCGATCACCAACCCCAGATATTGCAAAAACGTTTCTTGAAAAATTGAGCATAAAGTCTATGTTTGTAGCCCAGGTGAGTTGACAACAAAGTCTATCATTCCTAATTTCTACTTTGTATTTTTTGTTAATATTTTATAATTGATGTTGTATTTTTTTTTTCCTTTGCTAATATTTTTTGATAAATTTGTTTCTCTTAATCTTTATTTAAAAGCATGACAAACAGAGTTAAAAGCTCTCCAGGTCCTTGGAACAAATTGAGAAAGATGTGGCATCTGATAGGAAGTTGTAAATTGATATGTTTAATTCCTCTCCATGTTGCTTCTTTGGATATTGCAACAATTATGTTATGATCACAATATGACTTGTAATTTAGATGTTTTTGCAGAAGTGTATATGTAAAAGTATTAATCATGACTAGTTTAGTTTGTTGAAGATTTTGTGTAATGAGTAGGTATTTTATTGTTCAAACTACATGTAGAATAAATTGAGGTGATGGACCATCAATTTAATCTCTTAAGCAATGAGCCTCTGAATTCTGTTAAATTGTCGACTTCAAGAAATTTACCATACTATTGGACCGTGCAGTCTGTGTTGGCTCATCTTTATGATTGACATGGTTCATTAGTGAACTATGCTTCCTTAGTTGGCTGAACTTGCTTTCAGATTAGGAATTGCCCCTTTTTGTGGCTTCCACATTGGACTGACTCGTGTTTTAATTATACAGGAAATATTTTCCAGCTGGACTCACAAGACTGATCATTTTCAGAGAATTCATTCAAGAACAGGAATACCCTTTAACTCAATGCTCTTTTTTGATGATGAGGATAGAAACATTCAAGCAGTAAAGAGCCTTTCTTACACCTCATTTTGCTTGATGAGTAGCATCTCGATTTTGAGTTTAACCTATAAATTCTTAGCTAGTTGTTCAGAGTTTTTGTTTATTTTTCAGTGCTTTGTTCTCATTTAATTTAAGTATTTTTTTATTTGAATTCCAGGTTTCAAAAATGGGAGTAACAAGCATTTTAGTAGGAAACGGGGTTAATCTTGGATCATTGAGACAGGGACTTACAGAATTATCCCGAAATGTCAATACATCTGAGAAGAACAATCAAAAGTGGATGAAATTTTCACAAAATTCGAATTCATCTAAGAAGAAACAGCAAGATTGAACTTCTAAATAGTATACTTAAGTGTGGCTTCAAAGATTCAGGACATTGGTAGTTAAACCATTCAAGAATTCCGTTTGACCATTAGATTATATGCCAATATTTATTGTTGTATCGATTATATTAAAGAGAAACTTTTAGTCTCATGTTATAGCAAATGCATAATGTCATTAAGAACATCTCGCAGGTAGGTAGCTTAGAAGAATTCAAACATAGTATTGAAAATCTAAAATACTTTATAAATCCAACAAAAAGTCTATAGTTTGCTCACCCCTAATTAGAAACAATATGCAAATGCAAATCATAACTAAAAGGTTGCCCCAAGCTTAAGATACGAAAATGATTATATAATAATAAAAAAGATTTTCTGTTCATTTGCGGGTGTTGTATTTGTTTAACTAATATTCGTATCGATTTTATATTTGCATCAATCCATTTATTATTATATTATAAATGGATTGATCCATTTAGAATATTTATTACTATATTATATAATAAATTATATGTTAAATTGTATAAAATAGTATTATTTTAAACTATTTATCATATTTATACTTTTAAATCAGAGAGCCTATATTGTTCAGTTATTATTAAAAAATCATATATAATTATTAAACATTCATAATAATATATATAATTTATATTTTATATTAAAATTAATGACCAAAAACCACTAAAAATTATATTTTTAATGTCAAACGGATTGTAATCATATCATATTTGTATTAAATGGTTCTATCTAAATTTAATTTATTTATTAATCATGTCACTTTAACGAATCATGTTGTGGTAATGTCATATCAAATTTTGTCAGGTCTAATGATATTTTTCATGTTATATTAATACTTGCTTAAGTATTACATGTGTAAGATTGAATTTGCATATCTTTAACAAGGTAAAAGTGTAATGCTTGCATACATATATATACATACATAGTGGACAACTCCAGCAAACAAAAGAATTAAAGTTGTAATTCTGTAGAAACAGAAGACTCACAGAAACAAGTTTTGGGAGGAACACCTCTGGGGAATGGTTCTGCAGTAAAAGAGTTTTTCTTCTAGAAACTTCTCTATAATGGATGCACTCTTTAATATTAACTGAGGCACAAAGGCAAGCTGTCTGCATTACCTTGGGCAGAATCACAATATTCATCACTGGCTTTCGAACTCATCCCTGGCCTACGCTCTTTCTCATATTGCAATATCTTCTCCAAAATTTTCATCAGTTTAACATCTTCACATGAAAATTCTCTCATCCGGTCACAGATTTCCTCAACCTCACTTAACACATCCTTCTTTTCTGAATGTATTCCCATGTTGACTTGAAGCAGAACACCTTTTTCAGCCTCAAGTTTTTCAACTAGGCTCTCCATGTTTTTCTGCTGAATCCCATATTGATTCAAGAACTTTTCAGTTTCCAACTCTTTAGTTTTCGATGATGCATGAAGTGGTAATGCTACCTGTTTCAAATAAGATAAGGCCTCCTGATAATCCAGCTTCTGGTGCAAATTCTGATTTTCTATTTCCTTAGGCGTGACTTCTGCCGGGAGATCTGTAATGCATTGTACTTCTTCATTTGTAATTGAAACCCCTAGAAGATTGACTTTCTCTGCTTCACTTAGTTCCTTCGAGTCTAATCTTGCAAACATATTATCAGCCAATGTGAAATGTGACTCCTTGAAAGACTCGAGAGCATCTGTCCTGTCATCTTTTAGTATGTTTTTCATCTTCTGAACTTGTTCAATTAACTGAAGCTGATAGTCCGATAATTCTTGTAGTGTTTGCCCCTGCCTTAGTCTTTCGGGCCCTTCCTCATAAAGAATTGGCGGCAGTTCCATAAAATCCGGCGACTTTACCTTGTCCAAAAAGGATGACACTTCCAACTGATAACCCTCAAGATAGAGGCTAGTTCTGCTAAGAGCTCTATTTGAGATCTCCAATTCTGCTGTAAGAAATGTAACTTTATCTGCCTTATCTTTGTTGAGCAGCTCCAATTCAGCTTTTGCACTCTCTAAATTTGAATAGGCCTCTGAAAATTCTGATTCCAAGTCTCTAATCTTTTTAAGCAACATTTTCAGCAAAGGAACGCCAGCCTTCCAGATTTCCGTTTCTTGAAATCCTTTAAGAGATTTCCCCAATTCGCCATTCTTTTGGTGAGGGTAAGAAATGTTGTTTTCCATCTCTGTTGCAACTGCCTCTATCTTTGTTTCTAGATTTGTTAGCATTGCAATTTGTTCAATCCTCTCACAGGTCAAATTTTCTAAACTTGACTTCTCTTGTAGAGACTGGATAAGTATATTCTTAAAACAAGATTCCAATTCTGACACTTGAAATTCTAGGAGTTTTCTACTGCTCTCTTCATGAACTAAAGCTTGTTTGGACATCTCAAGCTGTCCTTGGAGGTCTTCTGAGCTTACAATTTGAGAATCCAAGCCAGTCTGCAATGATGAAATATCTTCAAGTAAACCTGATTTTCTCTCTTTGATACTCCTCCTTGTGCAACCTAAACCGGTCCTGGAGAATTTTAAGAGCTTCTTCAAGATGGTTAAACTGTTCTTGCTTCCATCTTAGCTGCTCCTGAATATTTTTGTTATCCTCTTCCAATTTCAGGATCATGTCTTCCCTTTTTTCCAGTTCTTTGGATGCATTGAGCTTCTTTTCTCTTTCAAAATACTTCTTTTCAGATTCTGCTAAGAGCCTTTTAAGGTGTGCAATCTCCTCATTACTTGCACAAATCATTTGCTTCAACTCTTTGTTCGTTGATAATGATTCATCTAAAGCCAGAACTGCCTCTTTATTTTCCTCTTCCAATTTATGCAACTTCTTCCCACAATCAGCACGGAGTTGATCATTTGCAGAACTCAAATGCCTTAGAGACAATTCCTTTTCATGCAAACTACTTTTCAGGTTTTCAATGGTTTTCCTCGCTTGAGATACCTCCTCTGACTGGACAGCTAGTACCTGAGCCTGCTTCTCGATCTCTAGCTGAGCTTCTTCAAGTTTAAGTAATTGTGCATTATGACATTCTTTTAAGCTCTCATATAATTCTGTTTTGGCATGGTATTCTGCCTGAAGCTTCTCCATCTCTGCTTTGACTTTGTCTAAATATTTATAAATATCCTCCATTTCCCTTGCCTCCGTATATATTTTTTGGAAACCAGTATTCCTGATGCAGTTATAGGTTAGAGCTGAGTTTTAACATGTTTGAAGTAATCGGTTCCAAAGTACCAAAATTTATGAGACTAGTAACAGATATACAAGCAATATAGATCTAAAGACTCACACTCCAGTTGAGACCATAACAAAAATCAAGAATCCACAAAAATAAGGAAACATGAGATTGAAACTGTAAGTTCAGCAAAACCAGACACTTGTACGCTACACATGAAAGCAGAAAAATCAGATCCATTCAAGCCCTGAAAATTAAATTCTTATAACTCTTTCACCTTCTCACTATAAGTTCAAATCCAGCCCCCCCACTTTCCGAAAACATTATTTACAATTTTTAAATTTTAGTTCCTAAGAAATCTAAATCTACGGAAATAGAGGGAAAAAAAGGCTGTAATTGGAATATTCAAAAAGAAAATTTAATCCTTAGTGAAATAGGGATTAAGAGACAACTGTAGCTTTGGCACAAGGCCATTAAACAGGAAAAGAAGAAAGAAAAAGGTCGCAGTTTCTCATTACATCACCGAATTACAAATATCACGAACAAATATCGGAATTTAATCTTATGTGTGAGGTAACTTACACTGAAATTCTGTGTAAAACATTTATACTCGTAATCCAATCCAGAATCCACTCGAAAGAAAACGAATCAAAGAAATCAAAACAATTCAGTTGATATAAAAACAAATCAAGCTTCTTTAGCTATAGAGCTGGGAGAGTGACATACCTGAGGGCCGAGGCCGCGAGTGAAGCAGATCAAAATAGCCCCATTGATGAAAGAGCGATTTCTTCAAGAGAGACAAAGGATGGCCAAAGCGGGAAGAAGGTTTTCCATTATATTTTTTCCAATTATTGGCGGGACTAATTTTCAATAACCAATTTTCTTTTTTGAAATTAAAGATAGTTTACGGACTTTGTGGGTGAATATTTTTGCTCCGTTTTTTAAATTATGCAAAAAATTATGAATAATTATCTTCATTAAAACAATGAATTAATTAACTTAATATGATTCTTTAATTAAATCCTTAACTTCCATGTTCAGAGAGCAGTCTGAATCATAGTACAGGCTATTAAGAAAGAAGAATTATAATAACTTAATTAAAGCATCATAAGTTACAATGAAAAATGAATCAAATAATCAAATTTAACTTAAATTCTATAGCCACAAACAAGAAAAGAAAATAGTGTTGATTGAAACTAATTGAGAGAAGTGGTTATTACTTTATCTCTCCATTATTTGAGTAATAGGTGCATTTATTTTTTTATACGAGTCTCGTAATATTAAAAGAGATATAAATTATTTATAAAATAAAAAAAATTAATAAATAAAGTAATAAGGAGAAATTATTTAATGCGGATATAGCTCGCAGTTGGGTTAGTTATTCATGAAAAGAGAATACTATTAACATTTTCTTGTATATTTTGCACCATATTCTTCTAATGCAAAAATTATATGTATTATATTTTTTTAAATATTAATTTTTATTATAAAAATTAATGGTATTTTATAGCTGCGAAAAAATATATTTTTTTCACAGCTATTTAAATTGACAATGCTGCCCTGCGCTTTGCTTGTAGCCTATAGCCGTGGTCTCACCAATTAGTTCAGGGCCTAGGATATTACGAGATGCAAGAATTTATAAGCTCAAAAATCCAATTTAAGTTATTGCAATATAAAGATTCAATTTGTTTACATTCAAATATAAGATGTTTTGTGACCAAAACTGTAAATTCTTGAATTTAAATTATAATTGAACTTTTTATAACAAATTCAATATGCAATTTTTTTTTAATTTCCAAAATCCAAAAATTGAAAAGTTTGTGTTTTCTTCTTTTATTTATTAAGTAGCCCTTTTCTTTTGTATAACTGAGATACATATAGATTTTCAAGCAAAATTTAATAACTAAATTATATATCAATCTTCTCAAAAATAAAATTGAAACAAAAGAATGCCTCATGCAATGTTCATATATTATCATCAACAATAAATGAATAATATGCTTAATTAATAACATAATACGAAAAAATCAACAGTATTTTTTACACATTAATTAATGCATCGACTGTTTTATTTATATATAAATTTATAAACATCATCAGTCTTCTTGAATTATAGTATATATCAATCACGTAATAATGACATATCTTAAATTACAAGCAACAATTGTAAAATAACACAATACAGGATGTTTTAATTATTTTTCTAATTAAACAGGGAAGGCTTATAATAATTTTATGCCCTAACAAGATAGTCATCCAATTTTCCCAAGGTTTTAAGTGCAAGTTCCTCCAACTCAACTTCAATATCAATAGGATTATTTGCTTTAGGGTTTCCAGCTTCCCATGTCCATTTCGCCCATGTACCGTCTTCCCCTTGCTTAACAGAAACTTCCCCTTTGAAACTTGAGTAGTACTGGAGGATATCTCCACTTAGAACTGTATAGGAAAATACTGGCCAGTTC
Organism: Triadica sebifera; assembly: GCA_023653625.1. Taxonomy (NCBI): domain Eukaryota; kingdom Viridiplantae; phylum Streptophyta; class Magnoliopsida; order Malpighiales; family Euphorbiaceae; genus Triadica; species Triadica sebifera. The sequence goes on along the minus strand of CM042898.1, from coordinate 30,288,110 downwards.
GCATCAGTGATTTGCTCTTCGCACTTTTTAATTCTCGGAGAACCTATACAAAAATAATTTTATACAAAATATAAATAACCTCTTGCACTAGTTATTGTCTCATAATAATTACCCTACAAGAAAATCACAAGAGATTTCGACAACTTGCCCTGAATCAATTAAATGATAATTAGTGAGAGGGATATTATTTTGTAAATAGCTGATTTTCTTGTAGTGATCAAATTGTTGATTAGTTAAAAAGAAAAGTTTTAGTATGGGGTTACCTAGAGAAATTCTCAGTTTATTCTAACTGAAAAAAATATTTGCAATTTTAGGGTAATTTTTTGAAAAATTCTGAATTCTGAGTAGAATTTTGATCAAATTGACTATGCAACACCTGAACTAGAGCACAGTATATTGTGCGCCAATTCAAATGCCGCACGGAGATTTTTTTTGAAAAAAAAATAAATGGCCTGCAGAGTTTTGCTTCTTCTCCACCATCGAATTCTACTATTTCCTCAGAGTTCTGCTTTTCAATTACTTCTCCCCCCTATAAATTCTGCACTGCCTCTCATATCTCTTAATTTCCCCCTCTTTTTCTATTCGCCCATATCCTTGTACCTCTTCAGTCCACGGCGTTTTGTTCATCTGGGTAGGACCCAAAGGCTTAGGTGGGTATTTTTTCTTTTCTTCTTTTCTTGGATGCTTATTCATTTTTTTCTCTATAGATTTACCTTTTCTTTTTTGAGTAAATGTTCCAAAAAGCATTCCAATCCAAACACCCTACAATTAGCGCAAACCAAAATTTGATGAAAGTGAAAAAAATTAATAAAACGACATTAAAAAAAGAAAATTATTCCGAAACAAATTTAAAAAAAATCAACAGGAATACCAATTAGGTTGTAGCAGGGAACATGCAAATATAAAGTTTTTAATATATAAAATAATTCATAAAAATAAAATAAAAATTCAAGTGGAGCAAAACGACCCAAAATGAGAAATATAAATATAAAATACTCTAAATCTAGAAATATTTAATTTTTTATCCTAATTAAATTTGCAAAATATATTTTTATTTACTCTAAACTAATCATTTTCCCTGGCTACCTTCACCGTAAGTGATGTTGCGAACGCTGCCATCGGAATTGCTAGGCAAAATGGTGGCGTAGAGGCTAGGAATGGCAGTTGGGAAGAGAAATGTGGAGTTGAGAATGGCCTCCCAGAATTTTTCAGCATTGCTCTTAATCTTCACTTGTATCCCGCCGCTGGATGTCACTGACCTCGAATTGCAAGCCATTGTGCTGATTGATTAGTTGATATAGAAGAGTTAATATGAACACGTATATATACAGGCAATAGAGAAGAGAATCTTAATTTCTTCACAAGGTTTCAGCCTTAATTCATGGGCATGAGGTAAAACCATTCAACTACCACTGCCTTAGTTTTTGTTAAGATTTCCTTAATTGCAATTAATCTTAAATTATTTGAATGATGGTAACTTTGAGGAAATAATCAGATATATAAGGCATGTTTACGTACGAAAAATATAAATAGAATAGCTTAATTCATAAGAAATAAAGGGAAATAATGTTATAGGTAGACGGCCACTATAATACAACAGAGGGACCCCAACCAAAAAAAGGGCTAAATTTAAATATTATGAACTATGAAGGACTTGGTAGAAATAAAGCAATATGAATGCATATATATAAATTTATTAACAGATTAAAATTAAATAATGAAATTTTTGTAAGAAAAATAAATAATAAATTTAATGTGAATATTGTTTAAATAAATTTATAGGATTCATATAATAATATAAATAATTTTAGGGATTATAACTAATTTATTGAAAAACAAATTTTAGAAGGAACAAACCTAATTTAGAATGGATATAAATATATTGATTAATAATTTTTTTCTTTGAACATGAATATTGATTAAATAAATTTATGGAGGTCATAATAAAAAATACAAATAATAATTTGAGGGGGCTACAATTAATTTTTTGATAAAAAATTTAAAACTTCATAGAGTATATATCTATAGCACATGAAGGCCAAAAATTACAAGTTAACTTCATTTCCAAATTAAGGTGAATAATATATCAATCATATCATATAAAATTACAGTCTATAGTTTAATGAAATATACTAGCTAAACTTATCAGTGCTTTCGCCTTGATTAATTGATTATAATTTATGTTTGCAATTATTAAACACTAGAATTAAGATAAAAAAAAATACGATCAAGATGAACTTGTTTTTCTTTGGTAACCATGATAAATAAGATAGCAGTTATGTTAGCAACAAAGATTTACTTAACTAATAAAAAATATTAATCGTAATTATTATAATATTATTGCATCATTAATCTCTTGTACCGCTGAATTCATCGATTAAAACCTCAATGTTCAGCTAACACATTAGGCAAAAAACAGAAATAATGAAGTATGTATTGTGGAAATCAGGTTAGTTTCCACCAAAATGAATAATTGTACCAAAAATTAAGACAAAGAAAAATTCCAAGGTAGTTGGTGGAGTCACAAATGGTCTCCCTTAAAAACCAACTTCCTTAGACTCTTGAGTCTTGGTGACATAATTTTTCTAAGATAATTTAAAGCACAATATATCACAAAGTAAAAGACCCGACAATAGCTATTAAATAGAAATAAAAGGAACACAAGAATTTAACGAGGTTCAGCCAATTATGCCTACGTCCTCGGACACTACTAAAATAATATTTCACTATTTCAAAGAAATATTACAAAGTGAAATATTACAAGAGAGAAAAAGGAAAAATACAACCAATCTTAGAAGTAGAGAGATTGGTGGTTTTTGGGATGAATTGTTAAGAAGGGGATGAAGCCTTTTTATAGGCTAACATTTTCCTTCCTCCCTCTCCCACTTCCGATGTGGGATTGGGAGATTGCTACTATTTCAACAAATCTCCACCTTGGCGATCTCACAATTCCAAACAAACATTCTCTTTACAAATTTCAGTAATGTCTCCAAATGCGCTTGAAAACGCCCAATTTCAAATTCTGAGGACATTTATCAAGTCCAAGCAATGTTGGAACTTGATACATGTCACAACTTTTGTTGCCATGTCTGCGGAATTTTTAGCAATCAAAATCTTCTGAAGTAGTATCCCACCATCTTCAAGAATTTTCCGTACAAAATGATATCGAACATCAATATGTTTCGTCTTTGTATGCTAAACTTGATTCTTTGCTAAACAAATAGCACTTTGACTGTCACAATGCACTTTGACATGTTTCTGACCAATTCCCAAGTCATTCAACAACCCCTGAAGCCAAATTGCCTCCTTAACAGCTTCTGAAACTGCCATATACTCTGCCTCTGTTATAGACAAAGCAACTGTTGACTGTAAGGTGGACTTCCAACTAACCGGTGCCTTTGCAAGTGTGAACACATAACCGGTAGTAGATCGACGTTTGTCTAAATCACCTGCATAGTCGGAATCACAATATCCAACTATATACTGACCACTTTTCTCATCCCGCTCAAACATTATACCAACATCTACAGTATTCTGAATATACCGTATAATCCATTTCACAGCTTGCTAATGTCCTTTTCCAGGATCATGCATGTATCTGCTCACAACTCCAACTGCTTGTGAAATATCAGGTCTCGTACACACCATTGCATACATCAAGCTACCAACAGCATTTGCATATGGAACCTTTGACATATATTTCCGTTCTTCATCACTTTTCGGATATAAAGATGCACTGAGCTTAAAATGAGAAGCAAGTGGAGTACTAACTGGTTTTGTCTTCTCATTTATCCCAAAACGCTTTAGTACTTTTCTCAGATATTGTTTTTGAGTCAAACAAAGTCTCCCCAATTTTCTGTCTCTGCATATCTCCATACCAAGAATCTTTTTAGCTTTCCCTAAATCCTTCATTTCAAATTCCTGATTTAGTTGAGCTTTTAACTTCTGAATCTCTCCTTCATCTTTCGAAGCTATCAGCATATCATCAACATAAAAGATAAGATAGATAAAGGAACCATCCCGTAGCTTGCGCAAATATACACAATGATCGTATTTGCTTCTTGTGTATTTCTGTCTTATCATAAACTTGTCAAATCATTTGTACCACTGTCTTGGAGATTGTTTCAATCCATACAACGATTTGCTCAAATTGCACACTAAATTTTCTTTTCCAACAACTTTAAATCCTTCTGGCTGAGTCATGTAGATTTCTTCTTCTAAGTCTCCATGTAAAAATGCAATTTTTACATCCAGCTGAACTAGTTCCAGATCAAATTGTGCTACCAAGGCCAATAGTATTCTAATGGAGGAATGTTTTACAACTGGAGAAAACACTTCATTATAATCAATTCATTCCTTCTGAGCGTAGCCTTTAGCTACCAATCTTGCCTTGTAGCGGATATCATTCTTATCAGGAAATCCATCTTTCTTTGCATAAACCCATTTACAGCCAATCGCTTTCTTTCCCTTTGGCAGACTTGATAGCTTCCATGTCTGATTCTTTTCAAGGGACTGCATCTCTTCTTCCATAGTATTTCTCCACTTTTCTTCTTCTGAGCTTTGAATAGCTTCACAATAAGTGGAAGGAATCTCATCATCTACTGAAGATGTATAATTAGTCATATCTTCAAGTCGAGCAGGTTTCTTAATATTCCTTTTCGGCTTTCGTAGTGCAATTGGCTCAAGTTGCTGAGGAGGTTATTGTGCTGAAACCTCTGTTTCCTTATCTGATCCATTTTCTATCATTATCTCCTCTTCTGCCGTAGGAGTAATTTTATCAGACTTTACAATTGCTGGATCAACAATTCTTCTTATATCAAACTCTACCTGTTTAGGAGTTTCCTCCACCTGTTTAGGAGTTTTCTCCACCTGCTGTGGAGAACCATCTGTCTGCTCCTTTGTTACCTTTAACACGGTAGACTCATCAAAGGTAACATCTCTACTAAAGATTATTTTCTTCGTCTCTGGGCACCATAGTCGATATCCTTTGATACCAGAGGATATCCCCATAAAGATAGCTTTATTTGCCATTGGATCTAACTTCGATTCCTTAACATGATAGTATGCAGTGGAACCAAACACATGTAAGAAATTATAATCTGTAGCAGGTTTTCTATACCACACCTCCAAAGGTGTTTTGCCATTGATAGCAGTTGATGGAAAACGATTAATGAGATGACATGCGTATGTTATAGTCTCAGCCCAAAACTGTCTGCCTAATCCAACATTAGACAATATACACCGAACTCTCTCCAGTAGAGTTCGGTTCATGGGTTCAGCCACCCCATTCTGTTGTGGTGTATTTCTGACAGTGAAATGTCGAACAATTCCTTCATTTCTGCAAACTTTCATGAAGGGATCACTTGTGTACTCTCCGCCATTGTCTGTTCGAAGACACTTGATCTTTCTGCCTGTCTGAGTTTCTACCATCTTTTTCCAGATGAGAAAAATTCCCAACACTTCATCTTTTGTCTTCATTGTATACACCCATACTCTTCTTGAACAATCATCAACAAAGGTAATATAGTAGTGTTTACCTCCCATTGAAGCAGTTTTGGAAGGACCCCATATATCTGAGTGAACATAATCCAGAATACCTTTGGTATCATGGATTGCAGTGCCAAACTTCACTCTCGTCTGCTTCCCTTTGATGCAATGCTCACAGAAGTCTAATTTGCAGGTTCGCACTCCTTGCAATAATCCTTGATTCGCCAGAAGTTTCAAGGATTTTCGCCTGCATGCCCCAAGCGCATATGCCACAATTTGGTTATTTCTAGCTCCTGGTCATCACTAGAAACTGCTGCTGTTGTTCCAACAACTGTGTTGCCTTTATAGTAATACAAGTTATTGCTCATTTGAACTTCTTTTATCACCACAAGTGCTCCAGATATAACCTTCATTACTTCATTTTTAATGATTATAGTGAAACCCTTTCTCCCAATGATTCCCATAGAAATGAGGTTTTTCGTCAGACTGGGCACATATCTTATATCTGTCAGAGTTCTGATTGATCCATCACGATTCCTCAATTGGATTGAACCAATTCCAGTTGTTTTACAAGGGCTGTCATTTGCTGTATAGACAACTCCACCTTCAATTTCTTTAAAATCGAAAAACCATTCCCGATTGGGACACATATGGTGGCTACAGCCTGAATCCAGGATCCAAGCAGTCGAACTGCTTATTGATGGCATCAATGCTAATAAAAAATCTGAATCATCACATTCAGCTACATTTGAATCTGCAACAGCCTTGCCTTTGCCAGATTTGCTTCTCAACTTAGGACAATCTTTCTTCCAGTGCCCCTTTTCTCGACAAAAGGCACATTCATCTTTGCCTACTCTAGACTTTGAACTGTCTTTCTTTCCCCTATTCTTATTTTTCAAACGGCCTCTTACTATAAAAGCTTCTGCTGCTCCACTGGTGCTATCCTTCTTGTCTTTTCTCCTCAATTCATAGCTGTATAGTGCAACACATACTTCACTAAGAGACACCTCAACTTTCCCATGGAGTAGAGTAGTTTCTAGAAACTCAAACTCCTCAGGAAGGGATCCCAACAGCATTAGGGCCAAATCTCCATCTTCAAATGTCACATCCAAGTTCATCAGATTTGCTACAAGTTGATTGAAATTGGTGATGTGATCATTCATCGTGGTACCAGGAACATATGTGAATCTGAACAGTCTTTTCTTCATATGAAGCTTATTTTGACTGTTTTTTTTCAAGAATTTTTCCTCCAGTGCCTTCCACAATTTACTTGCAGAAGTTTCTTTACAAAAGGCATACTTCTGCTCTCTGGACAGACACGATCGAATTGTACCACATGCCAAACGATTGATTGTCTTACATTCCTTCTCGTTTGCACCTTCTGGCTTTTCTCCTTCAATGGCAATGTCTAAGCCTTGCTGAAATAAGGCGTATAGAACTTCACCTTGCCACATGCCGAAATGGCCTGTGCCATCAAAAATCTCCACTGCAATTCTCGTATTTGCCACAGCAGTTCTCGCCAAAATTGATGAAGTAGAAGCTGTTGTGTCCATTGTGGATTTTTTTCCGTCTCTTGTCATTTCATTTTTAAGACTATTTAATAGCTTTCAAATGCGGAATACCTAAGAATCCAATGAAACCTTTCTGATGTGGAAGATCAGCTTACGCCGCAACCACAGAGCATATAACTCAGTAACCTTGGCTCTGATACCAATTGTTGTGAAAATCGGGTTAGTTTCCACCAAAATGAATAATTGTGCCAAAAATTAAGACAACGAAAAATTCCCAGATAGTTGGTGGAGTCACAAATGGTCTCCCTTAAAAACCAACTTCCTTAGACTCTTGAGTTTTGGTGACAGAATTTTTCTAAGATAATTTAAAGCACAATATATCACAAAGTAAAAGACCCGACAATAGCTATTAAATAGAAATAAAAGGAACACTAGAATTTAACGAGGTTCGGCCAATTATGCCTACGTCATCGGACACTACTAAAATAATATTTCACTATTTCAAAGAAATATTACAAGAGAGAAAGAGGAAAAATACAACCAATCTTAGAAGTAGAGAGATTGGTGGTTTTTGGGATGAATTGTTAAGAAGGAGATGAAACATTTTTATAGGCTAACATTTTCCTTCCTCCCTCTCCCACTTCCGATGTGGGATTGAGAGATTGCTACCATTTCAACACTATGAGACACTTCATCTATGATTTTATTCATAAACCCATGTTAATGAAAAAAATTGACATGTAAAACAGAAATAAAAATCATGAACCGAATAAACAAAAAGTCTTTAGAAATAAAGAGGAAACCTAAACGGAGAATATAGTTTTATCTCCTTAATTTATTACATAATTAATTTCTGATTTATATTATTATTCTTGAGAAGCCTGTAGATCAGTTTGGGGAACCATCAACACAGAGCCATTGGCCAGCAAAGAGTTTGTCACAGTTGAGATTAGGATTGTTTAAAATTGTGCCGCTTTCGTAATTAGAGTTTTTAACGTTGTGATACGCACTCTATAATTAATATATCAAAATTAGTTATAATTTAGAATTCCCTTAAAATGGTTATAATTAATGTGAAAATCAAATAAAAATAAAATGAAGAAGAAGAAGAAGGGTGAAATCTGTTAATATTATTATTTTGTTTATTAACTGAGTTGAATCATATTTATGAATAGAGCCATCAATGGTTTGCATCAATTTGGTTAAAAAATTCATTTGATTTACATATGAATTTCATAATAGAGTTGCTTTTTATTTGGTATAATGTAGACAAAATATGAAATTAATTGCATGACAAAAAAATGAAAAAAATAAAATAAGTGAGATAAATAAATTTTTTAAAGAAAATTTTAACTATTGAAAACGTATATATTTGTTTGAAATCTATTAAAAATAGATAGTGAACAAGTAGTTTTTACATCTCATACCAAACAAAAAGAAAAAGGGGAGAGGGAGAGGGAGAGAAAAGAGAGGGAGAAAGAAAATAAAAATTAGAGAGTGTAAGACAAGAAAAACTTTATCATTTAAGAAAAAAATTCATTCGAAATAGATTAATAAAAAATTTATTTTAGTTGTAAAATTATTTTAATTGTAAATAAATTAAAAAGTATTTATCTTACATTGGAAAGAGTTCGTAAAAACTCTAATAAATATATTATACCCTAAACATACCATAAATAATCTAATAAAAGAAAAATTTCAGAGAAAGCCAAAATAAAATAAATAAAATAAAATTTCTTAGAGAACTAAGAAAAACATGGCGATCTTATAATCTAATAAAAAAAAACACAAAAACCAATCTCATCCTGCTCGTGATTGATTAATTTAATATTAGAAAAAAAAAAAATTTAGTGAGTATCCCACCCAAATCTATCATGCTAATTAAAAATGAAAATAAATGCCAGATGGAAATCCCACACACACTACACTATCTAAAGTAAAAAATTAAAATTAAAAAAAAAAATTCATTCAATGAATAGACCTCTTCCATCAATTTAGCAAACAAAAAGAAATTTTCATTCAATGCATGGACCCCACCAAACTATTACCTACATCACTTCTATTACTCTGTTACAAAGTATTCAAGTAGGAGAAGTTCTTTAATAGTGTGTACCAAATTATTTATAGAATAATCTAATTAAAATATATTTATTTTAATTAATATAAATATAATAATTAATATATATATATATATTATTATTGTGTAATTAAATTAATGGATAGATTGGGTTATTGAAAACAGTTTCCGAAATTAAAAAAATCTCAAATTCATCCTCCTACCAGTCTTCTTCTTCCAAGTCATAAATCTCTATTCCCTACCACAGCAAAATCCTCACTCGTCTTCTCTGTCCTTGGAATTCCCTAATCCATGGCTGCGGCTGTTTCTTGCGTGATCGACGCGGCTCGCGCCGCCAGCTGCCGTGACAGTAAAGCTGCTGCTCATCTGAAATTTATCTCTATTTTTATTATCTTCTTCACCAGCGTTATAGGCATCTCATTCCCTGTACTTCTCGCCCGCTTTTTTCACGGTAAGCCTCTTTACGATAAGGCCGTTCTTCTCATCAAGTGCTTCGCCGCCGGAGTCATTCTCTCTACCTCTTTGGTCCACGTTCTCCCCGACGCTTACGACGCCCTCGCTGATTGCCACGTTGCGTCAAAGCATCCATGGAGAGACTTCCCTTTCGCTGGATTAGTTACCTTATTCGGTGCTTTGCTTGCTCTGTTCGTCGATATAACCGCGAGCGCTCATGTGGAGCATGGCGGTCACGGCGGTCATGGCGGCGGAAGTAATAAGCCGAGTGTGGAATATTCTCCGGTGGGGACACGAGAGGAAATTGTGGGAAATAAGGGAGTAGAATTGTCAAAATTGGAATTGGGGGAGAAAGGAGAGGAGTATTTGGTGAAACTGAAGCAGAGATTGGTATCACAGGTTTTAGAGATTGGAATTATTTTTCATTCAGTGATAATTGGGGTAACAATGGGGATGTCGCAGAATCGGTGCACCATAAAACCTCTTGTTGCTGCTCTGGCTTTTCATCAGATCTTTGAAGGAATGGGCCTTGGCGGATGCATTGCTCAGGTATTCCTAATCTTCATCTTTTGTCTGCAAAGTTACAACTCTTTCACTGATAATCCTGCTATTTAGTTATTGATTAATCACTAAGAATCTGAAATTTATTATAATATGTATTAATTCTTGGGAAATTATCAATTATTTTAGATATATAAAATATATCACTGAATCGGAGGTGTTATGTAGTTAGGGACAAGCTTTCTTCCACGTTAGTAGAGTCCAAAGTTGAACTTCGACTGGAGAAAGCGACTATTGCTTATTAAAGCATATACTTGGGTATTAATAAAGTAGATGAATTTTCAATTTTTTTTAATGATTATGTTGCCTTTTGCATATCCTATTAAAAAAATGCCGATGATTCTACTTTATATGCTTAGTGATAGTGGCAGACTGACAAACAATAGCTACAAAATATAAAAACCTAAATCGAGTAAACTCTTTTGTATTTCATAACAAATTTTTATCAATTTTCATCTATGGAAATGTTAGTGATGTTAGATCCATAAAAGAATATGGCTTTGAACTGTTCTATGGTATATCTAGAACATGGGTAAGTAGCAGAATTAGGGTTGGGCCAATTGGGCACTTGCTCTCACTGCCTTACTAAATTTCAAAAACATTATACATTGTTTTTATTATTGTCCTGGCTATCTTCACTAATTCTTACCCATTACTAACATAGGATGTACAAGTTTGTCTCTCTGAAATTATATCCTAAATTTGCCCCTAGACACAGGAATAAGAAAATGTAACCAGAACAATAATGATATATGATAGTGGGTACTTGCAGGCAGGATTTAGCTTCGGAACAGTGGCGTACATGTGTTTTATGTTCTCAGTGACGACGCCAATGGGGGTAGTGTTAGGGATGATTGTTTTTTCATTGACAGGATATGATGATAGTAATCCAAATGCTTTGATATTGGAAGGACTATTGGGATCCCTTTCTTCAGGCGTACTCGTATACATGGGTCTTGTTGATCTTATAGCTGTTGATTTTTTTCATAACAAGTTGATGAGTTCTACCTCATGGTTGAAGAAGGCATCTTTCATTGCTCTAACGCTTGGCTCTACTGCAATGTCAATTCTTGCCCTTTGGGCTTGAAATTAATTTCTTTTCCTTTTGTATCTCGGAGTAATTTATATGGGAACGCATGTAGCTCAAAATCATTAAGTAGAAGCATATCCCCTATATTCTGTAATCTTCAAAAGCATGTATCTACAGAAAAAAAATATATTGGTTCTTAGAATCTGTAATAAGTGAAATATGATTTGCTTTTTCTTCTTAAAAAATAAAAATGAGCTGCACGTTTAAAGGAAAAATGACTGAATTAATTACCAAACACTGTCGATGCTGGGTTTGAGCGTTTACTGTAAATTACTGTTCTTAAATTAAATCTTTATGGAAATGAAGTTCTATCAATAGATATAGCTTTTAGGAAGGGAAAAATTAACTCTTATTTTCAAATTAAATTAACTAATTATCTATTTATAGTGTGTCAGAAAATTTTGTTTTCTACGTGGCAATATAATAGAGGTTAATAATATCAAAATCAAATAACCAAACAATAAAGACAAACAAGATATTAGAAAAACAAAAAGAGAAAAAGATTCAATAGCAAATGAAGATGTCATCAACTCCATATTTATATGGAGTCCATTAATAAATTTGTGGGACTAATTTAATAATTTATCAGTTATTATATATAAAATAATAATTATTTAATATAAATGACAGTTTGTAATGAGAATTTGAATGAAATATCCTCGTATTAGCAAATATTGTAAACTATTGATACCAAAATAAGTTGGAAAATTATTTCAATAAAATACTCTTTATATAAATAATTTAGATTTAAATACAAAATAACAAGTACATGTAGCTAATTCAGACTCCATATATTTCACACAATCACTCGCAGCTTAGAGGTTAAATGCTATCAGGCACAACAGATTCTCACTCCCATTCACCATTCATTATAAATTGAAAGCACTGAGCCACTGAACCTCTGTAGGTTTGGTTTAAAAACTGAATCAACTCGAACACATTAAAAACCGACGTAACTGTTTTTAAAATCAGGGTTGAAATTACACCAAATCAAATCGAAAAAGTTTTTTGTTGATTATTTTTTAGTATGGGCCTTTTGGCCCTTATTTATTTGGGCCTATGACCAAGAGGCCATATTTACAGCGTGCCTATGTCGGTGAATAAAATCCCAAATACTTCTCCGAGCAAAGTTATGCAGAATATTTTCCAGTCACATCAGAGTCAGTGATGATTGTTCAACATTAGGAGTGACAGTGGAAAGCTAGTTGAGAAAATTGCCCTGTTCATTTTTAAATCCATATAATATTAAATTTTTTAGTTGATCGGATTTCTTTTATTTTTCACTATTAATAACCAAACCGAATAAAATAATCCAAAATGTACACACACTTGCATATGCAACTACTAATTGTTCCTTTCTCGGTTTGAAGATCCATATCAAATTTTTAGAAAGCAAAATTTTTATTCACAATTTCTGTTTTTGAATATTATTAGTGTAAGTTTATAACTTGAATATTACGTGGTAAAAATATTATTTATTTCTTTCTTCCATTTTTCTTGTAAGCCACGTGTCCATACAAGGTTTTGGGTCGGAACTCCAATGTTTTTTCTTGAACATTCTTAGAAAACATTTCCATGCCAACTATCTTCATTTCTATATTAGACCTCTAGAATCTCATAGACTTGTCCCCACATTCAAGAACGATCCAGAAACACCCACCTCAAAAGGCCTATATAAATCCAATCATCTCCTCCCTTATGTTCATCGAGAAAGAAAAAGCTTTTTGCTAAACAGACGTACAAACCTCAAATCAAGCCCTACTTCTTTTATCAAAGTTTGCTTTTTTCCATCAATCTATGGCCAACCCAATATTCAGAAATATGTTTTCGCTCATTTCAGCACTAATTTTCCTGTTTATGATGCCCTCCAATGCCCTAATGCCATACACAATATCATCCCTTTGGGACATGATGCTACCAACAGAAGACCCATTCAGGATTCTTGAACAAACACCATTAGCTGTCCCAAAAGGGGTTGAATCTCTTGCCCTTGCAAGGGCAGACTGGAAAGAGACACCAACATCACATGTTATTACCTTGGATGTTCCTGGGATCAAGAAAGATGATGTCAAAATTGAGGTGGAGGAGAATAGGGTGTTGAGGATCAGTGGGGAGAGGAAAGGGGAAGAAGAAATTGAAGGTGAAAAATGGCACAGAGCTGAAAGGACAAATGGGAAGTTTTGGAGGCAATTTAGACTGCCTAATAATGCTGATTTAGATCATATTAGGGCTCATCTTGAAGATGGGGTTTTGAAGATTAGCGTGCCTAAGTTTGCTGAAGAACTGAAAAGGCAGCCTAAGGTTATTAACATCGTTGATCAAGGTTCTTCCGGTCAGGACATCAGGGCTACTAAAGCTGAGATGTGATGTGAATAACTGAATATGATATTTCTCTTTTTCTTTCTTTCTTTTTTTATTTTCTAAAAGGAAAAATAAATAAACATTGCCGGATAATTGTTGGGGTTTCTGATAATCGAATGTGGTGTATTATGAGTTAATTACAAACTAATTAATATTATTTAAGGTGAAAATGAGGATGACAAAGTGATGAGCTTTGTATTCGCTTAGTGTGTATGTGTGTTTTCCTGTTTGTAATATCAATTTAATTGTAATAAAGTTAAAGATTTTCGGTATATTCTCTTCTTTTTCTTTTAAGCTATTGGAAATTAATTTGGCACGGTGTGATGTTAGGTAGAAAGAAACTATACAATTAATCATTGGTAAGGATATCAAAATTTGAGAATTTTCTCTATATTATTGTTCTTCAACGCCATACGTGAAAAGGGAGATGTCAAATTCAAAAGAAAAATGATATTTTTTTTTTGTTTGGGATTAGAAGTAGATGTGGTCATTATTATTTTTTTTTCATATACCTAGAATTCAGATTCAAAATTTCTAGCTAATTTGGAGTCTACATATTTTTAGATAAGAGTTTAAAATTTATTGGTAAAGTATATTATTTATTTGAATATGAAATTTTTGTACTAAAAAATGGTTTTCTTGTTTTATATTTTTTTATTTTCATGGTGCTTATTAGGCATTTGCCTTTGTAATGAAATGAATTTCTTATGATAAAAAATAAATTATTATAGGTTGGGACAAGTTTAGAAGAAAAATTCTCATATAGTAGTAGGACAGTTTATATGATGTGTTGAGTATATGTTTTGGGTTTTTGTTTTTTTATTTTTTTGAAAAATAATTTTATACTTTAATTTGAAACAGTGATTCTTTAGACATAATTTAATTATGAATCCTTTATATAAGTGATTTTTTGAAGTTGTGCAGAACATTAAAAAAGGAAATAATAGGAAATTGGGGTACAGGATTAATAAGTCGAAAAGAAAAAAAAAAAGGTTGAGTGTTCTGTCGTTTTGATTGATAAATTAGATTAGAGGAAAAGAAAAGTTTCGATGCCAACGGTTCGACGACAAACATTAACTGGTCGTTTTAGTCCCCTATGACGCGAAACAATTATCAAAGCGAGTTTATTCGGTGTTAATTATATAAATACAACAATCGCACAGGAAGAGAGTGAAAGCAAGTAGCAGTAACGGAAATGGAGGTGGAGGAGAACCCAAATCAGACCGAAACCCTGGAACAAGAAACTCTCGAAAACCCTAAAAGCCCTTCCTCCGATTCTTCCGGAAATTCCGACGCCGACTCGGCTGAGGAGGACGAATCCCACCTGAATGAGGAGCTTGAAACCCTGGAATCCGAGCTCTCCTGTAATCCCTCCAACTATGACGCCCATGTCCAAGTAATTAAGACATATCTCTCTTTTATGTTTTTACTGTCATCTGCTTCTCTTGGTTGCTTAGAAACCTAGATAGACATTCACAGAGTAGGAAAATGGAAATTCGCACTAATATTTTGTTGTTGTTGTTATTACAAACTTAAGATTTACACCGCCATGGGCTAAAATTGGGAAATAGGGCTGCTATGCTTATCTGACTCGTTAAACTAATTAAGTAGTTGAGTAAATTTTTCATTTAATGGATTTGTATCTATGTTTTTTCTCTGTCACATTCAGTACATAAAGCTATTGAGGAAAATGGGAGAGATAGAGAAGCTGAGACAAGCAAGGGAAGCTATGAGTGCCATATTTCCATTAACCCCTTCAATGTGGCAGGAATGGGCTAAAGACGAAGTTTCTCTTTCAACTGGGTACGTTCTTTTATTTTCTTCTCTGTTCTTTCAGTAATCACTATTACTAGCATCTCATTTTTTTAAGGATTTATGATGAAGAAGGGCAAATATTATTTGGATTAGGGGGAATAATTTTGTAACATCTAATTCTTTGGTTTGGCGATATTTTTCTGGCATGCTTCCAGATATTTCCTGGTGCAAATTTACTTCAAAAACATATTAAAATGTTGAAATAGGTTTTTGATTTTTTTTTTAAGCTCATGTCTTCATGAATTGTTGCATATTTTATGAAAACAAAAAAAATGAAATATTCAGAAAGGTTTCGTTTTATGGCACATATTTTTGGCTTATCATGAAGCACGGATCTGTAGGCAAATAAATCTGTATTAATTAATCTAAAATTTACTATTGGGCTCACTTGAGGGATAGTTAAAACAAATCCTCAATTTAAGCTTATTTGTGTTTGAGGTTTCTATTTGACTAATTGTGCCATTTTTGTTGTATATAAAAGCAATGCAAGTAATAAAGTTGTAACTGTAACATAGTTTATGACTTTTTCTTTTGTTGAACTGATTCATCAAGATTTCATAATAAACTTTCAGGCCCGAGGCTCCAACTGTGGTTGAGAAGCTTTATGAGCGCGGAGTGGTTGATTATCTGGTGGGTTCCATTTATTGATTCTATATAAATCATCAATTAACGTTTCAATTACAAGCTTGGTGCCTTGAAGACTTTGTAACAACATATAGTATTTTTTTTTAATTAAAGATTATATAGTATATTTAACTTCAGGTCTAAGTATTGGATGTTTATTAAAGAAAGATACAGAATTCTAAAAGATGGAACCTTGATGTTCCACATTTTATGATATAAAATTTGTGCCAGCTGGGACATCATGATCCATTTGGAGTAGTTCTAGTTGTGGAATATTGAACTCCAACAGCCGCATTTTTTACTGTGTGTGCTTGGAATAATAACAAATACTTATTCAAGCCTTTGTAGTTTAGTAATGTCCATGCCCATATATAGAGCTTACATGATATGTTGGAGCTTGTGTGTCTACAATCAGTTTTCTCCTTCCTCACTCAACATGTTATTTGGGTTATAACTTCTAGGAGATGATAATATGTGGTTTTAAGGTTCTAATTAGGTAAACAACAGAAAACCCTCCGTAGTACAATCTTCAAAGTCAAGAAAATTGAAGCAAATAGTTTTAGCAATTTTAGGCCTATTATCAATATGCATATACTAAGCATGTTTGCTGAACTGAATAGCTTTTAAGAAGGCTGACTGATATTGTTTTGTGCAGTCTGTCCCTCTTTGGTGTGACTACTTGAATTATGTTCAAGAACATGACCCTTCAGTGCATGAATGTTCTACTGATGGCATTTCAAAGGCAAGAAATATTTTTGAGCGTGCTCTCACGGCTGCTGGTTTGCACGTTGCTGAAGGCAATAAAATATGGGAAGCATACAGGGAATATGAGCAGGCTATTTTATGCACTATTGATGAAGCTGACACCAAGGTCAGAATCAATTGTTGACATCCCATTTTTATACATTCTTGAGCTTTTCCTTCTTTCTCTCTTATACAAGCATACATTTGACAAATATGTATAAGGTTTTCCAAGCTTTCTTGCAGTTTAGACAAAATATTGCAACTAATTCACTTGAACAAAAAATCAAACATATGAATTGTTAAACTTGAATTATATGTGAAAAATATTTGTCTATATTAATCATTAACAAGTAATAACTATTTTGCCAAACAATTGATGTTCATTGGACATTGGTTACAAGCAATATTATTAGCTATTACTAACGAGTGGTGGCAATTTTTGATAGAACCCAAGAACCTAAATCAACCTGCTCGAAAAAGTGAGCCAGACCTGGAAAAGCTAAATTTGAAAGCCAACATTGTTTGGGTTGGTAGGGTCAACTCCCAAAGTTGATCTGAATGGGCTAATCCGTGACTCATTCTGAGTCAACTTCTAGTGGTAAAAAAATATATTTATATAAATAGATGCTAAGATTTGAATCCGTGACAACCATAATGTTCTATTTCTTTACTATTAAGCCACAAAGTATTTTAATTTTTAGTTATATAAAATACTAAATATCTTATTTTGATATATAATGTATTGATAATTGAGAATAATTTCAGTATTTGCGAAGAATATATATATATATATATATATATATATATATATATATATAGAGAGAGAGAGAGAGAGAGAGAGAGAGAGGGACCCTTTATATTCGGGCTTGGTGGGCGGTTATTGGAACATTATGTTGGTGCAGTAGTGGGCTGAGTGGTCTATAGTATCATTGAAACATATATTTATACTCAACATGTGATTTTTTATCAGCACTAGTATGTAAATTAATTATCTTATTAATAAAATAAATGTTTATGATTTAATCATAAATATAAATGAAAGTAATTTTTGTATACAAATTTAACTTCAGGAGATAACTAAGAGTGAATATGAAAACAATTTTTTGAATAGTTACCACATCATAACAGTATTAAATAAGTTATTGTTCGAAAATAAAATTTCTTAGGTATTTTAAAAAAGCAAAATCAAATTCAAGATGACTAACCCAACTTGAAATCTTTCTTAATAAACCCAATTTGAATGTGAAATAAGTGGGAAAAATATCATGACATGAAGGTCCGGAACCTGAAAAGACCTGCCCAATTCGCCCTGATCACCACCACCATTCTTAACAATAACCAAATAGCCTTAATATTCATGAAGCATAGAAATTTACATAATTAACATCTGTAACATAGTGGATGTCCCTAGCTACTTCCTTTACTCAAAGAACTAAAGAAGCTTCAGCTTGAACACATCAGATGCAATTTCTAGAGGAGAGATATAAAGTTCATGCAACTTTCTTAACCATTGGTCCCCGAGCAGTTGAATGTGAATATTGGTCAGTACAAGGAAATGTTCATGCTCCTTTGTTGTGAGGGTCCACAATATGTAATGTGGGGCAGATTTATTTAATGAAATCTTCAGTGAATTTTTTTTTCCATTGTAGTAGATTGTTCCTAAATTTAATATAGTATAGGAGCTAAGGTTTTTGTTTCTGCCCTTACATGTTTTTCCAATAAGTTATACTAAAGAGAGAAAAAGTCTGTAATCTCAAATTATTGGCTTGTTTGTTTCTGGGCTGGGAATCTGCATTAGCAGTACCTAAGTCATTCAGCAAATTGAACTTTCAGTTCACTTTTATTGGAGAGAAGAGGGTGGTTTCCTCATTTACAATCTTCAGTAGTGTCTTCTGTGTTTCTGCCTGCAGTACTTGTCAGTTGATATCTGTTTTTCATTTTTCTAAACATGTTTTCTGCTGATGATTGTAGATATATTATATTTGACATCATACTGCTTTTAGATTTACCTTTAAGAGTGTTATTTCTGTTGCAGGTAAAAGAATCACAAGTTCAGTGCATTCGGAGTATTTTCCACCGTCAGTTGTCTGTCCCGCTTCCTAACTTGATGTCAACTCTCCTTGCTTACAAGTCTTGGGAAGTGGATCAGGGGAATGTTCTTAATGGTGACTTAAGTGATGTAGATGGGATTTCTCCCCGTGTTGCTTCAGCATATCGAAAGGCTACAGAAATGTATAATGTTCGTGCTCAGCATGAAGAACAGATTTTGAAGCATGATATATCTGAAACTGAAAAGTTTCAAATTTTCATGGTACATAGAACCTACTGCTGTTACTTGGTGGAATTTTTTTTTACATTTTCTTTTTGTTGGGTAGGGTGGATTGGGCTTGGAGAAGCAAAATAAGCTGTTTTAGGCATTCTAATAAAACCTTTGCAGCCTCTTGGTTTTTGTTAGCAGAACTTCTATATAAATTATTTGAAAGTCAGTCTGCTCTTATTGTTTATCTCTTTGCTCCTTTACTTTTTACTTAGTGTTGTTAGTAACATTTTTTCTACCTTTTAGCCTTGCTGATCATAAGGGTTAAGCAAAAGGATTATATATTATTACTGCTGGCTCTAACATTTTGTCTCTTGTATTTTTTTTGAAATATTGAGAAATTGTGGCATTCTCCCCTGCCCTCGTCTCCCTTTTCTGTCCCCTCCTCTTTTGTTTTCTTATTTTAGTTTCGTGAAAAATGATAATGACCTTTATTTGTTGCAGAACTACTTAAAATTTGAAAAGGATGCAGGCGATCCAGCCCGGGTTCAAGTTTTATATGAGCGTGCTATTACTGATTTTCCAATATCAAGTGATCTATGGCTGGATTATACTCGCTATTTGGACAAGACCTTGAAGGTTTTCTCTTTAATTCGGTATGCCTATGTTTTTAATCCTCCAATATGTAAGGCTAGTAAATCAATTATCTTTTATCTTTTGCCAGGTGGGAAATGTTGTTAGGGATGCTTACATCAGGGCCACGAAAAATTGTCCCTGGGTTGGAGAGCTGTGGGTTAGGTATTTGCTTGCCTTGGAACGTGGCCGTGCTTCTGAACAGGAGATATCTACTGTATGCTTCTGTTGTTGCGCTTTCTTTTTACACGCCCTTTCTTCTGAAATAGAGTTTGGCATGGTGATTTGACGTTTTAAAAAACTGACTACTTTTATTTCTATAATCTGGCTAAGGAGCAGGGCCTATCATTTCTAGTTTATACAAAACTATAGCATCTATATGTGTAGCAGTACTTCGTATCTAGAATTCTAGTGAGGTGCAAATAGTTTATGACTGTAGGTCTTATGATCAAAATTATTACAGGGATAATTTGTTTTTCTCCAACAAAAGATCATATCATTTTCTATTTGTATGATAGACAAGCAAAAGGCAGTTGTGGTTTTCTATTTGTAACAACTAACAACAAAATGCAAGCAATTGTGGGATTTCTATTAGGTCTGCTACCTCTTCAAACTATTCTATTCCACACATTCCCTTCATTGCTATTTTGTTATGAAACTATGATTTAGGGGCTGCTGAGGTGGACTCAAGTTGTTAGAGTATCAGTTAGTTTGTTATGCTGATATGGCAAGATTGTTAGACATGAATTGTACCCGTTTTACTCTTTCTGCAGTTTCTTTCTCCCTTTTCTTGATAAGTCTCAATAGGAAAACATTAGGATCAAGTTCCATGATCTGGGGCCTAACATTCTTCTTCTTCATCCTCCTGCTTTTCCTACTCTTATTCTTCTTGCTCTTCTTATTTCCCGCAAGCAGCTTTTCTGATAACTTGGAGTAGGGGGAATTGAACTTTAAACCTTTTCTGCTGAGGCAATTGATTATGTAATAAGCTGACAATTTATTGATTGATTTTGTTCATTGATTTTAGGTTTTTGAAAAATCCCTACAGTGCATTTTTTCAACAATTGAGGAGGTAAAGCTGTTCTAGTAATTGTTTGCACAGTATCCTGTGTTATGTTTATGTTGTTTTTAACTTTCTGCTTCTTTTGCATTCAACGCCTCTAATTTTTTAACAATATCTTTTTGGTTCCAGTACCTGGATGTATATCTCACACGGATAGATGGCTTGAGGCGAAGAATTTTGTTCAGAAGTGAAGCGGAGGGCATCTTGGATTACTCATTGATAAGGCAAACCTTTCAGGTTTGAATCATTTTGATTTACTTTGTAAGTGTTTAAGATCTAGGTATGATTTTAAATTTAATCTGAATATTATAGAAGAACTAATGCTGCCTCCAGGTTTTAAGTTAAATAAATAATTTTGTACCTGCCGATGATTTTTCTGTAGTTTGTAAGCTTTCTACAATTCGGGAAGTTAGTGAAGGTACCAACATGTGTTTTTTTTCTCTCTCTACCCATATGTTACAATTCCAGCAAGCATTCGATTACTTATCACCACAACTAAGGAGCACAGATGGTTTGCTGCGCCTGCATGCTTATTGGGCCCGTTTGGAGCTGAATTTAGGAAAAGATTTAGTGGCAGCCCGTGGAGTATGGGAGAGCTTGCTTAAGATCAGGTGGGACTATATGTGATTTTGGTCATTTTCGGATTGGTAGTTTTTGCTTCCTGTCTATTCAATTTAATTCCACTACGTTTCTGTCATTTCTACTCATTATTGTATTGTTTGACGTATTCTTATTTACTTTTGCAAGTGGTTCAATGTTGGAGGCCTGGAAAAGTTACATAGCAATGGAAATTGAACTTGGTAACATAAATGAAGCTCGGTCTATCTACAAGAGATGCTACAGCAAAAGGTTTATGGAGAAAGGCTCAGAGGTATACCTTTTTCTTCTAACTGCCATCCTTTTTCTATATGTCTTGTATTTGTTCAGTTGTGGCTTGAATTTGGGGTATCCAAATTATGACCCAACCCTAAAAGCGTGTGGTGCAACCCAAGATGGATATTCTCTGATGTCTGTGTTGGACCAGCGTATACTGTATTCTTTTCCTATTTCAGGTATAGAGTGAACATTGGGAAAATACAAGGGGCGGCTAGGGTTATTGGAGATTGTAATTGTTTCTCTTTCATACTGGAATTTGTTGTGTGTTTTCTGTGGATATATGTTACAAAACCGAACCACGGAAATCTTGTGTTTCCTTTTTTTTTTTTTATCTTATCTGTGCATGAATGTGCTGTGCTTTTTTGTGCATTCCTGACATTACAGTATTATTGACCATTTAGTTTATCAATTGCAATTTAATTTTATGAAATGCGGTTGATCTCTAGCTAATATGCCTTTTGAGACTTTTTTTTATCCGCTTTCTCATAATTTATGATTCATCAAAATGAATTAGAGACTTAAAGCATATGAAAAAAAAATGTCACTTTTCTGTCTTGCAATCCTAGAGGAATATCAATTTGGCTGGAATTGCCAAGTACTCTCATATCACTAGAACTGTCTAAATATATGAATATGCTCTGATCTAAGAAATAAAAATTGAAGAAATTTATTATAGTAAAGCTTTGAAAAGACAACTGAGTCTACCTTATTCTGTTTGATTCAATCTATGAAGCAAGTTTTGCTTGTGCACCATATTGTGGCATAAGCAACAGAAAGCATTCTTGATGGCATTTGGGCTTGGTGATAGAACTCAAGATTTTATTCTGTTGATCTTTTACATATTTTATGAAATGGAAGGATGGATGTATTTGAAGTTTTTCTGTTCTGGCAGAGAAATATACACGGTGAATCAAATAATTAGCATTCAATTTTAATGTGAAAGAAAAAATAATGAATTTTACAATTCCTTTGGAAATATATGCATGTTTTATATTGAAGAAAGTGAACCAGGATATTCTGATAGGAGGTGTATGGTGCAGATGAATATGATTCTCATGTTCTCTGCTGTTTTTCAAATCATTGTAAATCCATGTTCAAAGTCTTGGGCCATTGTGAATAATGAATAGCATTTACTTCAAAAACATACCAATTTATACTGTAAAAGGAACTTTCCTGTGTGTCTTTGTAAGAGGCAATTATGGTCTTGCGTCGAAACCATATTTGGTAGGTGGGAGGGATTATCATCTGGATCAGTCAATGGGCTTGTGCCAAAACTTTGCCATTGTATTGTGTTTGCTCAGCTGCTTGCAGCCTCAAACAGGTGCATATGTACACATATGCATGCATGATCAAGACATGAAAGAAGATAACAGTTATGTTACTCATATTGAACTATATCATTTTTAATATTTTTATGGCTTTTTTTCATTGCCATCCATGTCAACATGGTATCTAGATAGACTAGATTAATCATTCTTTTGGCTGTTAACATTATGTTGGGCTCTGCCTTGGTAATTTTTATTCAATCTCTTTTAACTGCATGTGGACTACATGATACCTTCCTTCCTAATTAACAGAATCATTCAGGACATATGCCATTCTTGGTTGCAATTTGAGAGGCAATTCGGTACACTGGAGGATTTTGACCATGCTGTACAAAAGGTATTCATCCTTCCATTTCTGTTACTCAGTCTTGTTTGGTCTAAAGCAACTCCATTTTTCATGCTTAGAAGATAAATAATAATTTTTTCACCTTCCTAGAATTGTGTTCCTTTTGCTTTATATGATGTTTCATAATTGGAAACTGGACATGTTGATGTGGATTGCATTTGCCTGTAAACAGATGCAAAACTACTGAAACTAGCTTGCATCAGTATCACTGGATTACATTGCTTATAAAAAAGAAAATATGATGAACATGCATAAATTTTGGTTTAAGGTTGCTTGTGGGAGGAAAATTATTTCTCAAGTATGGATGTGATGGGGCTGTAGAAAATAGAGAAGCCGCTTTTGTGGATCAATTGATAGGTCAGCTGCAGTTGCGCATTGTACTCTGCAGCTTCACCCATTACAGCAGTGGGAGCTAAAATTTGTTGGTAATTTGTTCTACCTTTTCAATGAGTATGGTTGGCCGAGAATGTCCTGTGTTGGAGATCAATGGTGATAAGCATTTCAAGGTTAAATTATTTAATGAGAAGCTCAGTCATATATGATGTTTCATCAAATGGAGTCTATATGGCTGAATGGGGTTCCAACTTTTTTTAAAAATGAAGCTGAGCTGCAAGATTTTTGGAAAAAACTAATTTAAATGTATTTTCTTTCTCTAATAACTCTGAACCTATTGGAAATTTGAGATGAGCTTAAATTTTAATTTTTGTTATTCTTTTTACTATGGGGTATTACTGTGTTGTACTCCTACTATAAATGGATTGCACCCCATCGCTTTGGTGCTTTTGAAGATGCTTTTATTTACTTAAATTCAGAGGTGCTATATCATCGTCTATTGAGGTAGTTGTGCACTAAGATGATTCTTTACCACTTACTGAACAATGAAATGTCTGTTGTATCTTTGTCATAATACCATCTAGTTGTTGACAACAAGTGAACAGTGATCCTTCTTTTTAGGTGGTTCACTTAAATACATTAAGGGCAGAGATCCTTCTGCCTGTGTACTTGAATGGAACATATATATGATCTTTCTTTTTAGGTGTAGGCAGGTTGGATAACAGTTGTTGACTTGGGTAGAACTGCTTTGTTTTTCACTTCCTTTCTCAGGTTACACCTCGTTTGGAAGAGCTACCACTGTATAAGATGCAGCAGGAATCAAAAGCATTTGCTACATCAACGGACCATAAAGAAAATCCTGTCAAGAAAAATGCCCGTGAAAAGAGAAAGGGAGGTCCAGACTCTACTGGGGAACAGTCTCCAGCAAAGCGGCAAAAACAACCATCTCAGACCCAAAAAAAAGGGTATGAGAACAATAAAGATGTGGCAGTGCATTTAGCTGAAGATACTGAAGCAGAAGAGCTCAAAACTAGGGTTGGAAGGGCAGACAGCACCCATGAAAAACAGCAGAAAGACTCTGACACTAGAAAAAATAAAGCATACATGGATCAGTGCACTGCATTTATATCAAATATTAATCTCAAGGCAAGTAACTTCTCCTACTTCCCATCACTGTAGCAAAGGAAACATAAACTCTGTTCTCTCCTAAATTCTACTCTTGACTTTTGAGCATTTAATTCATATTTCCCATGATAATAACTCTTGCAGGCATATTATGAAGATTTGCGTAAATTCTTCAGCGATGTTGGCGGGGTTGTTTCTATTCGAATACTGCATGACAAATTTACTGGAAAATCCAGGGTATCTCTCTCCCCAATTTCTGAGCACACATACAGACATGTAGACCTTTTTATATTTAATTTCTGTCCTTTGTCTTCATCTGCTTTCCTTAGCAAATAAGACGATGACCACCTCAGCTGTCAAATACCTTTTGGTACTTCAGTTATATAATCTGTATTGAAGATTTTCTGACCTAAAACTTGAAGTATGATATGTGTTCCTCATGCAATTGAGTATTATTCGAATGTTTATTGTCTAATACACAATGAGAGCACAGGCTTAGCATAGAATATGGTTTACATTAAAAACATCCTTGCACCAGTTAAGCAGTCCATGGACAATTTTTTGAAACCAGTCCATTAAATTTGATTTTACAAAAAAATCAAAACCTAAACCAGTACTTTAAAATTGGTTAGCTGCAAATTTCGGTTTTTAATCATTAAAAGAACAAGCCAACATTTTTTAAATTACATCCCCTAGTTCTATAAATCTCTGGACAGTCCTAGTAAACATTGAAAAGAGCCCCAAGAAGGTTGGGAAGTGAACAAGCTAGAATCTGAGGGCTAGAACATTCTCGAATAAAAGAAACAAGTCTGGTAATGCTATTTGAGGAAAAAATAGATAAGCAAATATTTAGAAACTTGCACACCTTGAGATGCCTTATTCACATTGTTTTTAGACTCAAATTATGCTAAATGGGATTCATTCTTTTGAAACTTTTTTGAGAAGTTCAGTCTGTATGTTTTTGTTGTTTAAGATCAATTCAGCACATTTTCCTTTAGGATTGCTTTGGTAGGTGTGTTGTCAATTTCTTTCATAAGTGATGCAAAACTCCAAATATAGACTCTTGACTATAGAGATTTAAAATCATTATTTGATGTCAGCATCAGCTTTTGTGCTTGCAATTGTGCATTGATGAGATATTGATAGTTTAAGAAATCCAATTTCTGGGGCCAGCCATGTGAGATTTTATTTAGGCATTATTCTTTTCTTTAAACTGGCCACAAAGGTATCTAGTAATTTTATTTCCTTTGCAAGTCTGAATTCGTAGCTTATGTGCACTGGAAAAGCTCCACGTGTTAAAAGAGAGGCATCTTTTTTAGTATGTGTATAATTTTAGGAGAGAGTAGCATTTAGAGATCAGGTAGATAATGTGAGGACAGACGGTCCAATGAAAAATTTCATGATTTATAATGAATGCAGACTCATTCCTAGTAACTACTGATGTTTTCATTCAAATACACACTTTTGTCTTCGTGAAGGGTCTTGCATACGTGGACTTTTCAGATGATGAACATCTCACTGCAGCCATAGCAAAGAACAAGCAGATGTTACTTGGAAAGAGGCTGAGCATAACACGATCAGATCCTAAACAAAGCAAAAAGGGTGGTCATAATATCTCCAAGCAATACTGTAAGTGAAATGGTTTATGATGTATTCTTGATCTCTCTATCGCCTTTGGATTTGCATGGGCATGAGCTTGAAGATGCAATTTGTTAATACGTGCTGTAAAGTTTCTGTATCCAAGTCTTTTCCTTTGGATGCATTTTTTTGTTACCCACAGGAGTTCATCATTTGAGTTATCTGTGTTATTACTTTGGAGGATTGAATTGCATTTCTGGGGGAAATTATGGTCTTATGAACTTGTGGGATATAACAAGTTAGAAATTAGCCAATGTGCATATGTGGTTTCTTTCAAGTACCTTTTTGATCTTATTCTTAAGCAGTAGGAGATAGTGCAAAGGTGAGGGCATACTAACCTTAGATTCCTTCAGATTCCTTCTACTATCATACATACTTGATATGAATCAAAAGTGGCTTTGACAATTTGATCAACTTGTTTCTTTAGTGCCAAGTTTCTGTCTGATATTTCCTTTCCCACCCAACTTGTTCCTTTGCAGTATTGTATATCAGGTTATATAGGAGGTTTGGAAGTGCGTAAAGATCCTAGTGGGGCTTTGGGTGATACAATTCTTGTTTTATCGAGTGAAATTGAAGGGCTTAAAATTGTTGACTGAAAATTTTTGAAACTAGACTACAACGCTGGGGCAGAAGGCCATAACTTTTTCATGTAGCTAAGTTCGCATAACTTCGTATTATTTAAATTCGATAACATTGCTCTGTCCTTATTGTGCTAGTGGAACATAAAGGCGCCAATCAGTTCTATGCAAATGTCCAGCCCAGCAGTCTGTGTTTAAATAACTTGCTGCTTGTAATTTCCTGTTGCGAGCTTCTATAATTACTTAGCTTTACTTAAATACATCTGCACTTGTCAATTCCATTCATCAGTTTCTGATTCTGCCCTGTTAATGCTTCTGTCATGTATAATTATTTTTTTTCCTCTTATCCATGGTGCTCACAGCGCACGCTACTGACCAAAGTGGAAATAAGGGAGAATCTGCATCTAAAATGTCTACTGAAACTTCCAAGGATTCTATGGAACCTCAGGCATCAAACCCTTTAGCTCGTGACCGAGATAATAACATCCAGCTCAAGGGGAAGAACACGCTTTTAGTGCCAAGGAATGTGAAGCCACTTGGCTGGAATGCCAACAAACCGAAAACTGTTGAAGAGGGGGATGATAAGCCGAAGTCCAATGATGAGTTCAGAAAAATGTTTATTAAAGCTTGAGGTTTGGCCATCCAGTGATGTTGCCTAACAAAGTGATGCGAATTTACCAGACTAGACGTGCTTTTTTTTTGTATGTTAATATTTACTTCTGAGGATAAGGAAAATAGCTGTACTACGCTGGATAATGTAATCAAACATCTGTACTGCTGTTGTGGATGCAAATCCTCTGAGTAATGTTAGATTATATAATTGGTAGGCACAAGCGCGAGGATGATCAGAAGATATTCCTGTTAGCAATTGCTGCAAGATGGTAGAATTGTGTTTTGGAGTGGAAAGTTGTGGTGTACTTTGAAGTGGATAGCTTGACATAAATCTTCCAGTTCTGCTCTAATCTTTTTGAACTAAACAGACTTAGGTTGGCCATGGCTGAGAGCTTATAATTTTATTTATATTTTCTGATTTTTTTTAATACTATATGCAGGAAATTAGTTGGATCTATCTGGGCTAGGAAAACACTTCTAATATGACCCATCCAAATCTATCCAGATCCTGAATACTGAATCAGTTGTCCGGATACAAAGTCCACTCCAATATCTGGCTCATAATGTAGGGACAAAAGAAGTAATTCAAAAAAAAAATCTAAAGATCAGTGAGAAGAATTTAGATTTCTCAGATAACTTTATACTTTCAATTGCAAAATATAAAATATAACGGTGTAAAAAAAAAGAAAAAGAAAAAAAGAAATAAGGGTGGCAGACTCTGGACGACCAGTTGTTGAGAATCAGAAGAAACATGGGTCAGAATCTTTTTTCATGTCAAGGGGGCCAATTCCCATAGCAGCTGCTCCACTGCTCGTGAAAAAGAAAAACAATGAAAGTGGTATAAGAAATAATTATTCATAAAAATGCAAAAGCTTCTGCAATTTCCCTGCTTCTACAGTACTATAAAATAAATAAATCAATAAATCACTTCATTGGGCTTTTACTTGCACGTCTTATACTCTCACTACATATCTCTCCTCCAGCACCCTGTCCAAAACAAATCAATTTATAAATACAAACATAAATAATCTAGGGAAAAAAAAATGGCATCAAACGCATTATATTTTGATTAGCATTGTTATTTGAGTTGCTGTTAAGAAAAAAAAAACCATTTTATATATTGTAATTAGAAATTATTGAAAATAATTTTAATAGTAAATTCTTAATAATCTGGCAATAAATTAAAAAAATAATAGAACAACAAGTAACAAAGCAAAGTTCTACATTGGTTGTGAACTCTCAAGTGTATGAAAAATGATAATATTTTAATTGCTAATGTAATTATGTTAAATTACAGAAGAGCAAGATTGCTGCTGTTATGCAAATAAACTATTCATTCAGCTGCTAACTTGTCTCGAAATTTTACAAATAAAAAAAAAAAAGAAGAAAAAGGAGAAAAGTAGAAGTACAATGGCATAGTTTTCATATTCTGTGGAATTACAGTAATTACAGAAAGAGTTTTGGTCACATGGGTAAGAGTCTCATCAGTACTACTCATCAGCCATAAGTACTGCTTCCTGCTTCCTTGTTGCTGTAATTACTAATTACATGCAATCAGAAATAGCAAACACAACTGTGCCTACCTGAAAAGGCACAGTCCTGTTGGATCATTTGCAAGATTTTTCTGCCATATATATTTTTTTCTTTTTCTTTTTCCTTGTTATAATGATTGGACTCCATAATCATAGCTTTCCAATTCTCTTCACTCTAATTAACTCCTCTTGGCTAAGAAATAAATTTACTTTTTTCAACTCATAAATATAATTTTTTTTTTACTTATCTCCAATTATCAATCACTTAGTTGGTTTGTTGTTTTCTTTTTTTTAATACGGTGTTATTTAATGTGTTTTATTATCAATAAATATGATATGAATTATATATTTTTTTTTAAAATGTGTTAAATAAATAGTCGTTCAACTCTCTCGTTGGTGACTATTTATTAAAGGATAGAAAAAATAATATTGTATATTAAAAAACATAAATAAAATTTATAAATCAATTATATTGACTAATTTTTTTTTATTTCAGATATGATTATCTTTGTGGTAAAACCATAAAGAGTATATATAACTTGCACCGAAGAAACTGCACTTTAACTCTCATTTATTTAAGTTACTTAATTTTGTTAGAGAAAGGGCATTTAATTTGTTAGTAATTAATAATTAATGCAAAGAAAATACCAAAAAATTCAATTAAGTAACAATAAAATAAAAAAGATTGAATTGAAGCACCGAACACAGAAAAGCTTGAGGCATGCAGCTGCCTTTTCCTCATCTGGACTTTTTTTATTTGAAAATAAATTAATAAATAAAAACTTAAGCATGCGTTTTCAGTTTTCTCTCTCTTTCTGTGTCTTTATGGGATCACGAAAATGGATACTGTCCTAACTCTTCATTACACTTTTTCTTTTTGTTTTCTAATTTATATATTTACAACTAAAAATCCTTTTAAAACTTCCTTTTCTTTTTCTCTTTTAATTCTTACAATGCAAAGGCTATTTTGACATGAAATTTGTTGGAAATAATTAATCTTTGAATATATTGAAATTATCTTCTAATATTTTCCTATAATAAATTGTATAGAAATTAAATTAGTACTCACTACAAAATGACAAAAAAAAAGAAATAAAAAAAAGGTTGACTGCCCTAAAAATATATAAAAAAAAAGATGATGCTTTAACTTTAATTTCCCTTTCAGCTTGACCATTTGAGGAGTAATAGAGAGGAGAATAAAGAGCATAGACAACACTAAAAACAAAATTTCAAGAAAAGAAGAGAAGAGAACAAATTAAAGCAAACATTCTCTCTTTTTCATCATATCAAATTATCAATTTCTTGTTTTTTTTTTTATAATTTCTTTTTAAGTTGTTGGGTCTATGAAAAAGAATGAGATCACTCAGGTTTTGGTTTTTGAGCTGTATGCATTACATTAATATATATATATATATATATATATATATATATATATATCAATTTTCAAAACCCAATGAATTATCTTTCTTGCTTGTCAAATTATATCTAGATAAGATAGTTGCAAATCTTTCTTGCTATGCTTGCCCATTTTTTAATTAAACAAGTAGTTGACTTGCATTACTTTCAAATTATTCAAAAAAAAAAATCTCCCTTTTCTTCCTTTTTTTAAAAAAAAAAAGAAAAAAAAACTTTGGATGTACAGCTGATACATTAAACAAAAAATAAATATGAAATATTTCTCCTTTCTGTTTAAAATTAAAAAATATATTTTTCAATTACAAAAGATAAATTATAAAAAAAAACAATGTTATGTATATTTTCAATTAATGCTCTCATCCAAACGTCTATGTACCTAATTAATGAAGATTTATTTTTAATTTTTATTTATTATATACAGTGTATATGAAAACTAATGAATCAAAAATAATCAATCGCTGTTGTCCAAGAGGCCATGTGGTACAACATCAACCTTATTATCTTAGAAAAGAGTGAGGAAAACAAAGCCATAGAATTCAAACCAAGACCATTTAATTATATAGTTTGCATATCTGACCAGTTTTCAATTTCCATGTGGTCACTGTTCATATTCTAATTAATGTTCAGTGGAAAACTATATTTATGCATTTATTACCCAGCTTTGGATTTATTATTAATTGCCTTGATTTTTTTCTTACATGATAACCACAAAAATGGATATAGGAAGCATACACTCAGTAATATAGCCAGGTTACATTAAGCTAGTAGCATAACAAAGAAATTAATATGTTTAATTTATCTCTAAAAATTATATGATTGAAATGATACTCTTTCGATATATATATAATTAGAAAAAAATGGTTGATATATAGTTGAATTTTTCTAATATATTCCCATATTAACAAGGACATCATGAAAAAATAAGGACATATATAAAAATAATAATAATAATTGAATTTTCAACTAAAAAATAAATAGATATAATTTGAGACATACAAAAAAGAAAAATAATATATATATATATATATATATATATCTTTTGAGATGGAAGGAATATGAATTAATAAAAAATGGTAATATCCCGCATATGAAATTTTAAATATTTTTTTTAGAATTAAATATTTATTTGTTGTAAAATAATTAAAATTTTATTTTTTAATATGATATCAAAATCAATCTGCAGAAATTCAATGTCGCTCCAGCTTTCTCACATGTTCATCTAGACAAGTGCAAAATGTAAGAGCAATTTGCTTCAATGCATATATCTTTTTTAGAATTGAAGTTGGCGGTGGGGCAAAGGGGAAGAAGAAGAGAAAAGGAAAGGTACAATTAGTATTTATTCTTTTATTTTTATTATTTTGTTAATTTTATTTTTGTTTTTCATTGTTGGTGTTGCTTTGAATCTCATGCCATGGCCTTGGAGAATGTTTGGGCTATGTGAGGCCTTTAGGTCTAAATCGGGACAAAAAATTAAAAAGTTGTGGGAATGTTCCCAACGGCTAGTCTTTGCTTTTTGTTTTGAAATTTAAAAAAGAGCAATAAATAAATAAAAGATTAGAACAAACAAAATTTGAAGATTCTATTGCTCATTATAAGGGACCCATAGAAAGAAAAGCAGTGCCTACCTTATGTCTAAATCACTGCATTATCACTGAAACAGACATTTTGTATATTTAAGCTCAAAAATAACAAACATGCATATGGCCTTTTTATTGAATTTTCATCCTTCATAACAAAAATATTTTAAATAACAACATTACTATTACAAATATAAATTATGGGAAATTTTATTTTTTTTAATATGATCAATTATTGAATAATGATTTTGGTTTTAAAGTAAAAAATTTCCAGCTTCGAAAAGTTATATAAAGATTAGGTATTAATTTTCATGTTTCTCTTGATTTGCATTATTGCATAACATAATCACCAATAGCTTCAATGTTTACTTCACATCACCCATACAATTCCAATGAGATATTAAAATGTACATATTTTGATCCCATAATTTTACATATTTATTAAACTAAATTCTCAAATGAAAATTGGTTCAGTGGACTCTTTTAACTATCAACTTTGAATTAACTTAATTAGCTATCGCCACTCAACTCAAAATTTATTCAATTAACTATTATTGATTAGATATTAAGTAAATAGCTGAAATTTTATTCAATTTACTCCCTTAACTATCATTATCTAGATGCTAATAATTAAGAGAGTCAATTGAATAAATTTACTATAATTTCAAGAACCAATTACATAAATTTTCTGTTAAAAAAAAGGTTTTCAGTTATAAAAATTAGAATCAAAATATACCTTTTCCCCCTTTAAATTACACACAATCTAGCCAGAATATAAACATGGCAAATGAATCTTAAAGATTAGAGGCCAACTCATATAGTGGGAGTGTGCATTGGTTTTGTGCCCAATAGTGAGGCTCTCCTCATAATGTATCCTTTTAGTGTTGCTATATGATTCATAATTGTTTGCTTGGGGAAACAAATATGTATATTTCAAATTTAATTGGGGACTCTAAAAGTTCATGACCACATGAATTTTGAATCATAAAATCAAGTACCATTTATGGTGAATTGACTAAACGCATGAAAAATAAATAAATGTTGTCCTAAATCGTTGTACAAATCTAATTCTTAACTATCTTCATTATCGTATATTTTTCTCATGAATCATTTAATATTTCTAGTGTGACTTCCTCTTTCAAATTAATTAGATTTGCAAGACATCCAACCGAATCATGATTTATTACGTATGTTATTTTATATGCATATGTAATTAATCGATTGTAATTGAATTAATTCATTAGTTTATTCAATAACTTCATTTGACAAGAAAAATCTTTAATGTACTAATTAATATGCATGAATATTAACTTCTGATATTAAGTAATGGTGATATAAATAAATATAACATCAAAATTAAAATATATAATTTGGTATTTAATTTATTATGCTTATTTAAATAATTTCATCTGTGAAATCAAAATATAAAATGAAAAAGGAAGAAAAGATGGAAACTTAAAATTGGATAAACACCATGAGTGCAAAATGAGAAAAAAAAATGATGGGTTGGAATACTAACAGTGAAAGAGAAGAAATTGCTATATATTCTGAACATTTGAAGATGAAGAAACCTAAGAAACATTTATGAAGACATGTTAAATATTCTTTTTTGAAACAAAAGAAAAATGATCAAATAAAGAAAGAAAACAAAGAGAAAAGTAAGGCAACATGAGTGTGAAGTTAGCAAGAATTAATGATATCTATATTGTTGGTGGTGGTCACTATAGAGCAAAGAAAACATATTTTTGTTTGAGTAGTTTTCAAACAATGGATAAAAGGTTTCTAGTGGGTAAGCAATTTCAGTTATAAGCTGAAAATTGGGGAACAAACTAAGACTTAAAACTCTATTCATAGCACTCTAAAATGGAAATAAAATAATTACACTTATTTATAATGTCTAGAAGAGAAGTAGCATGGCTAAGTGAATTCCAATTTTAGGCCTATGTGATTTGATTTGTAAATATAGAATGATTGGCATCTTTAAGAAAACTTTTGTTCCCTAAGACAAGGCACCAATAAAAAAACATTATCTTATGTACATAGGTTGGTAGGTGGTGGGATTACTTATAAAAAGTTTGAATCTTTAAAGTAATAAAAATTTGATATGGGAAACTTGATTGTTGACTAATAATGAACAAATTGCATGCTTTTTTAAATTGCCCAAAAGTTCAAGTCTTTATAAGTGAGATATAATGTAAGTGAATCATCTTTTGTATTAAATTTGAACTTCCAAAGAAGAGTTAATAAAAAAATAAAACAAAATGTTTAACTCTTTATTATTTTAACAAGTATAAAATTGAATAGAAACTTAACTAAAATGTTATGTTCCCCTAAATTATATACATGGCTCTTTTTTTTCAACGATTTGAAGAATTACATAGTGAAGATTAATTTTTTGTTAAAAAAAAAAGAAAAAATAGAGTTCCCACATTATGATAGTCTGTTTCTTCTGTTACTATATTTCCTTACAAGGCAAGGGAATAAATCTTTAATAAATTAATTAGAAAAATAAGAAATATATATATATACCTTAACAAAGTGATTGCTAAGTAGTTTTACATGCATAATTAATCAACAAAAGATTAATGCTATAATTATAAGCTAACACTAATTAAGGTATGATTGGAATTGATTTGATGAAGAGGATGCTCATTATTATATATATATGTTGAATTATTTTGGACCCATTTTATGATCTTCATTATATTAACTTGCACAATTTTGTCAGCTTTCAATGGGGAGAACATGTTGCAAGATCATTATTTGGCATCAATTCCTTTCCTTTTAGAAAAAAAAAAATCAAATAAACAAAGTGATTGCTAATTAGTAATTAGTATAAATCAAATCATTTGCCATCTATTGCAAGAGTAGAAAAATAAAATATCTTTCACACCTAGCTATGTATGGGGATCTAAAGAAAATAATTAAAAGATTGCCTTTTGGTAACTCAACTTTTGATTAAAAACCAAAAAGATAAAAATGAAAAAAAAAAAGGTAATCATATGGATGATTTCTTTTCTACTTTAATCATATAATTTACCTACATAGAACATCATGTGTTAGAAAATTAAAAGGGTTGTGTTATAGCAATTCAACATTGAAAAGCTAATCAATTATAGGTTTTTGTCAAGAATTCAGATTAAGGATGATGATTCTCCTCGATTTTGATTAAGGCTGATGATTTTAAGGGGGGAAATATATATATATAATAATCATTGTAATCTCAACTTAGGTATGATATTTGGTGCTGGGCATGGATTTTTTGTGCTCTTTCTTTTTGCCTCAGAAAAAAAAAGAGGACATTCTGAGATTAAAATTAAAACTGAAATAGAATGATATTTTCATAATCTTGAATGGTTAAATAAAATATAAATAATTATTGATAAATTTTAATTTAAGGATACCGATCATATAATTTAGAAATGTAAAATATTGACTCCAAATATACGGTCATATC
Organism: Triadica sebifera; assembly: GCA_023653625.1. Classification (NCBI taxonomy): domain Eukaryota; kingdom Viridiplantae; phylum Streptophyta; class Magnoliopsida; order Malpighiales; family Euphorbiaceae; genus Triadica; species Triadica sebifera. The sequence continues at coordinate 30,252,619 of CM042898.1, read as the reverse complement.
TCTAATTATGTAAAAAATATATATAAATAATTAAAATTTAATATTAGAAAAACAACGATTTGATAGCATATATTGATACAGGCAAATACATTTAAAAAAAAAAAAGGAAAAGATTTTCTCTTGCAGTGAGTTGTTGTGCAGCGTATTAAGGGAAAGATTAGGCCGTTAGAAGAAAAGAGGAAAAAAATTGAAAAAAGAAGAAAGCTCATTAGACATTCTGAGATTAATTTTGGAGGGTCCTTTATATATATATATATATCTATATATATATAATAAATTTGTGCTAAGTCACTAAATAATTACAATTATTATGTTAATATAACATTCATATTTATTTTCTTTAAAACACTAAAGTTTTATTAAATAGGTTGGAAGACAGACAGAGATTAATACAGAGAATTTGGGGTTGGCAGTGATTGAGATTGATGGATATATATGTTCCTCTCTCTCTCTCTAAAAGCAAGAAATTTTGGCTCTGAAATTTCTTGAGAATTGTGATCAAGGTGGTGTCATCAACTCCATTTATTCCTGTGGACCCTTTTTACCCAGTCTCATAATTAACCTTACCTCTCCACAATTTCTGCACATAATCTTTTTTATCTTTATCTTTTTCTAATTTTAAATTGATGATAATATAAACTTATTATATACTTCTTTCATTTTTAATATATTAAAATTTTAAATTTTGAATTCAACGTCTCAAAATTTTATTCAATAAATTAATATTATTAGATTAAAATTTATTGATATGCTTACTAAATTAAGAATATATATATATATATATAAGAATTTTCAATAATTACTGTAAACTTATATTAGAACGATATAGTTTTAAATGTTTTACTACTTGCATTATAAGATAAATGCATGCTACTTTATTATTAAATTATATTAACTTAATGGTGAATGAAATTCAATCACAATTTTCTTAAAGTTAAAAATTTGAAAAAAAAAAAGAAAAGAAAGAGAGATAAAGAAAGCAAGAAAGAAAAAGCATGCATGGAGGAAGAGAAGAATTACCAGAAGAAGGGACAACAAAGATAAAAACAAAAAACCTAAAGATAGATAAAGTGTTTAAATGTGGTGAGGAGTGTGGAATAAAGGCTAAGGATAATGAAGAATAAAGTAGTTTGGATAATTAAAGGAGTCCTAAAAGCATTTTTCCCAAATGTAAAAGAAATCCCATATGATAAAAATTCTTACTAAACTACAAAAATTACAATAATGATTTCCTTTCTTTTCTTTTTCATTTTCTACAAAATTCTATTTATTTTATTTCATCTTTGAGATCAAAAGTTGCCTCAAATTGTTACTTGGAATCTTTTTTTTTAATCAATTTCTTGAGAGAAAGTTACTTCATGATCATCAAAGTAAATTAAGAACCTACTTTATATACTTAATCCACCATTTAACTTATGGTTTAAGTAATATAATAAGATATTTAATTAAGCAATCCTTGAGCGGTCACCTATATGAACTTCATAAAATTGTTCACTTAATTAAGTGTCTAAATTAAACATAATTATTCCATTAAATTTTTTAATTACTATCAATTTCAAAATGATTTTAGTCTCTCAAATAAAATTTTTTTAAATTATCATTTTTCAGATGCTAAGTGTTTTATGATAAAGAGGAATTAACTAAAAATTTGTTTAATTAACTTCTTTAAAACTTTGACAATCATTAATTAGATGCTATGTGTTTTACAAATAGAGAATGAATTAATTTGAAATTGAGAGTTAAGAAAGTCAATTAAATAAATTTAGTAATTAAGAGACCTAACCGAATATAATTAATGATTGAAAGAGTTGATAGAATAAATTTAACAAAATTACATAAATATTTATAATTTAGAGACCGAAATATCACTTTTTTTTTCTTTTTTTCAAGTAATTACCATATATATTTTTTCTATAGCATGCAATAAAATTATATCATTTGAATCAAATAATCAGAGCACGCTGATTATAGATATAATATTGTTATTTAGTTGGAGGGTTAAAGCTAGTTAAACTAACCATTATCACTTAATTAACTTAATTTTTTTTTTACAAAGGGTCCCAATTAGATTTCTTACTCAAAATTTTATAGTAATCATATCATATCAATATCATTAAATTAAAGTTTATTAATAATCATGATCTAATTAACTTTGCTTTTGGTTTTACAAAATATCTCTCTCCCCACTAACGTTCCATGTGATGAGTCTGAATGAAATGCAATTATCCTCAGTGTTTCCAAGGGAACATCATTGTCACATTGAGTCCTTTTGATGACACAAAACTACAGTAATTCTCTCTATAAATAGAAAGAGAGAGAGTGAGAAAAAAAACTTTATTAACTGTTTTTTTAAACAGTAAGTCTGGACTCTGAATTGGGTTTCTACTCTTAGCCAAAGACCTAATTATAACTTTCTTCCCTGCTTTGAATGATATTTAAAAAGGGATAAAAAAAAGAAAAAAATTAATTTTAATTGGCAAAAGAAATTTAAACAGCTCATCTTGATAGTCAGTAAATCAGAAAAGTATGAGCCTAGCTGTGTTTATGTTTTATGTATGTTTGAGCAAAACTTTTATTTATTTATTTATTTAGAACCAAATGTAATTTAATTAACTTTTCAAATTGAAATCATTCACATGAATTGCATGACACCCTCTTTACTCCAAATTAATGATGCAGTTGAATTAAGCTATAGTGTCTGATATAATTTATAAATAATAATAATAATAATAATAACAACAATAATAATAAAAGCTAGTGAAATATAAGTGCAAGCTCACACTAGCTAGAAAGCATATACAAAAAATGATACCATATTACTGAACCCACACCCCAATATCAAAATCCAGATATTGAAATTTTAAATCTTATAAAGAGATTTAACCTTATAAGCAGATGATGAATTATAATAACAAAAAAATTAAGAAATGAATAAATTTATGAATTGATCTAATTATAATCCGATATATATATATATATATATATATATATATATATATATATATATATATAATTATTATTTTGTATGAATATTATATATTGTAATTAGATTGATTGATGAGGTTGGGATAAAAATATAAAATCCTTTAATAAGAAAAGAGGGAAAAGAGAAAAGGAAGAATTAATACCACTTTCCATAGAAGAGCATTCTATTAAAAAGGGGGAACGAAGCATGCCAGTGATCTAATTATGGGTAAAGATGTGAGGATGTCCACCCAAATATGTTGTTTAATTTTCATTTTTCTTCAACTTTAGAAGAGCAATGTAGCTTCCAAATTCTTGTCCAAGAGAGCATTTCTTTTTATAATTTTCTTCTTAGTTATTAAATTTTGAACACTTAATTGATATCAGTGTAATTTCGAAATCAATCAATTTTTTTTAATTTTAGTATAATTCTTTTTGCACTCTCTCTCTCTCTCTCTAAGTGGCCTTGGGTGTCCACTCTCTGACACACTGCTCTCCATATGGCGTAAACACTTGATGCCTGATAGTGCAAGCAAAGCAAAGCAAGCAATCCCCACCTTTAATCTCCTTCACTAAAACTCTCACTGTTTTCCTCTCTTTGTCTGTTTTTTAACAAAGAAAAAAAAATCAAAACAAAAATAATCTTCTTTTCTTTTTTCTTTTATTTTTTTTTTATTTTTCTCTCTCTCTCTCTCTTTCTTTCAGGTTTCAACCCTACTATAAGGCATAAGCTCCTTGTTTAGTGCTTGCTTCACTCCCCATAAACCACCTCCAAAGCTCTCTCTCTTAGTCTCTCTTGTCTTCACCTTCACCACCCCATTTACTTGTTAATTGTTATACTCTTATTTTACTTCAAATTTCTCTTTTTCTTTGCGAAAGGAAAACCCTTAACAGTAAGATGACCATTGAGGGTTTTCAAGTTTCAAGATTATCAAAAAGAAGTTGATCTTGATGGAGTGGTATTTCTTGATCTTGTCTTCATAGTTTTTGTAAGCCATTTTCCATTTCTAGATCATTAGTCTATCTGCCTTCATCTATCATTTTCTTTTAGAGGAGTTGTTGAATGTTGACTCTCTCTCTTTCGCTCTTTCTCTCACTTTCAGGAAAATGGAGATAGAAATGTGTGGAGAGAGAATCTATTTGTTGTTTTGCTTGTTTTGGTCTGCTCTCATTGCCTGCAGCTTCTGTCTACTGTAATACTGAATTTGCTTATTCATTCTTTTTCATTCTAAGTTGACATTTGAAGTACATAAAGAAAATTAGATGGACATTGTTAATTCAAGGTCCAAGGTTGTTGATTACCCTTCTGTTTTCTATTGAGCTTTTTTTATATAATCAAAAGAATTGGCCATTGTGTCATCCTCATCGATCCCCCATCAATTGCCTTCAACATAGTTTCAAATCCTCAGGGTGGGTTTTTTTTTTTCTCTTCTTTTCTTTTCTTTTTGTTTTCACAATCTTTTTTGAGGGTTTTCATTCTTCAAGAATTCTCATGTCAAGAATTAATCATAAATAATTCATAGGCCCCAATTAAAGGGTGTTGTTTGCTTTCCAAAGGAGTTGACAAATGACAGAGAAAAGAAAAGATAAGAAAATCGATCTGATGAGGATTTTAAGAAACTTTTAGTTCTAATCATTTTAGGCCCTCTCTTCTAATTCTTCTCCTTGTCTCGTTCTCTCTTTTGGTCTCCAAACAAACAAGCAAAAAGCATAAAAACAAAATAATAGCTTAAAAGAAGTAGAGGAAGATAAAAAATAATGGAACTTTCAAGTCATGAAGGAGAAATTCCTCTCCCAATAAACAGTACATATGGTGGGGGACATGGGCATATGATCCATCATGATCATCCTACACCCCACAACCACATCATCCCTTCTCCAGCTCCCCAGTTGCCCAACAACAATGGCCCCTCCTCCATGCCCACACCCATAGATGACCATGGCCATCATCATCATCATACTCCTTTCAAGAAAATGGTGAGATACAGAGAATGCCTAAAGAACCATGCAGCTTCCATGGGAGGCAATGCCACTGATGGGTGTGGTGAATTCATGCCTAGTGGTGAAGAAGGTAGCATTGAAGCACTAACATGCTCAGCCTGCAGCTGCCACAGAAACTTCCACAGGAAAGAAATAGAAGGTGAACCAAATTCCTGTGACTATTTCCACAATAACCCCCATTTCAACAGGGTTGGAAGGAAAGTGATTTTAGGTCCCCATAAGCACATTTTAGGCCCTGAAGCTTTAGGGTACCCTACAGCTACAGGAACACTTGTGTCCTCAAGAGCAGCAGCACCCCACCATCAGATGATAATGTCCTACAACATGGGTTCTCTCCCTTCAGAATCTGATGAACAAGAAGATGGTGCTGGGGTAGTCATGGCCAGACCCACTCAGCTTGTGAAGAAAAGATTCAGGACAAAGTTCACTCAGGAACAGAAGGAGAAGATGCTCAACTTTGCTGAGAAAGTTGGTTGGAAAATTCAAAAGCAAGAAGAAGCTGTGGTGCAACAGTTCTGCCAAGAAATTGGAGTCAAAAGAAGAGTTCTTAAGGTTTGGATGCATAACAACAAGCATAATTTAGCCAAGAAGAATCCTCCTGCTCCACCTAATACTACTACTACTGCTGCTGCTTAATTAAGAAGAGATTAATTAACTAAGATTATGCTTTCTTCAATAATTATCTCTTTTCTTAATTTCTTTTAGTTTGTGGTTCAATTAGCTAGCTAGCCCAGTTATTACTATTATTAGCTAGGTAGAAGTATTTTGCTTTTCTTTTACTATCTTTTTTACTTTACTCTATATATTATCTTTGTTTTGTGCATGTTTCTTTTATTTTTCTTAATATCTGAAAAATAATATATTGGTGGTGTAATTTATTTAGGCAAACTGAGTTTGTTAGAGTTTCCTCATTAATTATGGGTGATAATTATGTTTTTTCCAGTCCATATATATATATATATATATAGAGAGAGAGAGAGAGAGAGAGAGAGAGAAAGAGAGAGAGAGAGAGAGAGAGAGAGAGAGAGAAATGGATGGATTTCATTTCAACACTGAATTTTCTTCATGTTTTCATAATTTAGTCCATTCCAAGAGATTATATTATTTAATGCCCCTCTGTCTTATTCTCTGATAATATATATGAATGCATGTGTAGTATTCCATGTGTTTCTGTGAGAATTTTTTGTGGGTATGCTTAACTTAAATCCCAAAATTCATTTTAATATTTTTTTTCTTACTCTATTTTTTTGACAAATTAACCAAGGAACATGTTTTCCCCTCATGTTTGAATGATATATGTGAGTAAAAGAGAATAAAATAGAATAACTAAATAAGCATATCAATTTATTATAATATATATATTTAGAAAAATACTTTATGTTCCTCGTGAAAAAGTATTTGCATACTAATTTTTATCACAAGCATATAAAAGTTTTGTAGGGTAAATATAATACTATGGCATATATATCATTTTAGCTCTGATAAGTTCAAGGTTTGAATTTGCATATGCTCTATTTTTTTCTGAAGAAAAATTATTTATATGTAAGAAAATAAGAAAGAACATTTCTAACTATATTTCAATTATGTGATTAATAATTCTTTCAGTAGAAAAAATTAATGCATTTATAGATTTTTCTTTAAGATCTCCATTTTTTCACTTATAGTTGAATCTGAGAGAATTATTGGAGAACAGAAAAAAAAATGGAGAAAAATGTCTGCTAGATTAGCTGGTATATATATATATATATATATATATATATATATTCTTGTAGTTTCTTTATCTGTGTGTGAGTTATCTGTGTGTGAGTTCTGAAAAAGAATGTTTTTGAAACTGAGAAGAAAATGATTTTGTTAGAATAATAATACTTTTATTTTCTCTTTAATCAGAAAAATATTTTTTTATCAATCAAAGCTTCCATAAGCATCAAATTCTTGGAAATTAGTTGTAATCACAAAAAAGCCTATTAGTTTTACTAAATCAAGTTAGATATCTTCTTATAAACTCACTTAGATGATTTAACAGTAAATTTAGATTTAAAATAAATTATAGAGAATCAAGCTAATATATATTCTACCAAAAGAAAAAAAAATGAATAAATGGAAACAAACCCAAACAACTGACTCAAGAAAAAGAAAAAAGTATTAGTTATGGCATTATATGATTAATTCTAGTATAGGATTCTTTCATGTTGAGATAAAGGATACGTCATGTTTATTTAAAAACTAATATTTGTTATTAATGAATAATCAAGATTAAATGTTATAATCAAAGACAGATTATGTATTTTTTTTAAAATAAATCATTCATTGATAATCAATAATGGAGATTAAATAAATATGACTTATCATGTTCAATCCAACTTGAATAAATCTCAATCCTTAAAGCTAAAAATTGTTACTTATTTTATACCCTAAAATAAGAACATCTTAATTCAAAAAAAATAAAAAATGAAAATTTTAGTTCCCTTATTTCAGTCATGCCTCCCACAATTAAATCAAATTCTAAAATTTTAAAATAAAATCCCACATTTAATTAATCTCTTATTAATTAGCTTAGTTACTAGAATCAGTTAGAAAATACAGCACTGAGTTAAAATTTTGGAGAAAGCAGTAATGACATTAATCAATTTGATTGCAATGAAGGACTTGTTAAGATGATGATGACGATGAGAAATGGCCATGAAAATAACTACACATACGGCCTATATAATATTGTCTCTCTCTTTCAAAAACTGATAATCCAATCCCAATGTTAAATTACATCTTAAATATTTTCAATGATGATTTCAACTACCACTCTGCCTGGGGGGACCTCTTATATGATATTCACACATCTCACCCTTTTGTTTTTTTTTTTCCTTACTTCATTTCTTCTTTTTTCTTTTAAGAAAAATGCATGTTATGGTCTTTGGATTTATAGAAATTGTTCTATCTGAGCCCACTGTACTTTTAATATTTGTTCAATTAAACCCTCTATTTTTCACTTTTGATTCTATTAGGAACTTGTTTGATTGAAAAATAAATAAACAAGGTTCTTGAGGAAACACCATCAAATAAGAGAATTAAAAATTAATATGAAAAAACATATATCAACCCATAAATTTTTTGAATTCGTTCTGTATATTAAACCTTTGAACTCTCAATTTTTGGTGTATCTTAGCATTTGAGAAAAAAAAAATTCAAACCTCATGTTTTCAACAAAATAACTTTTGGATATAAGGAAAATTGAAAACCCAATTTTCCGTTATGTTTTTTTTTTCTCTCTTTCTTTGAATATTAGTTATATAAATATATAAAATGCCTCATCTTTTAAAAGGGGCAATAAATTATGAAACCATGATCTTCTGAGCAAATTAAATGAACGTTGGTGGCAAAGAGATGACATCCCCAGCCACGTATATATTAATCAGTGAAACAAAATTAAATGAAGATGTATGGACAAGTGGATGTGTGAATTGCCCGACCATTATTTACTTACAACAGCCTATACATGTAGGGGACTGAATCATGCTCTCTGCCTGACCCGCTCCAATCCCACCCCACCTTTCCCCTGGCCTCCTTTAATTTACTACTATTTCACCACCAACCTTCTAAAATTTCTATTGCTAACCAACCATATCCAAAACCCATTCGTTTCATTCTATTTGAGAACGTCCTACTGAGAGTTGGAAAGTATTTGCATACCTACCCAAAGTCCTAGAATTTTAAAATTATATGTAATGAAATTCCTCAGCTGAAAATTTATTCAATTGACACCTTTAGATTCTGTTCATTTGATGTTAAAGGTTTCATAAAGAGTGACTAAATTAATTCAAATTGAGAGTTAAAGGAGTCAATTTAACATATTTGATAATTAAATAAGTCCATGAACAAAATCAGCATTGTTACTGATACTGTTGACAATTAACCATGGCAGTAACCGAAACAAATAGAGTTAAAGAGATACGAGGAATTTTGTTTCTTTACGAAACTGAGCTACATTGTTAAGCATCCTTTCCACCCAGCAAGGTGCAGCGGACATGCGCCGATTTTCGGTATAAAACCGCAAGTAATAATCAAGAATTGCATGCAATTGACCACAATACCCGGGCAAGCAGGCAAAGTGACATGTCACTAAAAGCAAAAAAGTTAGATGTGATACAGCAGCCGCAGATATCAAGCAGATGTAATTGGAGTAAGTTGCTCAATTTTCTCATGCCCAGCACTGTATAGACTGTTTGACACAGACCTTCTGCATGCATAGGGAAATGGAAGAATGTGAATTGTCTTCATCTCTGTAGCTAATTACTTGATCACAGTCGGATTTCTAGGCTTAGTTATTCACTCAAAAATATTGGACAACCGATATTTTCATTTGATATTGAAAGGCAATTCCATGTACCCCACATAAAAGATTCTTTTTTTTTTATTTTGAAATAAAAGAACTTAAAAAGAACAAATATATATGAACAAGGTTTAAAAAAAAATCAAAGCATAGAAAGAACAAATAAAAGGGAAACCTGTTAATATGCGTATCAAAAAAAAAAAAACTGTATATAGATATGCACCACTATGATGATGCAAATTTGGGCTATATACCATACTAATAGCCCCTTCTTCCAACTCAAAACTGCACCTCGCCACCTTCAAGTGCACGTGAAGGAGCGGAAATTGAGAACTGCAAAAGGAATTAGGGTGCTGAACCGAGCGAACTGACATTATTAATGAACCCATGGTCCTATTCGTGGATCATTAACCTCTTTGTGATGTGTATGTTTCCAAGGATTTGATGGTTGACATTCCAGAGGAACAAATGCAAATTTGAGCACTGGACGGATCAACTCCTAAATATTGGAAAAAGAAGTGTTCGGATCAACTCCCAATCCCAAATATGGGAAAAAGAAGTGTCAAGGGTGTCCTTCCCATTTAACATGCATTTAATACGAGCCTGGCTCGGCCAGGATTAAGAAGTGAGTCTGACATCCTCCAACCCTACAAGAAGACAAATAGGATAAATGCCAAAAAAAGAAGCTTATATATTTATCATCAGCTCAGTTTGAAACAATGAATTCAGCATGCAGACGAACATTACTTTTACATAATATGCCTTCATTTTTTATGAGCATATGCATCTTGAAGATGTCTAGTGGCAATAAAAGGTTGCCACCTAAAGTTAAAGACTAAGGTTCTTTCCAGTTGGAGCACATGAACTTTAAGAAATCCTTCAAGGTGTTTTAAGGTACATACATAATCTAGCTGTCAGAATATTGCTGACATATTAGCATTGGGCATTTGAACCATTTATGGACAAAGGTATAGCGATTTTATATAAGGGAAAAATTAAAAACCTCGCTTTAATTGTCAATCTAGTCAATTTCTGAAAGAGGAAATTTAGTATCTATAACAAACAATGCTTCATGTACATCTATTTACTTCCACATACCTGTTCTGCAGCTTTATTTTTGAAAGGATCATACAAAGCTGAGACCACTTTGCATGACTCAGCAATATGAGCCTCAAGATGATTGGCTGAGAAAATATAATTTGAATTGACATTTTCATGTTGCTTCCTTGATGAAGAGTGGCTATTACTTGACGAATGTATGAAATGCAAAAGCACATGAGCCTACAGTGAAAGATAAACGATCTTACAGCCTGTACATACAGAGAGAACTTTGTAGTCTTAAGAGTACACAACATAATGTAATTAATCTCACATGGAATGCAGCTTTCAGAATGTCATCTGACTTTGCCTGATCCTTGAGCAATGCATAGACCTTATCTTTTGATGGATTGTATGTTACTATATATCTCTCTTCCTGTCATCAATTAACAGAACACGTTCGATATATAAAGATCGAGAAGCAGTTAATCCATAATCAAAGGAACAAAATATCACTGCTTGAAATCTGTTTCTATTCTGGAAGGGCATACCTCAAATAGAGACTGTATAGCAAGATAAGCACTAGGGTCTTGAAATGCCTCTTTAAATCTTGGTCCTAAAAACCAGTGGGAACAAACTCTGAAGAGAAATTGGGAACTGCCAATTTATAGAAAACTATTTCTGGAAGTATATATAATCAAAAATCTTCTATGCATACCAATAACAATAGGCCTCTCCTTCAACCATGGAAAGTTGAATATATTTTCCTTCATATTTCCCTCCTGCAGTGAGGGCACTCGTCCTGTAAAGAAATATAAAGCATGAAATGTGTATTAGAATAAAATGCCGGTTATGTATTAAGTCGGTTTAAAACATCGACAGAATTATGACTAGCGATCAGAGATGGTTAAACTGAAAGAATTTAATGATATCCTGTGAGCTTGTGGAGCACTTCATCTAACCTGTCTTAAGGAAAGAATCCACTGCTACACTAAATCTGGCTCGGTTCAAAGTGTGCAACACTACAGATTTAACCTAACAAGACACATCATCTAACTTAGCATAATTAACTCAATAACACAAGAGACAAATGGAAATATTCAAAAGATAAACAAGTATTTCGCCACGATCTAACCTCTTGGTAAGAACTGAGGATGTAGCCACATGAAAGGAGAGCAAATGTGGTAACCAAACTAGGATTTCTTTTTGCAATCATTATACTAAGCCCAGTCCCCAGCTTCACAAAACATTAGGCAATGTACATCAATATCAACTGAAATCAATATCTAGAACAAATATATATAACTAAGAATGTATATACACAGTACACAGATAAAAAGTGCATTGATTTCAAGTTTAAAATTGACATGGCATTTTCAAATCTCAATAGGATCATGGGCAAACCATTGAGTTGCATTACATTGTACATGTGATACCATCAATTTGCAGTGTCACCTTAAGAATCTCTAAGCTCATCTGTGGTCTTAATTTACTTTGTGTTACCACAATAACATGAGATATACCTATCAAATTCAATAAAAAAAAAAAAAAAACAGATGTTGGATAAACTCATAACTGATTTTCCTTCCATAAAGGGAAGGCTAATCATTCAAGTCCACCCTCAAAGCATCAACCATGTTAACAGCACCACATGCTTAATCATATTGCAATTCATGCACATAAATTTAATTATTTCAGAAAGAAAAAACGAGAAAAGGAAAGACTTCTGGGACCTTTTTTTAAGCAGGCTCCAAATAACAAAAATAAAATTGTAGTTGAGAAAAAAAAAAAATGCAAAGATTTCTTCTGATATCCACATTAGTGCCAAAAATTATTAGATTCCATAAATATAACCTTATTACTGTTAAATGGGTAAAATGGACTTCATAAATTTAAGGGGAAAGCATACCAAATCTGCAAGATTGCCAACACATTCTCCCTTGGCAGTGACATCGCCAATGTTTTCTCCTTTAGCAAAGGCTTTGTAAATTGGTGTTCTAGTTGATGTTGATGTTACAGCAGCAACATTCTAAGATTAAGCATTAAATTATGAGAATGAAAAGCCTGGTTAAACATGCAAATATTTGCCACAAATGGATCTGAAAAATAAATAAATAAACCTTTGCCACGTTAGCAGCACAAGCCAAAGGAAGAAAGAGGTGGGGGGCAGCTCCAGTTGCCAACTCAACGCCAGCACCCAATTCCATGAGAAGGTCACCTGCAAACCGCAGCTATAATGCATTGGAAGTCAGAAAATGTCCAGCTAGGACTGATTGCACAAGGGGTATTAATTGTACCTGCTTTAGATCATAATCAAATTTCCTTCCTTGCCGTGCAAAAAGCATTTTCCCAACACGACCAGCACCATCCTGCAAATATAACACTACACTTTTTAGCACTGGTACTAATCATTAATCCAGAATAATGTGGTAAAACATCAATGGATGAGAACATTGTGAGAATTTGGGCATTGAGACGTTCTTTTTAATACCTGCAAATAAAAGATTTTCTGGATGTAATACCACAAAAATTTCAACAATGAATTGCATTACAAAGACACAAGAATAAAATGTTCACATTCTTCTGTCCATATGATAGTATTACTTTTAAAATTAAAATGACATAAAGCTATAACAGAAAACTGAACATCATTGAAGAAATATACAGTATACAAGATTGACTCAACTGGGTTGAATTTTTGAGAATCTAGCTAGAATCCTGTAGCCCCTCAAGCAATACATTCCACTCAAGTTCCTAAGTTCTATGAATCCCATCTAGTTTTGCATAAGAACAGCACAAATAAACCCACAAAGATATTCATCATGCATGAGGATTAAATCACTGCTTTTTTCTCATCCATCTTTCTTTCTAGTTATAACCAAATGTTAAATTCTAAACAATGCTAATGCAACCACTTCCATGTATCCCCAAACACGAGTGCCCTAAGCAAACTTCTTTACCAGGCAAACCCACCTAGGGCTAGCATGTATGGTAGGTCGATCATGAGATTTATAAAATGAATATTGCCACCCAATTATATATCAATTCTCAAATAAGTGGGATCCTAGAGGAGCATTTAAAGACAGTCCTAAAAGGAGGTTCACAAACAGCAGTCAAGAGAAAACCTACCTCCCTGTGGTTGCAGACTCTCAGACACAAGAACTCATATTCCAAGTCAACTATGAAACTTAGAAACTGCCACTTATTAGCAACAGAGGGTTGAGCATTTAAAACTACTGTGTAAATCAACAGTCTATCCGTATGCCCTCCTTTTAGAACTCAAATAGACATCAATATGGGTAAAATAAGAACAGAAAGCAAGGTTTACAGCCATATATAATGCTGCAATATAGCAGCAGCATCAACAGTGATGCCTCTGGACACATTGCTTTCATAAACCAAATGCATGTTATTAAAATCACACAGAAGCATGCAAAAGCTCTAGCCAATAAAATATAAAACAAAAGAAATAGCTAATTAACGTGGTCATGGTAAAATGGTGAAAACACGATTCATTCTTACCTTGAGGATCCAATTAATAGCAATAGCACCAGGAATAGCTTTGCTTTTAGAGACTCCAACTGAACTCAAAAGGGTTTTTGTTGTGAAAACACCCATTGCTCCACCAAAGAAGTGCTACAATAAAATGTTAATAGCCATATGTCATTCAAGCATGACAAAATAAGCAAGAGCTACGGGAAGGAATCAAATCCAGCAAATGTTCAAATATTTCAAAAATGTGATTTGTTCATTCCATTTAGAGCCCTCAAAACCAGTAATACCATTCATTCAAACAAAAAGAATACCTTCAAAGCTCTCCAGGTCATGTATGGCACATAAGACGGAGTAACACTATCAGGAAAACCTTCTGGCACCACATAGGATCTTACAAATGACATCAATTCCTGCATAATGAATTCAAAACACAAAATAAACTCAACTGATCTCCAAGTTAATAAATTAAAGCTGTGCAGATTTTTTTTTTCAGTGCCAGCAAATATAAGCAATGATCAAAAGCATAACAGTTAATTAAAAGCTTACACAAGACAAAGTTCCATAAGCATATACCCGGAGGAAACTTCTCAGCATATAAGTGATACTTAGAAGAAAACAAAGTATTTGTCTCCTAGTTTTTGCTATTCTGCATATAACAGATATTAGGTCATTCAAATGTTGATTACTAATATAACTTCCACACTACACATCATAAAGTTAATTTCCAACACGCTCCGAATCAATCATCGATTTCCCAAGCAAATATCTATCAATATATTTGGCAACGAAATACTGGGAGTTAGATAAATTAGAATTCCGCTAAATCAAGTAAGACCGGAACCATTTAAATTGAAATAATGCAGTCCTTATGCTTAAATACGAACACTTTAATTTCAATTTCCTCTATTTCCTCCACTTATAAAATAAACAATTAAGCTCTCTCTCTCTCTCTCTCTCTCTCTCTCTATGACAGGAAGATAGAGAGGGAAAAAAATCTTGGCATGGAACTATAACTGTACACAAGTTCAATGCAATTCAAATCATACCTACAACTCAGAATTTGAAATGCACAATTAGAAGTTCAAGGAAAGGTTAAGAATGAAGACAGAAAGATAATATTGATTTAAAATAAATAAATAGAAAAGTAATAATAAAAATAAAAATAAACAGCAAACACCAGCACAGCAGCACTAACCTCAACAGGTGCTTGCGGTGTCTGCAAGCTGATGGCGCGAATCGAATTCGTCTTAAAACGTCCAAAACCGTCATTCTCCGCCAGGTACTTCCATCTCCGGCCATCAATTTCCTCATAACAGATCAACCTCAAGCTGGAACCAATAAGCTCCTCTTCGACAAGCCCTAGGCTGCCATTATTATTGATCAAAGGAACGGACTGTGCCGAAGCCACCAAAGGAGAAGCAGAAGAAGACTGAGACAATATAGGAGGAGCCACAGCCGGAGCGGAAGCTAAATTGGCGCTAATACGGAGCGTTTCACGGACAAGGAGACGCGCCTCCTGAGACGAAGTCGTATTGGTTAGAGTTTGAGCAGTAGGATTCGGAGATTGCTTGATTTTGATTGGAGCCATGGTGAATGGAACCTGAGAAAAGAAAAAGAAAAATAATCCTTCGTTTATTTTTTTTCCCCTTTTATGAAGGAAATGAGAATGGAGATGGCGGATGACGAGTGGGGATGGTTATATTGAGGGAATGAGGAGCTTTGGGATTAACGAGGGAACCATTGTTTATAGCTGCCGTGAGGAAATAAAGAGGCAGGTGGCCAACAAACGGAGGAACTGAGGTGGAGAGAGAGCCAAGATTCCATTACAAGAATCAAGCTGGAAAGAGGAGAGACGGAGGAAGTTGGAATTTTGCTATTAAAGCTCTGTTTGGCTTCCGAAATTCTTTCTTTTTCTTTTTCTTTTTCTTTTTTTTTCCTCTCTTTTTTTCTACAATATTTTTTACTATTTTTTCCATTATTTAAGTACATATATTCCTATTTTTTATCTTATGAGTCTCACTGTCACCTTAAATAATGAAAAAAACAATAAAAAAAGTAGTAAGAAATTAGTATTTGACATTTTTATTTATTAAAATTGTTACTATATTAACTATTTAAGCATTTAAAAAATTATATAGTAATAAATTATAGTAAGTTTCAAATACTAATTATTGCAATAAAATGTTTAAATTATTGCAGTAATTTACAACAATAAACTTTCATTTTCTTACACCAGTCAACAAACTAATGGTAGCAATTATGTTCATATTTTTTTATAGTAGTGCGTAATAAAATAATTTTTGTAATTATTTTCTTTTTATTTCTACATATTTAAAATCAATTAATATAATAATAATCAAATAAATATTTATACTTTAATTTATTCAAATTAGAGAGGAAAGAAATTAAAAACAAAATTAAAACAGAAAGAAAACCGATAAAACTCTCATTTTCTCTTCTCATAAAAAGGAGAGAGTGACAAAGAGAGAGAGCCGCACACTTGTGAACTGAAGCGCAACTGCCTGTAGCTGACGTGCTGACGGCTCGGGTTACGGAAGTTGCATGCGATTGGATATCTAATGACACGTAGGAAAGACCTTTTGACACAATGACTACAGGCTATTTCAATTGTTTAGTATATGTGCTTTTCAGATCCTTCCACGTGTCATAACCATCAAGGTTTCACTGCAAAATCTGTCTTTCCTACCGTAGCACTGAATCCTTTACGCACGTGCATTCGAGATCTGATATAAGATGCAGTTTGACATTTTGGCTGTACAGTGTATACTATAATGTTAATTTTATAATTTTTTTTTAAATGTGATGAACTAATCACAATTTGAATTTTATTAATAATCTTTTTTTTTGCAATTTTAATATTTAACAGTGAATGAATGGTGAAAAAAATGAAAAATGAAAAACAGTAAATTTAAATGAAATGGGACTACATAATTCTAAATTAAAAATGACATATTTTATTTCAGAAAATAATTCACTTTTATATTAAAAATATATTGCTAGTTATGTATTATATTCTAATCTCACGTATTTAATTATTAATAATTATGAAGTATTATTTTTAAGATAGAATAATGCTAAACAAGCTCCAAAACAAAGTTGTAAATTTTGACAAAATTATAAAAGTGTTTAGTATTGCCGTTGAATATCTAAAAAATATATTTATAATTTTTTTATTTAATTAACTGATTTTTTTAAATTTTTATAAATTAATTTTTTTAAATTTATTTCTAAAAAAAATTTAAAATAATTTTTAAAATTTAAAAAAATTAAAAATAAAATTTTTTTCTCAATTTTCCTAAATGCGATAATAGCCTATATATAAAAAAAATGCACCATGGTTTTAGGAGAAGAAAAAATGACATATGGGAGATTGGATGTGATTTGAGGCTTCGTGTCGACATATCTCAAAATCGGATTGATTCTGCCTATCAATCTGGAAATGTCGGTAAGAAAATCGATCACTCCGCAGTTGGACTATTAGTCGTTTCAAACTGGTCATGGTTTGACCGATTAGATTGGTTTAGAAATGCTTGAAAAATGTGCTAAGTCCTTAGTTGAATGAAAATTCAAACCCTGTACTTGAGAGAAGAGACAAAAGGAATCACTATTCCTATAGATCTTTATATTTATTTCATCTACGTAAAAAATTATTCATATTATTCAAAATACATATATATAATTAATAAAATTTAATTTAATTATTTATATTTTTATTGTGAATTATAACAATTTTTTTATATAAATAATATTTAAAATTATTATGATTTTTATTAAATAATTATTTTAATTGAAAAATAAATACCTATTGTAATGTATTTTTTAAAATTATTATATATTTTAATTAAAAATTAATTATATAAATAAATCAATGCTCTCATTTATTAAAAATAAAAATATTATTATATTTAAGAATATTTCTGAATATAATTATATATTAATTTGAACTGTGAATATCTATTATCATCAATACACAGTTTCACATTATTTTTATATTCCGCGACAAAATCATTACAAATAGTCATGCATTTTTTATTTTATCTAAACAAATTATATTAATAAGGGGTAATTGTATTGCAGTTTTTAAAATCAAATATTTTAATTTCCAAAATTTGGTTATTCACTTCACAGATTTTATGTTAGTGTGTATTTTCTGGTCAATATTAAAATTTAGAAATGCCGTAATTTAAACTTAAAAATACAGGGATCAAGCATGTAGTGATTAATTATTTTTATATTTAAATATTCACTGGGGTAGCTTAGTCATTGTAAGTTACTGGCTGAATTATAAATTTTTTAAGAGGACTAAGCAATAAACAAATGGATGTTTAAAATTGCTATTGAATATTTTAAGAAAAGATATATTTTATAATTTTCTGATTTAATTGATTAGTTTTTTGTAAATTAAATTTTTTAAATCTATTTTTAAAAAAATATTTACTTATCTGTTATCTCCAAAATCAACTAACAATTTTTTCAAATTCAATGTCAAACCGTCTAAAATCAAACTTCGATACCTCATAATTAGATTTGGAAAATAAAGGTGCTTATTTGTGTTTATGGTAAATTCTCATGATGTAAATAATATAACGGTTAACCCCAGAATAAAAGGGCAATTTTCATATAAAAAACTAATAAAAATAATCATATCTTTTTAAACTATTATATATATATATATATTCAATTTCATATTAAATATAGCATCAGAGGATTTTTAACTTGGTTTAGTAGTAACATGATACTTTAAAATTTTTTTCATTTAATATTGCTAATATGTATTATTATATATATGTGATATTTAGTTTTTTTTCTTAAATAGATTTGTGATTATCTAATTATATAAACGATTTTCATACTAAAACTATATCGGCACTAATTTAATTATATTTATATAGATTTAACCCGATACGACTATTTTTGAATAGATATATTTATATTTACGTATGACTAAGTTGTTTTTTTTTTTATTTTTTAGCTAAATCCTATAATGGCTAGTTCTACATAAACCTATGTATATTTTCAACTATCTAGTTCATTTTGAACTTTAATCTAGTTATGTATAAATTTATATATTTTTTAACTTATTAATATATATCAGTAGTGTTAAATAAAATAAATAAATTTGAAGTTTTATGTTACTGTCAAAACCAAACTAAAATTTGTCCAAATCTATACTTAATATAAAATTGAAAGTATATATATTTAAAAGTCAAAACAAAATAATAGATTTATTTGGATAGAAAAGTGAAAATACAGTATTTTTTTATCCAATTTAGCCAAAATAAAATTGGAATATTTTCATCAATCTTGGAGTCCTTGAATCTCAATATATTATTCTCTGTAAATGTGAGATCACGCAATTAACTATCAATATAGAAAAATGTTACTTCTTTCAATTATTTTTATTTTAGCTCTTATTCAATCTGCATTGAAATACTTGTATTTTATCAATTCATCTAAGATAAATTTATACAAAATAATTTGTGACAAGTAACATTATTGATCAATATATTTGTCTCACATTTTATAATATGAACAGCTCATTATGATTTAAGTAGCCAAAAAAAAAATCCTTCTATAACTATAGTAAATGCACCCAATAAAACAAATAAAGTTTTTGGCCCAGTGACTGTGCACCATAATAAAGGAAAAATATAATCTATTTTAGCATTTTAAAGATTGAAAATTATTGTACGAAATACATAAATAGGGCTAAACAAATGAATTCAATAAGAACAATGACAATAAAACTGTCATTATCGCTACTTCTCCATTTTTATTTTTTTATTCAAATTAAAAGATTGTTCTTGATCTATATGTTACTTCGCTTCTTTCTCTGCTGCTTTCTTAACTTATTCAGCTATTATTTGTGCCTACTAAAAATCAAAAAAATAAATAATGAAAAAACTCATAATTTATTAATTTTTTTTAAATATAATTAATTCAATGAAATATGTTGTTTAACGAATATTTTGTTGGAATCTAAGTTAAATATTAAGATAGTCACCAGATACTTACTGTTTTAATTATTCATCAGAGTTATGATTTTGTTTTTATTGAGACATTGCATTCATGCAGATCACAATATTTGACCTTCCATTTGCCAGCAATATGTTAAATATGAGATTGCTTTAAAAAATAACTATTTAAAAGAAATTTCCAAGAAAAAAAAACCAAAAAAATATATTTTAGAATATTACAAAGAAAACATAATCTAAGTAAAAATTTGTTTTAGATCATCCACAATATGCCTCGAGCCTCAATCAATTGCATGTCAGAAACCATAAAAAAAATAATTTTAATCTCAAACAATATGAAAAAGAAAAAAGAAAAAAGAACAAAGAGAAAGAATCAAATTACTTTTGCATTTGTAATAATGATTTCTCTTGTTTTGGCAAATTCGCTTTGCCTTTGAAAATTGAATGGAACACTAATATGGATAAAAACTTCAAGAACATCTACCCAATCAACATACAAATCAATAAACATAATTTAAGAAGATTAATTAAGGGTTCAAAAAATAAAAATAAAACAAAGTATACCTAACATATTTGGTTTATCATCATGCTCTTTTAATTATTCTAAAGAAATAAAATTATACTTTAATACTTCATTTGGAATGTTAATAATATTTTTTATGACAATTGTAAAACATTAAAAGTCAATTCAATTTTATCATTGATATTTAAAATTTTGGTTGAAGTCTCTTTCGCCACTCAATTACTAATTATATACGTTTTGTTTTTCCTGAAAGTATTTTTGAATTTCTTCTTTAAATATAATAGCTTGAATTTGAATGTTATTGAAATAAGAAAAAAATACAATATATTAGTTTTTTTTAGAAAAATATATATTGATCTATATTTCGAAAGTACATCAAATTAAAATTCTTGTCTCGTTACTAATTAAAATTATTTTTATTTTTTTTGTTGCTACTATTACCATTGCTATAATTTTTCATAGTTTAATTTTTGCAATGGTTTTCTATTGCTTTTGAGATAGTTGAAGTTCTTCAATGGAAGTAAAATCATATCCCATTTTAGATGTCAACAATTAAAAAAAATTCAAATTCAAATTCAAATAATAATAATAATAAAAAGAATAGTTGTGAGAGGAACTATACAATTTTGGTAGAAAAAATTGGGTTGGACCACGGTGTTTTCCAATTGTCCAATTTCTCTTTATATTTATAATTAAGAAATTTAATTAGGAAATAAGAAACATAATATAATTAAATTAGCATATTTTAATAAAAAAGTATCATACTTAGAAAATTCAGCTATTATTTTAACATGGTTAAAAATAAAAGTTATTATTTTAACATAATAATTCTTATTTGAGATCGATGAATTTTAATTTAATTTAATTAATTTAATTAATAAAATACCCTATCTAGCAAATTGATATAACTATTAAAACACTTTATATAATAATAATAAACGTCTCATATTCCCATGCACTTGACATTGATGACTCCTATTTAGTAAACTATCATATTCATATGCACGTTCACATTCAAGGTTTTTTTGCAAAATTCGTCTAATTCTCATCATCGTTAAACTTTTTTTCCTTTAAAAAAATATTAAGGTTATTCTTGAAAATTTAAATAAACACCAAGGATATTATTGTCTGAAAAAGTTTTTCCTCTCTCTATATATAAGTGATATTTTAATAGCTATGGTTCATTTGGGTACTATTTTTTCAACTATTAAATAAAAAATTTAATGATCATAATTAATTATATAATAATGATGAACATTTAATATTTGTTAATACTAAAATTTATAGGTTGATTATTGATGTAGAATTAGCTGGGTTGTTATGTCATGGATCAGAATCCATATTGTATTATGCACCTCATTATTTTATAAAAATGCGTATTTTTATAGAATTTAATCTTAGTAAACTAATAAATATAAATCAAGTTTATCTGTTATAATTTATATGTTACAGGTTCATCATTTTAAATTTACAAGTTTATTTTTTAGAAGTTCATTATTTATAAGTTACAAGTTTATCATTTATTATTTGCAGGTTTATCATTTTAAACTTGCATGTTATTTATTTAAATTTTACAGATTTATCATTTATAACTTGTAGTTTCGTCATTTTGAACTTGCATATTCATTATTTTGAAGCTACAGGCTCATAGTTTAGATTTTAAATGTTCATCTTTTACAACTGACTCTTTAGATTTATCGTTTACAACTTATAAATTTATCATTTTGAATTTATAAGTTTATCATTTTGAAACTGTATGTTCGTCATTTTAAATTTACAGGTTAATCACTTACAAATTTATCGTTTATAACTTATAGATTAATCACTTGCATATTCATCATTTTTACCAAATTCATCATTTTCAATCTCCAGCAATTTGATTTTCTCTCCCTATATTACTTATTTTTAATTCAAATATCTTCGTTTTCAACTATTTTCTTCCACAAAAAATTTTCTTTATCCCAAACAATAATAACAATTATTACAATATTAAAAAATACTAAAAATAAAATCAAATAATCAAATTAAATATTTTTTTATCTCTAAAAATAAACTTAAAATATAGATTTTTTTTATCTCTATGAATAAGAAGAAGAAAAAAAGAATATGATAAATACGATAAAGAAAAAATATTGTCATATTAATTAATGACATACAAAGTATCATGTACTTGGTTTCATGATATAATTTATAAGATTAGCTATTATCCACGACCAAAAATATTTGAGATTTGGAAATTTTTAACTTTAATTAAATCCGTGTATTAAATAGTTATAGATATTTAAGAAACTTTTTTATTTTATAAATATAAAATAAATTGTAAAATATATATTTTTTAAATAATAATAAATTGAATCAAATTGAATTGAGGTTAATTGGTTTGGTTTGTTTAATTTTCCATTTATTTATTTCAATTAATTTGATTTGATTTGGTTGTCACTATTAAAATAAAACAAAATCGAGCGGAACTGAGTGTATATATAATAATAATAATAATAATAATAATAATAATAATAATAATAATAATAATAATAATAATAATAATAATTTAATCAAAACATATATTATTGTAATATGTTGTTTTATCTAAATAAAAATTTAAACTAAAGGCTATACTATCAGTCTATCATAATCATACTATGTTGTGTTTGACGTAATAGTGTCATTAAAAAAATGAACTTATTTGAGTTTTCATCTTAATTTTATTATTGTTTACTGATATTTACTTTCAATACTAATTAGAAGAAAATGGATATGTGTTTATTTACCATTGAAAATGCATATATTTTATTTTTAATTAATAAATCAAATAAAATATGAAGAGAATTAAAATACACAAATTCAATTCACAATAATAAATGGGCAAATCAAATAAATTAAATCGAACCAAATCAAATATTTTACCTAGATTTGGTTTGGTTATCATTCTAATATGGTTTGATTTAATATGTCTATAATGTAATTCAATTAGTTTGATTTTTGGCAAATTCGATTCGCTAAAACCCGAACTAATCAAATGCACACCCCTAAAAATAAAACCCAAATTTTGTAGTACATTTATATATTTTATGGAATAATAAATTACTCTTCAATTATAATTTATATAATTAAGTGTAAGGTGCACATGTACATATTCTATACTTGAGAGATTTCCCGTGAGATATAAGGCAAGAAAATAATGTATTCTTCTATAATAAAATTATAATTTCCATTAGTGTAAGGTGCATGTGCATAATTTTAATTTTTGTTATTGGTGGAACATAATTTTAATATGAATAAACAGGACGATAACTATAAAGAGGAATAGGGGTGTGAAATTGAAAGTCTTTTTAATATAATTTGTTGAAGGCAAAATATTAAATAATAATGTACTCTTCTATTGCAATTTATGTAATTGTATGGAGCACATGTACATAATATAATATAAATAAGGATGATACTAAACAAATTGATTTGTAAATGAATTTCTAGCAGAATTTATTTGTAAACAAATGTTCATGTTTAATGTGTTAAAATTTAAAATAAGTATTTGAATTGAATTTTAAATAATCATGTTTGAAATAAATTAAAAATTTAAGTTTGTTTGCCTTTATTTCCTAAAATAATAATAATAATAATAATGTAAAACAATTATATTTTTTTACTTTAATATATTAATTTTATATTTTTATTTTTAGTTAAAAAATAGTTGTGAGCATTTATATGTCCAAATAAATGTAAAAATTACATTATTATTAAAAAAATAATGACATGATGGAAACATTGATAGTGAAGAATATGCAGAGAGATAGAGATCAAAGAAAAGGCCCAAAATGAGCTCTTATAGCACCTTTTTCACAGCCTTTTTAGGCTGGACAGAGAATATGACAATTAGAATTGAAAGAGCGCTAGTGATTTGATAATTTTAAATTGAACAAATTAGAGAAAATATTTTCTAATTTTTTAAATTACAGTTAAAAATAATTTTTTTTAAACTAACAGTTTATTTTTTTTATCATTTAAGATAATTTCTATTTATTTAATATTATATAAATTTTAAATATTACATTACAATATATTATATAATTTTTTTATATTTATGATATTTTTATATAAATTTTTAGTGTTTTAGTATAATTTAATGATATTTTATAAAAATTTATAATATTTGTTCGTTACTAACAACTATATTATAGAGTAACTAATATATTTAAATTTTAATATTCTTAATTATTATCTTAAGAAATATTTTTATTAAATAGTAGTGGAATAAATTGTTAATTTTTAATTTTTTTAATTATAATATGTTAAAAATGGGAATTTTTTTTGTAATGTATTCATTTAAATAATATGATTAAAGTATAAAATTGTTGCTGTAGTTATACCAAGTTGTGGGTATCATCTCGCTTCATTTTTTTGTTATTAATAATGTCATTGTGCTTTCAAAATCAACACATGGTTCCACTAAAAACATATTTTTTTTATTCCACGTGTACGCTATGTAATATTGATCATTATTAAATTGAAATACGTATTAAACTTTTCTTATCATTTTCTTTATTAATTTTTTTTAATCTTATAAACAATCTCATTTTCAATGCTATAAAATATATATGAAAAAAATAGACGCAAGTGTCACTAAAATATACATAAAGTAATAAAGAAGTTAATATAGAGAAAAATTAATAAACACTTCTCATAAAAAAAAAGAACTAGAAAGAAATAATTAAAAAAAGGAAAATATATTAGTAAGGAAAAAAGAGAAAAAGCCTGTTTTTTTTTTCTTAAAATAATTATGGATTTCATTTCAGAATTCTACCAATTTTAATGGAATTTGATTCAATTTAATGAATTAAAATCATAGAATTGAAATTCTTCATTTTTTTTTGTCATTCCAAACATAAAAAACTAATATCAAAATGAATTTTACAAAATTTTATGACTTTCATTTATTCCGAAATAATATATAGTTTTTATTTATTTATTTATTATTTCCTTCGCTTCTCAATCCTCACTCCTCACCCCGCTTCAGCTCGTACATTTTCCGATTCCTAGCGGCGATAACAGCCCGCAGAAACCAGAATAGCGGAAATAAATAGCAATAATCATGCTTTCACTTCTTAAACGCAACAAGCCCGCCGTCACCGCCGCTGCAATCAAACACTTCGCCACCGAAATTTCCTCTCCTTCCGTCCTCGCCTCCCCAAAATTTCCGATTTCTGCCCATCCAAGAAAAACTGCCTGTTCGGGGATAGGGTTTATTCGCCAAGTAAGCAATGGGTGCACCACTGACTATGATCACATTAAGGCTAACGTCAATTGTCCTCGATGCTCCTCTCAAATGCCGGTACTCTTTTCCAACCGCCCGCTTTCAATTACGGGCAGAGAAACTGGGGTTTATCAAGCTGTCAATTTTTGCCCTAATTGCAAAACGGCGTTCTATTTTAGGCCGTTTAAGTTGGAGCCGTTACAGGGAAGCTTTATCGAGCTTGGCAGGGTGAAGGGTTTTGACACTGGTAGTGGTAGTGATGGTAGTATTAGTTGTAAGGATATGAAGGGAGTTATTGAGAAAGATTGTGATAGAAGTGAACACGTAGAAGATATTTCTGATGATTCGAGGTTAGAGAGACAGTTGCCTACGCCTAAGGAGATTTGTAAAAGGCTTGATGAGTTCGTTATTGGGCAGGATAAAGCAAAAAAGGTACTTCTCGAGTTCGTCTTGATTGAGTTTATAATTATATTTGAATTTGTTTGACCACTCCTTCCTCCCATTTTTTTTACTCTTCCCACCTTGTATAATTTTTTATTTACTTATGAATCAAGGCATAATTGGCGGCATCTTATTTGGGAAATAAAGAGCAAAAAGAGTTTGTTTATTGTTATTCAATGTAAAATAATGTGTGGTCAATACCGTAATTTTGTTTAGTTGCTTTATCTATAAGTAAAATTTTTAAGCAGATATCAGCTGTTAGTCTGACGGGATTGATTTGTAGGTCTATGCAAATTAAGTATGTGCCTTTGGTGGGGAAGGAGCATGGATGGATTGTTTTGTTAAAACAATGTGTGTCTTTGGTGGGAAGGAGCATGAATGGATTGGTTTGTTAAAAATTCTTTGTTTTGTTTAACCATATTAACCAAGAGGTGTTTCGATGGAGTTTGATATGATTTTTTGTTTCAAGTTTATTAGTAGCTTCATGTTGTTGGGGTTTTGATGCCTGTTTTATTGCAACAGGTGCTTTCTGTGGCAGTTTACAACCACTACAAAAGGATATTTCATGCTTCACAGAAGAAAGAGTTAGTCTTTCATAGTATTTCTATTGACTATTTTGTGGGTTTAGGGTTCTTAGAGTTAGTTTGCTTTTGTTGATGCAATTGCATTTCATAAAATCATTTAATTCAATACTTTGCTAAAAGCAGTCGTAAGGCTAATGATACTAGAAATAACCCTTTTCTGCCTTTACCTGTTACATTGATGCATTTCTTTTGCTGAAAAGCTTTGCAACAGCAGCCCCAATTTCTTTTGAATAATCATGAGTGCTATTTACATTCATACAAAATCTTGTAATGCAATTGGTGTAATTTTATCATATTTTTGAAATTAGATTCTTGTTTATTCAATATTGCTTCATATTATCATGACATCTTCATCTGAATGCCAGGTCAGGCGTACACTCTAGTTATATTGATATTCAAAATGATGACTATGAACTTGTCGAGTTAGATAAGAGTAATGTGTTATTGATGGGTCCTACTGGCTCGGGTATGTTGAATATTTTTCGTCCTTATATTTTTTGATTATCATTTGCAGTATAAATTGTTATCCTTGTCATGATGTACATGTGTATGTGCTGCTTGCAAGGACTTCTGTCTGATTCATTTACTTTTACCTTAAAAATAAGGATAGGGAAGACATTACTCGCAAAAACACTAGCTCGCATTGTGAATGTACCATTTGTCATAACTGATGCAACGTCGCTGACTCAGGTAAGTTCATTTGTTCATGTGTTTCTGTACTACAACATTCTTCTTCAATGTTATTCTTTACGCTGTTTGTTTATATGCCTTAATTAAAAGATTGCTGTTTATCAATGTGCTTGTTTGCTGGTTGCACAAGACATATTCCATATTTCATTTTGGTATTTCATAATAAAATTAATTTATATTATCTGATAGTCTTGCCAGTGTATTAGATTAAAAAAAAAAAAGAACTAGCTTTGCTCTTATTTACTTCCATGAATCATAATTGTGATTGGATGGCTACGCTGAAGCTTTCATCTGTCATAATGTGTGCTCACACTTAAAATGATAGAATTCCTTGAGAATTCCCTCTTTATAGTTCATGATTGCAATCTAATTACAACAGTTCAATGTGAGCTGTACTCGTGCCAACGCTGCTGTTTTTAAAATTTCAGGAACTCTGTTCAAACTTTAAGATTTCATGATTCAAAGTTTCTTTCTCAAATCCTTATTTAATCTTTACTTATATCTTATATTTATGATATCATCATCTTTAGGATATCATTAGTCTTAAAAGATTGTGGTGTGGCCCAAGAGCTTTATTCATGTATTTGTTGAGCTACATTTCATTGACGAATCTCTCTCTCTCTCTCCAGGCAGGCTATGTTGGGGAAGATGTGGAATCTGTTTTGTACAAGCTATTAGCAGTACGGTTTAAATTTTTTATTTGTCCTTTAAAAATTTTAGTAATTTTCATGTGACTATCTTTTTAGTCTTTGCAAAGAGATGTATCTGATGTTTACTATTAAGGTAGTTTGTGCTGTTTGAGGAGTTATTCCCTGGTTTGATTTTCCATTTACTTACCCCATCCCCCTAATACCAACAAAAGAGTGTGCAGGGATAGCCTGAAACTTCTGATTGTTTGTTTCCCTTCTATATTTTTTTTCTTTCTCATATTTCATTATTTAAATCTCTAAAAATAAAGGTTTCAAAATTTGAGAAAAAAATTTGAAAATATCAAAGACCAGGATGCCATATTGGGGTGTGATGATTGCGCATAGGAATGTTCTTAATTGTGCTGTTGACATCAGAAGGATCTAGAATTAAGTCATGTTTTTCTCAAGTCTTGGGGAAGCATGGGTATTTTTATTTTGCTTCTCATTTTCTCTATTACTTATTGCATCATTCAGGTGGTCCGTTCTATTGCGTTTTGTGTGTTTGAATCTTGAAAAAACTAATCAAATGTTTGCTCAGGGCAACATGTGACTTACCATTTTGTTTTATCCTCTCTTGTCTTGAAACTTAATTTTGTCCGCAGCTTTATGCTACCTCTTCTTGCCTGTACTCTTGGTAATTCATAACATATTTTATGACTTTAGTTTTTTCTTTCTTTCTGTCCCATTTAGGCAGCTGAATTTAATCTGGAAGCAGCACAGCATGGGATTGTCTACATTGATGAAGTTGATAAAATAACTAAAAAGGTTTTGTGATTTGTTACTCTGTGGATTTTGCCTTTATATAGCACATGATGCTGATTTATGATATGTGCTTTGGATATACGTTCTATGTTTTTTGCAGTCTGAGAGTTCCAACATTGGCAGAGATGTATCAGGAGAGGGTGTTCAGCAAGCCTTGCTAAAAATGCTGGAAGGAACTGTGAGTGAATTAGTTATAAATTTTGGTTGTTAGTTTTGTTTTGGTTTACTACATAATATTTTTGAACTTTTTGAATGTTTACTTGTTTGTGTTGCATCAGCTCTATGGTTTCCTTTAGTTATTTCTTACTTGCATAAATGAAGTAAATCTGAGATGACGATTTATATCTTATCTATCATTGAACATCAGTTCATTACGCTGTTGTAGAACTTCAATTTCCCTATTGGCATCTAATGCTTTAATGCTTACAAATGGTTGTATATTTACATATAATATCAGCATTAGTTCTTAGCTTCTTTTGAACATTGCAATATATGTTATATATGGGGTTGATCTATATAGATCTCATTCTTGCTGTAGAGGATGTACTAGAGCCTTGAATGATGATAATATGGTATGTACATTTCTTGTTTCCTTGAGGTGTCTTAAAAAGAAGGAATTGTAAGGACAGTTTGTGTGGTCTGAGCAGTATGTTGGTATCTGCTGGCCAGCTGCTTTAAATAAACTCCTAACTTCTGCATCAGTAAGTAGGCTGCTGGAGTTGACTAACCTAGCTCCAAGTACTTATTTAATTCTACTTAGGGAAATTTATTTTAAGAATAAAAAATTGACTATAGCTGATGGGCCAATGAACTTAATTCCTTTTGAATTTATGGTCATTTTTGTTCCCAAGATGGTGATTTTAGTAATTAGGCTGTGATCGCCTCATTGTGGTGCTTGGTCTTTGCAATTAGCTTTCTGTTTGTTTTAATATCTGACTAAAATTTAGTATTCCAATGAAATTTGAAATGTTAGAATAATTTTCTAATATTTTGTAGATTTTTCTTTAATTTATGCAGTAGCTAATTGTCTATATGCATTCTGTTGCCATTGTTTTCCATTGTTTTCACCATTGTTTACTAAGACTTCATATGAGTCTGGTGTTATTATCAGCTATTTAGCCATGTTTGCACCTGATAGTAGCCTAATGATTTGGAGATGGTAGATTTGAAGCTGTGAGTATCACTTTTATAGTTTCATTTGGTTGTATACTTATAAATGATTGAATATTTCCTTGCTCAGGTAGTAAATGTTCCTGTTCCAGATAAAGGACCTCGAAAGCTTCCTCGTGGTGATACAATTCAGGTATGCAGGACCAAAATTCTGTGCACATGTTGTTAAACAATAATTCATTTCACAGTAGTATTTGCATTGAACGTTCTTTTACCACTTCTTCTCAAAACCCATGGAATGAATCAATAGGACTATTTCCAAAGTTAAGGGCAAACTTGATGTTGTATATTCTTAAAATTACTGAAGCTTATTTTGGAATTCAAAAAGGTGAATTGCATGATGGTTTGGTTTGTTTTTCTTCCCTAAATTTTTTTGATGGAATAGGTTCCTTGGTTGGTAGATATTATGCTTAGGAAGAAAGAGCAGAAATGTGTGCTTTTGCTCTCTGGCTTGTTTGTTGCCCATTTTTGTTCCGTAATTTCAGTCCCATGATAGCAATGGAGTTTTATGCTACACTTGCTTGTCTTCATTGTTCAATAATATACAAAGGTGTTGGGAATTAAATTTTTCTTTTTTGCCCAAGCAAGCAATAAGGTAAGAAAAGCTGGAAACATTATGAAAATAATTGTAACAACATTTTGTTCCTTCCATGCTGCAGTATCTCTGGGAATTTTCTACTGGCTTTTCTTTTTTGTACCCATAAAAAGAAACTCATAAAGTAGTATATTCTGAATTTTTCTTCTTTGAAATTGTATGAATCTGAAGCCATTCTCTTTTTCTTCCTGGTCATATGATTAAATAGGGTAATAAGTGTGATTGAGTGCACATACTCTCTCCTAAGAGGTGTATTTATTTGTGCAACTTGTAACTTGAATGTGATGATTGTAGGTAGACACGAAGGACATCCTTTTCATTTGTGGTGGGGCATTTGTTGATTTAGAGAAAACCATTTCAGAAAGGTAATCACGTCTTATTTAGATATTGAATGGTCATGGAAATTATTGCCTAATTCCATCTTTCATATATGTTGTTTGTTCATAGAAACTATTTGCTGAATCTGTCTTGGTTCCTAATGTCCAAGTTGTTTCTTTTACTAGACGACAAGATTCATCTATTGGTTTTGGAGCACCTGTCCGTGCAAACATGAGAACTGGTGGAGTGACTAATGCTGTTGTTACATCATCACTGTTGGAATCTGTGAGAATTAAACTCATTCTGCTTAGTTAACTTTCTTAGTATGATTTTTCTTGAATTGATATTGTTCTGGGTTATCTATTATGTGTGTGTGTGTGTATCATTCCTTTGAATAGATAATCTCAATTTTTAGCATGGACTTGCAGGTAGAAAGTGGTGATCTAGTTGCATACGGTCTGATTCCAGAATTTGTTGGACGATTCCCCATCTTAGTGAGCTTATCAGCCTTGAATGAGGATCAACTGGTTCAGGTATATCTATTTTTCTAATGATGCCTTATTTATTTATTTATTTATTTATTTATTTTGTTTGATGACTATTCAATGAGAACCTAGGAATAGGCATGGTCATGATTCTGGAACTGCCTGTTTAAGTTCATGAACTGGCAGTTCAGGATCCATAAAAGTTGGAGCCTTAAAATCAAGTTGTTCTAGCCAGTCCTGATTTTGGTTCAGTTGCCAATCAGTTTTGGTTCATATGTCATTCCCCCCTTTTTTAATAAAATTTTGGAATATTTGGAAGAAAAAGGGGTGTGGACTTAATTTTTTGAAAAATTAAGCCGCCTATGTAATCTCTTACCTTTTTATTCAATAACACACTTGTTGATGCTGAAAATCCCTTTTATTATTCCACCGGTTGGGAGGTCATATAATTCATCATTACTTTTGGACATTCTCTCTTGTTGCCTTAATTCTGCCTCGTTCCAATCATGCATGTGTGCTTGAGTCTGATAATTCGGGGGCAAGTTATATTGCATCTCATCTAATAAATAATCCGGTAATAGAAGCTTGTTCTACTACAACTGTTGATAGAGTTGAAAAATTTTATTTGGCAATTAATGCTAGGGTTTGAAAAGTATTAGCCCATTGACTTTACCACTCAATAACTAAAGAACCTTTACTAGTAGAGCTATTACCAAACTTGAATCGAGATAAATGTTGAGTTTAAAAGTGAAACCAGTGGATCCCATAAGTTTTGTTTGGCTTTGTAACAAGGATGGTTTCCCATGCTGCATCTAGGTGGCTATTCTAAATTTCACTTTATGGATATCTAAATTTCAATGATGATATTGACATTTCCATAATAATTTCTGAGTTTAAAAAATTAATAGTAGATTTATATGCTAAGTATTGTGTTTTTCATAGTTGACAAATAGTCAGCCATTCGATCTAGTCAATCAAAATGGGCCATGTACAATTAGCTTGGGTGATTGTGCGTTGTTGCAAAGGCAGAGAAACCTAGGGGATTCTCTGTCTCTAATTTTGAACTTGACATTTATCTGATCACCCATTTGAGTTTCATGATAGCTTTTTCAGGTAAAAGTTTTTCAGTTCTTTATTGGTGGAGTTGATAAGCAAATATTTTCCAACTCCGACCTAATTTCCCAATAAATTTTAGCAACTTTAGTTGAAGCAGTTGGCAAAATAAGCTTTTAGTGCATGGGTAATATGTTGGAATGTCAACTTGACTCTCTAATCATTAGAACCTCAAGCATCCATGGATAATGGACCAAGGTTGAATTAAAGCAACAAGAGATGTGCATGAAGGTAATGATGAGCTATACAACCTAACAATTGATGAGATGATAATGGGAACTTCTAGGCTCTAGCACCTACAACAATTGGTAGGTAAGGGGATTATTTAATAAAAGGTAAGAGAACTAGCTGAGCTTTGATTCCTTTAAATCACAAAACGATACATGGGGAGCGTAATTCTTAGAAAATTTAAGTCTGTGCTTAATTTTTAAAAAATTTAAGCCCCTTTTTAAAAATTTTTCTTAATCATTTTATTGAAAAAAAATTGGAACCACGTATGAATCTGAACCAGTTCATTTTGGGTTCCTATTTATTGGAACTGGAACTGATGGTCCCTAAACTAGAATTGCAGTTCCAGAACTGTGGCCATGCCTAGGTTGAACGCCCCCTCCCTCTTTTCATTTCTTTGTGTTCCTGGTTGGAACTGTCTGTTCAGGAACTGAAACTGAACTGGTGATCCCATGGATCATGGTCGGTTTTGCTCAGTCCTGTTCTATTTCAGTTCTGGGATGGAACTGGCCTGTGGCCGTACCTATCTAGGAAATGAGTTCCCCTTTAATTTGCAAATGTATACGAGCACACATTTTTCTTTGGACTTCATTTTTGCTCATGGGTTCATATAGCTTTTTCTTACTGAGCATGTTGCAGATAGAATACCTGTTTTTTGAAGTTAGTGACTCCTAGGGAAATGAAAGGAAATTGGTAAATCTAATGCAAGTTTTGTTGTGCCATAGGTCCTTACAGAACCAAAGAATGCTCTTGGTAAACAATACAAGAAGATGTTTAATATGAATAATGTAAGTAGTTGTTCTGAGTTGCACGGGACGCCTCAATGTTTTCATCTCCAATTTGCCCAGTATCTGGTGCTGATACGTGAATCAATATCTGGTTGTTTGTCATCTCAATAATTTTCCTTCAGGTCAAACTATGTTTTACTGGGAATGCATTGAAATTGATTGCAAAAAAAGCAATGGCTAAGAATACTGGTGCCCGAGGCTTGAGAGCCATATTAGAAAATATTCTCACAGAAGCAATGTACGAGGTAATACTTCTATATTGCTTTCTGTCTGTTTAATCATAAGAATGCAATTGATATTAGCTCCTATACTTTTGTTCTACGTGTTGTTAATTGCTTCCTCCAAGTGGGGATGTGCTATTTCTTTCTTTTTTCCACCTGAGATAGATTTATTGGACCAAATGTTCCTTGCAAATAATTGTTTGTTGCAACTTGTTTTCTATTTACATACATATATATACACTGATGCAAAGGGCCATATTGTAATTGCCTTGAGTTTGCTTTTTAGTAAAACTGTTTGGCTGCCTCTGTACTGAAAGTACCTTAAAAAAGATGGGGACAATATTAAGGAGGCAGCTAGTATTACACTTGTGCTTCTATTGGTATGTTTAAGTTCCAATTAAATATATAGCGTGCTGAAGAGCTTTCTGCTCTTTAATTCTTCTGCTATTTCCTGGTGCACAGATTCCTGAAAACAAGACAGGAACCAATTTTGTAAGTGCAGTTTTGGTTGATGAAGAGGCTGTTGGCTTGGTGGATACACCGGGATGTGGAGCAAAAATTATCCGTGGGGATGATGCATTGGGGTGTAATTTTGATGAATCGCGATTGAAAGAACTTATGGTATGCAATACTTATGCTTCCCTCTTTCTCTGTTCGGATTTATGTTGTTTATATCATCATCTTTATCAATTAGTGTATGAATTTTGGCATATGACTCCACTATTCCTCAATTGCTAATAATAATGTTAAATCATAATCAAAGAAATATGCTTTAGATTTTAGAAGGTCTTGATGTTCAGAAAATTCAGATTCTTTCATTTTACCTTGTAATAGCTTATGTCCTCTAAGTAAGCTTATGAAACCAAGTAAGTTGTACTTCAAATGCTTGTCACTATGTATTGCCTGAAATATTGTACAGTAAGATAAATCAACCTTTGCGTTGATGAGGAATATTGCAAATTTTAGTCTTTGTTTGTTTTGTGAACAACTTGCGTTTGAAAATTTATCTTTGAGGAAAATATTTTCCCAGAAAATGACTTATTTTATGTTGTTTGGTTACATAAAATTACTTGGAAATAATTCAAAGGTTTGGATTACATTAATTAAGATCCATTTTCTTGCAATAAAAAAATAACGAAATGTTTATGCCTATTAAATAACTAAATTTTTAATTTATAATCGAATAAAAGAGAGATTTATAGAATAAAGAGAAATGCATTTGAGAATTTTCTGTTGACAGGCTGGTAGTAGTCACCACTCCAGTAGTCGTCAGTGGTTGCCAGGGATAATGGTGGAATATATTTAGTACAGATTTATGTATTGTATATATATATATATATTATTTTGTGAAGTGTTTGGCAAATTACTTCCTCTTTTGACAAAAGGAAGTTTTTTCCTTTGAAAATGGTTCTATTTTCGTTAAAATATTTGTAGGTTGACCAACTCTCGTGTGTGTAGGAAATATGGAAAAATTCAGAAAATGCTTTCATAGAAAATATTTTCTTTGAAACAAACTGACCCTTAGTCTTACTCTTTTCAGTTGATACTATACTGACCACTTATTTTTGCATCACAATCCCATGACCATATCTTTAATTCTTTTCTTTCCTTTCGTGCTTCCTAATTATTTAATTTAATGTACATTGACTTGTAGGAGAATTGTAGAGTTGCACAGGATGATGAGTATTGTGATGGTGAACAAGAGTTGCAGTCAAGAGCTCTGAGCTTGTAAATAAAAGTTTAGCATGTATATATTCATCTACTTTTATACATTACTTGATATTAATTAATATAATAAATAAATAAATAAATTCAGAGTTTCACAAAATTCTTATTCCGTCTTAAACCCAAATCAAAGCTTGGCATTAGAAGTGTTAGACACCCTTTTATCACCTCGGCAAAGTGGTGGAATAGTTGTAATGTGATTAAGTTCTAATTGAGTTGAGCTGTGATTGTATTATTATAAGGTGATATGCCATAATCAATGGAGTATGATAAAGATATAATTTTTATATCGGTTTCGTCTATCATGTGGCCATATACCAGCAAAGTATGCCATAATCACGAGGAGAATTGTGATTTAAACAGTTGTCGTTCACAATTTAATAGATGATATGACATTTTAATTGAATCATTATAAAAATAGATATATTAAACATTTACTTATAGTTGTTCATCGACTTGATAATTTGAGATCGTTAGATTGAAAATTTACAATATAAAATATTACATGATTATATTTTATTTATTTAATTAAAGAATGGAATCATGTTATATTTTTGTTAGATTATATGTATTCTTAGTCACTTAAATATGATCATACTCTAAAATTAATTCTACTTGTGCTGAATAGGTTCTTAAGGACAATAAAATATTTCATCATGAATTTTAAATTAGCTGCAAATTCAGAATTTGAACTCGATTGTGGAAGAGAACCACACTATTTCATCTATACTTGTAACCACACATGTTAATATGTATAATTAC
Source organism: Triadica sebifera (assembly GCA_023653625.1). Taxonomy (NCBI): domain Eukaryota; kingdom Viridiplantae; phylum Streptophyta; class Magnoliopsida; order Malpighiales; family Euphorbiaceae; genus Triadica; species Triadica sebifera. The sequence goes on along the minus strand of CM042898.1, from coordinate 30,216,459 downwards.
TTCGTTATTAAAATACATATATCATAATGTATCATTGTTATTATTATTAACATAATTGAAGTTGCATTCATTTCTATATAAACAAGTTAACTATGCAATTTGAAACTCCCATTGTAAAAACAAGGCAGAGCACAAAATTATTATAAACATTCAAAGTAAAATTGGTTTTACACTAATAATTTTGTTAATATATATATATATATATATATATATATTAAAGCTACACATGTTCTACTTGTAAATTAATCATTAATTTTATAAAATTATTCTATGTTCTTTTATAAGTTGAATAACCATAATAGGCCAACATGAAAAATATTATTTTTCATCTTGTCCTATGCGCTGATCCATTTAATTAATTATAATATTTATTTAATTGATACATAATGTTGGATTTTAAATTTGTTACAGTATTTAATTACCATTATCATTAAGAGAATCATCTACCGTCTAGTTTCTTAAAAACTTTTGAGTTTTTCAAACAATTCAAATTGGAATACTACAATCATCATCTCCCTATGATGTATTTAATAAAAAATTAACATTATCATTAATTATTGTAATATTTATTTAATTTAATGCACCTATTTTATTTATTTATTTTTACAACTTCAAAATTTATATCGATTTTATAGCTTTAATTCTTGATTTTTCTTTTTTCATTTTCTACAACCCAATTCCTAGTTTGCCCTTCCACAGCTTATACGTACGCGGTTCGCAAATTACTGCTCTTCGTCTGTTTAGAGTTTCGTTCGGGTTTAGGGTTTTGAACAATAATTACAAAGCCCATTAAACCTTGTCTTTCCCTTTATTTCCCTTATATCTCACTCTCTAGAAATCCTTCTTCTTGCTTCTATTCTTCCATTTTGATACTCAAATTTTTAATGTAATTGTTTTAGCTGGAACGCAATCTAATCAATTTATAGTTTTTAATCTTAATTTTGATGCAGATGCTTCTGAACTGCAATTGAACTCGAAAACTGTGATTGTTTTGTTTGGCAGAAGAAATGAGAGGAATAGCAGGCGTTGCATTTCGATCCATTAACAGTTGTTTATCACGGCAATGCTACACTTCCCATTTCGCGAAGCCTCTTTCTACAGCTTCTCATTCAGGTTCATTTACCTCTCTATTGGTGATTCTTCGTTGTCGCTCTTTGCTTTTGTAGCTATGACCTATAGAACCAATTCTAGTGCAATAAAATCCTTGATTCGTCGTGGATATGAATAGTAATGAATTGGATGTCCAGTGTTTTGATTGGAAATAAATTGTTGCAAGTAAACGAATTTAATTTTAAAGATTGTGCTCAGTACTGAAATGAAAATTTGTTTAGAATGAAGTGATGGCGGCTGGGAGGGTCTAGGTTGGTAAGTGGTGGGAGTACCGTGGTGGGGATTTTGTAGATTGACGGTGGTTCTGATGGAGGAGAGCGGCAGTGGTAATATAATTGGTTTTATTTCGATTTATGGGTATGTCTGAGTAGTACTCAGATTTTTAGTGTGGGTGCTATAATTCTAAAAACATTTAGAACTCTATCCAATTTGGTTGAATTTATCTCAATCTTAGTTTTTAAAGTAATTACATACCTATTCAGATATTTCCGCATTCCGAATATGAGAATTATTTGATATTTGCAATAGGACTTCCAATTCCATACTAGAAATTATGAATTCTTCTTTTATGTGAATTCCCATCAGATACAGACATCAGAAGTAACATGCTTTTGGTACCCAAGTGAACTACTTACATTCTCCAAATTTGACAATTTATTCCTTTCTGAAGTTTCTTATTACCATGCTTCTTCTTCTTTCTTCCTTTTTTTTCATTTCAAAAAGAAACCCAAAAAATTGGGTTTTTATTGTGGTAGGACTATTTTTCTACTTCATGGTTTTTCTTTTTACCTTTTTATTTTTTGGCTTGTGGACAGGTGGTGGGATTGGTGACAAGGAAACTTCTAACTCTCTGGAGCCTGAAGATGAGTTTGAGCAGCGCATATTTGGTGGCATTTCTGGAAATAGCTCAGTTTCTGACTCCTTTTTCCAAAAGCTGGATAGGCTTCAGAAGGCTCGCAACAGTCCAGGTTCCATACTGAATGAAGGAAGTCGTTCCCACATTTTGGATGGCCTGGATGAGAGTTTTAGCACATTATCAGATGGAGTTGATGGGAAGTTACGGAAAGCAGCCACATATTTTGAGGTTGATCCTGAGGAAGAAGATCAAGAGGACTTTGCTTTTAGACCAGATATGAATTTTTGGCCTGGATCAACTTATGACATTAAGGTGTGTAATATAGTAGCTGTGGGGAAATTTTTTCTTATTAATTCCTCTAGTATTTTAAAAGAGATCTTTTATTTGCATGTGCCTTATGTTTGCAATGCATTTTAAACACATAGCATCACAAAATTAATTTGATTGCTTTAGTTTTAATCTAAGTTTGATTACTTGAGTTTAATCTTTAGGTGGAATTATGGAATAAAAATTTGGAACTGGTGTTTTTTAGTATGAGGAAACAAAATGCTTAAATATTGGTAAAAGTCAATTTTGGATCTACCTTTTTATTTTCAACACAATTATTAGGTGATTATAACTTGCAAATAAATATGAAAGATACTATTGTAATTAATCTAATTGATCTGAAGCGAGAACATTTTAATATTATTATTTCATTAATCTATTTTTGTAAAATTACCTTTATTTTTATTTAAATGGAGAGAAAGAATGTTTTATAGTCCACAGTCCACCCACTTGAATATGATAAGTGTTATATTCTAATGGAAAACAAGTAATTTTTCTGCCAGAGAGAAAAAATTGAAGGGCTCAATATATTTTGTTAATCAAATAAAAATGAAAATAAAAGGCTATTTTTGTCCAGGAAAGTTCTCCCTGGACTCATACTTTTATATGTATTATAATTTAATCTTTGCTACTTCATGTTATCATGCCATCTTGTGCTCTTGGTTTTCTTGCTTAACTGTATGGCTTTATTCCAGGATCTTGATCTTACGAAGCCAGGAGTGCGTAAACCACCTAAAAGATATGAATTTAATGTAACAACAGAGGAAGTTCTGAGAAAAGCTGATTTCAGGGTGAGCTTGGCCTGTAATCTGTTATGCCACTCTCTTAATGAAGTAATAAATAATGCTGTATATAAGCTGGTGACACTCGTGAAATTCCATGTCGCGTTATTTTATGAGTTAGTGATTCGTATAAACGTTGTCCATCACTTATTGTGTTTTGTAATTTGATGGGACACTGGATAAGTAGTATATATAATAAGAAAAGAACAAATACCTCAGAAATTGGTAAAGTCATCAACAATCCTTGCTTTTCTCCTAGTAATTGTTTTATTTGTATTATAGAATAAAATCCTTTTTGTTAAACTCGCTCTTTTGATTTTTCGCCTGGGTTATTTGGAGATAAATCTTTCCTTAGTTCAATAGCAAGATATTCAGATCCCGATTTTCTAGAATTCCTGCATTTAAAATATTGAATTCATGGAGTCCTGCGTAAAAGAGGCAAATAGGAGATTTGAAAAATTGAATTCATGGAGTTCTGCGCTGAGAAATTATTCTTTACAAATTATTTCACCAACTTCTGGTCAAATGTCATTTTTGATGTCTGTGGTGTTCTGTATTTTGGCATTCCTGCTTTTTGAAGAACAATAACATAGTTGTGTCTCATATATTTAACTGGAAACAAAATCAATTTAAGTTCTGGCTTTCGCTTTTATTATATTTGCAATTTGGGTGCATATTTAAGTTTGAGTGGAATTTTTTGTGCAGAATGTTAGATTTCTTGCAAACTTCATCACAGAGGCTGGAATTATTATCAAGCGGAGCAAGGTAATGTGGGTTTTGGTATTCAGAATTTATAGTTCATTGTAGCTATGATAAAGATAAATTATGTGGATATCCAGTAATTCTTGCTATTTGCTTTGCAGACTGGTATAAGTGCCAAGGCACAGAGGAAGGTTGCTAGGGAGATCAAAACAGCTCGAGCTTTTGGTCTACTGCCTTTCACAACGATGGGGTCAAAATCATTTGTTTTCGGTAAAACAATGGAGGATAAAGATGAGGACTTTGAATATGAGATTTACGATGGTGACATGGTTGATGAAGCAAATGAGAAAGACCCTATTGGATCTTAGGAAAGCTTTTGCTGTGTCCCCTTCAGATTTTCTTCGATCCATTGGCTCTGCGAGGTTTTGGTAAATACGGGGAGGAACTTCTGAAAAGAATGCAGTTTCCAAGCCAGTATTGAACATTATGAAGAATTTAGCAAGAATGTCTTTTTTGGCCATGTGTGTTATGCATCATCTAATCATTAAATTGTTTCTCCCTAATAATTTTGAATACCCTTCTGCTGAACTGTTTGTAATATCAGAATTTAAGGAAATATAATTTAGGTTATATTGGCAAACATAAGTGACAATGGCACGTCCTTTTTTTTTTTTTCCCTTTTCTTTGAGAGATGAAGTATCCAAAATTCCTAGGGTTCTGACTAGACAAGTTTGAGTCAGGTTGGACAGGGAAGGCGTAAAATTCTTCCAGCACAGATTTTTTTTTATTCACAATACTTGAATTTGAGAATTATTGAGGTGCCACTTGATCTTACTTTGAAATTTTTTCATTAAATCATTCTGCAGTTTGTGCTATCAAATTTTGTCTTTTTTGGATCATGTTTGAGTACTTGCTGGAAGCAAAGTACTTAAATGTTGTAAATAGCAAAGTAGTTTATTGTATACATATGGAATTGGTTAAACATTTACAATAACTTTTCAATAGTGAATTAATTAAAATAATTTTTTTTATAACTAGTATAAATATAAATTGAGTTCATCAAGTTAAACTTTTTTGTGAGAAATTTTTAAAAGGGTACGTCCAATATTCCAATATTTTTTATGTGCTGCAGTTGCACGTAATTGCATATCGTGTGTGTATATATATATATTTAATTACCTTCAAAACAATCGATATGATTAGTTCGAGTTATGAATTATTATCACAACCAAATAAAATCTATATTATTTCTGTATCACAAGCTAATAAATTTTAGACTACTTGAATTTGTTTCGCTAATGAACTTAAATTAGAGTATTTGAATACAACTAAATATATTAATATTATTATATAGAACCTTTAATCCAGAAGTTTAGAGTTTCAGATATGTAAAAAGTTTCAGAAATTAGAGTTGAACTTATTATATAAATGGGTTTAACGTTATGATTAGGATATAATTATAAGTTATTGTTAGTTTATAGGTTAAAATTAATAATACAATAGAAGTATTATAGCATCAGGATTAAAATTTATTTTTGAGAAATTAAATATTTAATTAATTTAGAAAAGAAAATTAAGGCAGGCCTTCTTTTGTCTGTGGGCTTTGTTATTATACATATATAACGAGAGGTTTTAGCTTACGAGAAAGAGACTGTCACTCACAGCTCACTATTGAAAAGGAATGAAGTTGAAAGTTGAAGCCAAAACATAAGGCAACAAAGCATTTACGCCTATTAAGCAGATCAATTTTGCTTTCTCTCAACAAATTCAATCAACCCATCAAGTGTTTCTCTTCAGGTTCGTTATTTGCCGATCTCTCTCCCTTTCGCCTTTTGGGTTCTTCTGTCAATGTGCTATGGCCGAAAAATCTTTTGTTCTTGCTATACTTATCTTGCTATCCGTGTTCACATTCTTCTTTCGATTCCCCTCTCTATTTGCATTTTTCTATCGGATTTTAGGGTTTTCTACTCTGTCATTCCTTTTGAGAAATTGTTCGGTTTTTCCGGACTATTTAGGGTTTTTTCTTGTTCAATCAGTTTTCAACTTAGTGTATTTACTTGTTTGCGCTGATTTGATGTAATTGAAACATGGGTTTGGTAACCATATCTTTAATTAGTGTAGTGCATTTTGTTTTTGTTACTTTTTTTGGTTAGTTTATATGTTTTTTTCCCTCTTTCTCAATGTGTTTGTGAATTTGTAGTAGTGATTATTATTTTGATTGGACTAGATAAACGAATGAAGTTTAAGGTTCGTTCGCTGGGGGCAATACTGAGTCTTCTTTCCAAGGAAAAACCAGTTGATGTATTATTTGACGTGTCTTTATGTAGTTTCTTTCTTTGATATAGATGATGCGTATATAACTATTATGCTTGCGCATTTTTTTTAATAAATCACAAAACAGTATTTTTTTTTCTGGCGCCTTCAACTTTACATGTGTATGCACGCGTTGGTTGGGTCCATTAGTTATGCTTGTCACCTTCAAGAGGTATTGAATTGAATTTTCTGTAATATAAATATATTTCGTCGGTATATATTTTTGTCTTCTTTTTTGTCTCACAACATGCATCTGTACATTAAGTTATCCTGCAATGTAATTCTTACATTATCTCACATTTAATATGACAGAGCACTTACATCAGGTGATCTTCAGTTCTCGGACATTGTCCTCATAGTTGTTCAAAGATGGCGAATTTGCAAATTACTGGTATTCTGGAAAAGGTAACATCTAATTTAGTTGTTTATGTGTATACAGGTATTTTTGTAAATTTTATGCTGTGCAATGTGGTTCCTGTTTGATGGTTTATTTTGATATGTCTGCTATCTTGGAGAGAGATAAATACATGACCTTTGGGTGTTGTAGCTGTTGTTTTTTTAATCGAGTGTTTTTATTTCTTGGTTTCATTTCCAGATGACGGGTAAGGATAAAGATTACAGATATATGGCGACATCTGACTTGCTTAATGAGTTAAACAAGGAGACATTTAAAGCTGATACTGATTTGGAGATAAAGTTATCAAATATTGTTCTACAGCAACTCGATGATGTGGCTGGTGATGTTTCTGGATTGGCTGTGAAATGGTACTTATTTCTTTGTAGTTATAAGATTTCAATAGTGGAGTTGCTTCTTATCCTTGGGCTGTATGTTTGTGCATTTTGTGATTATAATTGTCATATAAATTGTCGCTATGCGGTTGCACAGCATTTCTCTTTTAGCTGCTGAACCTGATACTCCTATCATAGTTTCTTCCACAAACTGTGAACTTTTATAGGAATCTGCTATTGATGCACGTGTTTGAAAATGCAATAGGATGTAATTTGAGTAAGTATAAAATTCGAGAAAGTTTATAGAAGTACTGCAGAAACATGGGCTTGAGGGATTTTGAGGTGGCTTTCTGTTTCTTTCAAAGCAGTTAGAACTGCCTTTTATATTCCATATTGTAATGCAAATTACAGTAAACTAGTAAAAGAGAAACAAAGAGATGCAGAACAACAGTCTTGTTGCATAGCAGGTTTTACATTCTGTGATTGTGGTATTGTAGTCTTGCTCCATTGGTGAAGAAGGTCAGTGAGGCACAAGTTGTGGAGATGACTAATAAACTATGTGATAAATTGCTCAATGGAAAAGATCAACATCGTGACATTGCAAGCATAGCTTTAAAGACAATTATAGCTGAAGTTACAACTCAAACTCTGGCTCAATCCATACTTGTTTCTTTGTCACCACAGTTGGTAAAAGGAATAACTAGCCCGGTGAGTCTCAAAAACAGTCTCAATGCTTAATCATTTTGAAGCTTCCTGTCTAATTATTATTCTCTGCCTCAGGGTATGACCACAGAGATAAAATGTGAATCCCTTGATATTCTATGTGATGTCCTCCATAAATTTGGAAATCTGATGGCAACTGACCATGAGTTGCTTTTAAATGCTCTTTTGTCTCAATTGAATTCCAACCAAGCCAGCGTCAGAAAGAAGACTGTTTCTTGTATTGGTAAGACCAAGTCACATTTTATTTGTTTTCCTTGTGGATTTCATTCTCAAGGTATTTTCCTGTAATTTATTACTTCTTGTTTAACCAAATGGTTGTGGACTTTGGACCAAAATTTTCCAACCTGTTGGAATTTTTGCTAGCTGTCTATTATCTCCCCAAGGCTCTACTAGGTTTTTTGTGTCTATATTTGCCTCCATTCCAATAGTTCTCCTTATATTTGAACAAGGAGTGCTAATATTTTGCAATTATCCTTATGAAATAGATTGTTTATAATTATCATGAACCTTTCAGTTGGTAGTTGCTGTTTTAAGTGGCAAGTTAAACCACTGGTCAATTAATCTACTCACAAGTTTGGAGGTTTTATGACATTATCTTCCTATGTGCAGCATCTCTTGCATCAAGCTTGTCAGATGATTTGTTGGCAAAAATAACAGTTGAAGTTGTTCGGAACTTAAGAAGTGAGGGTGTAAAGCCTGAAATGACCCGTACAAACATTCAAATGATTGGTGCTTTAAGGTAAGCTACACTACATGTATTTCTTTATAGTCTGTTCTCTTTTCCTTCGGTTATGGTTTGAAGAAAATACTGAAACTTGAGGAAATCAGTTAAATTTTTATTTGGTGTTATTACTGGGGTATAATTTGTAAGGTTTGGATATGGGTTTATAGTAAAATGTAAGGTGTCTAACATTGTTTGTGATTATGCTTGTGAATTAACTTGGGACTTTGATTATGGTGAAAAATGAAATTTAGAGCTTAATTCTTTAGATTACGATTTACGAGTTTCAGGTCCATTATCTACTCATGCTTTGAATTGTAAATATCAAATTGAATGTATTTCTGTGCTTACAAATGGTGCTGTTATTTTGTTTTAGTCGTGCTGTTGGATATCGTTTTGGACCTCATCTTGGAGACACAGTTGGAGTTCTATTTAAGTATTGCACAAGTGCATCAGAGAATGATGAGGAACTTCGTGAATATAGCTTGCAGGTGCTGTATGCTCCACCACCCTTTTTTCTCCTCTAATTTATTTTTCATAACAGGCCATGTTTGTCTTATGGTGGTTCTCTCATCTAAGAATGTTGTACTGTAGGCGCTAGAAAGTTTTCTGCTTAGGTGCCCGAGCGACATTTCTTCATATTGTGATGAGATTCTTCATCTTACTTTAGAATATCTAAGTTATGATCCAAACTTCACTGATAACATGGAAGAGGATACTGATGATGAAAGTCATGAAGAGGAGGAAGATGAGTATGTTTTCAATGGGCATCTGAGTTGATGAACAATGTATATGCTTGGTAAATTTGTAGTAATTTCCTGCTTTTGTTTTATAGTGAGAGTGCTAATGAATATACTGATGATGAGGATGTAAGCTGGAAAGTTCGAAGAGCAGCAGCCAAATGCTTAGCAGCTCTGATTGTTTCTCGTCCTGAGCTACTTGCAAAACTATATGAGGAGGTATATTTTCAGTTAACTTATGAATTATTTTATTATGTAATTCAATGAATTTTGTTACCTTGTGATCAATAAATTGATTTTTAGAAAATTATATTGTATGGTGGCGCGGCTGGACCTTTGTGATTCATTATGTTCAAGACTGAATTTATGCTTTTAAGTTGGTGACTGAAATGAAGTTTACTAGTTTGGAATTAGGGCATTACAGCATATTTCTGAAATTACATTGTGCTTTGTTAACTAAATGGTTTTTCCCATATGTCTGCTTCTAAGATCCATTATCAGTGTTATTGAAATCCAATAATATTTCCATACAGGCATGTCCTAAGCTGATTGATAGATTTAAAGAAAGGGAAGAAAATGTCAAGGTAAGTTTGCATAATAATTTCAAGTATTTAGCCACTTATCTTCTGGTTGGTTATCTGATCATGTTGTGATGCAGATGGACATATTCAATACATTCATTGAGCTACTACGTCAAACTGGAAATGTTTCTAAGGGGCAGATTGACATGAATGAATCAAGGCAAGCTTCTTCTATTTTTTACACTCTTTTATTTGTTTCCATTTTTTATCTGATGTACATTGTGTCTGAACCTTTCTAAGGGTTTCTTGTTGCTGTTGTTAAGGATGGTTGAGTGCATTTTCTTGTTTTTCTTCTGAGTTGTGAGTTGTTTAGTTCATTACTTGATCTGCATCTTTTTGAATTTCTTATCCAATTTTGAGACTATCTTGAATATTTTTGAGAACTTCTTGAAACACAAAGGTCATTTTCACACAAACTTCAAGGGCTTATAGAACAACCATGTCGACCTTCTGCTCTGCAGTATCCTTTATCATGCTTCTCTCTCTCTCTCTCTCTCTCCCACTCTGTATTTATTTAGTTCAAAAATGGTCTTTTCTTTCTTTTTTTTTTTTAATCTAAATTGATGGCATTATTTGTGGCACTCAGAACTCAAGGTTTTAGAAGTTCTGAACTGTTTTGCAATGAGTTGGCAGCCTGGTATTTATATGCTAAAATGGAATTATTTTCTTTCTGCTTGGTTGTATGCTTTGGGAATTGTGTTTTGGTGATTATGTATGAATGCTATTCTTATGCAGCCCAAGATGGTTACTGAAGCAGGAAGTGCCAAAGATTGTTAAATCTATAAATAGGCAGCTTCGTGAGAAATCTATCAAGACAAAGGTACAATAGTATCCACTGTGTGTATATGGTCATGAGCTTGTTATAATTTATGAATTATCACTATAACTTTAAATATCCCATCTGCCTGCAGGTTGGTGCATTTTCTGTTCTGAAAGAGCTTGTGGTTGTCTTGCCAGACTGTTTAGCAGAACACATTGGATCTCTCATTCCAGGAATTGAAAAGGCATTAAATGTAAGTAAATTGCTTCAAGCTGAAAGTGTATCTTAGATGTATAGCTCCTTGCCCATGTTTTGATAGCTATCCTTTTTTCCAATTCATCCTCTGTGCCCTTTCAGGACAAATCTTCAACCTCAAATTTGAAAATCGAAGCTCTTATATTTACAAGATTGGTGTTGGCCTCGCATTCTCCTCCTGTTTTCCATCCACATATAAAGGTATGAATCATTCCGGTTCTTCATTTTCTTATGTTGTTTTCAGAAATTGCAGCATCTACATTTTTTTTGTTTTTTTGTTCCAATGTATGGATATTATAAAGCCTGTTTAGTTCATATCACATCTCCTAAGGTTTTTCCTAATTATTTTATGTGCATATTAGAAGTGAAATAACAATCATGAGTATAATGTTTTATTCAATGGCATGTACATATTCTTTTCCTGCAGGCACTTTCCAGTCCTGTTTTATCAGCTGTTGGTGAGCGATACTACAAGGTAACAGCTGAGGCATTAAGAGTTTGCGGTGAACTTGTTCGTGTTGTGCGTCCGGATATTCAGGTTAGATTGTTTTGCAGCATCTTGTTCAAGATATTGTTAGACTATCTCTGCTAATAGGAAATGGTGTCTGATTCAGGGCTTTGGTTTTGACTTCAAACCTTATGTTCATCCAATATATAATGCAATAATGTCACGTTTGACGAACCAAGATCAAGACCAGGTTAGTATTACAAGTTTTCGACTGGTGACATGCTAAAAATCTTTGGCCTGCTTTGTTTATGTTGCTCATTCTTGTTCCTCAGGAAGTTAAAGAGTGTGCTATTTCTTGCATGGGACTTGTAATTTCAACATTTGGTGATAATCTCAGAGCAGAGTTACCTGCATGCCTTCCTGTACTTGTTGACCGGATGGGGAATGAAATAACACGACTTACAGCTGTAAAGGTAAGTCTTGCTTTACTTTTATGCTTGTCTGTATGCTTTTGGTTTTTCATATACCTAGCTCTCTCATCTGAAGTTATGCCACTTGGATTTACCTTGTTTGAGCATGATAGTGTTTGCTCAAATCTTATTCCATGGCCAGGCTTTTGCTGTCATTTCTGCGTCTCCTCTTCATATCGATCTATCTTGTGTTTTAGATCATGTAATTGCAGAGCTAACAGCGTTCCTACGGAAGGTATGGGTTTGTTTACTGGCTGTTGAGTTGATGATGTTCATGAAGTTAGGTGCCAGGATGGCATGTATGGTTTCTCAACTTAGATTTCTTGTTTTGTAAATTAGGCTAATCGGGCTCTAAGGCAGGCAACATTGGGGACCCTCAATTCTTTGATCGTAGCCTATGGTGATCAGATTGGATCATCTTCTTATGAAGTTATTATTGTTGAATTATCAAGTCTAATAAGGTTCATTTCTTTTCTCTTTCTTTTCTTTCATTTTTTTATCATTCTTCTGATGGCCTTTTGAAGTCATGGAAGGTTGGCAATTATATAGGTACATTCTGAATGCTAATTCACTTGTTTGGTCTTTGTGCCAGTGACTCAGACTTACATATGGCTGCTCTTGCTCTGGTACTCTGTTGCACGTTGATGGCTGACAGGAGGGCAAGCCCAAATGTTGGTTTGGCTGTTAGGAATAAAGTTCTTCCCCAGGCACTAACATTGATCAAAAGCTCTTTGCTACAGGGTCAAGCTCTCTTGGTACTTCCTCTGCTACCACCACAGCTATTTTATGTTCAAAAATTGATGCATATTAGTTCTAAATGTCCTCGATTTGTGTTACAGGCTTTACAAAACTTCTTTGCTGCATTAGTCTATTCTGCTAATACAAGTTTTGATGCTTTACTGGAATCCCTTCTTTCAAGTGCTAAGCCATCTCCCCAGTCTGGTGGTGTGGCCAAACAGGCCTTATATTCAATAGCCCAATGTGTGGCTGTTCTCTGCCTTGCTGCAGGTGACCAGAAATGTTCATCTACAGTGAAAATGCTCACTGATATTCTTAAGGATGACAGTAGTACCAATTCAGTAAGTTTCTTCTCTAGTATGTTTTTCTTTTTTTTTTCATATTTGTTATTATCTTTTCTTTTCTTTTCTCTTTTAATTAAAAAGAAAGTTTTGAACTTAAAGTGAATGTTTTCACATGTACTGTCTAGGCTAAGCAGCATCTTGCATTGCTGTGCCTAGGGGAGATTGGGAGAAGGAAGGATCTAAGCTCGCATGTACAAATAGAAACTATTATTATTGAGTCCTTTCAATCTCCTTTTGAAGAGATAAAGTCTGCTGCTTCTTATGCTCTTGGAAATATTGCTGTTGGTAATTTGTCCAAATATCTTCCTTTTATATTAGACCAGATTGATAATCAGCAGAAGAAACAATATCTCCTGCTTCATTCTCTGAAGGAGGTGGGTTTTCTGATTCAGGAATTTATATTGGATGTTATGTTGTAGTTTTAAATGTATCTATCTGTTTGAATTTTAAACATACTGTATCTTGCAGGTCATAGTGAGGCAATCTGTAGATAAAGCAGAGTTCCAAGATTCTAGTGTTGAAAAGATACTTAGATTACTATTTAATCATTGTGAGAGTGAAGAAGAGGGTGTTCGAAATGTTGTAGCTGAGTGCTTGGGAAAAATTGCACTTATAGAACCTGCAAAACTTGTTCCTGCACTTAAGGTATTGAACCGTTAAAAAGACAGTCTGGATTTCAACAAGCTTGTAACCATTTTTGCCATTAATTGGGAGTGGTGATTTTTTTAGGTGAGAACAACTAGTCCAGCTGCATTCACTAGAGCAACAGTGGTCATAGCTGTAAAATATTCTATAGTTGAACGGCCAGAGAAGATTGATGAGATAATATACCCTGAGATTTCATCATTCCTTATGCTTATCAGGGATCATGACCGGGTAAGTCTCAGACTCAGAAAGAGTATGCTTTTTGGTGGTTGATTGGGTTTTCAATCTAACTCCATTTTTTCCTATATGATGTGCAGCATGTTAGGCGTGCAGCTGTTTTGGCCTTAAGTACATTTGCTCACAATAAACCTAACCTTATTAAGGGAATTCTTCCAGAATTATTGCCTCTACTCTATGATCAGACAATAGTGAAGGTAATATGAATAAACACACGGAAGTTTCTTGTGCTTCATGTAGTTTAAATAAGTTGCTGTTTTTACCTGTCTAGATGTAGAGCAGATCATAATATATTGTTTGATTTATCTTGCCTTGTGCTTGAAATAGTTTGCCGTCTTTGACATTCAGCATCTTATTACTTTTGAATGGTTTGAGCATGATACAACAGGCTGAATATTTAAATTCATGCATAATTTTGTTGCAACAATCATTAATGTTCACTGATAATCCTTATACTTTAACTTGCAATGTTGGAGTTGGTATTTTGCTTCCTGGTGTGACACTGAGCTTCTCTTTTTGATATGTAAACTTCAAGTTCTTAAATTTAGTTTAGCAAAACGGTTATTCTGTGGTTCCAAAGTCGAACCACCATTGAACATGGTTTCACTCCAAAGGACGGGTGCTTTCAATTATTCACAAACTAGAAGTCTAGGAGACATATGATCCATTCAGCCGGTAACTCAGTGGTTAATTCCTTGCCCTGTAGTCTAGGAAATTACGTAACGGTTGTTGGCACTTACCTCTCTTTTCCCTTTCTGATGCAGCAGAAGGAAAAAACATATGATGGAGAATTCTCAGCACTAGAATGGTTGATAAGGGCATATTTATTATAGTTCCTCAAACTTTTGGCAATAGGTCAGCTTTTCTAGATAAGTTTGCTGGAAGAGCAAACTCCAGCAACTTCAATATAAGGTTGCAAGTGCATTTGAATTTTTGTTGATTAAGGTTTTTGTACGCCTTCATGGAGGGAGGTTCATTTTTTATGATAATATGAATAACAATGAAGCAGAAAAGGGAAAAAGCATTAAAATGAGAAGCATTGGTGAATAAAGCTTGGGAGGTGTATGTGCAACTGTTGAGGGAATGGGATAAGGATGAAGGATAATTGTATTTTACTTAATTGGGTTCTGGAGATTTCAGCTGCTAAGCTAGAATTTTTAATATACATCATCAGCTTAAGCAATTATTGTAGATTTGAAATGATGGAATTTTCTGCTAAGATTTTTTGTACTTTTATGTGGTGTATATGTGGATGCTACTTGAGTCTTTGTTTTTAGCATACTTTCCAGTCCATTATTGGTTTCTGAGAGGTGTCTTAGTGCACAAGGGTTTCTGCATTTTGGGCTATGTAGACAGTCAGATGCATCAATTTTATTATTATCTTTTCTATCATCACTCTCTTGAATTTAAGTGTTCATATCTTCACTATTTTCCTTGTACTTATCTTTATAATGTACAAACAACTGTTTATATCAATGAATTATTCTGGTAGGAGTTTGTGGAGACGATACTCTACGGAATTTTCTGTTATGCTGTCATTCAAATTGTTTTGCTGGCAATATATTTTAGTTGTGCCGTAATAGATCTCATTAGTTGGTTGGTTTAAATTATTTGCTTGGTGCAGCGAGAATTGATACGAACAGTTGATCTTGGGCCTTTCAAGCATATTGTGGATGACGGACTTGAGTTGAGAAAGTCAGCTTTTGAATGTGTAGATACATTGTTGGATAGTTGTCTTGATCAAGTAAACCCATCTTCTTTCATCGTTCCTTATCTCAAATCTGGTCTTGATGGTAAGCATTTAGTATAATCTTCTGATGATAATCTTCAATTATGTAATTCTTTTTTTTTTTTCCAATTTGGTTTGTTTTATATTGGGAGAATGATGTTGGGTTTCTCATTTTATTTGTATTTTTGGGGTTTTCACTAGTGAAAAGAAATACTTGGACGTACTCTGCTCGTACATAAACAGTTGGTATATTTGTTATTGTTGTTCTTTTTCCTTCTCTACTGTAATGAGCAAATCATTGTATATGAGCAAATCCTTATTGTTTTAAGAACAATATAGAAGTGGATTCCAACATTAGAAAGGTGCCCTTATTGGATTGTTTCTATCTGATTTCTACTTTGAATTACTATTTATATTGAATGCAAGGAATTTTATTTTTGATAGCTATTGATGTTAAGGTGAAGATTGAGAGGAGAAAATTAATTTTATTACCTCAATTGACATGGTTTTTTTGGATGTTCCAGATCACTATGATGTTAAAATGCCTTGCCATCTTATCCTCTCAAAACTTGCTGATAAATGTCCATCCGCTGTTTTGGCTGGTTAGTCAGTCATTTGACTCTCTATTGAGAATGAATGTGTTACAGATTTCCTGATCTTTTTAGTTGGACTTTCAGTGCTGGACTCGTTGGTTGATCCCCTTCAAAAAACTATCCATTTTAAGCCAAAGCAAGATGCTGTTAAGCAAGAAGTAGATCGAAATGAAGACATGATTCGCAGTGCTCTGCGAGCAATTGCAGCCTTGAACCGCATAAGGTTTGATATTATTGCTGTTTTTGTGTTGCAAAAGTTGAATTAAATAAATTTAAGTGGATAAATAGTTGACTTTGCTTCTTACATGTAATAGTTGCATTGGGGGTGTAATTGAATTGGTATTTGCTCTGTCTCTTTGAAGTTTTTCAGAAAGTATGTGGGGGTATCTTAATAAATTGCATAGTAGATCCCAACAAGTATTGGTTAGAATGTCATACAGAACAATAGTGTGTATTAAAATTAAAATGCCAAATAACTCTCAGTTGCTGGTGCTCGATTAGTATTTCTTATTTTTGCAGTGGAAGTGATTGCGGCCTTAAATTCAAGAATCTTATGAATGAAATTTCGAAATCCCCTACTCTCTGGGAGAAGTACTATTCCATCCGGAATGAGTGATGGACATGATCTCCGTATGGAGCGGTGGTAGTGCATTTTTCACGAGAATCAGGACATCGATATTTATGTGTATGCTGAGCAAGCTCTGCTTGAAGGAAAAACAGAAGAAACGACGAGGTTATTGCCCCAGTTATGGGTGTGTATACTGGTGGCTGGAAATGCTGAAAGTTTTTGTTGGATAAGCTCATAGGAATCATTACATGACCATTTCCAGTCATGCAATACAGATCATGGATTTTTATGTATAGGGTCAAACGTCTTTTGATAGCAAAAACTACTGTTAGAGATGAAAATGCATATGTTGCTTTTCCTTACGAGGCAAAAGGCAGTTTCACAATACAAATGCTTGCACCTGTTAATTGATATGGATGATAGTATTTGACTGCAATTTTTGAGATTGAGAATTTTTTTTTCTTCATTGGAAAAAAAATCTGAATTTGGTGTCAAGAAAATTTTATTTCTAGTTTGATTCTGGATTAGCTAAAGCTTAAGCATTTCACACCTGATGAAATGCTCCTTCTGCCACAGTTTGGACGTTTTGAACTTTTTGGTTTGAACAAGTAACAGCTCCTTTTAGTAAAATAAATATGAGAATAGAAGAAGTCACGTGATACTGATATTTAACTATAAAACAGTCATTTTAATTAATAATTAATAATTTTATGAATTTTTTATTTTAATATATCTCAATAGTCTTTGATCAGATCTTTAAGATAGTGTATAATTTCTCTAGATATAGATGTCACTTTACATGTAAATTTTTATTTTGAGTGTTTGAATTTGTTTATGTTTGAGGTATTGCATGAAAATGAGAGGGTAATGACATAACTTATGTTTTAGGTATAAAATAAGGGATTATAATATTTTGTCCGAGGAAGGTTCTTTCAGCTTTCAAAATCACTCAGAATTCATCATGACATATAAGACAAATATATATATATATATATATACACACACACACACACACACACACACACACACACACACACACACCAAATAAAAGGCTCTGAAAACCTCGCACATTGCACAAAAGGTTTTTACTTTGCTTTATCTATGTTTGTGTATATGAAGTGTCGTTCCAAAAGAACTATAGATATGATTATGGAAGTAAAATTGAAAAGTAGTTTCTTTTATTCTGCAATGCTATAATTGAATTTGGCATTTCACTCTTATAATTTAGTTTGGCTCATGCAAAACGCAGTCAACAATGAGAGGCAAAACATCCAGTATATTTATTGATATTTCTTGTATAGTTAGTCTAGATATAGATCCATATTTGAGACAACAACATGGTTCCAAACTCTCATGCAACACAATTCGAAAGCATATTAATAAAATTCTTCATTTCAAAAGCCAGAATAAGGGAGCTAGAACAAGGTCACTCTGCCTGGTGGTTGACATTGACATATCTTCTACGTACAACACAATATTTGGTCGACCTCTTCTGGTCAAAGTTGGCGCTTGCATCTCATCTAGAGGCTTGGTTATGAAGATCCCTCTAGAGAATGAAGAAGTTATTGTTCGCGGAAGTCAGAAGATAGCAAAGGAGACTTACATGTCCTTCCTCCAAAACACCAACCCAACATTTACGGTAGATATATATCCTGTCCTATAGGGAGAAGGGGCCAGAGCTGAAATCTTATCAATATTGAAGGAACGTAGAGCCTCAGACATTAAGGAAATCTCATCTCGGATATCAAATATGGATCAGATGGTTGACTCAACTGCTGGATGAGATATACACCTTTGTAGATGCATCACAGGGATACCATCAGATCATCATGAAAAAAGAATATGAAGAGAAGACCTATTTTCTAACTGATCGTGGTATTTTTTTACAGGATGATGTCTTTTAGCTTAAAGAACGCTAGGGAGACTTATCAAAGGAAGGTCATGACAGCCCATGAGGTGAGTGGAATAAGGAAGCTGGATGTAAACTCGGAAGACCCTTTCTTAACAAAAGAAGTCTTAGTACCTATTTTACAAGATAAAGAGTTAGAAACTTCATTACTCTTTGTCAGTCATTTTACTGCTTTTTCATGTTTACATTGCTTCTGTCGACGTTATTTCCTTGTTAACATAGTTATGTAATGATCTTTTTTATTCTTAATGGAAATTGCTAATTTCATCCGAAACTTGTGCTTTTCGAAATTATTGTTCAAAGTGCCCAAATAAAGCCACATATCATCATTCAACCTTGTTTCTCGGTATCCACGATTATTGATGCAGGAATGTCAACATCTCTAGCTGATGAGTTCACAACTTCTAGTTATCTGGAACTAGCAAAGTCGCCCTGTTCAACTTGAGTTGCGGTAGATGGACCAAATACTATAAGATTGTCAACTTTCATAAGAATGACCACATTTTTCTTGGCACCATCATCATTGGGGTAAATTTCATTCATAAGTTGTAGTTGATTTCTGGGTGGCATTTGACAAGTTCCTCCACAATTTTTGCTTGATATTAGGGAAAGGCATCAACAATTTTCCTAATCAGTGCCTCTATAGCTTGATCTTTCTTTTTAATTTCTTGCTCCATGTCAGCAACAATCTTCATCATTCCACCAATCTCTTAAAAAAGAGCATTTACTTTTTATTGAGATTTTTGAAATTTCTGATAAAGAACAGGTTTAAAAAGAGTGTATTACAGTTCCTTAAATGAAGATGATAGGGTAGCTAATATAGTCGATTGCGAGATGTGAAGTTCCCACACACATGCAGACATATGGGGCATGCCAACTTGGTTTCAAAATTCAAAAGGATATCAAATTTGATCTGAACATAAATACTCCGATTGACCAGTGGGGGAGTATTGAAGACAAGTTTTATGAAATTTGTGCCCCAATGCTTGATTGAACCCAAGCTCAATTCCAATGAAAATATGATTCAACAAAAAGCCTAGCTTTGTTGACTTTTATAACATGTGAGAGATATGCTTTAGCAAAATTCTAGCAGTTGCACAAAAATAGGAAGTGGACAGTTATGTAATGATACAAAAGTGGAAAATGAGCATCTAGTAAAGCATAATCGATCTTCTGCCCACTCCATTAGTGGATGATAATTATTTGTAACCTATATAAATAAATCTATGAACAAGAACATACATCATCTTTTTCATTTTTTACCAAAAAAACTCTTTTGTACAAATATCTTACAATCAAATATAATCTACAAAAAAATTCTCCTAGCTTTTGTGTTTTCATATAAATATAGATGAAAGTGGCGTTTTAAAAATATCCAATATAAAAAGAATAAAAAAAAGTTAGAGAAGGCTTTGGAAATTGGGACCCGAAATGAACTGAGTATGATCCACTAATCCCACCAAAACACGAGGAAGCCTGCCATGCAAATAAAGATATAAAATGGGGTAAATTGTGAAATTAGAAAAGGCTGAGGGCATCTTTATAATTAAAAGGGAAACCTAAATTAATTAAAACTGAATGCATGAGGTTGGTTCCGCTGTTATCTGGATCTCGTCATTTTTCCTTAGCTCAAAAAAATCTCCAGAAGTTAAATCAAAACCCTAAAATAATTTAATCGAACCCCTTTTTCCGAATTAAACAAAACAGGATGCAAGGAGGAGAAGAAGTAAGCATTGAAGAGCTCGCTTCCAATCTCTCCACATACAAAGATCAGCTTAATGAGGTTCTCACCTCTTATTCTTTATTGATTCTTTTGATGGTTTTAATTTTTAATTTTTAAAATTTTGATTGGTTAGTTTGGGTGCTTGGATTATGTGAATTGGGTATGTTGAATTATGGGGTTTTATTACTATTTTTTTGATGGGCATATTCTCGAGGTTGATTTGTTGAAACTTTTTGTTTGATTATCGAATTTGTGATTTAATTTATTGAATTATATTATTCAATTTTTTCTTTTTTAATTTTTGCCTAGTTTGCGGCTTTAGGTATTGCTATATTGTTTTAACTTTTCCGTTTCTATCTGTTTTTCCTTTAAACTTCTGTATTATATTTTTGGACTCTGTTGCTTTGAGTTGAATGTTGGTTGGCAACATTCATGGCCTTAAATATGCTGAATTGGGGTACATGTTGGGCTAGCTATTCATGTTATTTGTAAATGTTAGAACGACAAAGATCTGGTGAAGCTTTGATTTTTTTTGTGTGTGGTGACCATTTACTGGTTTTGAGTGATTTAAAGCTGCATTTCCTCTGGGTGTTTCTTGTTATGATTATGCAGTTGGTTCATTTTGACAATGTGAAGTACTTTTCTGGTAGAGTGTGTCCTTGAAAATCTGTGCAAAATGAGCGGTGTTGCAGATCTCTCATTTTAATTTCTATTTATTTTCCATTTGCATGTTTAACAAATATAAAACTGTCTTTCTCTGGCTTATTTATGTGCTGCCAGATATTATGTATAATGACTTATTTTTTGCTTGTGGATCAGGTCAGACAGCTTTTGACTGATGATCCCAATAATTCTGAGTATGTGGACATGGAGAAGGAGCTTAATGAGGTGATCCTTGATTATGCTTATCTTTATTTAGCTTTCTATCACATTTATTCCATAATTGCATATTTTTCTCTTGCTTTTTGAGAGTATTTTGGCAGTTCCTGTTTGAATAATCTTCTTGTGGAGACAATCAACTTCTCTAGGAGTGAATGTCCAATGACTATAGGTGTTTTTATTTGGGTAGGTAGATATTACTATTCAGCATCTAGATTTTTGATGCAGTTGTCTTTCTTCTTTTTATCTCTTCCTCACTCTCTTGAAGGGTTCAACATGTTGCTCAAACAAGCAACATTATTTAGCTGCTAATGGCTACAATGGAGATTTGTTTTCATTTCAGGGTTGAAAAGGTGAGAGTAGTTTTAACAGTAACTGAAGTTCATATGCTCCAGAAATATGAACTGTATAGAGAATTATTTGGAAAAAAAATTGGAGTTGTTTGTAAAACTTAGAAATTCATCATAGATGCCCATCACTTCTATCTTGGTTCATTGCAGGTTTGCTATGTGTCGTGATGGTCAGCCCGCCTCTCTTCCTCACCTGATATGAGATGTTCATTCTGAGATTCTAATTTTGGATTTTAATGAAGATTGCTGTTTATATGTTAAATATTCTTTTCGATATTACAGTAGGCTAACATCATTAAGATGCAGGTCATTGCTTTGACGGAGGAGCTTCTGTCAACTGCAAAGCAGAATGAAATTTCTGGATTAGATATTGGGACAGGAAACAGTGTGTCCCCTAGTTTGCCCACACCTAAGGTGAATAAAACTGTAACTGCACTTCTTTTGCTTTTTGTTTGCATATGTTCTGGAAAAGTGTGTACCATTTCAAATGCAAGGGTGAGAAGTATAAATACTATGCATAATTCGTAGTTATATATTTTCTGTAAATATGTGCTGACATGCTATTCTATTACCTTCTTTTCCCAATTAGGAATCAGTAAGCATCTCTAGTGAGCATGAGAAGTTTCCTGTTGGTGCAAAAGTTCAGGCTGTTTGGAGTGAAGATGGGGAATGGTATGTGATAAACAAAGTGATAAATATTAAATTTAATATTTAATCTTTTTTTTTTTCATTTGTTTTACCTTCTTTTTCTTTCTTTTCTTTGTTTGATTAGTTAAATGTTCAGGTATGATGCAGTGATTGAGCATGTTACTCCAAATGGGTATTATGTTTGCTATGATGGATGGGGCCATGGGGAAGAGGTAAAATTTCTGTTATCTCACTTACAAATAATTAAGGATTTTCTTACATGTGTATTACATTGTTCTGCCTGTATCCCATCTATGAAATCATGGCAATAGATCTCTTTTTGTTCTTAGCTTATATTAAAAGTATAGTGGAGGAAACTAAAAGATAGACTGCAGCCATTTTGTGCAGATTTCTTTTGTGATACTCCAAAGATGAAAATAGCTGTGATCCAAAACATTATCTTGGAATTTTTCATTTCATAAAGTCTTCACTTTGTGGTGGTTGTAAAACATATATCCATCTGATTCTGATAAGGACAGCACTGCTTTGTAGTACTAGAAGTACGGTGTTGGATAATCTTGGCCTAAATTTCTCTTTTTTTAACTATTGAGGAAGCATTAATGGACCTTTTTTTGGAATGTTGAAGTTATGTGCCAGAAACTTGCATTTAATGACAGTTGTTATGTGATATTACCTTTCAGTCTATGTTTTACCATTGATTATGGACCATCCAGAGTGGTTAGTTGGGAATTATGAACTTCACTTAGTGTAGGAAATGCAGTGTTAGTTAATCTTGGTCTAAGTTTCTAAATTTTGTATTACAAGGAAGAGCTAAGAGGCCTTTTATGTTTTAGAGTAAGATATTTGGTTGAAGCATGCTTTCAAATAATGGCCGTTGAGTTATATTGGTTTTCGCCTTACCATTTTATGCTATAGGCTATTCCAGAGGGTTTAGTTGGGAATTATGAGTATAGGCAATTATGGGTGTTACACCCATTTCATGCCATTACAAGTTACCATTAGTTTTTGTCCATCTTTTTATAGTTCTTTCCAAAAGAGTCTATTCCATAATTTCAGTGGCTAATGTGATTCTTTTTGGAAATACAGTGAATTATGAATTTCACATAGTGTAGGAAATACAGTGTTGGTTAATCTTGGTCTAAGTTTCTAAATTTCGTATTACAAGAAAAAGCTAAGAGGCTTTTTCTGCTTTAGAACGTCAAAGTTATTTGGCTGAAGCATGCTTTTAAATAATGGTCATTCTGTCATATTAGTTTTCGCCTTACCATGGTGTCCTATGGGCTATTCCAGAGGTTTTAGTTGGGAATTATGAGTGTAGGTATTATGGTTGTTACACCCATTTCATGCTATTACCAGTTGCCATTAGATTTTGTCTATTTTTTTTTATAGCAGTTCTTTCAAAAGTGTATTTCATAACTTCAGTGTCTAACTTGATTCTTTTTGGGATTGTTTATTGATCTCCTTTGCTGCATATGATGCATTTAAACTTTTTTTTTGGTAGCTTGTTTATTTTATTATCTTGCCTAAAATTGTTACATATCTTTTACTGAGTCGAGTAGTGGATTGTATATCCCTGACTGTTGGTAATCCTAGGTGGATCCTGCCAATGTTAGACCAGTTGAAGTCAATGCTTTACTGGAAGCTGAAAAGGTTGCTGAAGCTACAAAACAAGCTATCAAACGGAAAATTGCACAAGCTGCATCAGTTGACTTTCAATCACGAAGTTTGCCAGCAAAGCTTCGTATAAATCCTGACGACCCAGAGGATGTGGTGAGCAGATTTCAATATATGCAATTTTTCTTTTTCTCTCCCTATTTGGGGTTGCTGCTGTTTGTATAACTAAGATTGGTGGATAACAGCCATTTATTAGCTTATTGTTAACTTTTCAGCAGTTATTCTAAAATTTATGAAATTAAAAGTATTTATGTTTGTTGCTTGCAAAAAAGGAATCTGTGTGCTAGATTTCTGTCTGACTGGATTGAAAATGATACCTTATAGGCTAACTGAGAAACATATTTGCCTTTTATTCTACCTATCCAACCATTATGTACGCACAGACCTTGTTATTTTCTTTATAATTTTGATTACTTAATACCATAAATCTTAATGAAATGGCTCTATATGATATTTTTCCCTTTCTCCCATTGTTGCTCACCTTGAAACATGTTATGCTATTCTTTTTTATTCCACACATTGGGTGTAATGCTGATCATTACCCTGCTAAAAATAATACTTACAGAAAGCTGCCAAGCGAAAGAAGATTCATGCCTTCAAGTCAAAGATGCGCTTTGAGCAACTTGAGGTTGTACAAAATAAGCGGCAGAATGCATGGCAGCAGTTCCAGACTACTAAAGGCAGCAGTAAAAAGGTATGCACTAAGCTAACTCCAATTATTTGTCTTATTCTTGTGATATTAATTATGAATTCATTAAGAATCAAATCTTCTACAACCAATGATGGACAGTTGCAAATTCTTCATCTGCTGGCCTTCATCTCTTTTTGTTCAAAGATTTTATTGATATTTATATATGTTGAAACTATTATCTGGCGCTCTATGGCCTTTGAACATCATGTGAGATATATAGTCTAAAACATTGGAACAGTAGACTGAAAATCATGATGATGACTACATATGCATATTATTTTTCAGGTTGGTTTCTTCTCAGGTCGCAAGCGAGAAAGCATTTTTAAGTCCCCTGATGATCCCAATGGTAAGGTTGGTGTGACTGGAAGTGGGAAGGGCTTAACAGAGTTTCAGAGAAGGGAGAAGCACTTGCATCTCAAAGGTGGAACTGTTGAAGCTGATGATTAGACTCTGTTAGATTTCTTTTTCTTTTCTCTCTTGATACAGTAATATGGACGGCTTGAAACCTTGTAATCACATACAAGTTGGCATCCAGAGCATGGTTACTTATGCTACTTGGAAATGCATTATCAGATGTTTGGATATTACAACAGTTATAACTAAATTAGTTTTATTTCCATGATTTGTACTGTATTCAGCCTAGTATTATTAGCTGGTGATAGGGGAGATAGTGGTAGTTATGTGGGGTAACCTAGCATCTGTGGAACTCTATGGTTATCACAGCTGATTTTGCATGAGAAATTTTTATGACAATCTTCTGCTAAATACAACTGAAAAAATTAGTGTACTAATGCTAAGTGGGAATGAGTTAGGGTTATGAATCCATAATTTCTAATCTAGTAATCAAGTTCTCAAAAAAAATAAAAGTCTAGGAATCAAGTTATTAGTTCAATGATTATGAAAATAGACCGGAATTGGGTTGTCATTATGAGAAAGGAGTTATTTGAGCATTAGTTATTTTATACAACGTTCATTCTTTATTATATTCCTTTTAGGATTAGGAATAATAAGATATGTCTATACCTTTTTTCGTGCTGAGGATTTTGTTCTATTTGGAGTCCCCAACCTTGATATGCAATATTGACATGTTAGATAAGCTGTTGGACGGCTGATCTCTTCTAATGATTATATTTACAGGCTTCAGCTGGTGAGTTGCGGAGTTAGTAGTGGCCGGTGTGAGGGGGTTGCATGGCTTCTGTTGAACTGTGTGGTTAAGTGGATTATATCGTGTCATATAAAAAAGTTATATAGTTGCATATAATCAACTCCTTGAAAACAACTGGAAGGCATCATTAGATCAATTTTAAACCTCAAGGTAAGGAATGTTTGAGTGGAAAATGATGATCTAAATATCAAACAGAGAACAGGGACTTTGTATTTAATTTTCATTTTCTCTGAAGGGATATGATATTAATATGCAAAATGTTATCGGCCAACATATATATATATATTTAATACCAACTTGATCATAAATATTGGCATATGTATATGGATCGATTCCGGGCGTCCATGATGTTCAATGCAATTTTAAAATTTTTTTTTTATAAATGTTAAATGCAATTTGGTTAATTAGGAAAATATGCATTAACGTTCAAATTTAAAACATATTTAAGTATTTCTCAAAAGAAAATAACAAAACAAGTTGTCTTGAATAAATAAATCTATTTTATATAATTTCTTACCACAAGCTAAATATATTCTTTTTTTTTTCAATTTTTAATTGGCTGTTCCCAATTATTTTCCTAAAGAGAAAAACATATATTTAATTGGCTGGATACACCAAATAAGTATATAAACTCTGATGAGAATGTACTTATTTACTTTTTCTTCTTCAATTTTTGTGAGAATTGGATAGTGAAAATTATGCTATTTCTACTAATGATATTCTTTTTTTTTTTAATGGACTACTAATGATATTCTTAAAGAACAAAAGGGTGTCAGGAATTCAATTTAAGCTATTGTGAAGATAAACTAAGGTAAGTGACTTAACAGTTGATAATTATAATTTTTATTTCGTCATGTTCTAACATATAATAGAGAATACATGTATCGGCATCTATAGTACAATTTTTTTGCCCTTTTTTTTTTGGATCATAGGCATCTATAGTACATTCTTTTAGACTTTATGATGACTTGTCATCTCTTGCTTTATTAATGTTTAGGATCCTATGCTTGTTATGGTAAAACAGGCCATTATCCGATTATTGACCAAAAAGGATGGAACTCCATTTCCTGGCATGTAGTAGGGAACCATGCCTGTCTTTAAGCCCACATCTTGATGAATATTCAATCACTGTTCTCTCTCTCTCTATATATATAGTGTTATTGAAGGGGTTTTCATAGGTGCCTTTGGGCCTAGCTATCTCCAACATTAGGACATGTTTGCAGCATGTCTTTTGCTTGAAAAATAGCTAATTACCTAAATATTCTTAAATTTTTGCAGTTTTTTAATTTATTTGTACAATCTCTCTCTCTCTCTCTCTCTCTCTCTCTCTCTCTCTCCCTCTCTCTCTCTCTCTATATATATATATATAATTGGCTAAGTAATATGGTGGTAGAGTTTGTCTCCTAGAAGGTAAAGGGTTCAAATCTTTCCAATCTAAATGTAACATAAAAAAAGGTTAAAAAACATAAAAATTCTGGATATTTGTGGCAATTAAGAACAACTATAGAAAATGGGGAATATATATATATAATTTTTTCTGATAGGTCATCTGCTCCTATTTCCATTTTGTAAGGAAACTTTTTGCTTTTTGACTTTATTGATGGAGGCTTGATTATGTTGCATATACATGCATCACATTATAGCTGTAAGATTGCTCAAAAAGATGATCCTTTTTCAAGTAGTATAGCACTAGCCAAGCACTATCATATTCTTTTTATTTATATCATTCAAAGAAACTAATTAGGTCCCCATGATCAAGGAATGTATTGATGTATGTACATAAAGGAGAAACAAATGGAGAATGCAATGAATCTTGCTAATGGGTTTATAATACTATTCTTCTTGTATCCTTTGGGACCCTTGGAAAGTGGACTTAGTTTCTTTTCCTCCTCAGTAGATTTGCATCTTAAAATCTTTCTTGACCCCATAGATTTGCTTCATCTTTAGTAAGATTTGGTTATTCAGAATTCCATGATAAAAGCAAGGAACTTGCAGAGTTTCCACCCTTAACAGCTTTAACTCTTGTATAATTTTTTGGTAAACATTTTTTACTTGAAATATATTCATTCTATATTTACTCGTGCATACATACCTGATACCACATCACTACAACAAAATGGACCTATATTATATTAAAGAAATTATTCAACGCTCTTAAAAAGAATGCATCGACATATTAGATTTTCTTATTCTTTTCATAAAAACATCGGCATATCAAACATATTTGAACAATTTAATGATGTTTTTAGAAAATTGTTGCTAACTCTTAATTTTAGTTTTCATGAAGTAGTGTCTGCTTATCTTACAAAATAATAATTTTGATTTTTTTATAAGATTTTATATCTTTAAAATGAATTACCATTCTCTTTTTTTTTTTTTGGATTTAGGGGGAATTCTTAAAGGGAAAATAGATTTTTTTAGCTTCTCACTTGCCAAGACTCTAGGAGGAGAACCATATATAATATAAGAAAGGGATATAATGATTTTTTCATAATTCTTTACTTATATATAATACAAGCCTATAGATATAATTTCTAAAGAGGGAAGCACCCGATCATTTCCTATCACATCATGTAATGTCTTTAAATTATCAAGGTATACTTTGATCTTCAATAGTTTTTGAAGGATCAAAGGCATAATGGTTGAATTGTTGCTCTCCACGAGTCTCATTTTGTGAAATTGATAAAGATGATGGATTATATGAATACCAACTTGACCAAAATAGATAGTTGAAGAAATTGAGGAAGCTAAGAGCTGCAAGCATCCAATAGAAAAGATCAAGCCTATCTTTGTTGAGATTATTATCACTCAGCCAACCGTTATTTGAATAAGTTGAGGTGATCTTGTTCACTAAAGAAACCAAAACTGAGCTCAAATAAAACCCAAATGAATAAGAGCAATAGGTCACTGCAGTCAGAAAGGCTTGCATCCCTTTTAAAGATTGCTTGTAAAAGAACTCAATCAGACCAACTGCAGTCAGCATTTCCGATAATCCAAAGATCAAAAACTGTGGTGTGATCCAGAATATCGATAGTATTTTGCTCGAATGGACGGCTGCATCCCTTCTTTTTTTCTCCATAATAGCCGCAGCAACCATGGAAAAAGTTGCAAGAAATAGGCCAGTGCCTATTCTTTGTAAAGGGGTTATGCCTGATTGATGGCCTGTGAATTTTCTTGCAAAAGGGACAAAGAATCTGTCATACAGGGGGACTACAACTATGAGGATAATGTAAGGGATGGACTGAAGTGAAGCAGGTGGGATTTCGAAAGAATTGGTGAGATGGGTATCCATGGCTCTCCCTTGTTGGACTGAAAATGTTTGGAGTTGAGCTAAAATGGTGTTGAATACAATTGTGCAAGCAAATATTGGAATTACTGATATTAGTATTTTCACTTGCTCAACTTGAGTTACTGTGCACAGTCTCCATGGACTCTCTTTTGTGTTAGTTCCATCTTGGGTTTTGATGCAAGCCTTGTCCAAAAACCTGAAATTTATTTATGCGAGTTAATATTCGGTGCTAATGAAAAAAAAGAAGCTAAAATGAAAATAGGTATATGCGACGCCTGCTCACACTAATAAAAGATATCGATGATATAGAGATATTAAAAATATTTATGATGTTAATTAAAAAAACCATCCAAATATTAGAGATATTCTTAACTTTAAAAAGAAGAAATAACATAGGGAATATTAGAGATAACTTTGAATTTAATTAAAAATATATAGACTCATTATAAATACTAATATTTAAGGCGTTGCCTTACTAGTGATAAATTCAGGGACTAATTATAAGGCAATTTATCAAAAAAATAAAAAATCAAGAACCCAAAATGAAACAGTTAATTCATCAATTATATTATTACATGCATATAAAATAGAAGTTCATTAGGAGTTAGAATTATGAATTACCTAAATCTTTGAGTGTGTGATAGTTCGGCAGAGTCAGAAGAAATGCCAACAATGTTAATGTTTGGTACATTATTTTGGTTTCTGTGGAGCATCGCTGGATTAGATGGGCAAATTTGTTTTCTCTTTAATATGGAAGCCACAAAAACCTGACAATATTCAGAAAGGATAAAGAGAATCCAATTAAAATATATATATATATATATATATATATATATATATATATATATATATATATATATACTCCAATATTAATATACACACTTGATTATGCATATGGCTACAGAAATTCTATTAAACTATTGCAACCATATATTATTTCAGCAGACAAACCTCTGTCATTGATGACAACATAGAATAATTTGCACGTTAATTTTTTCTCTAACTACAAATAACAAAAACAAAGCCTCGTAATATATAGTAGGGTAGTTTTTATTTTTTTCTGCACCTGTTAATCAGCAGAAATTCAAATAGCTCACGCAGTTAATGCTTAAACAGTGAAAACCACTAATATATATATATATATATATATATATATATATATATATATATATATATCTTTGATAGGCACTAGCAAGGAAAAATTAAAAAAAAAATGTATTCATGGTCATAATCAACAAAGTAATAATGACTTGTGAAACATATTAAA
The DNA here is from genome assembly GCA_023653625.1 of Triadica sebifera. Classification (NCBI taxonomy): domain Eukaryota; kingdom Viridiplantae; phylum Streptophyta; class Magnoliopsida; order Malpighiales; family Euphorbiaceae; genus Triadica; species Triadica sebifera. Next base: position 30,186,493 of record CM042898.1, on the reverse strand, counting down.
AAAATTGCATATATGTGCAGGTAGACTTTTTTTTTTTTGAGAAGATGTGCAGCTACACTTTATAATATATATATATATATATATATATATATATATATATATATAGTCATTATCCACATGCAACAGTAGAAAATAGAAAAAAAAATGAAATCAAACAACACCAAAAACCCAAAAAAAAAAAGAAAAAGAAAAAAAAATATATGTGTGTGTGTGCATTAAATACACAAGAATGATAGAAAAATTAATTAAAAGAGCTTATAAGATATAAATAATTACTCGAGCAATAGGGGTAAAGATGCTTCCTTGAGGGGGCTTATTCTTATAGTATAAAGTACCAGAAACCAAGCTGATGAGTCCCATTGCCATAGCGGCAGCAGAGACACCAAATCCGACATCCATGCCAGAATGAGTTTGGACCCAAACAAGAACTGTTAGGGCAATAAGTTCACCCACAGAGAAAGCAAAATAGGCAGCATTGAAATAGCTTGATAGCTTCTTGGATTGTTTTGGGTTATTTTGACTGAATTGGTCAGCCCCATGAGCAATCATGTTGGGTTTAACACATCCACTCCCTAATGCCACCAAATATAGTGCTATGAAAAAAATTAAGGCCTTGAATCCCTTTGCTTCTTCGCAATTTTCTGCCATGTTGCATTGAGGTGGCTTCAATTGGGGAAGATGAGCTTGGACTGATAGTAGAATAAAACCCTATATATCAATTCAAAAAGAAAACCATGTGAATAATTACTAATTGAGTGTTAAATCAAATAGCTAACAAATAGGAAACTGGTGGTGAAAATAATATTTTTCTTGCTCCGTACATGAATGAAGATATCAAACAAAAAAGTAGGAAAAAGATATATATGATTAAGATATTTCTTTTGAATTTAGTGGAGGAGAGTGTGTGTGCATGGTTGAAGAAGAAACTTAATTTGAGAATCAATTTTGAGAAAAAAAGTTGCGAAATTAAAGTAATGGCGGTGGGTTGAGTTAGAGGGTAGAAAGACAAAAAGTGGAAGAAGAAAGAGAAAAAAAAAAAAGCTTACAGAAAGTTCCACAAAACCAAAGATAAGCATGGTCCAGAAAGAACCAAGATAGGAGTCTGAGAGGTAGCCACCAAGGAGGGCCAATATAAAGACGGTTCCAACAAAGTTTGTCACTATGTTTGCAGACTTTGACAATGAGAAGTGCATCTCATTCATCACATACGTTATCAGATTGTTCCCTACTGCTGCTATTGCCATTATCTCAAATCCTTGTAGCCCTGACAAATTTTTAACAATTAATTGCATTAATTAATTAATTTTAAAGATGTATAATGGACAATCATAAAATATAATATAAGAGAGAAGAATAAAAATAATAATAATTAATAATATTATAATCTTTTATGTTGTAACCATTTTATCAAAATATTGACTCCTGTTGCTTTCACTACATATCAAACTTGTTCAACAAACCATCTATGAATGAAATCATAAGAATATACACTACAGAGCATCAATAGACTTTTCCATTTTCCCCTCAAAATTGAGAAGGTTTTTATGTAAAGAATAATAAATTGTTTTAAGACAAATTAAATATATATATATATATATATATAGAAAACAGTGAAAGATGGAGGATAGATAAAAGATTGAGAGAAAGATGGGTACCAAGAACAAATGCTGCAGCTCTCATTCCACCATGCTTATTAGGGTTAGAGGGTCTCCCTCTCAAATCAAAGGTAGTGACTTCTTCACTACTAACAACACCAATCTTGGTTTCTCCCTTGTTAGTATTAACATGATGACTATTCCTCGCTTCCATTTCCATTTCTCCAGCACTGATCTTTCTCTATCTCTCCTAAAAGAAAGTATAGTTTTCTTGGAATAATATTAAAATATGTAAAACTAGCTACTTGGTGTTGTCTTGCTCTACTAATTGCTGAAATTGAGGTAAGTGGGTTGTCCTAAATTTATAAGGAGGAGAGGGCCTAAAGCTTTCCCCCTTCTAATGAAACTGCTTTTGAAGAAATCTGAAACCCACACGCATTACAACTACGTGGATAACACTTGTAACAGAAAATTAAAAAAGAAATTAAAAATTGCACTACATATATAATATGTTAGCAATAGTTTGAATGGAGCATTTGTGTTTTATTTTTATTGGATAGAGTTGACATTTGAGGTTGTCTTTTTAGGCCTTGTTTGGTGGTCCACATTATTATTCTTATATCTCTTTTTTGTTGGTTAAAAGTTAAAATCCCATTTTAGTTATTTCCAAATATTTGACAATTTTCAAGCTGAATTCAGAATGATTTAAAATGTGTGGTAATGAAAGTCATATTTTTTGATCAAGGGGCAGGGTGATTTTTAACTAATTTAGATGGGATGGGGGTATCCAACCCCAGACCGTCCACCAAGAGTAAACGTCCGTATGTTACTAGGGCATAAATTTATGGGGGTATCGAATTCCAGACTGTTCACGAGAAGTAAAAGCCACTATGTCACTAGCCCACAAATCTTTGTAGTTCTAGCTAGCACACAAAGCTTTCAAACCACACTACTATATAAAATAAAATTTGTATAATATATTATTAAAGCAGGTGTATATAAAATTGTTATTATATATATATATATATATATATATATATTATATGACAACAGAATATTAACAATTTCAAATTTTAACCAATGTAACTCTATATACCAAAGACATTAATTTTATATAGTATTAGAGTCTTTTTTTTTTTTTTGTATTTTTTGTAGAAAGATGATAACTTTTTGGCTTAAACTAGTGAAGGATTCCTTTACTTGGATGAAGAAGCTCTTAGCGGTAGGGGTCCAAACAATATCCCACCAGATGATCACATTTATAAAAGAATAAAAAGATATTTGGATGATTGATTGAAAAAGCTGATGTTACTCTCTGTAGCTCTCCAATCATTCATTTAAAGCTTTTTTCTTCTTTATTTTTATTTAGAAAATCTGATTGAATTGAAGGTTTACATAGATAATTTCAGTTTTTTTTTTCTTTTTTTCTTTTTCTGTTGAATGAGTTGCAAAATAGTTGTTTAACTCTAGAAACATGTATAATCTTAGACTTGCATTAGATTACCTTTATCTAAGTGAACATAATTTGTTGTTAATTGTCAGTACTTAATCACAAGTACCGAAAGGTTAGGATAATTAACAATTGGTTAATTAGCTTAATTAGAACGAAGACTAATTAGCATTTTGTTTATATAACCAAGTTAGGAAAATCAAAACTTGGGTAGAACTGCTTGATAATTTTTATTTTTCTCTTCCAAAAAGATAAAACTTGAATTGTTGAACTGACTTTCTTAATTATCAATTTTGAATTAATTTATTTTCTATTTATATAGCATTTAATATTTAATTAATAATAATTAAGAGAGTCAATTTAGTAACATTTTTTTATTTACTCTCTATTTATGAAACACTTAGTATCTAATCAATAATTTTTTAATTGAATAGATATTCTATTGAGGAACTAGTTAATTGATTAAAAATTAAAAATTAAGTGAGTCAATTGAATAATTTTCTATAAAGAGATTCAATTGTACAAAATTATAAAATTTAAAAACTAAATTAGATTAAAACTGATACTTAAACGAGTCAATTGAATATATTTTTAATAAAAAAGACTTAATTACATGAAAATTTTAAATTTTAGGGATTAAAATATGTCTTTTTCTAAAATATGATAGAAATATAATTAATATCATATAGAATCAATAAATAAGTTGCATTCATTACAAATTCATATATGCAAAACTTCTATTTCCCGTTTATATATATATATATATATATATATATATATATATATATATATATATATATATTTGGCCTTTATGGATTCCTTTTTAATTTTAAAAAAGTTTTAAATTTTGGGTTATTAATTAGTGTAGTAAAAAAGAAGTAAAAAACTTTAACATGCATTCGTACTTCATGTTCAATATGCAGAAAGCAAACATGTCGTTATATAGATATTCCAATTAATAGATTTGATAACCAAAATTTAATTTTCATCAATAAATGGTGCATAGAAATTGTTTTTTTTAACTATATATATTTTATAAATTCCATATCTCATCATGCATGCATGGTCCCTTCCCCTCCGTTACCAACCGACCATCATCTCTAAGTTGATCTTAACTGTCCATTTAACTCATAAGTCATCTCAAATAAAGCCACCATCACCTCCTCTAATGTCCACAGAAATTCAAATTTCGATTTCACAAAATTAAATCTTTCAGATATTTACTAAGTCATGACAACCAAAACCCTAATCGACATTGCGCAAAATTGTCCCTTTCATCGAATATTTTGGCCTTCCTCAGCTCCTATTTCTTTACATTGTGGGGTATATTTTTTTTATGAAAAACTCTCTTAAACTATTATTTTATTAAGATTAAGTTCTCCAACTTTTATGCTGTTAATTGATTTTAAGTCCTAATTAGCTGAAAACAAGTAGGCAAAAATTAAATTTGAAGGACTGAATTTGAATAAAATTAATTAATGTCAAAGGATTTAATTTAAATAAATGAAAATTCAAAAGCTCAATAAATAAAATATGTATAATTCAGGGACTAAAATATACATTTATCCTTTTAATATTTCTATTCCCGTATCGAGGATCACACGATTCAAGCTAGTTTTAGAGTTAACTTGAAATTTGGGCTTTATATAATTCAGTTGTTTTTAGAGATCAGTTTATAATAATTAACTCTCCATACTTTAATTTATTTTTAGTAATCATCCATTTGATCAGCTAAAAAATTAATTTGTTGGTGTCGAAGTGGTGACAAAGGCACTGTAGAAAAAGTTCTATTGAATTTTTCTGGAGCTAAAAGGCATCTTTTGATTCTTGAAATAAACTTTTATCGGTGTTATAATGAGTTTGTGAATATTTCTTTAGACACATTTGATCAAATCAAGAATATAACAGAAAATAATTCGGTGATTTAGTGTGTACTAAAATAAATATTTATAGATTTAATGGAATATAGTATAAAAAATTAATGGACTAATATTTCAAGGACTAAAAGGTGATTTTTTTTATTTAATTATTTAGCATTTAGCTCTTCACGTTATCACTCTGGCACTAGTAAATTGAATTCTGGCCAAAAAAAATGGATACACAGAACAATTTAAAGTTTTCAAATTTTACCATTCTGTGGCAAATTAATTTTTGACTACGATTAAATTATAAAGTCAAAAAATTAGAGAATGGTGAATGCAGTTAACCCAAGTTGTATGCACAATTTAGAAACGAACTTAGGAGCAAATCCTCTATGATTTGTTCATTTCAATAATTATTTTCCGAGTATTTGTCTCGAAAGTGAAACCCAAGATACTATATGGGTGTTTGTGGAAATTATTGATCACGACTATATTATATATTTATTCATAAACCGGACTGATTTAATATCTTATTCATATTGATTCATATATATACTTTGTTAAATATGTGATTTAAACGATTATACAAGGCTATTAATATACAAAACTATATAATTATATTGGTCTATTTATATACAAATAAGTGATAAATAATTAGTAAAATCTATCACATGTATGCAAATATGCGATCGTCATTGTTTATAGTTAACTGTCACTACTAAAATAAACAGAAATTAAACCATATCGGACTGCATGTAGTATTTTGTAATTCTTAAGTTGATTAGTTGAATTTTGCTCGGCTGGGTTGTTATCTAAGCATTTTTTTTGCTGTTCAGTCTCTGGATTGCTAATTTTATTATCTAGTTGTTCGAGTATTTACCTGCTAACTTTCCAACACTGCTCAAGTTTGGTATTTGGAATTCTAATCCTCTATATTAAGAAAAGTGAGTTTATTTCTATTATTAATTCGTTGAATAAATAAAAATATAAAAAAAAATGTCTATGTACAACCTATTAAGTGAAATTCACCTTTAACTGCAAAATGAGAAAAAGGTTGAACAAATGTTCATAAGTTCAGAAAGGTGGTAGTTTTTTTTTTAAAGGAAAGTAAAAGAAAAAGGAGTAGGTGTGTGTGGCCGGCAGTGCACTTAGTGAATTAAGAATGATGAAAAAACTTTGAATTAGACGATAGATCGATGTGTATATATAGTGGTTGGTAGTATTAAGGGCCTACTAATAGTAATGGGTGCAGTTAAATGTGGGTGAAAACTGGGACAAGGGAACCAACCTCTAAACCCTTGTCGGTGTTTTACTTCCCCATCAAACTACACACATTCTTTTTTATTTGATTTCCTCAACTTCAACCTTTCATTGGCTCAATCCATCCTTTTTTGTACATTGTTTTTATTTTTCTTTCTATTTTTCTCATTTATTTATTTTACAAGTTGTGCAAAAATTTCAAAATGAATGTGTGATACTTGTGCTAGCAAACATTTCAAAATGAACGTGTTATAGCTATACATCAACCAACTAAATGAAACATCCTCTAAATTTATAATAATGTCCCATACACGCATTGAATGTGTTTGAATATGTGTTCTCTAAAGATGTAAGTTTCAATTTTAAGTGTATTTCTGCTTAAAAAAGATAATAATTTTAATAGGGCAGGGGAAAGTTAACAATTTCTGATAGTGAAAGAAATAATAATTAAAAAAAACTAGGAAAGAGAAATTATAGAATGTAAGGCTCAAACATGAATTTCTATTGTTTCAAAGAAATGCCAAAATACCAACTTAAATGTAAAATTTCTATTTCTTAAAAGGAAGTTTCTTTCTTCAGTAATCTTTATCCTTAATTATATATTGCATTAAAAAACAGTCCGAAATTCGTTATATTGACAAAATTTAAATTACACGGCCTACTTTTAAAATAGTTATTTTGTATAATTAATTTTGTAATTAATTAGATTAAGGCATATGTTTTTTTTTTCTTTTTTAAGCTGATGCATAAGTTGTTTACTTTTCCACTTATATGACTTTATAGAGCATTGGAAGAAATTTTAAAGGGATATTGCTATTTGGCTAGAATCTAGCCATCTAGAATATAGTCAAATGAAATTAATATCTCTAATTAATTATAATGAAGTAAAACAATTATTTTACTAACTTTATATACAAATATCAATATGAGAGAGAGTATTTATTACTTCTTAAATTTTCAATATAAAATTTATTGTACATTAGTCATTGCATAGAAAACTTTTCTTTTACATACACATATATATACACTAAAAAATAATATTTATAGATGTAAAAAAGAATAAATTAATGCTCCCATTATATATCTGTTTAAATTAAAACACACAAATTATGTTATTTTTAATTTATTCTGTACACTATCACACTGAGTTATAGTGAAAATGGAATATTAATTTTATTATCTATAAATGAAAAAGTAATATTATGTACGTGTATAAATATATGAAAATTAGTTTGGTACCTAGCATTATTAAATTATATTAAATCTGATTTTTATATATTTATTAGATAGTAAACTATCTGATAATTAATTTAAGTAGATCTATTGATGAGAAAATTATCTATACCCATTTATTCATCCATATCCATCCATTTAAATTAGGGTATAAGAGATAAATGAAAAATTTTAATATAAATGGGTGAAAGTGGGTTCAACCCATTTTAACACACTAATATATAGGTATTGATAAATTGAGTATGGGTACTTATTTAAATCCATAGTTAAATTTGAAAAAAAAATATTTAATTTGTTTGTCCACTAAACTAGGTAATAAATTTTTTTTAATTAAATTGCTTATAAAAATTTTAAAAAAATTATTGAACATATAAGACATTTTTTATCTGTGTACCTATAAAATTTTAATGTTATATTTTCTGAATTTGTTTATTAACAAAAAAATTAGTTATGTGATTTTGTAGTTAATATATATTTATTATCAATTTTTTTTGCTGTCAAAAATTAAATATTTTGAAAAAAATAGTTTTCAATAGAAAAAAATTTTACTTTTTTTTTTTAACAATTTGGTCTTATTCATCTTTTTTGAAAGTACTATTAGTTTTATCTTTTTTGAAAATTGCAAGAAAATTTTTCTTTTTCCTTAAAAAATATATAAATTTTTTCCTCTTCCACCGATTATATATCGTTGGTGGATAAATAAAATGAAAAAAATGACTTATACACTTTGGCATATGACAATATCCATTTAACTATCTTGTTTCTTTTTATTTTTAAAATTGTTAATTTTGGTTAAAAATTTATAAATTTGAATTATTTTAACCCTTAGTTTAATATCTATAAATTAAGCTTATCAGATATGGTGATATATATTGCAAATGAATGAAAAATAAAAATTTCTCTCTAATTATATATTTTTTTTATAAAGATGATAGTTTATCTCAAAATTAATTATAAAACTTATTAATAGTTAATTTTATTTGACCATTAAATTAAGTTATTTAACTCATTTCATTAAAAAAATAATATTTTTCTCATGATTCTTAAGTCTTAAAGTCTTAATTGTAATAAATTTATAATGTTTATAAAAAATTAATTATGATCAAATAGGATTACGTAAGTGTAAAATAAAAAATATTTCTTAATTAAATTCTTAAGGTTGATTTCTTTTTACCAAAAAAAATTTTAAAGTTGATTTTGAATAGATTAATAATCAGACAAAAAATGAATAGCAAATTAATGAAAGTATTTTACCCTTAGATTATAAAATTAAAATAAAATCTTAACAAACAATTGTATAGATTATTTGAGATATATATTTTGATATATTAAATAAATAAATGAAATGTTAGGGTTAATTAGGGGTAAATTTAATGATCAAATATATATATATATATATATATATATATATATATATATATATATATATATAATTTTTCAATTTTTTAACTCCACTTTTTACTTAATAAATACTTAGTAATTTCTAAATTTCATAAATTTTTAAACTCAATTAATTTCATATTTAAAAAAATATTATAATCAATTATTTAGATTATTCATGATCTGCTTAATTATAATTTAACATCAAACATAAAAGATTTTAATGAAAACGAGAGAGTAAGCAACATAGTTTGGTTCTTCAAATACTATATCTTTTTTTGTTTTAAATTTTAAATTATATTATTATATTATTTTTAAATATATATATATATATATATATATATATTAATGGATATTACATCCAAATAGAGACTCAATAAAAAGAATTATAATCTAGCGATTCAATGTATACTATTATTATGTCTTGAAACTATTAATTTTTTTGTCCAATTCTTAAAACTGAATTTGATGGAGATCAAAATTAATATTAAGATATCCAAAAAATACAATAAAACTAAAAAATATAAAAATTGAGGGCTAAAAGATATATATTGATACAGTATCAGTTAAAAAAATTAAAATAAGTAATTCATAAAGATATATATTGAATCTAATTTTTTTTCTTTCATTAATTTAAGAATATTTTATTAGCATCATTTTTCTTTTCATTATTAATTTCCTGTTTACATGTTTGCACAAAAAAACATATAATGGAAGCAATTTTTACTATACTAAATATATTAATGATTTGTTTTAGATTAAACATTTATTGATTACAAAAAAAAATATGATTGAATAGAATTTTTAAACTTTAAATAATTAAGAAAAAACTCATTAGCATATTAGTTAATAAAATTATTTAATTAATTAATTATCTTAATTATTAATATAAAATAACTAAAAAATTTAACCAAACATTTTATTGATTTTATAGATCAAAGAAAGGGATAGGTTTATTAGAGTCAGGACCACCTTAAGTGTGCGAGAGTACTCCAATGATTTTATGAAACTGTCCCATCTGTTTCTAATTTCTTATATTAATTAAATATAATCCTCTTAATATATTGTTATTTTAAATTTTATATTATAAAATTGAAAGTTTATTTATAATTTGTTGACTCTATTAACTTCAACACAAAAATTTTAAGAATAATTTTAAATTTCTTAATGTGACACAAAAGATTAATTTTTTCTATTTCTTTTTCTTACCTAATATGAAAATTGGGACCCTGAATCTATTTTTATTTAAAAAATATATATATATATATATATATATATATATATATATATATATATATATATTTATTTCAAGTTATAATTTTTATACTTAGAACTTATTTAAAATTTTCAAATTCACAAAATACTATATTAAAAGAGATTTACATCTTAATAATCTGGCTCAATTCGAACTGGATTTAATCTAAATCTAATACAATTTAGAACAAAAAAAATCCAAATTAAACATGATCTGGATGATTACATTTTATTTAAGGAAAATTTAAAAGAAAAAAAAAACTACAAAGCTAAAGGTTTAATGGTATTGATTTTGTAATTTTAACCGTGAGGTTTCAAATTCCAATAACTCTTATAAAATAAAATCTCCAAATCTCATATATATTTTTATTTTGTGGTGGGGAAAACTGATTGGTCCGTCGGCAAAATAAAGTCAACAATAATTAAGTGCAGGACAACCTAAACATATCTTTGTTATGCTTTGAATTCAGAGTACAGGGAAAGAGCGTTTGAGGTCAAAACGGGAGACAAAGTGGAGACAAGGCACTTGAATCCTAAGTGGATCCCATAAACGTTACCCCCCCCAAAAAAAAAAATCCATTATTGATCCTATGAACATTAAAAAAAAAGGCAGGTAATTAATTGGTTTAATTAGATTATCCAAATGCATCCATATTTGATTAATTATGTTTTTAAACATTTATCATTTGATGAGTACACCCTTTATCCTTAATTATGCAATTCCATCTCTCATTATTTGCAATTATTATTACAATTTCTTATTTATAATAGATCCATATATTCATTCTTCTATTAAATTAATAATATAATATTATATAAAATTTAATTTTCATTTTATATAAAAATTACTTCTTGAATATATAATAACTTATTATTAGACTTGATTTATAAATAAATACAGTAATCAAATTTGTGCAAGTAAAATTTTTTTTTTTTAACTATTCTTTAGTTTGATCCACACCCACATTTTATATGTGACAGAAATTGCGGAAATGCTAATAGTAAACCTTTGTCATCATATCATTTAATTTGGGGCATTAATTGTTTCAATTAACTTGTTTGAAATATTATATGCAAATTTAATATTTTAATGGATGACGCCATTCCTAATTATATACCCTTGAATTTTGGATATGACAAAATCCCACTATGATTTCTGGGGAAAAAGTAAGACATATTTCTGTAGATGGCAGGGCATAATTAAGTTAAATATATATATATATATATATATATATATTTAATATATATAAGTTTTGATAATTTATGTATTGTCATATGAAATTTGATTCATTCATGATGGCATATCACTTTTGCCAATAAGTTTGAGTTTGTGTGATAATGAGCTCAAAGAAGAAGCATGTGCACATCACTCTCCAACCAATTAAGGATATTGTTTAAGTATTAATTAAAATAAAACACTAATAACAACAGTAATCTGGCACAGTAAACTCCAATTTGTTGTTATAATTATTGATTCCAAGACCTAATAGATGAACAAAAATGTTTTCTGAATTTTTATATTGGATGACATCTTTAATTTTTTCCATATAACCCCTATTTTCTAAGAATTTAAGAGGTAACAAATGAAAAAAAAATCAAGAAATCAAAATTTCTAGATTTGATTGATTTTTCATTCTTTCTCAAACCGAGAAGAGGGAAAGGAAGGTCAGTAAAGATGAGGTAAATTTTATCAGCAGTTATTCAACTTATATATTATAAGTGGAATTCTGTTTAATAATAAATTTTTATAACTAAAAAATGCCTGAACAATTGGAATTAATACAAAAATTATATACAACTAGTTCTGATGACTCATAAACCGGAAATATGAGGTAGATGATAAAGTGACACTAGATTTTACCACATCAAATCATCCAATATTTATGCGATTGTGTCAAGTGGACAAAAAGATAAAAAGATAAAAATTATTATCAAAATTTGTCAAACATGATTTTTATATTAAATTTTAAATGTTCATGAATTTTTTCATTATAAAGATTTCCTTTTAGATTGAGTTGCAATTAGAATATAAATTGGATGTTGAGAATGAAATTAACCTATAAAAATGCAAAGTGAAAATAAATTAGAACTTGGATGTCACAAAACAACCCATTTTAGGGGAAACTTGAATTTGCATACAAATTCCACAATTATATCTCAAAAGCATGTGGGTCACATATTTTGGTTTCCCATTTGATAAATTAGTAATAGTCTTTAATCTTTATAAAGAAAAAATACCAAAACTTTAGCTATACCCCCAAAAGAATTTGTGGGCGATGGACATGTGTTGTGGCCCACCCTTTTCTTTGATGGCTAAGCCTGTTCATATACCTATACATTGACTTTTTTATTTACAAATAATATATGTACACAAATTCAAGCCAATATCTACATATATGTCAAAACTATAGCTTGAACTTGGACATAAAATTTAACCATTTTGAACCCATTAATGGGTCTAATTCAAGGCATCTTCACAATTTCTTTATTTTTTATTTTGAAGAAAAAAATAAAAAATATAGACAAAAATTCTTCTTTTATATATTGAGGATGTCGAAAAGGCAGAAAGTAAAGTTATACATATACAAGTTGGTGGTTGGATACTCCATCCTTACTTTTCTATGCTATATTTCTTATTATTTGGAATTATTTTCCACCCACCTTCTTATATATCCTTCCCATTCTTTTTCTCCTGTTGGTTTTCTGCATTTGTTCTCTTTGTCCTAAAATGTTAAGAGTTTTTTTTTTTTTTTTTTTGTCTATCTCAAATTATAATCCCTCATTTTAAAAATATAATTAATTTATTAGTTATTTTTGTAATGTTCGTGTTATCGACAAATATAAACTATACCATTTTCTATTTCTTAATTAGTATTACGTCTAATTAAAGTGGAGGTATATATAAAGAATATATAGTTCTAATAAATCATATTAAATAAATTTTGTAATTTGTATATAAATTAATATTTTTCTAAAAAGTATATATATTGCTTTATTGTTTCATATGGGTGAGAAGGCCCCCGTTATCATTATCAATCTATTTAGCATTGTTGTTCAGAAAAATATCATTTTGAATATATTGATCAAATTAACATTGATTTAATTTAAATCATAATGTGAAATGAGAAAAGCAGAAACAATGTTAATTTGATCAATATATTCAAAGTGATATAATTTTCTCCATTTTTAAAAGATGTGCTCTTTTTCCTTCTTTTTTTTTTCCAAATTATATATAGTTTTTTAATATATAAATTTGTTAATTTTTAATTGTATCTTTATTTTTTTAATGTGTGAAATAAAAAAATATTTCAGGACAGACAAAAGTGTTTAATAGAGTATATTATTAACCAGAAAGTCCGATTGCCCTCCAAATTAATATGCAATTTCACTAATATTAAAAAATTGAAGTAGCTACGTATCATCTCTAACTCTGGACCAAAATTATCCACATGGCAATCTGTATGATCAGTTGGTTGGTAATTAATGCAGTCCAAGAAAGCATTGATCATTAATTAATTAAGCTTTACCTTCAAATTTGTTGTTTCGATAATTTAACTGAATTTGTACTTTTGACATTGTTATGAAGGTAACGTGTAATTTCTTATTGGTTAGATTGGGTTACCCACACAAAAGAATTTTGGTAACTTAATTAAATAGTAAATTAAATGATTTTGTTGTACATAGTGATGAAATAATAATTATGATGATTTTAATTTGTCAAATTGAATATCTTTTTAGTGACCCTTTTAGCAATAGTTGTATAGGCATACGTAGCTCTGAATTAATACCACATGTTGACTTAATATAAAGTTTACAGTTCTTTAATTATGTAATATTACAGTTCACATCAAAGATAATGGCGACTAAATTAAGTTTGCATCCACTTAGTTACAATTATAATTAAGGTGGTGAAAAATAAGATGAGTTATTATCTCGGTTTATAAGTGGACGTATATACTTAATTTTGATAAATTTATTTATTTTTGTTTTGGTATCACATTACAACATTTTAGATAAATAAAATTTATTTTTTCATAGAGATAATATTATTAAAAGTAAATGAATTTTGAAAGTAAGACTTGATAATTGTAAATTTATTATACTTTAAAATCACTTAAAACAATTTAAAATTAATTTCATCATTATTTTAAATCTATATTATATCTTTTAAATTTTGGATTTGAGATTCTCTACGGAAAAATTATATTAGCAGCTTAATTTTGCTAAGCACTTTTGTTCAATTAAACACAAAGAAAAATCTTATGAATATATAATAATTATGTGTTCTATCAATTTGATTAAATTCTCTTTATTGTTAAATATAGACAGCCAGACATATAATGGTGTTGTTGATATGTCTTCATCATAAAATATTATTTTGTATCAAAATTGAAATTCCCATTATAAGAAATCAAGAGGTTGCTTGCTGGATTAGCGAAGTCTCAAATGGAGCAGTACACTTTTTCTTTCTTTTATTTTTTTTAATAAATCATTAAGTATTTTTGTTTGAAGTAAGTGACAAACTAAAAATGTATTGTCAATTACCACACACACACAAAAAAAAAAGGTAATGTCAAACCCCTTTTGACTTTATAATCTGCTTCAATATTGGACATAGGTGGAAATCTTATCTCCCAAATTCAAAATGTTATTCAAAGTTGAAGAGCTAGCTAATGGGTTATCATAGTTCTTACCATTATAGTGACCTCTTTTTACATTATTCAATACATATTTTTATTTGGAAAAAAAAAAACAAACAAATGCCGACAAGAAAAAGATTTTTGCAGTTAGTGTTAGTGTTAGTGGTGCTCTGGTCATAATGGCGATGGAATTATTCAAATGCTGGGACTTTGAGATTTTCTTTCTTCTTTTTTTTTAAAAAAAAAGACAAAGAAATTTGTTTATATATATATATATATATTGATGGATGGTTGATTGTGGGAATGATTTGTGGGTTTTTCTTTAAGACTTAGTGGTTAACTAACCTGAAGGAAGTTAATTAGCATTCATTTAGATCACTATGTTACTCATTAGGAATTGTACTTTAAAAATAATTTTTTTTTTTAATTGTACTAAGTCTCGAACCCGAAATATGGGATGAGAGAGTAGGTTTATGCCACTTGCCACATGACATTGGCAAAATAATCTCATATTTGATGTATACCGTATTGTGATTTGTAAGGGAAAAATTCAAATTTTCTTGCAAAAACAAACGTTATTATTGGAAATATGAATTTGAGACCATTAAAAATTATATGATTAATTAGTTACCCAAAAAATCAATCCAACATTATTCAAATAGCTTAATGCAATCATACATTGTAATACGTTAAAGATTTAGATTCGAATCATGATAACTATCTCATTTTCCGTAAATGAAAAATTTATGAATCATAAAATAATTAAGCATCTTATGACTAATTATTATGAGAAATATCGTTAGCATGAGGTTACCCCACACGTGCAAAGAAATTATGTAGTAGTAGTAGTGTTGTATAAATATATATATTAATTTGAAAGTAATATAGTAGTATATTAATTATTGGTGATTTTATTTTTTCCCCCTCAAGCAAATAGATAGACATTCATGCAATATCTTTGGATGTCATCACCACCCAAGATGTTGTATATATATATATATATATATATATATATATATATATATATATATATATTAATTTGAAAGTAATATAGTAGTATATTAATTATTGGTGATTTTATTTTTTCCCCCTCAAGCAAATAGATAGACATTCATGCAATATCTTTGGATGTCATCACCACCCAAGAGTAGGGCTTTCTCTTTCCAGGACAACCATAAATATTTCTTGAAATATCATGCATGAGTAAAATTATAAACTAAACGAACTAAACCGAATATTAGTGAACTTGAGTTCGGTTCATTTAAATATATTACATACTTGAGCTTAGCTAGAGCTCGATTTGAGTTTTATATTTGAGTTCGAGATCCGCTCATTTAAAAATTATCAAGTTCGCTAATGATTTGAGTTCGGATCGTAAAAAACTTATTTATTATACTTAACGATTTTAACTCGAGTTTATCTCATTAATTAATAATAATAAAAGTTTGAGTTTATCTCGTTAACTAATAATAACAAAAGTTCGAGTTCTATTCGTTAACTAATAATGACAAAAACTTGAATTCGCTTAGTTAATTAATAATAATAAAAAATCGAATTTGATTTGTTAACTAATAATGAAAAAAATCAAACTCGATAACAAAATATAATATAAATGAGTTCTAAATGAATATGTTTGGAAGCTTTTAAGCGAATACGTTCACGATCTTTTAAATAAACACGTTCATGAACTTTTAAATGAATATGTTTACGAACTTTTAAATTAACACGTTCACGAATTTTTAAATGAACACGTTCATTACCTTTTAAATGAATATGTTTGTAAACTTATAAATGAACACATTCGTAAATTTTTAAATGAATATATTAAATGAACATATTCATAACATTCGGAAGCTAACAAATCAAATAGTATTAAAATTGAGTTTGAACTCGATAAGATTTTTAAATTCAAGTTTGACTCATTAATAATAATAAATAATTTTGAACGAATTTTTTTAAATCGAAATCTGAATAGTTTGTGAGTATCTTGTTTTATTTACAGCCTCTATGGAGAGAGGAAAATGATTTTTTTTTTGTTGACGTGGAAAATAATCCAATTGTTCCCCAGTAGGAGAAACCAAGAATTTGTAAAGCCCAATAGGCTACCTTACCTATCTATTAATTAGGGGTTGCTTGCATCGTAATTCCTCTATATATATTAGCATTACTTTCAATTGGGAGAGAATTTCCATTTACTAAGTCTTTAGGATTATAAAAAAACAAACAAGATTTTCATTCATGATAATTGATTCAAATGCAAATTAAGTGAAATGATGCTTGCAGTGGAGAAGTATATATACGTCGATTGAGTTTATCTATCGTTTATAAGATAAGGAGTACATTGCCTATGTTAGACTAATAATCTTTATCATTTAATCTAAAAAAATATTATTTATTTATTTATGAATGATTAAAATCAAATATCATAAAAATTTTAAAATAGAAATATTCTAAATTTCATTTATAGTCGAATTTTAATTTGTTTAATAATCTCAACTGAATTTATCCTGAATCCTCACAAATTTAATTATCCTTCCATATATATATCCGTAGTAGAGAAAAATGATACTCGACTAATTTTATGATTTGGAAATTCAACTTTTCAATTAATTGATATGTGTTTGAGAATGATTATTGTACTTATCACTTTAAAAATTAATTAGTTTGAATGAGAATAATTTATCTGAACTTTCATAAGATGCACTTATAAAGGATCCTTAATGCTCAATGCCAAATTCATGAGGTAAAATTGAAATGTGAATGTAACATAACTGGATTGGATATCTGCTAACAAAGAATAAATATAAGCAACTACATATGGTCTAATGTCGAAAAATTATGACTTCCATACCATGCATGTTAAAATAGACTTTAAAATTAACTAAAGAATTATTCAAACCACTATATAAAATACACATGATGTTACAGGTAATTAACCCACATATGTGAAATATATATCTTACTAAAATGAGAGATATATAGTGTAATGAAATAGGCAGCCACTTCATAAGCAATGTGACACTAATTAAAATGTTTGACAAGTGTTGTCTAAATAGCATAGGCCAGTGGATCACTTTCTTTTAGTCTCTTCCACCAAGTTTTGGGGCATTAGATTTTCTAACAAGAAAGGAATATAAGTGAAAGTTGATATTATGAAGGGAAAATAAAGAAAAACATAAAACATGATGATCTCAAATTAAACTGACCTTACAGAGAAGAAAATTGATAGTGAAATTGGACCTAATTATTTACAAGTCAGTCAAAGGCCTTTCAATTTCATGGCTTCTCATAGGCCATATATGTCTCTTGCGGTGCAAAATGACGTGTCACACACACATGATATGTTCTATTTCATTCTAAATATTGTTCGCTTTTAATTCTTTTTCGCAACCTTGTACCAATAAAAGAATTCTGATCTTTTAATTTTTCATGAATGAATAATTCACCAAATTTAGGTATCAATAATATATATATAATGGTTATAGTTTCATTGGTAATCATCGTAATTTTTAATGTTAATAAATAGTATTAAATATTCATAACTATTATAAAATTAATTAAAACTATTAATTTTTTTATCTAGTAGTTGAAAAAATAATACTCAATAAAACCGTAACCATTAAAATATTACTTATATATATATATGTGTGTGTGAAAATACCCATGCAATTATTTATATGTATATTTTATTGAAAAATTGTAGTTAATAAATCATTTTTAGAGCAATATTTGGAGAAATCTCATAACTCGGTTTTAAAAGAATGACTCGAATATATATTCTTTGATTAAGGACTATGAATTATGATATTTATATGCTCAAAATGGTGAACGTGTGAATAAGAAATTAAAATTCAAAATAAACTTTTTGCTAAAGAAAAAAAATTCAAATATAGAGAATCCCACATAGAAGAGATAAAAAATTGAGAAAATAGTTTATATATATAAACTTATCATTGAATTGTTAAGTGAATAGCATGGAAAACCCTCTCTCCTGCACACATATGCAAGGAAGTACAAATTTATGAACCGAATTGAGGCCTATGCGTGGACGCACGAATTATACACATAAATGTTAAGCCAAAATACCATGATATAGACCCAACTCAACTTTTACATTTTTTATTTCTGGAAATTTAAAAGGTCACCGTGACATTTGGTCATACATGTGGCATAAGACCATTTGCCGCTATTGCAGGTATAATGAAGATTAAAACTACAATTATTTCTTCTGTTTTCCCTCTAGTATAAATAGGTGAATCTATTCATTTTAAAATTGCTATTTTTGAAATATACTTTTATTCTCCTCCTCATTTTTTCCCACTCGTGATAGAGTGATGACACATATTTAGTTTGTTGTTGCATTTATTGTATTCTATGAGACAAATGTCATTCATCCTTAAACATTTGTAATAAGGGTGAATTTGTCTTAAAAACACTATAAAATACAGACCTCAAATTGTCCTTATATTTTTTATCTTTTATTTTATACTGGATTAACAATATCACCACATAATATTTCTAACATATTTTTCGCGAATCTGCCGTAACTAATAATATGTTTTTGTCGAAAATTATCAAATGATATAACAAATATTACTTTAGAATCCTTAAGAGTTAATGAAATAAATGATTCATCATGACTATAGGAGTTAAGCACGATTGAATATCTAATCCAAACAATCTAAATTTAAGCATTTATCTCCTAATAATTCTAACTCAAATTGATTGGTTGGATTCAGTTTGTTTAGATGACTGGGATTTTAAATCAAATAACAAAAAAATGTCCCACTTGATTCAACTCAATCCGAACTTATCAATTCAATACAATCAGATTAATGTTGCACACCCTTAATCATAAACTCTTAAATCTACCTATGTAATAGAAAGTGATCATTTGCTTGTATGAAAACAAAAGGGAGTGCATGAGAGAGTGTGTATTTCTTTTGTTAGTCACTGGAATTTTGTTATTTCAGGTGTAGCCTTATTATTGTATGCATAATCATAGTTTAAGCTGTAACAAATTTTCTAGCTTAACTTTAGATCTATATTATCATTCCTAATTACCTCCAAAATATATGGATTTGAGTGTTGACTATAGATCAATTAAGCTAACCGAAATAAACATGGTGCGATCTCATAGTAATGCCTTAGAGGTTTAAGAATTTGAGTTCAGCCCCATCCTGTTTGAAAACCTATCCTTTAGGAGTGCTATTATAATTCCAAGATTTGCAATACAAGTCATTTTCTAAACAGAAAATTCTCTCTCTCTCTCTCTCTCTCTCTCTCTCTATATATATATATATATATATATATATATATATATATATATATATACACACGTTAACCTATAGGATACACTCTTACAACTTATTTCATTTCGTTTTTGCATTATTTTCTTGTGTTTTCAAGTCACTAACTTAGACATAGGACTCATGCCTATGCTTATAGCTGGATCTCTCTCTTTCTGTTTAATAGAAATTTCTTACACTCAACTTTATAGAATAATATTCCCGGAATTTTTCCCGTTATCAATTATGATATATTGTCATATAAAAAATTAATTCTTATTCTACAAATATAAAAAATTATTTTTAGAAAATACAAAAATTAATTATAAGCTCAGCTAATAAATAAACACAACCTTTCATAGTGTGAGGTGTAGCTGAGAGACTATAGTACACAATTACACATAAAGCAAAGGTCTTATCTTTCATAAAAGAAAAAGTCATCCCCTATAACCCTAGCCATTGTTGTCCATAGAGTCGTGCACTGACCATAAAACCAGCTCAACCCCTAAAATTATTCTTAACACGTCAACAATTTTTCCTTTTGAAGAGAAACAATAATGTGATCACCGCTGAGCACTGACTTGGGTTTACACAAGTACAGCCAGAAAAAAACTGAATCAGAATTAATGCATAAAAACGATTTAAAGTCACAAGCCATTCAAATGATTGACAGTGACATTGGGAGAGTTCTTTTTTTCCAAATAACCAATCAAATCAGTTGGTAAGAGATCATCATCGAGAGCAAAGGTCACATATATTCTCCATGACCTTTTAACCGTTGAAAGTTGAAAGCAGCATTGCATGGTAGTGAATCTGACTTTTACAAACACATACATACATTTTAGTCAAATTAAGAGATTAAGGATGAGAGATTAATATCCATCACCACTGCGAAGAAATCGGCACTAAAATGCCCTTTTACCATCTTTTAAGGCTTTTCACCTTTGTGCCATGGAGTGGATGCCCCTACAGCATCAAATTTTCTGTCTCAAATTAGGAAATGATTTGAAATTGAAAAAAATTAAACACAGTTGAAATACTAACAAAGTTGAATAAACTGCCATATAATGTGACTGTCATTCACAAGTTAATTAAATTGGACAAAAAACTGGCTTAAGTCAATTTCAGACAAATTAGAGTTCGAATTCCTCCTGAAGTTGAAATTAAAAGGCATCTAAATTATTGTGTTTCTTTGACTCTCATAAATCCAATTTTTAGATGGGTTTTCTGGTTCCTGAATATAGTGTTTTTCACAATAAATCTAAATTACCTCATAATGGGGTTTAAGGCCGAATATATTCTTGAATATTTAATCCTAATTACATTTTTCTTTCTAAATTTCAAATACAATCCTCAAGTGCACGGTTCATATATACACACACACGCCACTACTTGCCAGATACACTAATGCAGCCGTAAAACAACAGAAGAAAAGATTGAAATCATGAAAGCATATCTACACAAGCACTGAATTACCCATGTTACGCACTTTGAACCAGAAATCCATCTCAGTGACGCAAGTGAATAATCACAGTTGCGGTGGTAGTGTTTTTATATTACCATACAGCATTTCATAGAATGGAAACTCTATCGTGTTGTACTATAGACTGGTAGGTTAAAATGGCACGGTTCAGGGCAGTATAGTCTGAAACGTTAACAAGAATGCACCTTAATATCTCCCACTTCCTAATTCTTCCCTCACTTGTCTCCATTACAGAGATGAGAGATGCAGCATAATTTTACACAAACAAGTTTTGATGACTCGTAAGACGATGTAAGATCAACTAGAAACTAATTATCTGAACCACAGGATCCAAGCGTCAAGGCACGCCAAATAAAACTTTTAGCCATTAAAAAGTAGCTATATCAATAGCACAAACCTAGAGGTGTAGATCAGACAATCAGCCATAAAACCTTGTGATGTTGAAAAGAAAAGAAATTCTTTTTGCAGTTCCTTTCAAAGAAAACTATTACACATACAACACTATTACAAAAAGATACAAAATCACAAGCAATCTGCAACTTTAAGGTACATCCATACAATTATATATATGGAAATCATAACTGACAAGTGAAGACTATCATAGAGCAGGAGCCCAAACTCCGAAGATTTGTTTGAAAGCTCTGACTCTGTACTGGTAGATTCCATTAGCTTCAGCTCTTCTAGTCAGTATAATTCTGTATCCTACCTCAAGCTTCTTTTCCTGCACAAAGCGGCGCCAATCACCAGAGACTTCAGGCCTTCGATTTGGATCATTTTCATTCCTGTGAACCGAAAGTTTAAGGTTCCATACTTGTCGGAAAGTGTCAGTAGCTTGAAACAACACACAATGTTGTCCGTGAGGGATTGGGAATGCCCACATACTAGCAGTAGGAAATGATAGGCGACCGTTTATATCAGTAGGAGATAGTAGTTTGTCAACGAGTATATGTTCATTTTTCTTAGGAAAAGGATTAGGATCCAAAGTGATTCATTTTAAAGGGAGGAGCAATTTCTTCATGAAATATAATAGATGCTATCTCAAACACACAGAAAACTTAATAAATAGAAGTCTATCTATATGGGTGTGCATCCATATGCACACACAAATTGTACAAGTCCCGTTCCACACCTGACGAGATATTTCACCCTGAGAAGTGTAAGCATTTGCCTGTTGCAATTTAAAAAAAATTAAAATCCATCTTTACTTGCCATAATGAATGTATGTCATAATATCAGAGAACCCAGCAAAAGACCTTTTACAAAATAAAAAGGAGATAAAATTCTGAAAAAATGAAAGAGAAATGTAATTGCAGTATTCACTTTGTATTACACAAAAAGAACGAGTTCCATACTTCAAAAAATTTTGATATCAAATTCACAAGTGAGGATACTTTCATGCAAAATACTATGGAATACACAACTAGCAGAATTGTTGTGTCCATATTTCACTATCTTACCAAAAAGTTTGTATTTCTTGATTCATATTCAAATTCAAGCTTCTCATCATCACTTTGAGCATAGATAGATTGAAGGGTAAAACGAGTAACCGGGATTCCATTAGGACGATACTGTTCATCCTTCACAATCTGCCAACACGCAATGAAATTAAAAGAATAAACTGTTTTGCACTCCAACTTAGAGAAAAAAAAAATATATCTTTTTTTTTTGGAAAATAACGACTTCTGAGTAACCGGACATTCAAACATATGCTTTAGACATTTATCTTAACTACATTAAAAATGTATTAGACAATGAGGCAAACATTTGTTAGCTCAAACTGAAATATGAAGTAGAACAACAAAAAATATATTAATAGTAAGAGCTTAGAATGAAGGAAAAGTATGGCATTTGCCACCTCAACAAAGTTGAATAAAACAAGGAAATCCTATATAGGTACCTAATTCTACAAAATAAAGAGTTCGCAACATGCCCTCCTAAACACACAAATTCTATCAGCAAAAACAGTCTTCTACCTGTTCGTTGAACATATTTGATCTTAGTCGTTAAAAATCATCACAAGTGGAGAAATCCAACTTTTGAAATACTTTTCTTAACCAGTCACATTTCTTCACGTTTCTCAAGAGTTGCAATTTGTTCTTTTATTTCCAGATATATAGGAGTCCACAAGCTTTCCAGACAAACATTTGCCCATTTTTACATCAAATAAACAAAAATAATTATCATGTCTTAAACTACAAGAATATGGGGATGCCAATTATTCTCTATTCACAACTCCATTGAGAAATGTAACACAGATCAAAAATAATTTTCTTCCTCATAGTTAACTGTGAACATAGAGGATATTCTCTATATCTACTTAAATTAACTTTAGAAGGGGCACACTCCTCACCAACTGCTTCTTAATCTATAAGAATACATGGTTTTGCAAACTCCCGCTAAATAGAGCAACTAGAGAGAAGGAAAAGCACAACCGGAGTAGTAATTCCTTCAATTTACAGTGGACCTGCTAAAGGCAAATTAAAAATATTTTAAAACAAAAAAGAAGCAAAAACAAAAATCATAAATTCCATAAAGCTACCGAAACCCATACATACCATCAATTCAATCTGATTGACCTCCACTTTCAAGCCTTTTGCTTTCTCTTTAACCAATGCAACCTGAGTTTCAGCATTCTGTTTTTCAAGTTGTGCAGCATCCGGAGCTACCTCCATTTGTTTAAAACGTGCATTTGCCTCGCCTACCTTCATCATTTTATCAATCATTTCTCTGCAATCGAACATCGTAGGAGAGCAAGAACTAAAATCAAAATAGAGAAACAAACTAGATTAAGAATGTTACTCCCAAGCTTTTCCTTTAAGCCAACTAGCAATTTTCAACTTTGTTGAAATAAAGCAGTGGAAGGGTGGAATTTTTAAAAGATATTTTATTGAATTGTTTATACGGCAATTCAAATACAAAAGATAAGATAATCGAATAAATTATTTTTCGAACTTCAAGTGACTCTCCAGGAGAGATGCACCTATCTCACATTCAACACTCTATATGCTGTACAGAGAGACATTCGCTACCACCAGATTTACCAAGTATTGCTGGTCCTAGGAAGAAATCAACCCTTCTTCCACCACCATCAACAACATTAACTAACACAAAAAAGAGAAAAGGGGTTTTCTTTCTATCAGGACCTTCATCATATTTTCTGTCTTCTGCTCCCCAAAGCAGTATTTAAAGATAAAGCTATGCTACTTTGAAGTGAAAGCCATATATGTACTTTTGTAACGCTGCAAACTTAATTGGTATATCATCACAACACGAAACATCAGGAATATCTTTTATCATCAGCTTCCAAGAAGACAACTCATCCTCCAGCTTGCTCATATTTATCTTGAATTCTCGTAGCTTGGATAACTCTGACTTTGCCCTCTCTCTATGGTTCTTTTCCTCCAATAACTTCTCCTTTAGCAACTCAAGGCTTTCATAAAATTTCAATTTTCTTGCTTCCCTTACTTCAGACTCCTGGTCAAATCACAGTAAAGATAAATCATATAACTAAAGGAGGAAAGGTTCATGTAGTAACACCACAATTGGAAAAACACTATACAAAATATGAAATCCACCAACATCCTAAATTATGCATGACGAATGGCTCAAGAGATAGTGACATCTAATATATATACTAGTAGGCAACATGCCATGTGTCTAGCAGTATGATTTCCAAATTCACAGCTATAGCTCTTATTTGTATTTTACTTGAAGCACAAAGAACAAATCCAACATTGGCACTTTTCAAGAGCTAAATGCTTGCCTAAAGGATATATCTGCATCAATGAGATTATTTTGTGATGCGTGGATGCTTTAAATACATTGCTATAGACCTTTTACAATAAGTATTACCTTATCATCAAAATTTAAATCCAATCTTATATTTCAAACACTTCATCCTTTCCTAAATGTATTCCAGAAAAAATTGACAGCAATGCTATCTACTGCCTCGGCAACCATAATTGCTTCCTAATTGCAGTAGTAAACAACAGAATAATTGTAAAAGGGCATAAGTTGCATTATATAGTGTTGATCAACCCAATCCATTGCAAATTGGAAAAATGTGGACTTTGTGAAATTGAAAAATTGTTGAAGAGGCCTTTTCACCAAAATGCCTTAAAATATTTTGCTTTAGCCCTCTTTAGTATTATAAGTTGTCCATTTTACTTTAGTTTTCTTGAAGTGGGATTTTAACATCTCCAACACTCTCCCTCAAGTTCAACTGGATTGGTTCAGTTGTGACTTATTATCATTTTTACATCATGGGCTTGTATTCAATGAGTCTCAAATGCCTCAAGTCTCCATCTTTAATTTGCGTGGACTTGTATTATTTGAATCTCAGAGGTCACAGGTTAATTTTGAGTCTCAGAGAGACTCAAATCTCCGTTTTGTTTTGTTTGGACTTGTACTCCTAAATTTATTGGATTTTCATGGGCCGCAGGACACTAGACTCAAATTTTCATGAAAATTTATTGGATTTTCATGTTGAAGTTGATGGACCCAGTCCATTGCAAATGATAAGAGTGTAGATTTTATAAGCTTGAAAATTATTAGGGAGACATTTTCACCAAAATGCCCTAAGTCATTTGGATTTGACCCCCTTTAGTATTATAAAGTACCCATTTTACTTTAGTTTTCCCGATGTGGGATTTTAACATCTCTAACATATAGCTACAAGTATTGTAAAAGTTCATATAACCATCTAAAAATTTCAAGAGAGAGAAGATTATAAAGAACTTAATAACAAAATAGAGCCTTAGCAAAGCTTCTCTAAAATAAATATCAGAAGTGTGTTTCAAAAGCAGTTTCCATCAAGCTTCCAAGCGGGTCCTGGCATTTGCAAGATTTGACATTTTTTGTTGTCACAATTATTTTATAAACATCCCAATTCGAAACTACAACCAAAAAAATGACGCAAACATGTGAAGATAAAAATGCATCCCATAACTTATCACAAACAACCCAAGGTTGAGACAAGACTTTGGTAATCTGAGTAAACAAGCATCAAAGAATGATTTGCAAAGTAAATACCCCTTTCCAACGACTGAAAAAAGATGGAAAAGAAACCAGAGAATTATTTCTTAAGACAGTCCAAACATCTTATTCATCATTATATTAAATCTTGAACCACCTTGATAAAATTGCTACATTCACTTATTAGAGGAAAGAAAAGGAAAATTAACACACTACTTGAGCCTAGTAGCAAGATGGAGTCTATATAGCATAGCTAGAGCCTGTACATTGACAGCTAAAATTGCTAAATCAGGCTCAAATAAGTCTGTTGGGGAGAAAGTCATGATTAAGTTAACTCATCTACACTATTCTGCAGTTTTTAGCTTACTCATCAAGTAGCATTGTCCCAGGCACAAAATGAGATAAATGTGTCTTAAAGTTACATGTCTGATTTTGAAGTAATTGATTGAACAAGGCTGGCAAAGTGGAGTTGACTTTGGATTTACAAATAAGAGATTCAAGCATGAAGGCTCATGTTAAACCTTGAGAGGTATTTCCGTCATTTTGATGATAACAAATAATATAGCAATATTGTATTTAACATACTTGTTTTTAAGTGTATTATACAGGACATAAATTAAAATAGCAAGAATGGAGAATTGGAAAAATAATCCTTGAGAAACATAAATCAAGTAGCATGTTCACTGCCGTGACTCTAGGAGTCACTCCCGTGAAGTAAGCTAACCGTTACCAAAACCAACATTTAAAGTTCACGGACATGAAGGAAAAACAAACCGTGAAGTAAGCATTTTAGTCACCCCCGTGAAGAAAGGTATCACCCCCGTGAAGCTTCATGCAATTTCATCCTAGAGAGCTTCACGACCAGAGTCACCACTTGGCTCACGGCTGGGAAGCGTGGCACGCCCATGAAGGATTAATGTCACGCCCGTGACCCCTTATGTCAATACATCCCAGAGAGCTTCACGACCAGAGTCACCACTTGGCTCACGACTGGGAAGAGTGTCACGCTCGTGAATGATTAATGTCACGCCCGTGACCCCATATGTCAATACATTCCAGAGAGCTTCATGACTAGGGTCACCACTTCAGTCACGGTTTGGGAAGAACAGTCACCCCCGTGACAAGCATATTCACGCCCATGACCAATGAAAGAGAAAAATGTCAGACGCGATTTTTTTGTTGGTACAACGGCTAGTTTCTTATTTAATGCACCCCAACGGCTATATTCAGTCATGAGAGTATAAATGAAAGTCATTTATGCATTAAGGAACAAAAGAATGATAAGAAAAACAAAAGATTAGCATATACTTCAAATTACAAGTTATCTTGTACTTTCATATTTTGAGAAACAAATCAATTCTCTGTAAAAATCTTTTTGCTCCTCATATTTGAGCAATAAAGATTTATAAGTGGTTCTCTCTGTAATCTTTACTCAAGTGAGCTTTGGGTAGTTCTGGGTTAAAAGTAGAACACTTGTAAGGGTTAGTTGTGTAAACCTGTAAAACACAAAGTGTAGGTTATTTGTGTGAGCCTGTAAAACACAAGGAATTGGTTATTGTGTGAGCCATTAAAACACAAGGGATTTCTGGGTTAGGTGTGAGCCATTATAAGAAACACCATAGTTGGGAGTGAGCTTGTAAAACTCAATTGTAACATTTAGTGTGTTAGTGAAACTCTCAATTGCGATTGGGGAGAGGAATAGGATTTAACACCCGAACCTCTATAAATCTGTGTCTGATTTTCTCTATCCTCCCTAAAATTAATTATTTATTTCTGCACTTTAAAGTTTAATTTTTGAAACTCCAATTCAACCCCCCTTCTTGGTCTAATATCTGGGCAACAGCTCAGATAGCAAAAAGTTCAAATTTGTATGTGCCAATACTCAGCTTGGCTCAGCTCCAGTAATCTTTCATTCTAGAGAATACCATATGTGGATGACCAGCAAATGTCATATAGTTTAAAATGTTAGCTTAAAACAGCAAAAACCTCAATCTAACAGTACTAAAGAAATGCATTATTCAGTTCAACGTCAAATCAAATAAAAGAACAATAATATACACAATCTGATTCAGATTGTTAATATGAAAAAGGTAAACGCACATAATTCAGTTACAGTTTAATCTGGAAGTCTTTTTACCATAATAGGTGTATGTTGGATGTCACAAAATATGGTGGAAAAATAATTTCTGTTATATTCATTAATTCTAAATTACAAGGTATATATATACACTTGTACAGAGGCAGAAAAAAGGAAAACACTTATGACTCCTAGAATCAAGGAAGCTCATCCCTTAATTTCTGGAGTATCAAAAACAGGATCTCCTACTTCTCCTAAAATACATTTTTTCCTAAAATATATCCATTATTTACATCCCAACATTGGACAAATGTATTTTTTTTATACTTTCTTTTTCTGCTTTATCATGTAGTCATACTTACACCCAACCTTCTTGAATATCACAGTTCAGTTTGGTTTAAAAATGTACAATTTGTAGCACAGTTCAAAATTTCTTAAAACTTTTGCTAAATCAGACCATGCATAACCCTAAACCATAGTGCAAGTAGAATATGGCTAATTATAAAGCTTGAAATCTGTGTATGCACATGTAAAATTATGTAAATGTGCAGATACTAGAAGAGGGAAAATAATTAGATGGTGCCATGGTAGGAAGATTTACACCCTTAATGTACAAAAAAGTAGAGACAAGTCAAAACACGAGGTCGTGAACACTGGAAACCAAACTTACATAATTTTTGAGCTCTTCTTTTAGATGTTTAACCAAATATTGCTCTCAGTAGAAGAACCTTCTTGAATAGTGAAATTTGATAATTTCCTTTCTAGTTCATTCTTCTCATGCAAGCACTCGGGAGACAAAAAAAAGAGGCATTTAACAGAAATTGATCAAGTTTTTCTGTATGTTAAAATTCTATAAATAAACATTGAGATATTACGAATCAATGTCTTCCACCAAGTAGAAAATTTGTACTTTGTATATTGGCAAATATCACTCCAGTGACAAAAGGAGAGCTATAAATTTTATAGCATCATCATATGAGGGTGTGCGAACTTAATAATGTTTGAGATTTAAATTAATATAGGAATTCCACTCAGTAAGTACTGTTGAAAACACGAGATAATAGAAAAAAGAGTTGAAGGCAATAATACAAGTGACAAAAATTTTAGAGAGAGAGCGAGAGAGAAGATGATGCACATAAGGCACCTGATTTAATTGCAATTTTAGACTTTCCAGTTGCTCCTTCAATAGTTCTGAATCTTTCTCAGCATTTATAGCTCTGCATCCCATTTTTTCAAGTTACGCGGAAGAGAAATTCTAAAATTAATTAATTTATAAGCCCAAACACAAATAATTGTAGAGAATTCACATATTCAACTTACATCTGCAGTTATCCTGGAAACAGAAAGCTTTGAATCTCCTTGGAGATGTGCAAGCTCATTATTAAGACGCTTTTTCTCTCTTTCTACACTTTCAGAAAGTTGGGCAAGTTTTCCCTTCAAAACACTTGCTTTCTCTTCAGCAGAAGCAGCTGAGGATTCAGCTTTTCTGCGGAGCTTTTTATCATTTTCCAAATTTGCCTAAAGGAAAAGGAAAGTCAGATGGCTCAATATGACAACAGTGCAAATGAAATCAAACAACCAAGTAACTGAGTAAAATGGAAACAAATGGCAAAGTATCTAAGGAGTTGATATGAAAATGTTGGCACTAAATCATTTGTGCTAAAATTTACAACAATTGGTAATAGCAACAATTGAAACCCCAAAATTGAATTAGTTCAAATTAAAATTTCCATTTCATTAGTAGTGACATGCATTTCTTGTGGAAAGAAATAAGACTATCATTATATCATTGGCAGCATTGGTGAATGTGGAGATGTTACCAATGGCATGGCTGTGGTTATAGCAGTCATTGTAATGGATGTTGTCATAGCAGCAAGGTAAATATGACTGTCACAATCATGTCAACAATGGCAGTGGTAATAACGAGGATAGTCATTTTGCTTGTGGCACAAATAATGAGAGGCATTTCTTTGGACCAAATATTTTGAACAGTCTTTTCAATTTGAGTGATCAGCTTCATGAGTCACATGGCTTTGTCTGGAATTGGGCGAGGGATAACACTAGACAGAACAGACAAATTAACCTCCTTTTCTCCAATTTGTGTACTAGGTAAGCAGATTATGCCCTGTCCAAATCCGTTTTCCCTCTCCACTCCCTGCGGCTTAATTAGTCCAATGACATGGGACAAAACTAATGAAATTGTTCTACATAAGCCCATAGTCTCGTCCAAGGACACGACTTTCCTACATTATATCACCCCTCTCCGGTTCTGTGCCAATCTCTCACACCATACATAGACAATTTGTAGAAGAAAGTGCTATCAAACACTTCAAAACAGTTGGTTACAGAAACTCTTAATTTTCATTGAATTAGGTTATTAAACACGGCCTAATTCTTCATATCAAAAAACTGTGGTCCATGATATATAAATCACCATGAACCAGATTTTCACCTTGTCAGAATAGCTAAGGTGATTGCATAATTTGGATGTGTGACTAGTGAACTCAACTGATTGATGGTTCTTTGCTAGGACTATTCTTTCCATAAGTCTAAGGTAGCCTTCATCACTATAAAGTCATTAAGATGAATTCGTAAAAATCCATTTGAAGTAGCAACCAACAAACAATCAAGAAGGTAAAGAAAGAAAGAATCTGGTCAGATACCCATACAATTTATGAGCCACTAATTTGTGAGATGATCTGAATATAGCTTAACAGAATTTGGTGGCGAAAAGACTTTGGACATGTCTGTGGTAAAGTAATTTAGTGATGTAATTGCCTTCTACCTCTTTGAGTTTATGAACAATATCAGCCTTTTCATTAAGCAACAACATTAGACAATTTCATGCACTCAAATTGAAAAGAAGAATTAGGATAAATGACATTGACTTCCAATCATGTAAAGTAAAAAGAATAAATGATGTGAAACCAAATGCAATAATTGATTGCAGTGTCTGCAAGAGTAAATCAATCTTCAAATATGCCCCCCTGTCCATCAGTTTGAATACCTAAAGTAAAATAGCAGCATAGGAGAAGATCAGGTAACCTATCTCATTAACTAAGCCCAACGGATTTACCTCAAGTTTACCGCAAGATTCTAATTGTTTCTTCAACCTCTCCTGGAAATCATTGATCTCCTTCAAAAGTTGCTTTTGCAATGCCTGTTCACGGCCTTTGGAAGCAGCAAGTTCTTGTTTAGCATACGGAAATTGTTCTCTAAATTTCTTTCTCTCAGAATCTACAAGAATTAAAATGATTCAGGCATTTACATACCTCATCAAATCCCAAATAGAACAAATATAATTTGCACGAGCTTTAAGACGTTAGAAAAGCCAGAAATCTTACAGACATATAAATTATCTTGCATAATCACCGTAATAAAGAATTATAGAAATTTTTGCATCATACCTAAAATTACTCAATAAATTTTGTATAAGCATACAACTAAAAAAAATCAATTAAACCCGATATTGATGTAAAGCCCAATAGCTAACATCATAAATAAAATGTAATGAAAAATTGTAGATAAGCAACGTTCTGAACCAACAGAGTTTTAACATATAACTAGGGTTAGTCCATGTAACCCACCAGCCTTGCAGAAGTTTTCATTCAAAGTCTCCAATTTAGCTTGATAATCACTGACTTGCTTCTCTGCACTGATCAAGGCATCCAGAAAATCCGCGTTAACCTACATTCACATTCAATTTCTTAAATATTACATCAATCCAGTAAATAGGGGCAAAAAATTAGGCCTTCAAATTCCAATTCGTGAAATGCAAGCATATTTATAAACACTTATTGAACAAAGGAGTACAATTGGGCGGCATTGATAGGTGCATAGCATGTGCTCGGACGGCTGCTGAGGTTCCCGAGAAGACTCAGGAGGTTGGACCACCAAAGGAGGGTCTTCGTAGATAACAAGCCGGAGATCGGAACCGACGGCGAACTCTCTATTGCTTTTCCATCGGCTCTAGGTCTCTTCGGAGGTGGAGTTCTCAGAATCATCCTTGCTCTGGTTCTTGAAATTTCTAGGGTTTGCATGCTTTAGCAGATGGGCTTAATTTGAAACCTAAGGCGCCATTTCCTCCTTGTCGACAATATCAAAGGGAAAGAAAAAATTCTGGAGAGCGAAGAATATACAATTTGACTAACAAAAAAGTAGACATACCATCACGGTGTCGTAGTGTAGTTGGTTATCACGTCAGTCTAACACACTGAAGGTCTCCGGTTCGAGTACGGGCGACGCCATAAATTAACCATTTTCAAGTTTTTTTTTTAATTTCCTTTACATTAATTAAAGACCTTCGTTTCATTTGATTTTCTGTGTAAATTATATTTAATGCATATTAGCATGTAGCCTAACGTTGTGTCGTAAATATAAAATTTAAATAATAAATAATATAAAACGGTAGTATTATAACAATATATAGTTAAAAAAATACAAATCAATAAATATTTGGTTAGAGATTTTAAGTAGCAAATAGCAAATTCTTGCAAATATAGTTAGATTTATATCCATAAATTTACCAAAGTCTAATTTTCACAAATAATTAATATGCAATTAATATATCATCGTGCTAATGTTTCATAATTAAACTACTTTAGTATTATGCTGAAAAAAATTAGCTAATGAACTATATTTATTCCTTAAATCATTAGTCATTTTTTTTGTAAGACCTAATTAAAATTTTTATTTTAGATGAAATTTATTACTTTATTAATATGCTAAATTAATGATAAAAATATATCAAAACTAATTTATACTTAATTTATGAATATAGAATTAATTGTATTTTCTTTTTATCTTTATTATTTTTTAAATGATAAATATGTGACATAAATATATTTACTTCATATTAAATAAATTAATAAAAATAATTTTAATAAGATAAAAATTTAAAAGGTTAGAAATTAAAGAAATAAAGAAAAATTTATTGTACTTCAAAATAAGCAGGTTTTGAACAAATGTTATCTTTCTTCCATGTTTCATTTCTCTTTTACACGCAAAAGGCAAAACACATGTGGAACTACTTAGTCTATGTTTGTGAGTGAAAGAAAATATTGGAAAAGAAAAATAAATCACTTCACCATGTTTGAAAATGAAGGAAAACAAATAGATAATGGAAAAAAAAATATTTTTAACCTTCAAATATTTGGATAAAAAAATATGGAAAAAATAAAAATAACGAAGTAAAATAAGAAGATATTTTCATTTTAATCTGTTTATGAAAAATATGAAAATAAGAATTTGAGATAAAATAATTTTTATTTTCTACTCTTTAATTTTTCTCCAAAATAGCGAGAAAATATAGAGAATTGGACAAAAAAATATTACTACTACTAATAAATTTATTTTTTTTATCTTTAATCATTATAATAAAGTATTTATTATTTTATAAAATGATGTGTAAAATAGTAAATATATAATATTATAATTTTTTCTCACAATAATAATAGTAATAGATATTAATTATATTATAGTAATAGATATTTTAATATATTATATTATTAAATTATTAGTAATAGATATTAAATAGTAATAAGTAATATATATTAAATAGTAATAGAATACAAATGGGAAATGAAATAGTAATAGAATATAATATTAATATAGAAACAGAAATAGTAATAGAATAGAATATTAATATAGGATCGATCTAAACCAGCTATTATATATACGATTCAAGATGTCAACTATTAAACAACTTATTAGAAATATAAGACAGCCGATTAGAAATGTCACCATAATCACTCCAATACTAATTGAAACAGATACGTAGAATATAAATTTTTGAATTTTTATCTTTTTTATTATTTTACTTATATTGCTTCAATCCAAAACATAATAAAGAAAAATAAGTTTTATTTTTTTTTATATTTTTCCTGCTAAAAGAAAATTTGTCAAACAATGAAGAGAAATTTGTCAAACAATGAAGGAAAGAAAAATAAGAAGAAAAAATATTGATTTTTCATTCTTATTTTTCCTCCCTGGGGAAATTTCCCTGACATGACATTAAAGTTCTATTATTATTATTATTATTATTTGAATAAAATCACTGCTTTTGGATGTACCAACCAAAAAAAAATCAATGCTTTTGGGTTCGATTGATCATTCTCTTTAACTGCAATTACTTCTGCTTAACTACTCCCAACCTCAAATGCCCTTCAATCTCCCACCGGCACTCTCCTCCCTTTCTCTGCCCATCTTGCTCGGCCCCTCATTTCTCGTTCTTTAACCTCAAAAATGACGCTGCTAAGCAAATTCAATCTTTCATCTTTAGTTTCTCGTCCTTCGAAGGTAAGCCGTAAGCCTCAATTTATGTCATAATATTTTTTCAGTCACCAAATCTTTGTTTCTATATTTTCTCTGTGTGGTTCATCATAATCGTTCAAAAAACCACGATAAGATTTTTTTTCTAATTTCCGGAAATTTTCAAGTGTTCTTATAGATTGTTGTTGGGGGTGATAGCAAAGGGACTGCAAGTTGCAACGGCAGCTGGGGATAATGGCAAAGGAACTGCAAGCTGGAACGACATCGTGCTATCCAATGTGTGGGGATGATAGGGACAATTGAAGGGCAATTGAACTGCAAGAGTTCTCATAGATTGTTGTTGCTTTTGGGTATGTTAGTTCATATGGAGTGTTTACTGTGACTGTGCCAAAAGAGGAAGAGAAGAAAAAACTGATGTTCAATCCATTCACATTTCTGATTAATGGGTTACTGTGATCTTGGTTCAAGTTTGAGTTTTTGCTTTTGGGTATGTCTCTGTTTCTGTTTAGATATGTAAAAAACGATGTTGTGTTTCTTTATGTGTTATTTGGAAGGGCATTTTGAGAAGTTTACTTCTATACCATAAAAAAAAAAAAAAAAAAAAAAATCTTCATGTTATAACATTTTAGATTAACAGTTTTGAATTGCTTACAAAATTAACTTTTCGATACTGCAAATTGGATAAGGTTTTGAATGATATTAAAAGACAAACAAAGAGGTTTAATCTAATTAATGCCGTGCTCAAAGATCTGTAAGGCCATTAACAAATAGAGAATCAAACATCTCCATCTCATGCCTATTCAGAACTAAACCAATCTCAACTCCACCATTCCCATCTCTGCTTTCTGCCATAGAAATGGACCCACTTCTATCTATGGATGTAACCTCTACCTTCTTGGGCCTTCCCCACCCGAAATCTGTACAATAAACCTCGAACCGGGTCGACCCAGCAACCCCAATACCTTCCACTAAGCCTCCCTCACTAAGGAATCCTTCAAGCTTCTCTTTTGCCCCATCAAGAGCTCCTTTCTCTAACCCTTTTATCACCTGTGTTAGCTTCTCTGCCAAAAAGGCCAGCCCATTTTCTTCAATTACAAATCCTGCTTCTATTTCTACAATATAGCTGCTAGTACAGTTACCGAAATAATTAGCGGGTAAAGGAGGATCTAAACGGCCTCTGATATCAGCTGTAAATACAAAAGCCAGCTTCTTGTTTCTTTCTAGCCCTTTGGTTTTGACAATGGTGATTGCTACATATGCATATGTAAGCACAAATGTTGAGAAATTCATCTTGTTTCCTAAAAGATGAGAAAGTGCCTTCTGCCTGAGTTTCTTTATTTCTTCAGGAGACAACTCATATGTTCCTCGTACTATATCTCTGTTTGGTGTTTCTCCAATCTTGGAAAATAACTTCAAGCTTCTTGAGTTGGAATGCATACCTACTTCGCAAAGAAAATATGAAAGGAATCTAAGTAAGAATTTTATTTTCCGCAAAAGTTAAAATAGTTTATAGAAGAAAACATCTACTTAATTTATACCTGTGAGGTTTATCCAGTTGTTCAAATAAACCATGCCTAGTCCTTGAGGATCTTGAACGATTGTCCGATCAAGAACTGGAGTCAGCTCCGGTGGTAAAATCGGGCTGTGGTGATCTTTTTGGCTGTGTTTACAAATATGAGCCCAAGATTTAAGGAACAAGATGATACTTTTACCATCGAAGATTGCATGGTGAGAAGAGATGCCAATGCAAAATCCTTGATTAGGAAACAATGTTATTTGTAAACACATAGTTGCAGCATGTGTGTCGGATACCGCTAACTCAGGTATGTAATGATGTGAGTCGGCAGCTCCACGAATTGCTCCGCCGGCGAGAAGGTCAAAGTCTGCATCAGATTCGGCAACTGTGAGCGAGACGCCGTCGTTTGGGGTGTAAAGGATGAAGGGTTTGTCGGAATGTGAGGGCCAAACGAGGTTGCCGGCGAAAGGGAGGAAGCGGAGGAGAGCGAGAGAGAGAGATTGCTTAAGTTTGGGAAGAATTGAAGAAAAGAAGAAGGCGGAATCGGTGGTGAGTCCATAGAAGAAGATGCGCTCAACTGGATGAAATTTGAGCCAAAAAGTATCAAAGAAAGTGAGTGGAGGAGATGCCTCAGTGGCTGACTCAGTAAAATCTAAAGGAGGAGTGACCTTACAGACCTCCATTACTCTCACAGGGCAATCACCTAAGGCCATGACAGGATAGAAAAAACCTGGCCAATTAAGAAGAAATGTTACAATAAATGGGATATTTATTTTTTAAAAATAAATTTTTAATTTTTAATTTTATTATTTGTTGATATTTAATAATTGAAATATAATAATATTTAATATTTAATTTTATTTATAGATAATATTAAAATTAAAGTATTTATTAATTATTATAAAAATATTTATTAACTTATTTATTTAATATTCTGTTATGATTTAATTTATGAAAGAATTTATAATTTAAATTTAAACAAATATTTCCATTGTGTAATATAAATGTTCCAAAAATCTAGAAATCCACCTCTTAATTTATAAAATTGAAAATTCAAATAGTTAAACTTGATATAATAATAATAATAATAATAATAATAATAATAATAATAATAATAATAATAATAATAATACAGAGACTTAATTATGCTAAATAAAAGTATGAAAATTAAATTACAAAAAAATAGAAGTGTAGGAGTCAAAAAGTTGTTTTTGCCAATTTATTTGGATATTGAGATCATTTCATATATATTCACTCAAATATAATAAATCATGCGAGTCTAATATTAATCATTCATTAATAAATAAATAATTAATATTAAAATCTCATAAAAATTTAGTAAAATAAAATAAATATTATAAAATTTAATTTTAACCATTGAATTTCATGAATTATGGGTGAAAGATAAATATTGAATCAACATCTTCATACCATAAGTGGGTAAACATTAGGTATCCTAATCAATCTATTTATTTATATGCTATGCAGATACTAATATATCTATGATGCATTCGTATGATACAATTTAATTCAAAGTGGATCATCTTGTCTGAATTGTTCAATAAGATCTAGAATTTTAATATGTCACCATTTTATTTTTATTTTTTGTTATAATTTATTGGGTCATCTTATCTGATGCTGATGGTAAATATTGACCACTAGCCTGCAGCAAATTTCTTTCTACAAAACCACATTTTGTAATTTCTTATAATATATATATACTATTGTTATAATATATTTTTTCTGTACTTGAACTTTATTTATGAGTTTTTATATAAAAGAGAAAAATTATTCTAATAATATATTTTTTATTTGATATTTATTTTAAAAAGGTAGTAGAAGTTAATTAAAATGGTTCAGTTACTATTGGCATATACAAATAAGTTGTAAGAGAAATACTAGTGATATTTTCAATATTATTTTTTACTTTATTAAGTAGCATTTTGTCAATGATATTCATCTTTATTTTTAATGTGAGTCTCAGAAAATAAAAAAAAATATTATTAACACTCCTATAAATATTGTTAAAAAGGGAAAAAATGAGATGATTGAAAGTTGTAAAATAGTTTTTTTTTTTGGGGTTAAACGTACATATGATGGCATAAATAGTTTTCAATGTGAAAAGTATATTATGTGTATAAAGTCAAATTTAATTATTTTCAATATACTTTTCCCCCAAACTTGATTGGAAAATGTTTGATGTTGCTGGACCTATCAGGCTATCAGAGAATTTCTCACAAAAGGAATCGAGTAGATTTGGTTTGGTTTGATTGTTAAGTACTTAAAATAAGAAAATAAATAAAATTTTAAATAATAAAATCGGATCAAATTGATTTAACATAAAAAAAATTAAATGAAAATTAAAATATTTTGAATTTATTTTATTCTTAAATATGTAAATTCGAGAAGGTTAAATTTCTTTGAAAATAAAATAAAATAACATCAATTTAATTAAGATAAAAGGAAAATCAAAATAAAAAAATTTGATTTGATTTATTTAGTTTTTTTAGTCAAATTAAAATTAAAAATTATATATATCAATTAGTTTGGTTTTTCAATTTTTCAAGATCAATAATTAAACTGAATTGATTAAACCAACAATATTTTAAAAAATTTAAATGAAACTGAATTAAAAACAATACCAACAAAGTATACTCGAAAAAAATATTAAAAAAATGAATGGGTATTTGAAAAAGTAATAAAAAGAGTTTTTTATTTTTTATTTTTTTAATTGAACTACTTTTGAATCTCTTTTGAAAAGGAGTTTCATTAGATAAATCTCTTTTTAAAAGAGATTGAATCATTCAAAAAAATATTTTTTTTTTTATTGTGAAAGTGTTTACTTATACCAAGAATATGCATGACAGAGAAAATTATGAATTATATCAAATACGGAATATGCTTTATCCTCAAATAATGACATTCCATAGTATGTTATATGCTGAATAACTCTTTTCCTCATCCCAGCAATTAAAACTCTTTCCTTAAAAGAGTGGAGAAACTGATGCCTGGAATTTCTATCTGGCATTGTTAATTTTAGAGGAATTTATCATAAACCCAGCAGCAAAATATATTGTGGGTGCATAATTTCTTAAGAACAGTGATTAAACATCAAAGCCATTTTTAATTTTTTGCTGATCAATATTATTGTACGACTACTAGTATATAGTAATTATCACTTGACAGGCAACTTGGAAATGAGGATGACATGCACAACAGAATTTGGGAACCAAGAGAAATGTCAGAAAATCTCAACACAGTTTCTACCTCAATCCCTCGCGGAACAGCGTACATAGGAGAAAATGCACCGCCATGGCCTATTCTGACGACTGCAATACAAGCTAAAAAAGCCTCTGATTCCAACTATTTATCGGATTTTTCTCCTCAAACATCAGTAGTAGACTACTTTGAATCTTATTTAGTGACCCAATTGGGAGATTTCCTAAAAGATCAATTGGAGAATATGAATTTTTATAGAGTAAAAAATTTAGGTGTTGCTTATGTTCCATCTAGATATAGCAATTTTAGCTTTATATACTTGGCGATGTCACTGTATCCAGTTCAGGTTAATGGTTCAGCTAATCTCACAATTTCTCCTGCAGAAAATTCTACATTGGCACCACTCCTTAATGCTATGGAAGTATTTTCTGTAATCTAAATGTCTGAGATGTCCAGTGCAGGATATTTGCCAAGTATCGGTGTGGAACTTTCTTTGATTATCCTGAAATTGATAGCCATTATTGTTGATGGTATTTAATTGTAATCACTACAAAAAAAGAATTAAATAGCGACAAAATTTAGCGATGGATTGACATCCGTAGTAGTTAGTTTCGAATTAGTGACGGATTAACGAGTGAAATTAATAAAAAAATTTGAAAAAAAAGCGTCAAAAATAGCGACAGATTAGCGAATGAATTGCTACAGATTAAGACCGTAGCTAAATATCATAGCTAATATGGCGGAAAAATATGCCTCCAAAAAATTGCGATGGTTTAGAGACGAATTTGCGAGAGCAAATTAGCGATGGATAGAAACCATCGCAAAATCGACATAATAGCGACAGAATTACGTCTATCGCAAAGGTTGCTACGGAAAATGTCATCGCTAAATCATTAGGTGAGTTTAATTCACAATAGTGACGAAAAATGTCGTCGCTAAAAATAGTGACGAAATATTCCATCACTATACATTGCGACGACAAAGTCGTCGTGGCAATTTATAGCGACGGAAAATTCCGTCGTTATTTTTAGCGATAGAAATTTCCTTTGCTATAAATTGCCACGCGTTGCGACGATGACTTTTTTCGTCGCAATGTCGTCACTAAAAATAGCGACGAAATATTTCATCCCTATACATTGCGACGACAAAGTCGTCGTGGCAATTTATAGCGACGGAAAATTCCGTCGTTATTTTTAGCGATAGAAATTTCCTTTGCTATAAATTGCCACGCGACTTTGTCGTCGCAATGTATAGCGACGACGACTTTTTTCGTCGCAATGTATAGCGACAGAATAGTCCGTCGCTAAAAATGAAAGAAAAACAACGTCGTTTCTTTCCCATGAAACGGAATCGTTTTTACTGTGTATGTTATAACCC
The DNA here is from genome assembly GCA_023653625.1 of Triadica sebifera. Lineage (NCBI taxonomy): Eukaryota > Viridiplantae > Streptophyta > Magnoliopsida > Malpighiales > Euphorbiaceae > Triadica > Triadica sebifera. Next base: position 30,145,615 of record CM042898.1, on the reverse strand, counting down.
TGAAGACCAAAAAAAAGCCGGCATTTTTCCCCCCAGCCGGCATTTTTCCCTCTCCCTGCTGCCTAAATTTCCAACTCCGGTATCTCCTTCCTCTGCTCCGATCGTGGTCTTCCTCTGCTCCGGTCCTCTCTCTCCTCTGCTCCGGTCTTCTCTCTCCTCTGCTCTAGTCCTCTACTATTGTCTCCCACTGGATCCGATCCTTGCTGCTATCTCCGAGCTCTGATCGAGTCCCAGCCAGCGTAGCGTCCCAGCCCCGGTCTTCCTCTGCTCTGGTCCCTCCCTTCCAGCACCGGTCACCTCCCAGCGAAGGTAGCTGCTGTTTGGTTTTTTTTTTTTTTTTTCTTCAGATTTTGTTATTTTACTTGTTTTTATTTTTTTATTAATTTAATTTTGTTACGTGGTAACATATTAGATAACTTATTATTAATTAATTATTAATTAGATGACTTATTAGTTATTATTAATTATTATTAATTAGATGACTTATTATTAATTAATTATATGCATAAGTTACATATATATTTATGTAAATAATATAAAGTTAGAACATAATATAGATAATTTAGGCAAAAAATTATAAAATAGTTAAATTTAATAAAATAAATAAGTTGAGTTACTAATTTTAATAAAATAGTTATTTAGCTATTAAGTTTGATTAAAATTATAAAATATCTAAGTTTATTTACCAAGTTTAATAAAATAGTTTAATTACTAAGTTTAATATAAAGCTAGAACATAATATAGATAATTTAAGCAAAAAATTATAAAATAGTTAGCAACAATAAAATAACTAAGTTTAATTACTAGATTTAATAAAATAGCTATTAAGCTATTAAGTTTGATTAAAATTACAAAATTATAAAGTTTATTTACTATGTTTAATAAAATAAGTTTAATAAAATAGTTTAATTACTAAGTTTAATATAAAGCTCGAACATAATATAGATAATTTAGGCAAAATATTATAAAATAATTAAGTTTAATAAAATAGTTAAGTTTAGTTACTAACTTTAATAAAATAGCTATTTAGCTATTAAGTTTGATTAAAATTATAAAATAATTAAGTTTATTTACTAAGTTGAATAAAATAGTTTAATTACTAAGTTTAATATAAAGCTATAACATAATATACATAATTTAAGCAAAAAATTATAAAATAGTTAAGTTTATTAAAATAGCTAAGTTTATTTACTAAGTTTAATAAAATAGCTATTTAGCTATTTAGTTTTATTAAAATTATAAAATTATAAATTTTATTTACTAAGTTTAATAAAATAAGTTTAATAAAATAGTTTAATTACTAAATTTAATATAAAGCTAGAACATAATATAGATAATTTAGGCAAAAAATTATAAAATAGTTAAGTTTATTAAAATAGCTAAGTTTATTTACTAAGTTTAATAAAATAGTTATTTAGCTATTAAGTTTTATTAAAATTATAAAATTTATTTACAAAGTTTAATAAAATAAGTTTAATAAAATAGTTTAATTACTAAGTTTAATATAAAGGTAGAACATAATATAGATAATTTAGGCAAAAAATTATAAAATAATTAACTAGTTTACGATCAATACCAATTATATAAATTCTAATTAGGACCTTAGAATGTTAAATAATAGTTTCGTATGTGTTACGAACTAATATGTGCTTACATAATATTAGTATATTCATGAAATTATCGTTCACTTGAAAGAATAGCTAAGTTTGATTTCATTATGATTTATCAATTACAATTTCATACTTCAAATTAATTTTAATGTTTTCCTTGATTTAATAGAGATAATAAAAAATGAGACCAGATCGTCAATGAATGTATAAACGGTTGAAAGATTGACTTTTGAACCCAGAGTTCATGACCGGTATTAGACAATTCATAGAATTTGCAGACAGTTACCCAGAAATGATGGACAATGATAGGATAAGGTGTCCATATTTTCATCGCAAGTGTCATAATCACATGTTTCATCACGTGGATACAGTTAAGTTGCATTTGTATAGAAATGGTTTTGTACCAGATTATTATTTTTGGACATAATTCTTAAATTTATTGACGGATTTATTCGTCACTAAAATGCATTTTTCTTGTAGTGAATGAAGCATATTGTAATACAAGGAAATTTAACTATTAATCAATATTTCAATTAAATTGCTTCTTTCAAGCCAGTCCAATCTCAAGGAATGACATTTAATTTATACTTGCATTTCATAAGAATTTATACTTCACTAAAATTGGTGGCAAATGTTTTCATTGCTGACATAGAAATGTTACCTATTTATGTTGCAGAAATCTAACAGGATATGATCTCAGTGATCCAAATGACAGGATATTTATATTGCTTTGCTCAGACTCGGTTATCACATACCATTAAATTCTAGCAACCCTTATGACATCAATTACATCCTAAGTACATTTATGGTCCTAATCATGTCTTTATGCCATCAATCACCCATTTAACCAACTAAAAAGCACAACATCACTAAATCATACAATGATACCTAAACCAACTCATAATTACCTTGAGGAAACATTAATGTCACGTTGCCTTAAATTCCCACAATTATAAGTAACTTGCCTTTTGACATCTTTCAAGCATTAAACACATTTTCACATGCCTGGGCGACACACGTGCTACAATGGCCGGGACAAAGGGTCGCGATCCCGCGAGGGTGAGCTAACTCCAAAAATTCGTCCTTAGTTCGGATTGCACATTTTAGAATTTAATTACATATATATATATATATATATATATATATATACACACACACGTCTATGGAACCTTGCAAACCTAATCTTTTCAAGTTTTTCTATCCTCTTGGTGGTGCTCACCGTCTTCTCTTCCAACTTCTAATATATAAAAACAAATCTATTAACACATATTTTCCATAAACATTAACATAAAAGCTATATAGGACCAAACTCTAACTTTAAACCTTCAATCTAACCATTTTATCAACTAATCCTCATTAATGTCATAATTTTACTTGTTATCAAGCTTCTAAAGAGAGTCTTAGCCATTAAAACTCAAGTCATTCCACAAAACTAACTGCGCGGGGTGGAAAGCTATGACAATATTTATATTTGATCTTCTTTAAAGATTCCTTAATTTCAAATTTACTCTTGTTCTTACTAGCTACTTGTAAAATTTTGGAGGCCAAACATAATGGTGTATATTAAAATGGCAGAAGATGAAGAAGAATGGTTTTTCAAAATTTTTAGGTAAACTCAATCTATTACGTAATATGTAATTAATCTGATCATATAGTGATATGTATATAGATTTATTAATTATTATATTCATATCAACTTATATGAATAAAACAATTAAATGTGTATTAATGTATGATTAGATTAGTTTATAAATGACATAATAGACTGAATTTACCTAAAAAAAATTTTATATTTACATTATGATTGGTGCAATTATTTCGGTTAACGAGGATAATAGATTGTAAATAATTTCATAAGAGAATTGAATGAAAATAAATTTGTATTTTCTTTATTACTCCCTCAATTTCTCTTTAATTGTCCTTTAAGATAGTATCACAAATGTTAAAAATATTATTTAATAGATATAATTATATATATATATATAATGACTATATTACCCTATTTTAAAAAGATTAAAATAGTAATAAATTATAATTAATCCAATAAAACTCATTTTTTCAAAATTAATACATAAATAAAGTTGAAAATAAATAATTTTATTTATTATTGGTAATCTAAAACATCACTTAAGTGAAACAAATTTTATTTTATTAAACAATAGTTAGAGCGAAATGGATAGAGTATCTTTGATATGATAAATTTAATTTTCTCCTCTTTAAAAAAAATAAAATAAATAACATATAAAATAAAATTTAGATTCTTATTATTTTATATTATAATAAATTATTAAAGACATTTTAGTAATTTTAATATTATTTCCCTTTTTTTTTCCATTTCTCATCAAATGATGGAAAATTTGAAATCCAAACTCCCTTTATTTTCCTTCTCTTTCCCTCTCCTCCTTTCTCTTCCCCGCTTCCATATGATCCAAATTAAAAGAATTGAATTAAATTTCATTTATTTTCTCTTCTCTTGCTACAAAATCCCTTCTAACAAACTTGCATGGCAGCCTGAATGCCACCATCAAAATTTCTAACGGTGCTATCCTCAGACAAAGGATCTATTAAATTACACTTGTGTCCTTGTAACTTTGTGAATCCTGGGGCTGAATTTGAATTGAGGCTTTGATTTTTAGAGATCCACTTGTTTTAACTGTTCTTGGTTTCAAATTCTAATAAAATTTAGGGAAATTTTAGAAAGAAAAACCCTCCAATAATCAAATGCTTTTTCGATTTAAACCCTTATATTATTTTTTTTTATTAATTTCTATTCCAAATTTTTATATCTTCTTTCAACTCAATATTTCTGTAAAGTTTTTCATCGTCTTTTGCATAAAAAATTTGATGGGAATATATTTTTTTTTATTCTGCATCAAAAATAGAAATAAATCTGTGCATCTGCTGCCCTAAAATTAAGAATTTGAAGTGAATATGAGTTCTTCTTCATACACATTGCATTTATGGGCTTGCTTCAATTTCCTGTATGCTCTTTGTGATTTCCATTCAAACCTTTATTGTATTCACAGAAAGGGCATCTCGATGCCATTCTAATTATAATTTACAAATAATAATATATAAAAAAAAGAATTATTACATAAATATTCTGTCTTTTTTCTTTTTGTTGATCTAAAGGTGGCTATTTAATTACTAACTATCTCTCAACTGGCGGACATGAAAATTTTTTGTAGATAAGCTAAGTCTATCATGTAATCTAATCACAAAATAATATATATTTAATTATTTTATTTTTATTTAATATATTATTGTATGATTTTATCATTTTAAAGATATAGCAATAAACTGAATTTATCTAAAAACAATTTTAAAAATTTAAAATATTGAATAATAAATAACTAAATTTTGACTATTCTCTGATTGGACCCGTCCAATTGGACCCATTCACTATGAGTAATAATTAGGAACAGCAGTAATGATAGTGGTTCAGGGCAATAAGTTGATCATGTACTCCCTACCAATATGAATTAATTATATAATAAATATTAAAAAAATGTTAATAGCATTTCTAAATTCACAATTAATCGCGTATCAAATGTCACCCGTATTAGTCAATTTCTGGTTTTGTGATATTTCACTAAATAGTACAGCATTTTAATATGGTTGGACAAAAAATAAAACATTTTTCTATCATGTGATGTTGCATTTTTTACATTTAGTTTTTTAATTATTTATCAGAATTGATAAAAATTAGTTATTTTTCAATAGGAAAATGGGAATAAGCCACAACCTCTCATGAGCACATAACTAGTTTGGCCCACGTAATTTATATTAGGCAATCAGGTGTATATTATATTATAAATCTAATTTTTTTTATTTGTATTTATTTTATTTTTCTATATATTTTAAAATATAAAATTATTTATTATTTAAATAAATGACATACGATATATCATCATTTAATTTTTTACTACATTGCCATAGAGTTAAAGACTAACCTTTGCACATATCATTGTTAATCATGCAAATGAAAAGTTCTTAGAATTATTAAGTCATTCATAAATTAATATAATTACACTGATATTATATATATGAATTTATTAATTATCAAATAATATAAATAAAATAATTAAATGTATGTCAGTTTATAATTGAATTAGTTTATAAATAATATAGTAAACTGAGTATATCAAAAAATTTCTTATAATACTAGTAATCCAAATTGGAGTGTTAAGAAGAATTTAAAACTTTTTAAATTTTAATTTAATTTTTTTTTATTTTTTTTAATTACAAAACTATCATTTTCCTTTCATTTCATAACTCTATCACTTTATCTTCCATCCAATTATTTTGATAAAATAAAGATTATATTTTATCTTTCTTTGTTCTAATTAAATTTTTTTTATATACAAAAAGGTCAACTAGGTTCCCAAATACTAGCTGAAATAAGTCATTATGAACGAGCTGGAGGATGAATAAGAGCATAACTGCCTATTTTGAATTGCTGCCCTGAATTGGTTAGGAAATTTGGGGCAAAATTAGTTTCACATGAGAAAAATGAGTACCCTCAAATGAAAAAAAAAAAAAAAAAAACCCAAACGCCCTTCCATGCGACTAATATCTAATAATTCAAGAATTGCCCTTATCAGTGAGGATTTTTTTCGGTGTGAAAAAGATAGGGTCCATTTTTACAAATTAATCGTTCAAATAAAGCATGCAAAGAATTAATTATAAAAAAGAAATTCATGAATTAAAAATGAAAATAAAAAAGCTACTACAAAAAAGGAAATTATATATATATATATATATATATATGTATATATAAATAGGCAACAAAACAAAACATTTCCTCATCTCAGCTCCTGTCATGGCCTTACCTGATTGCCCTGTAAGAGTAATGGAGGTCTGTAAAGTCACTCCTCCTTTAGACTTTACTGAGTCATCCACCGAGTCATCTCTTCCACTCACTTTCTTTGACACTTTCTGGTTCAAATTTCATCCAGTTGAGCGCATCTTCTTCTATGGACTCACCACCGATTCCGCCTTCTTCTTTTCTTCCATTCTTCCCAAACTCAAGCAGTCTCTCTCTCTCACTCTCCTCCACTTCCTCCCCTTCGCCGGCAACCTCGTTTGGCCCTCACATTCCGACAAACCCTTCATCCTTTACACCCCAGACGACGGCGTCTCGCTCACAGCTGCCGAGTCTGATGCAGACTTTGACCTTCTCGCCGGCGACTCAATTCGTGGAGCTGCCGACTCACATCATTACATACCTGAGTTAGCGGTATCCCACACACATGCTGCAACTATGTGTTTTCAAATAACATTGTTTCCTAATCAAGGATTTTGCATTGGCATCTCTTCTCACCATGCAATCTTTGATGGCAAAAGTATCATCATGTTCCTTAAATCTTGGGCTCATATATGTAAACACAGCCAAGAATATCAACACAACAGGATTTTACCACCGGAGCTAACTCCAGTTCTTGATCGGACAATCGTTCAAGATCCTCAAGGACTATATATGGTTTATTTGAACAATTGGATAAGCGTCGCATCGAGGGGAGGTATAAATTTGGTTATTTAGAATCGATTCATATTTTCATTGTGCAACATTCACGTAAAATATATAGTGGATGTGCTACCTAATTTCTGCAGGTAATTCCAACCCAAGAAGCTTGAAATTATTTTCAATTTTTGGAATCGAACCGACCATAGATATGGTACGAGGAACATTCGAGTTGTCCGGTGAAGACATAAAGAAACTCAGGAAAAAGGCACTGTCTCATCAATTAGATAAAAAGATGCATTTTTCAACATTTGTGCTTACATTTGCATATGTAGCAATCGCCATTGTTAAAACCAAAGGGCTAGAAAGAAACAAGAAGCTAATTTTTGTATTTACAGCTGATATTAGAGGCCGATTAGATCCTCCTCTACCCGGTAATTATTTCGGTAACTGTGTTAGCAGCTATCCTGTACAAACAGAAGCAGGATTTGTGATTGAAGAAAATGGGCTGGCCTTTTTGGCAGAGAAGCTAACACAGGTGATAAAAGGCTTAGAGAAAGGAGCTCTTGATGGGGCAAAAGAGAAGCTTGAAGGACTGCTGACGAGTGTTGTGCATGGAGTGGAAGGTACTGCCGTTGCCGGGTCAACCCGATTCGAGGTATATGGTACAGATTTTGGGTGGGGAAAGCCGAAGAAGGTAGAGGTTACATCCATAGATAGAAGTGGATCCATTTCTCTGGCGGAAAGTAGAGATGGGAGCGGTGGAGTTGAGGTTGGTTTAGTTTTGAAAAAGCATGAGATGGAGATGTTTGATTATCTATTTGTTAATGGTTTTAAATATCTCTAAGTACCACATTATCTCTTAAAATTGTTCTTTATCTACGAATTGATGTTAAACAATTCTTATCCTATTATGAAATAGAGCATAGCAAAAATGAAAAATTATATATTCAAAAAATAATGTATTAAAAAAGTCATTTTACAAGTTTATAAATAAATCATAATTTTTATAATCATTATATTACTTATTTTTAATTCTAACCAAATGCATTTCTCAAAGATCCATCATTCTTTTTCACAAACAATATTGGTGCACTACATGGAGATATACTTGGTCTAATGAAACCCTTATTAAGAAGTTCTTGCAATTGTATCTTAAGTTTTTTTTTTATTTTTGATGAGACCATTTTGTATAGCGTTTTTGATATAGGCATAATTTTTGGAACAAGATCAATAGTAAATTTTATCTCTTTCTCTGGAGGTAATCCAAGAAAAACATCTGGAAATTCATTTATTATCGGGATATCTTCAAGATTTGAATATCCTTTTCTAGTGTCAATCACATAGGCCAAATAAGCTTCACATCATTTTCTCATCATCTACTAAACAAATTAATTAATCTAAACAACTTAACATCCAATTTGTTTTACCCATGACTCTTATATTAATTTTTTTCACATTTCTATGGCTTTTATTTCATTTTTTTTGACAACTATATATTCATATTTCACAAGCAAAACCCAATTTCTTGGGAAAGGAGACAAAATCTGTAAATCCAACAAAAGTATTCAGTAAAAAAATTAAAAAAATTGTAATTTGATTAATTTGTTTTATGAATTTGACAATGTATTTGCTCAAATTAAAATCAATTTGAATGATATTTAAGTTAATTGATAATATGTATATTATAAATATACATCAAAACAAATAATGCATAACCTAAGCTAATGTGACCATGGAATATATTATACTTACAATAATTTAATTATTTTGTAATAAATATGGTACTTTGAAATAATATGTTCTTAAGAATTAAAGATTAATATGCTTTTTTTTTTTAAAAAAAACATCAAATTGTTTTGTTCTACGGATTCGACAATAGTCTATATTCGAATTAATGTCAAATTGATTAATCAAAGAATAAATCCATAAATTTTATCTCTAAATTTTTTTAAAAGGAAAAAAGATTATTTACATATATTTTCTAAAAGTTATATTTGATTATTTGATGAGAGGATCTATAAATGACCGAATTCAATGACTAATTTAAGTCCATTCAAAACTCAAATGACTATAGGTTAAAATGACTTAAATTAGAAATATATGAAATTGTTTGAATTAATCAGATGTCACGTATCTAATTGCTTAAATATTTTTTTTTTATATTTATCAATTGGGATTTGGAAAGCAATATTATAATTATTATTTTTTTCATAAATCACAGATCATCAAATAAAAAGGTGTTTGTTAATAATGGAAATCGTGAAATCTTAACGAAATTATCCAGCCAAATTGCTTCTTATTTTGTTAAGTCAGAGTTTGAATTTTGAAGCCATAATAATTTTGTAAAGCATTAGTTTTCCGTAGTGACCAGCTTTAGTTGGCTAATAATATCATGAATGATTCGATATTCATGAAGTCTTGAAGAGTCAGCCCAATTCTGAATCTTGTAACTATAAGCATTTACATTTATATAATATACACAAATATAAAATAAAAATAAACGAAGTCAACAATAGCCAACCACAACAAACAATCAAGGGGAAACCTACCCAGGTGCATTTGTGTACTGGAAATTATTTTTGAAGGGAAGATATTAATGTGGGTATTATTTTATAAATTTTGATAGTATATATCAAAATTGTTGAATATAAATTAGCCCTTTAATCAATTGATTCTCATTTTTATCAATTTTAATTGCTTTATTTGAAGTCTAGTTTAATCAATATAATCCAATTTAAGTTTAATTGATTAATTAGATTCTATTTTAATCAATTTAAAACTTTAAATTTAATAAATTAATTGAATTAATTTAAGTTTACTAATTAAATGAAATTGGAGTTCAACTTATCAACTTTAGTTCAATCAATTGAGGTTAAATATAAAATGTTGAATCCGATTTAAATTTACTTAATCAATTGAATTCTATTTAATAGATTAGACATGAAATGCTCCGACTTCCATTTACTGTAGGCGAAACCCAACTCATTTGAATATATTGCTAAATATTCGATGGATGAATGATGTCCATACGTCATTAGAAGAAGGCCCTATGTTTAAATTGCGTTTATATGCCATTCATTGTATATTTGTATTGATAATCAACTTTCAAATTAATTTCCAGATAGTTTATATATTGAGTCATACCAGTTAAGATTTAAAATAAGTTACCAAATCAAGTGAATTCTCGATTGAAATATTTTTAAATTGGGTTCGAGTTATCTCTTTTATATATATATATATATATATATATATATATATATATATATATATATATATATATATATATATATAGTTCATTTGACGTTGTGTTTAAAAAAAACGTTTTTAGAAAAAAAAATTATTTTTAATTTTTTTAAATTTTAAAAATTGTTTTTAAAAGAAGTAGTTAAATAAAAGTTTTTTTTTTCAAAAGTAGATTTGAGAAAAATAGTTTATAAAAAATTAAAAAAGTTAGTTAATTAAATTAAAAAAATTATAAAATTATTTTTTAAACACCGACAACAATGCATAATCAAAAAATATATATATGAAATAATAATAAAAATAAATAAAATATTTTATTTTTTTTATAATATTCTATTTAAAAAATGAAAGTAAAAATATAAAAAATAGTTTAAAATTTTACTATCAAAATAATCTTAATTCGTCCCGCATTAAATTTTCGCCACTCCCCAAAAACAATCCGTTTGAGCTTTTCTATTTGTATAAATTGGTTTTCTAATTTTGCATTTCTATTGTCCCACCAAGCAATATTTCTCAAATATTATTGATACTGTAGTGCACATGTGCACCCTAAACATACTAAAATTATTGGGAAATTATTAAAAAAAGGGCATATATAATATTTATGTAAACCCATCTAGTTTTACACCCTAATATAATGAGTTAGATCGATGACTCTCTATATTATCGAATATTAACCTACGAATTAACAAATTATTTACTATCATCAGTAAAAATTCAGGTTCATTTTATGCACTAGGTGCTCCTTAGCAAAAGCCTTGAAAAAAATCCACTAATTAAGTTGTTGAGTGGAAAACACTCTCATAAGTCTTATCTATTATCACACTATTTTCACAATTTCATCAAATGTGTATTTTAAGTTTATGATAATTATTCATTATCATTGGTTGGATTGATCGGACTGTTGAATGATAGAATATTTTTGTTTATTTTTAATTAATATAAAATGCAATACTTTCTTCCTATGAATTTTAGTTTGTAGGAGATTGATTTGAAAATTTTAAGATAATTATGCCTACGGGATCATTAATTTATCCATTCCAAATTAGGTAGTTTACCCTATATAGTTTGTTTTCTTTCCTTGAATGACCTTTGTATTTCTTCAGCAAAATCATAAACAAAACAGTTCTAATCATACCATATATCACATATATAATATAATAAAGCAGAATCTAGAAAAATATTAATACGACGCTCCCTATAAAGAGAGAATAATATATTTTTAATTTGTTTTTACAAAAATCTGAAATTTTTAAATTTTTTTAATATCTAATTTTAGTGATAATAATTGACATTTAATATTATCATCCATTAATAAACAGCTGGCTTCTGCTACAATGCTTCTAGTATATAGATGAATTTTAGTTTTTACATATGATAATAGGTAATTTGTTAACTTCAACCTAAGTTAATATTAAGTAATATATGGAAGTTACCTAACTCATTATTATCATATTTAATTTTCTCATTCCCTAGGATTGATGTCTCAAAAAAATAAATTATTTTTAGACTAAAAGTACAAATTGTGAAGAAAATTTCATATTATATTTGTTAGGCTTTATGGTAATGAGCCGCAATGTGGGTTTAACCCAACCCAGACTCATATATTCTTATATATAAAGTTATAAAAATATATAACTTTTAAGAAAATAATAACGAATTGATATAAAGAAAAGAGATAACTTTTCATCGATAGTTTTATCTGAAATTCGGAAATTATCGGAAAGGAATTTATTTATCTCTGTTCAATTACAAGAGAATCAAGGCATTCATACTGTGGAACCAAGTCAAGTTTTAGTAATTTGTCTCCGCCTGAAACATTGAAATCGCACGATTCACGCTCAACAAGTAAGTATCTGCTGCTCTAATAGTTTCTACATTGGTATCAGAGCCCGTTTTGTGCGGTTTTGTGCTTAAAATCATAATTGTGATGATTTTGGAAAATTTACTATGCAAATTCAAAATTTCTTCAATTTTCGTTAAATAATTCTTCAATTTCATATTTCGAATTTGGTATTGTTGGAAAGCTCTCATCACAAGCTTTATAACGAGTATTTTTGCATAATTTTCTGATGAGTGGATAAATTTTTATGATTTTTCAAAGTTTATGTATATATATATTTTTTAAAATAATCATTAAAACGATTCACACTCTCACATTATGTATGTGTTGTTCAAACACGGCCAAAATGATGTTGAAACGAAATAAAAATGGTTTCAGTAATTTTTAAATATAAAAAATGTGCAAAATTTTAAAAATCGGTGCAAAAATAACCCCGGAAGACGACATGTGTACTGCACGCGCCGCCTCAGCGCGTGATGCGCTGTCGGTTGAAGAAAACGGTTTCTGACGGTTTTTGCCACGTGGCACGCTTGGTCACGTGGCGTCCTCTGATTAGTCCACGTTTGCTGACGTGGCGTGTGACGCGTGTCGATGCATGCAGAGCGCGTGGAGGCACGTGGGCAGACTTCATTCGACGCGTGGAATATTTTTTTAATTCTTAAAAAAATTTAATTTCCAATTTAATGGATATTTTTTCAAAATTGTTTGTTACTGTTTTGAAGAGAAATTTATAGAAAAGATATGCAAATAGAAACATAATTACATGTGAAAATTTTTTTTGTCACATAACATATATGATATTTAATTGAGTCTAATGTTGGTTTAATTTATTCAAATATGTAGTAAGAAATATGATGATTCGCGCTTTGGAGCAATTATGTGCATATAAGAAAGATTCAGAACATTCTCTTGAAAAACATATTGATGAGATATACCATAAAATTTGAACTTTTTATATGATGTTTAGTGAAGACTATGACTTAGCTGTGAAACAACAGATGTCAATAGTTTTTGATTCCTTACCTGATTCATGGGAAGAGGAAAGGAAGACGCTTAAAGAAAGATTAAGCGACTTAACTTATGAAAATCTTGAAAAAGATTTGAATCGGGAACTGGAGCGCCATATACAAGATGGTATTAGGTGATCTAGTAAATTGATAAATAATTTTCCATGGATGAAGAAGGTATCTGGTACACTGGCAAAAAGAGAATTTGCTGAAAGGGAACCAAAAGTCAACCAGATGATGAATAAATTAAAATCAATATTAGAAAAATATTTATTTTTATGTATGACAATATGATATTTTTTTTGTTTTGTTTTGAACATGTAATTGATGTTTATCTTATTTTTAATGCATATATATATATATATATATATATATTATTGTTGTTATATTATATTATATAATGAATGCATTGTGGAAATATTAAATTGGTAGATTAATGAATCTCATCCAATATAAAATTAATTGACGCATGTTTAAATTAAACAATGATAACTGAACTTTGTTAGTAGGAGTTGATTGAACTGTATATACAGTTTTTTTCACTACAAGAAAAGAATGGAATAGCGGCGACATTTAGCGATGGATTGACATCCGTAGCAATTAGCTTCGGATCAGCGACGACAATTTAAAAAAAAATAATTAATAATTGATTCGTCAAAAATAGCGACCAATTAGCGAGGAATATTTGCTACCGTAGCTAAATGTTGTAGCTAATATGTAGGGATTATATGACACTAAAACTTTGCGACAGATTAACGACGCATTTGCGACAGAAATTAGCGACGGATATAAAACCATCGCAAAATTGATAAAATAGTGATAGAATTATATTTGTCACAAAGTTGCTACGGAATTGTCGTCGCTAAATATATAGCGACGACCTTTTTACCGTCGCTAAATATTAGCGACGGAATTTTTCCGTCGCTAATATTAGCGACGACGTCTTTCTGTCGATATATTAGCGACGGTTATATGCCGTCGCTAAAGGTAAAAAACACTGTAAAAATATTAGCGACGGAATTGTTTGTCGCTGATATTTAGCGATGGAAAATATCCTTACGCTGGTGACGAATGTTTTCCGTCGCTAAATATTAATGAAACGACGCCGTTTCTTTAATATGAAACGACGTCATTTTGCTTGGGTGGGTTATAAATCTGAAACCCAAAAATTTTTTCCCACCTGCGCGTCCTTTTTCCCCCCTTCCCACCCAGCCGGCTTCTCTTCTCTCCCACTCCCACCGGCGACTGCGTCTCCTCCGGCCACGCTCCTCTCCGCCGGCCAAACAGTAGGCATATATAAACTACTTTTTGTTGTCCTATAAAAATAAATGCCATTAGTTTCCATTGAGTCATTTATATATATAATTAATGCCTTATTATTCACTAGCTTACAGAAAGTTGTCCTCTGTTTTTGTGCTTCTTCTTCTTCTTCTTCTTCTTCCATATATTTTTTTGGGTCTTTTTTCTTTTCTTTCCTTCTTCTTCTTGGCGCAGTTTCTTCTCTGTTGTTGTTTGAGCATTAGTTTTATCCTATTACGGAGGTTATTCCTCAATGAAGATGCCAGTAAGTACGTTATTTATTTATTTATTGGAATATGGGCTTTCATGCTTCATTTCTTTTTCATCTCTTTTTATACCAAATCTGGAAATTTTGGAACTTGATTGCTTCAATTCTATGATTACTTCTTATATTTTATTTCCTTGAAAGCTGAAAGTGTGGACTCGATATGGGTACCGTGTAAAATTTACATTATTTCGTTTTCTTTCTTGTTCTTTGTGACTGTGGACTTCACTCTAGAATGGTGGGTTTTCCTGTGTCTGCTGTCTTTCTGAACAACTTTGCCTTTTTTGGATTATTCACTTTTTTTAACATTTCACTGCATAATTTGCTTGCCAACTATAGCTTTTAACACTTGAAGTTGATAATTTATTCTTAGCAAATCCTGGTTTAGTCGATAACTTTGAATACCATTGCTTTTCAGAATGCTATTTTCTATTTGAAATCCTTTGCTGATAAAGGTGGTGCTCAACTGTATGTGCCGCCTGGAAAATGGCTTACTGGAAGCTTCAATCTCACCAGCCACCTCACACTTTTCCTGGAGAAAGGTGCTGCCATTCTTGGATCTAGGGTAATTAATCCACTGCTACTTTGTTGCAGATGATAAGTGTATGTGGAAAAATCTTTTGATAATGCAAAGTTGCTATATCTATTGCTTTGTAGGATCCATCTCATTGGGATGTTGTGCAACCCTTTCCCTCATATGGTCGTGGAATTGAACTTCCTGGAGGAAGATACCGAAGTCTAATTAATGGATATAAGTTGCACGATATGGTGATAACAGGTAAGTCTGCCTCTATCTCTACCCTTCCGTACCCCCCATCCAAACAGAGCCTAAGGTGTAATTCCAGTTTCCTTCCTTTTAGTCTCTACTATTTAGTATCTTATGTTTATTAACTGTTCTAGGTGATAATGGAACGGTTGATGGCCAGGGCTCAGTTTGGTGGTATTGGTTCAATTCTCATTCTTTGAACTACAGTCGATCTCATCTTGTGGAATTTATAGAATCCGAACGTATAGTTGTTTCGAATATTACATTCTTGAATGCTCCTACACATAACATTCATCCGGTATATTGCACGTAATTCGGCCAATACATGTTGGATTGATTTCTTAATTCTCATGTCAATTATCAATATGTTAAGTGATTTATATGTTTTAATGTTGATGCAGCAATGTGCTTGTTCAAAATATGTCAATCTCCGCTCCTCCAGGATCCCCTTACACTGTTGGTATAGTCCCAGGTTGGTGGAATCGAGTTATAATTGTCTGTTGAACAACAATTAGTAGCCAATTGGCATTAGTTCAGAGCATGGAAATAATATTAGCAGTATCCATTTAACATAACCTCTCAACTGTTTGAAAAAAAAGGTCTTTACTTCACTCTTTATGCTCCACTACAATTATTGTTTGTATGATCAATTTAGATAAGGTAAACAATTATAATGCAATTGATTGTTTGTGAATTATTTTTGACATTTTCAGATTCTTCTAATGACGTTTGCATGGAGGACAACATTATTGAAATGGGGTACGACGCCATTGCTCTCAAGAGCGTTTGGGATAAATATGGTATCGCGTACAATAGAGCCACCTCAAATGTACACATAAGAAGGGTCCACCTCCAATCATCTTCAAGCTCTTCCATTGCATTTGGTAGTGAGATGTCCGGTGGCATTTCAAATGCACTTGTCGAGAAGGTTCACCTATACAACTCATTTAGTGGGATTGAATTCAAAACAAGAAAGGGTAGAGGTGCTTATATTACAGGTATATTTATATCAGATGTTGAATTGAAAAACATCATATTGGCATTTGGTGCTATTGGTGATTATGGCTTACATCCTGATGACAAATTTGATCCTGAAGCTCTCCCGGTTCTTGATCAAATCACCATAGAAAATGTGACCGGTACAAACATCACTATAGCAGGAAATTTCACAGGGATTCAAGAATCTCCCTTCACCTCCATATGCCGTCACATGGATATGTTCAAATGTTTATGGGTTTTCAGAGTCTGTTTTCCCAGAACCATGCCTCGAACTGTCAAGCCCAATCTTTAATTTTTCCTCAACTTGCTACTCTCTCCTGAATTCTTACGGAAAATCTACAAGCTTATGATACTATTCCTTCACATAACAATCACATGGGGGTACAAAAAGAAAAAGAAAAATGGATTCTTCTACAGATTATTGTCTCCAAATTAGGTCAGATTCTTTCCAATAAGAAACCTGTCTAAAGTATTTGTTCTTTGGTTCCTTGTTTTTGCATTTTCCCATGTTCAAATCTGCAGATTATTTGTACAGCTTCATTTCTTCATTCATGTGTAAGAAAATTTTTGGTAGTGATTTGAGAGAGAGAAAAAACCACGAGGACTAAGATTAGCCCTTTCTGTTCAAAGTTAATTCCTTTTCTGTTTATAATAAAGTTTGGCGTTGTATAGTTCTATTATGAAACCTTATTAATTTGGCATATATATATATATATTGTAGTATTTTTAATTATTGAATATTTTTCATGTTGGACTACAAAATTTTAATATTTATTTAATGAATTCAGCTAAAACAAAATTTCGATTTTCATTTAATTGAATTTTTAAATTGTAAAAATATTTAAATTACAAAATTTAATATATAGAGTAAATGTCCAACAAACCTTAGCGACGGACGTTGTTCGTAGCAAGAAATAGCGACGGACGCTGTCCATAGCAAAATAGCGACGGACGATGTCCATAGCAAAAATAGCGACGTACAATGTCCGTCGCTAAATAGCGAGGTATTTTCTGTCGTCATTACAATTTCTGCAATAGACTTAGTGATAGATATTTCGTCACTAATTTCGTCTCTAAAGTTAGCGACAAAATAATAATCTGTCACTATTGGACTTGCGAAAAGATTTTCTGCGATGGATTTAATCTGTCGCTAAATTAGATTAGCGACGAAATTGTTAATTTTAGGGACGGATTTGTCCATCGCTAAAATATATTTTTCTTGTAGTGTTTGTTTCTACTACTTATGTTAGATTATTATTGATTAATTTAAAGCATTGTGACTTGGAATTGATAAAAATCAATAAAGAATTGTGCTAATCCTAATTATAATCATTGTTTCTAAATAGTTGAAATGACTGCAAAAAAAAAAATTATTGCTGACTTAAATCAATGAGATAAACTGAATGATAAAAACTATGACATTTGGCATCGTAAAATTCAGTATTTCCTGGAAGAGCAAGATATGCTAGAAACAATAATACAACCAATGGCTGAGCCTGAGCATGGAAACACTGCTCAACATAGGCGAGATATGGAAGCATATCAAGCCTAAAAGCGCAAGGACAGAGTTGCTTGCATATTGATGCTGAGCAACATGAGAAATGACTTGATGCTATATTTTGAAAAGCACCGCTCAACCCAAGCAGTTTGGGATGCTGTTAAGGTTCAATTTGGTGGAACCTCAACAACAAGACTACGTCAGTTAATTCTAAAGTTTGATGCCTATAAGAAAAATTCTAATCATACAATGAGGCAACACCTTACTGTCATGTCTAACATGATAAGTGAACTGAAAGGTGTTGGCCATGAGATGACTGACGAACAATAAGTTCAAGCTGTGATTCGCTCCCTACCAAAAGCCTGGGAACACATGTGTGTCAACCTTACCCATAATGATAATATAAAATATTTTGATGATGTTGCCCGATATGTTGAGCTAGAGGAGGATTGCCTTCTCGCTGATAAGCCTGAAGGAGAGGCTTATATGACTGAGTCTAGAGACAAAGGGGCTTCTAGCTCTGGGCAAAAGAAATGGAAAGGTAAGGGCAAATGGCAAGGCAAGGGAGAAAATAAGACAAAATTTAGTGGAAATAAGCGCAAGCGTGGGAAACACAGCGGAAAGAAAGGCAAGAATATAAATTGCTTCAAATGTGGGAAGCATGATCACTTTGCTCGTGATTGCACTGAGCCAAAAGTATTGTATGACCAAATTAGTCTATCGGATTTATATGTTAGTAGTTGTTTGATATTAGCTGAAACTGTTCCTTATTGGACAGTAGATTCAGCAGCAACAGATCACATAGCAAGGGACCGATCTGCCTTTGTGGAATTTCGTCGAATTCCAAAGGGGAGTAGAAAAATCTATATGGGGAATAATGCTTCGGATGACGTGCTTGGGATCGATTTCTGCAGGCTAGTGCTGCGGGGAGGTCGCACGCTTTATCTCCATGCTGTGCTTTATGCTCCTGATATTCGACGAAATTTAGTTTCTATTATTGTTCTGCTTGGACTTGGCTTCAAAATTATTTTTGAAGATGATTATGTTAAAATACTTTTGGATAAAGTTTTTTATGGTTCTGGACATATGTTGAATGGTTTTATAGTGCTAGACACTATTTTTATGGATGTTAAGCAATCTATATTTCTTGTTGAAAATTCCAATAATGTTTCATTAATTGATGATACTAAATGACATGCTAGATTAGGACACATTGGGCAAGATCGTTTAAAAAGATTGGTAAAAGCTGGTCTTTTAGGATCTTTTAAGAAAATAGATTTGCCTATTTGTGAGCATTGTCTAGCTGAAAAAACAACAATATTGCCATTTGACAAAGCCAAAAGAGCCACATTTTTTTTACAGCTTATACATTCTAACATATGTGGCCCAATGAATATTAGAGCAAGACATGGTGCTTGCTATTTCATCACTTTCATAGATGATTTTACCAGATACGGTCACATTTATTTGATCTCCCATAAATCTGAAGCATTAGATTGCTTATACGTTATAGTAAATTGGTTGAGAATCAATTGAATTTGAATATAAAATCATTACGGACTGATCGAGGGCGTGAATATCTATCTGATTTATTCAGAAGTTATTGTGATGATAAGGGTATAGCTAGGCAGCTAACTATTCCTTCTACTCCGCAACAAAATGGCATAGCAGAAAGAAGAAATAGAACCCTACTGGACATGGTTAGGTCAATGATGACGCAGGCTAATTTACCAATTTCCTTTTGGGGAGATGCATTAATGACTACTGCCTACATTCTAAATCATGTATCATCAAAATCTGTTCATTCCACCCCAAATGAATTGTGGAAAAGCGAAAAGCCTGACTTAAGCCATATGCGCCCATGGGGTTGTACAACTTATATCCCCAACACTTCCCATGAATATGGAAAACTTGGTCCGAGGGGGAAGAAATGTATCTTTATAAGATACCCAGAATTCTCCAAAGGATATGTATTTCTGGGGAAGACACAAATGGAAGAATAACATAAATTGAGTCACGATATGTCATTTTTTTAGAAGAATACTTTCCTTAAAGAGGTAAGATAAATAAAGATCTCCAATTTTATAAATTGGAAGATAATAAGACTAGTGGGAGTGCAAGAATAATTGATTTAGCACTTACAAAGCAAGAATTTATTGCTCCTCTTGAACCAAGTGGGAGTGAAAAATGTCAGTTTTTGTTCCAATGGAGCAAGACCTTGAACAATCTCAACCTCGACGTAGTAATCGTGACAAGATTCCCCGTCGTCGATTTGAGATTGAGGAGGAAGCTTTTATGATTACTCCAGATGAAGAAGAGCCTAAAACAGTACAACAAGCTCTTTCTGGTCCTAAAGCAAAAGGATGGATTAAAGTTATGAAAAAGGAAATGGATTCAATGATATACAATCAAGTCTGGGATTTGGTTGAGAAACCGTCTGATCGTAAGACTATTAGGAACAAATGGATTCTTAAAATAAAACGTAAGGCAGATGAGACAATAGAAAGATTTAAAGCTCGGTTAGTAGCTAAGGGCTATACACAAAAAAAGGGAATTGACTATGAAGATACATTCTCACCTGTAGTCAGGTTTGCATCAATTCGCCTCATTCTGGCTATAGTAGCACAAATTGACTTAGAATTATATCAAATGGATGTTAAAACTACTTTTCTAAATGGAGAACTAGATGAAGAGATCTATATGGATCAACCTTTAGGTTTTGAACTCAAAGGATAAAAGCGCAAAGTTTGCAAGCTCAAAAAATCCATTTACGGTCTTAAGCAAGCGTCAAGACAATAGAACCTCAAATTTCATGAAGCCATATTAAGGGATGGTTTTACGATGATGGAGGAAGCCATTGCGTATATGTTAAACGTTATAACAATGGTTTTATAATTATGTCCTTGTATGTCGATGACATTTTGATAGCTGGAAATGATAAGAAGTTGATTAATACTACCAATAAATGGTTATCATCGAACTTCGAAATGAAAGATATAGGTGAGGCTAGTTATGTACTTTGTGTTAAGATCCTAAGGGATCGCTCTAAAAGACTTCTGGGTTTATCTCAGGAGACTTATATAAAGAAAATGTTAGAGCGTTACCATATGCATGAATGTAAGCCTA
Source organism: Triadica sebifera (assembly GCA_023653625.1). Taxonomy (NCBI): domain Eukaryota; kingdom Viridiplantae; phylum Streptophyta; class Magnoliopsida; order Malpighiales; family Euphorbiaceae; genus Triadica; species Triadica sebifera. Next base: position 30,124,492 of record CM042898.1, on the reverse strand, counting down.
TGGATACCCCTGTCGAAAGGAATATGAGCCTTAGTCTAGATATGTGTCCCAAGACATCGAATGTAAAAGAACGAATGTCTAAAGTACTATACTCCAACGTTGTCAGTAGTCTGATATGTGCAATGATGTGCACACGTCCAGACATTTGCTATGCTGTTGGGCTAGTAAGCAGATTTCAATCTAATCCAGGTTTGAAACACTGGATGACAGTCGAGAATATTGAGATATCTAAAAGGAACTTCAGACTATGTTTTATGTTATCAAGGGAAGGATTTGCACTTAATTGGTTATATTGATGCTGATTGGGGAGGTGATATAGATCAACACAAATCGACCTCTGAATATGCATTCTTGCTTAATGATTGCGCAATTTTATGGAGTAGCAAGAAGCAATCTTGTATAGTTTTATCGATGATGGAAGTTGAGTATGTAGCATGTTCCTCAGCTATACAAGAGGCAGTTTGGTTGAAAAGATTTTTGCAGCACTTAGAAATTGTCAAGTCACATCTAAACCTGTGACAATCTATTGTGATAGTATGACTGCATTAGCTTATGCTAAGGATCCAAAATATCATGGAAAGACCAAACATATCCAGATTAGATATCATTATGTTAGAAACATGATTGTGGAAAAGGAAATGATTCTAAAACACATTTCTATAAACAAAATGGTAGCAGATCCATTTACTAAACCAATAGCTAGAGATGTGTTTGCAAGACACGTAAAATCTCTAGGCTTATGTAGAATGTAATCAACATATGTTATGTCAGATCACTTGGTTTTTGCAAATGATATATCATTTTGATTGATTAATGATTTTTCAATTATATGATTATATTGCAAATACCAGTTAGCACAATTCGAATAAATATGTCGATAGACTTAGATTGACTCACTCACATGAGTAATCGCCTCTGGCGCTATGGAGCGAGTAGAGATAAGACCATAAATACAAAGGCATTAGGTGAATGACTAAGATGCAGTGGGAGCGGTCTTAGCTTTTATTCATTTTTATAAGGTCGTTTTGATGAGTATCAATATGAGATTCTTCGTATATATAAGAATCGACATGAATGATTTCCCTACCATTCATGTGTCTATATAGAGGAAGCTGAGTATGAAATTTATTATTTAACATTGTTGAATGTATAAATAAAAATTTCAAGTTTAACGCATTTGGAGCGACAAGACTAATACTCATATGGTGTTTATTTATTTTGAACTAAGAGCAAGACATACACTCTTTCGTCTTTGACAAGAAAAGAGTAGATCCACCATAGCATGCATTTCATACTGCATGTGCTATACGACCTGTTAGGAAGCGAAAGAATGGATCCCTGCTTTTTCGCTTTTTGCCTTCGTTTATGGTTTTGCCTTTTCAAATTCCATTTATATGGTTGGAATTGTACTTAAATTTCATCTAATAATTTTATTGGGACGAAATTTTAACATGGAGGATCACACAACAATTGCTCACTGTAAATTATGTTTCTCTAAAAGAAAAGATTGCGTCTGTGCATGCGAAAGAGAACCCTCCACTGTAGTCATTTTACAAAGTAAGGATGAGTTTCTATATATAAATTATTCCCTCGACTTCTCATATTTTTTTATGTGGGATTCCCCATATTTAAATTTCATTCTCCTTAATAAAGAGTTTATTTTGAGTTTCAATTTCTTATTCATGCATTCACCATTTTGAATATCTGAATATCATAATTTATAATTCTCATATCAAAGAATACATATACATGTTATTATGCTAAAATCGAATTATGAAACTCATTCTAATATCACTCTCAAAATAGTTAATTAACCACAATTTTCCAACATTTATCAATCTTATAAAATCAAGGCCTAATTGATACATATAGCGACACTTCAATTTGGCAATATAATTCATTTTGACACCTCAACTTTGCAAAGCACCACTTAGAGATTCCAATTAAAAAATTTTGATTTTTGTTGAACACCCTGCAAAATCCATATGTTCTTTCTCAAATTTTTTGCGTTTATTCGGGGGTTGAAAAAATTCATCAAGCTACTGTTTTTGGAAAGGGGGGAGTTTTAATTCTTGCCCTACTCGCCTCTTTCTCCACATTAATCAGCAAAATCAAGATTCTCATTCTTCGAATTGAAAATCATTATTTGATTCCTTCCTCACCTCCTCCCCGGCACAAAACAAGATTACAACTGCAATACCAAAACAAATGCGTTTTGTTCTTCGGTATCCGAACAACATCATCTTATTCAGAGCTGGAGGTCCATTGATGAAGATTTTATTGCTAGAGGCTCCGGTCATTTAATAGATAATCAGTGGCAAAAACTGTAATTTAAGGAGACATAGAAAGAGCAGTCTTGAAGACTTGTTCTCGTCATTTTTTGAGTTCACAAATGGGAAGAACATAGTGAAGTTAATTATGAGATAAATTAGGGTTAGGATTTAGATTCAACATCGAAAACCAATGGACAAATTTTGTTTCTGTTTCTGACTTTCCATTTTTGGCAAGAAATCCCAAATTTCGATTGTTTCCACATCATCTTCATCACCGTTGTTATATGAATCAGGCCTAATACATACAAGAAATCCCACAGTTCTTATATGAATTAGGCCTAAAATCAACATTACTTAAAAGTAAAAATTGTGCCATAAACCAAATTTTAAACAGGAATCGTTCTTAACTAAATTTAGCTAACCTAAGCAAACGTAAGCTTAGCCAACAAGTAATTAATGATTATCACTATCTTTGATTTTAGATGAAGTTAGAAAGATGATCTTATTAATTTAATTAAATATATATGCCTTTAAAGATGATCATATTTAATTTTTTCGCTTATTTTCTATTTTAAAATGCCAAAACATCATCTTATTTCAACGGAAATTATTCCTCTAATCTTATGATGAATTTTTTCCATTACAAATTAAATATGAAATTCTCTCATTATGTTTTACGCATCAAATTACTTTTTCCCATTTTTCCAAAGTTGGTTCCTTTCTTTTTGCAGGAAACGCAAGAAACCATCTTCACCTTTTAATTTTTATATTTCTGCAAAACCATTTTTATATTTCTGCAAAACGCCGAAGTTGCAGACTACTTTTCGTGTTATTGGAAAGAAGTTCGATCATGAAAATGACATAGATGCTTGAAGAATAAATACTGCGTCTTTTAGTGATGATGCCCTGTTGTTTCCAATACTCTACTCTTAGCAATCACAAATAATCTTTACCCTATTCCCCCACCAACAATGCTCTCTATCGTTTCCATTGAAATAAAACAAAAAGAGAGAGAGAGAGTAGACGAAGAGGAGTAGAGATTCACCGGACATGAGGAGAGGACGGTAGAGGACAAAAAGCCGCGAGGAGGAAGGTGAGAGAGGAATTTGGAAATTAACGCCAATAGCCGTTGGATTTGATTCGGACGGCTGATGAATTTGTCCAAGCTGAAATTCCCTTATCAATTGTTGGAGCTTCAGCCTCCAGGCTCTGGTTAGGCACTTAGATAGGTTTTGAATAAACCTGACAATCAGGTCTGAGGGCGGATTGGGATCTGCCATTTCAACTTTGGCTGGATTTTGGGGGTCATCGATTTTCGTGTGAGTTTCTAAGTTTATTTTTAGATAGATTGAATTTACATTACTACACTAATTTAATAAGATAATCACATATACTTAATTAGTTTGTTTATATTAGTGTATGTGAATACAATAATTCTGCATGTATATTATTTTGTAATTAGAATACTCTAATAGATTTATAAAATGAGTCTACTTAAAAATTTTCATTCTATATATCATTAACTCAACCTTTCTTTTAAATATAAATTTAAATAATTTTTAAATATAAGTTAATTTTGAATGGATTGATTTAAATTTTATCAAAATTTGAATTGAAGTTTGTAAGATGATGTTTTGAAGTGGGTTGGTAGGTTGAAGTGCAAGTTTTGTGGTTAGGATGAAGATATGCAAGTGGAACAATTCTCGTTCAATTGGCCCATGGCCAAGGCCCAAAGTTGCATAGCTCATATTACAGCTAATGATGAGGAGTCCAACTCATTTAAAAAGACTAGCTAGCAATTACAAGGTAAGCAGGCAACTCTCTCCTGACAATTGTATGTTTCATCCATTGGCATTCATGGAAATCCACAACTGTTTTGGTCTTCAAAAGGCAAATGTTGGACTACCAAGGAAATTCCTGATAAATCTTGCTATCATTATCAGGAGTTGATCAGGGACTCCCTTCAAACTGGTTTTATTAATCTATCAACAAAATTACCATCGAAATATTGCTATTTTAATGGGTTAAATATGCTCAACTTGCATAGATATATATAATTGAGATATTCATAAGATTTTCTTTTGGGTCAATCTTTGATAATTGAGTGTTTAAATATACATTAAAACTTCATAAATATATATAGGTATAGGTCTCACATCTTACATAAATTATATCATAAGATCATGGATTCAACATTTAGCTTTAATAAATTCTGTATATATAAGGGAAAAAAAACCCATGTCATATACAGAGGGTCATGATGATTAGTGACTCACCTAGCTAGCAGTTAATTGAATTGATGAGTTGCTTCAAGTGAGGAAACAAACAGGGTTAGTAAGAATATAATTCAATATTTGCCACATTCTTAAAAAGCTGGGTAGTAATGGATGTTAGGGACAGTCTAAATTTTAAGAGGAAAATGCTATATCCCAATTCTACACGAATTGAATTTCTCCCCCTTTATTAATTAGTTAGTTAAAAAATAATACATATTTTTTAATAATCATAATTAATGTCTTATATCACTCTAAAATTTAATAAAAATAAAATTAATTATTTATACAGTTTTACTTAATTTAAAAATTCAAAAAAAGTGTGTAGATATATTTGAAACAATTATAATTTTATTTTAAAAGTGAAATTGAAGTCGACTAACAAGTAATTAACAGCTCAGTTACTTTTTTTTTTTTTTTCCAATTGAAGTTAAAGTCCACTGAAAAAGAATGCCGAAACTAAATTACCTCCTGAAAGTTCTACTCCTTTTCATAATCACTTAACTTTTCACAATCACTTAAAATTTATTTATTTTTTCGTCCCAAAATATTTTAATTAAAATATAATCTAGATATTCTCTGTCTGCTTATCAACTCAATGACACATTGGTCAAAGCTTAAATAGACTTTTTCATTTTTTTTTAAAATTTTTTAAAATTTACATTTTCTTTTTTCTTTTTAATTTTTCGCTTATTTTATATTTTAAAATGTCAAAAAAATAAATTTAGATTCTCTTCTTATTTCAACGGCAATTACTCCAATTATTCATCCAGACTCCAACCTTATGGACGGTGTCCATCCCAAATATGAAATTCTCTCTTTTTTTTTTTACATCCAAATATGAAAATTCTCTTTCATTACGTTCAAGGTATCAAATTACTTTTTCCCTTTTTGTTGGGGTAGCCCCCTTCCATTGTTTCCAAAAAAAAAAAAATTAACTTTTCCCTTTTTTCAAAAATAGGTCTCTATCTACGATCTTCACCTTTTAATTTTTATAACCTTATGGCCGATGTCCATCCCAAGTATGAAGTTCTCTTTTAAAAAAAAAATGAAATTCTCTCTCATTACGTTCAACGTATCAAATTACTTTTTCCCTTTTTTTCAGAAATTGGTCTCTTTCTTTTTTTTGCGTGAAAAGCAAGAAACCATCTTGACCTTTTAATTTTTATATTTCTGCACCGTTCTGCAATACCATAAAAGCCTAAAACGTTAATTTAGTTGAAAAGTTAATTTTTGGCTGAACTAGATACCAATGACAAATGCAGAAAACAAATTACATCTTAACATATATAAATGATCTTCTTAACTATTTGCCATTCAATTTGAAATATTTTATGAAGATCATATTAGTCCCAGGTTTGGAGATCATTTTCAAACATTAATTGGAAACCTTTTTTTTATTTTTTTAAAAAATAAACCATATTAGTATAGTGGTAAGTTTGGGGTTCAATTTTTATCCTTTTGGTGAAGCATTTTGTCTCATGTTATGACACAACAATCATAATCATATCATGAATTGAGGTTGAATATGATGGCTTCTATCATGGGTGGGAACTTGAAATGGAATTTCCTTCTGTCCAATGATTTTCATTCAGACATTTGTTTCCCATTTCATTATCCTCACAAATTAAGGAAAAAAAAATGATATTGGGACTTTTGGTTTTACAAATTTAATGTATGTGTTTTTAATAATTAACATAATAAACACCAGTTAAATGTTATCTTGTAAAAATAAAATCTTACTTAATTATTAATTATTAGACTTTTATACGTATAAATGACATGCGTGTGGGACTCCCTTCAAACTGATTTTATTAATATATAAATATAGGACTCACATCATAGATATTTTCTGAAGGTAATATTTGCAATATTCTTAAATTGTTGGGAATTGTGAAACATGGAATGGAACAGTAAACATATGGATGGTCCATAATCCATTCGCCTGTCTTACTTTAAATAAAATAATAAATAGTAAAATTCTATATCCCACCAAAGTTGTAGCACCAATTCTACACCCTTTTTAATCAGTTAGTTATAAATGTGGACAGCTGAGCTGTATTAATGGATATTTCATAAAAATAAATTTCAATTATTTTTTTCTCTCATTAATTATTTAACACTCTCTTCTCTCTCCTTTCCTTTGTACATGACCACCCTCTTTTTCTATTTTTTTTTTCTTTCTTTCTCGGCAACTTGCCTGTGTGTGTATCAATAAACTGAATCAATTTTGTTTCTCTTAGTAACATTTTTTAAAGCAAAAATATTTCTGTTATTCCTAAATAGGTTTCATTTAAAGTTTTTAAACGATAATTAAGAAATGTATTTAAAATATAGATAAAATATTATATTATTTTAACATAATTAGTTATGTTATATATGAAAAGAGAAAAATCTTGATCATTGGAGTCAAGTCAAATATTCTAAAACAAAACAAAAATCTTAAACCATATTTATTTAAGAAAATAAGTAGCATAAGGAGTAACATCCAACTTTTGAAGTGAACGATGTATCTTGATCATTGGAAGTTTTCTCCAATTCAAGGGCTTTTTCTAGCTGCAAGAACTTCTGATTAAAAAAAGCAAATAGATGAAGAATATGGGTTTATTAATTACATATTTATGTGTTTGTGATGAAGGAGTTTCATCTTCTAGTAGAATGTCAACCATGAACTGTGCGCATATAGAAGATAGATGATCATTAACTTGGCTGTCACTGACATGCATTACTTTGTTCTGGAAAGGAAAGATCAAGAGATTAATTAGATTGTTCTGAAATAGGAAAAAAATAAAATAATTTTTTTTATAGAAAAATAAGATTAATTTTTTAAAAGAATAAAATCCATTTAACAAAATACCCATTAATATAGTTGTCCATGTTTAAAGACCGAGTGAGTAATGCTAACTCATTAATAGGGATAGAGAAAACCACCTTTGTGCAAGAATCGTGTGATATATTTCGTGGGGTACATCACTAACCATCAATTTTTCTCTTGTCAAATTATTCACAAGTATCTATTTTAAAATTTGACAATATATTATATTATTTTTGGATTTTTTTTGAAGAAATAGTATTTTTGGATTTTAAATTATCCACTTCTATAACTTTTTTATTTAATTGTTTTTTCTAGTATATTAAATTATTTAATATTTTTTATAATTTTCTAATACTAATATATTAAATTATTTTTATATTTAATTAATTTTACTTTTCAATAACCAATAGTCCTGCCTAAGTTTAGACTTGATTTTCAGGTAATCGAATTCGGATAGAGCCTAATAAGGTAAATTCCAATCAAGAGAAAATAGAAAAAACAATTTTTGCTTTAATCTTTTAAGCGGCATTTTTATATATACTTTATTTTCTTTGTAATAAATTGAACTTAATTTCTCAAAACTTAAACTCCAAGGTTAATTTAGTCGAAAATTTATTTTTTTCTGAATTAGATACCAAATGATAAAATCAGAAACCAAATTACATCTTAGCACATAAATGATCTTCTTAACTATTTGCCATTCAATTTGAAATATTTTAGGATGATCATATTAGTCCCAAGTTTGGAGATCATTCTCAAACATTAATTGGAAACCTTTTCTTTTCTTTTTTTTTTTAAAAAAAACCATATTAGTATATTAGTAAGTTTTGGGTTCTATTTTCATCCTTTTGGTGAAGCATTTTGTCTTCATGACACAAATCATAATCATCAATGTTACGAGCTGGCTATCCATCAATCATAAATTCATAATCATCATGAATTGAGGTTGAATATGATGCCCTTCTATTGTGTGTGAATTTGAAATGGATTTTCTTTCTCTCCAAGGATTTTCTGTAGACATTTGTTTCCCATTTCATCATCCTCACAAATTTAGAAAAAAAAGAAAAGAAATTGGGACTAAATATTTTTAATGAGATGGGTATATCTTTAATTTTTCAATTAAAATAATTAAGATAAATCTCTAGTTCTTAGGGGGCCAATAAAAAAAAGTCAAAAAGCTTATGTACTAGATATTCGTAGGTGATTCTTCTTTATTTATTTTTACTATTATAGACGGATTTGTCGTCTTCATTTTGGGATTTGGTGGATTTCGTTGTGTATTCATTATGCGGACCAATTATTAATAGTTTTACGGTGTAAATTATTTAGCATTGAGATTACAATATAAAGCTCCATTTAATTAGCATTCTTTTAATAATAATAATAATAATAATAATAATAATAATAATAATAATAATAATAATAATAATAATAATAATAATAATAATAATAATAATTCATCATTTGTAAATTATTCTGCACAAGCTACAGAAAGTCAGAAACTTGACCTGAAATATAATTATATAAACATGCAATTTTGTCGCAGAACCTTGGCTTTTGACGAATCTATGTTTCATAAAATAGAGGTGCCCATTTAGTACCCATGAAAAGTATGTACGATATCTTTGCATGCCAAGTGACTTGGACTTAAACATCTTCACACAAACATAATTATCACATCACACTTAATTAATTCAAAGATTCGATCTTTATATTAATTAAGAATAAAAATTTAAATATAGCCACTAGTTGTGTTGCGAAAGTGTTAGTTTAAAGGGTGAATCACACTGCCTAGAACGACTATAATATACTGTCCATACACGCATTGGTCTTTTTATTTTTATTTTTTTTTCATTTTTTATTCTTTAGTTAATAGCCTTTATTTTTTTTTGTTAATAATAGCCTTTTCATTTAATTCTTCTAAATTGTCTATAAATTGCAAAGAAAGTCGGCTCCAACTCTATGTCTAAAACTTTACTCACTACCAATATAAATTGCCAATTTCATTAGAGCATATGCAATCTTTAGCAATGGATCCTAATCCTTTTCCTATGAAAAATGAAGATATACTCATCGACAAACTACTGTCTCCTTCTGACATAAGCAGTCGCTTATCATTTCCTGCTGCTAGTATGTGGGCATTCCCAATCCCTCACGGACAGCATTGTGTATTGTTTCAAGCTACTGATACTTTCCGACAAGTATGGAACCTTAAACTTTCAGTTCGCAGGAATGAAAATGATCCAAATCGAAGGCCTGAAGTCACTGGGGATTGGCGCCGCTTTGTGCAGGAAAAGAAGCTTGCGGTAGGATACAGAATTATACTGACTAGAGGAGTTGAAGCTAATGGAAACTACCACTACAGAATTAGAGCTTTCAAACAAATCTTCGGAGTTTGGGCTCCTGCTCTGTGAAAGTCTTCACTTATTGGTTATGATTTCCATATAGAATTGCATGGATATATCATAGAGGTACAGATTGCTTGTGATTTTCATAGCTTGGGGTTTTAATTTGTTACGTTCATGAAGGAATGGCCTACAAACATGTTTGATTAGCCATTGTGATCTTGGACCTTCGTTTACACACATAATAACAAAGCATGGCTGCTCAGCTTATAGTTCACTGTCGTATATTTGTATTGCCTGTTTCTGTAGTGTCTCATGCTTGTTTCAGGACATGGTGTTTTTTCCTTTTTATTTTTCTTATTTTTTTCTTTCTGTAATAGTGTTGCATGTGTAACTATGCACGTATGTAGTTTGGATTGTAACATAATAATCTTTTATCAATATAAAAATTAGTTCATCATTAGCGAGCTATATCACTTTTTGAAAACCTATTAAGAAGTAAAATGGTTTATTTTCAAATTTGAAAGGTACTCTATATTTAAAAATCGAATTTGAAATTTATAGTTAAATAAAATAAATAAATTTTTACTAGTTAGGTTAAACACCTGTATTATATTTAATTCAAACTTTCAAAGTGATCGTAATATAATGATCTTTTATCAATATAAAAAGTAGTTCATCATTAGGACCTATATCTTATTTAATTCAATGTAGAATCACGATTTGGTTATATAATTATACTTTAAACTGTTAACTTTTTCATCATTAATTTTATTTAATTAGGCAAACACACATCTTTTGTCCTTGAAATATATAATGTTTTTCTTATAGAGTCGATAACTTTTTATTGTATTTTATTAATTATTTTTATAAATCCTACGCCATTATTTAGCACATATATTTTATCTTTAGGTTGCCAGATTTATTAAGATAATAATATATTCACAATTTTTGTTAATTATAACAACAAAAAGTGATCAGTGTTTTTGCTAACCTTATAAAACTACATGCATTTTTTAAAAAAATAATTTTTTTCATCGATAAAATTATGTTCTAATAAGTCTCAATATATATATGTAACTAATCAACTCATTTCTATTATCACTAGTCTCTGATAGCCTATATCTGTTAATTTTATCAATATAAAAACCTAATTTGAATCAATTTAAAACTAATGATTAGAGATTTAATAAAATATTGTAGAAAGAAAGTAATTTATAATAGAAAAATCTTAATCTTTTAAGGGCCTCTTTGGATTTTATAAGACAAAAAATTAGAGGTCAAACCAGACGATCGCCAGATTCTATCTTCCAATTACAAGTGAACCCGTTGGAATCAGATCCCTTAGATGAGGCTTAGAACTACTGTTATTACTAACAACAGAATTAAAAAAAATCAATATTAATTTGGAGGACAATCAGGCTAAAGATAAGTATTTTAATTTGTAGCAAAGATTATAATTAGTTAGGAAATTCTAATATTTTAAAGCCACTTGATTACTTTTACTTCACTTAATTATCCTTCCTAATCATGGTTTATTAATTGTTTTACACATTAGTTTTTGTTATATATATATATATATAATTTGCATAATAAATTAATAATTTAGTTTCTGATATCTTAACGTATTTTTATTGCATTTTAATTCATATAAAATTATAAGGTTCTATTACATTTACTTCCTCCAGATTATATTAATTTATTTTACACTTTTAATAGATAATAATGTGAAAATTATAATTTAAAAAAAAAGTGAAAATTATAAGAGAAAAACTTAACTGGTTCAAATCTGCAAATTTCAAGCCTAGCCCGATTGTCAATCCCTTTTAGCATATTGTTATATGATTGATACAAATTTATATTATATTATAATTTTTTTATTTTTTTTCACACACGTAAAATAAAGAAAACACCTATTTTTCCATAATTTGATTTTTATAAAATAATAAATATAATACATGTTCATCAATTATAACTTACATGTTATATTGTTTAAACTTACAATTTTAATGTTTGTATTTAGAAGTTCATTATTTAGAAATTACAAATTTATCATTTAAAAGTTACATATTTATTGTTTATAAATTGTAGATTCATGTTTTGAACTAGTAAAGTCATCTTTTGACGTTATATATTTACCGTTTAAAATTTATAAGTTTATCATTCACATTTTCTATATTCATCATTTAGATTTTCTATATTCATCATTAATAAATTCATTATATAAAAGTTCCATATTTATTGTTTTAAATTTGTAGGATAATTACTTACGATTTTATCATTTATAATTTGCAGGTTATTATTTCTACCAAATACATCTTTCTACTAGATTTATCGTTTTCAAATTCCAATAAATTGATTTTCTCTCTTTATATTACTATTTTTAATTCAAATATTTTTATTTTCAATTATTTTATTTTTTTCATCACAAATAATAATAATAATAAAATCAAATGTGCATATACTCTCTAAAACAGTTATACAATGGAACAATAATTTTTTTTTTTTATTTCTTTGAAAAAGAAGATAATGATAATGAAGAAAAACAATTATGGGATAATTGTTTATGTTTATAATATACAGTAAATATATGTGAATTATTTAACTCAAAATATAATACGATATTCTTTTAAAATTAAAATTACCGTATATAGTAAACGCGAGTTTATAATATAATTTGTGTTTTTTAGCTAGAAGAGTATTCAGTACTCACTAGATGGAAAAAATAATTATTTATTATATTTTAAATAATTTTAATTATATAATAATTTATTAAAATATTTAAATTTAATTTATATTTTATATACTCATTTTATATTTTTATTAATTTTTTTTTAAAAAAATTACTGTCAAACGAAAATATAGTAATTTCGAATAATATTGAACGATTTTAGGAGGTCCGGTTAGGGTTCAGATTCGTATCCTACCAGTTAATAATATTGAACGATTTTACATCGGCTTCTGCTTGCCCACCGCCAACAGACGCTGCATAGGTTTGCCGACCTCTGTAACTGGTATCTTTCTACCCCCTGAGGGCAGAGGATTATATATGACTAAATATCCACAATGCCATTCTGCTTGTTCTCTAAAGTCAGAATCTACAACTTTCCCATCCGAATTGTTATCAATCGTCATCCGAATCTGCAATTTCTTTTCAATGGTTGCTTGGAGACAAAATGGATGACAAGAAAGAAGTTTGATTGAAGAATTTTCTTTTGTTATTCTTTGTCTATTTTAGTTATAAGTTTCGAATTTCGGAAACTTTTTGGTATTTAATGTTGGCTAAAAATACCTAAATTGATTTCCCCCCTTTGTTACTCATACATGTTAAATATAGATGGCAGCATGGCACACATGGCAGCTTAAGCTTTTTCTTTTCCTTATTCGATTAGTAACTCGGTTTCTTATTTAATTTTAAGTTTTTATTTCTATTTCAGCTCTATGTCAAATTTAATTAATGCAGAGATTAGATTTTGCGGCTCCTTGAGGACTTGGTGTGAATAATGGAATCTGCAGCTGAAATTTATGTCGCTGAAGGACTCTCTGATGCAGGTTTGAGTTTATTGCAGTTTGATTTTTAGAAAAAATAATTTATAAATTTATGCATGAATATTATAAATGGTATATTCGGATAAAAATGTGTTTATAAGGCATGTGCATGCACTTACAGCAATTTTTCTGCCTTCTGCTCCCAATATACTTGTGAGAAGTGAACAGAAGTACACATTAATCAATCTTGATTGGAGGTTGGAATTGATGTGTTGAAATATAGTAAATAATTTGTTCTTTCTTGAGTATTCCCTGAGTATTTTTATTTTCTGGAGAATCGTATGATGTAACTGCAATATACATATGAGGACATTACAAATTCAGCATGAACTTGTTGAGACTACTTCAGAATTGCTATCTTTTTATAAATCTTTGGCTGGATTTCTTGAATACGGATTTCCATGATGCAAATGTTATTGGTTTGCTTTGGATTATCTGAGATTCGGATTCTGAAATGAATAAGTACTGCTTTTGACAAGTTGTTGAGAATTACTTAATAGTTTCAAGTTTCTATTTTGAATAATGGGTCGTTGTGTCCCAATTTGTCTTGTGCTATGCTCTATTATATTCTTCCTCTGGTCTAAAAAGTTTTTACCATAAAAAACTTTTCTTGTGTGATGCATATGTAGTTCTTTTTTCTTCTTGTAATAGGGGGATCACAATGATGCGGAATTGTTTTATGATGGATGTTTATATGAGCAATTATGGCATGCTTGTGCTGGACCTCTTGTCAGCCTCCCTACAGAAGGGGAATTGGTGCTCTATTTTCCACGAGATCACATTGAACAGGTGCTTTGACTTTAGTTGTAAAATTCAAAAGTCTGACAAAAAAACCATTGCTTATATACACAAACACACACATATGTAGATTAACATACAGTTAGATTTTTCAGAATGATTTTCAATCCATGTAATTGTCCATCCCATTGTATCTCTCACAAACTTCTTTTTTTTTCCTCACTTTTGTGCAGCTTGGAGTCTGATTATATGAGCTACTAATACTAACGTTCAATATTCCATCTAAAAATCGGTGTACAGTGATTAATGTTCAGCGTAGGGTGAGAGATGTCATTATTAATTTATTATGTTTGCATTTTTTGTTTCTTTATTTTTTTCGTATGGAAAATTCTTTATGTAATTTTGGTTTTGCATATGAAGAGATTGGATTACTAGTCTGCTGTTTGTGTGATATTACTTCATGTCCAACATTCTTCATGTATTCTAGGTTTTAAACCTGAAACAGATCAAGTTTATGCACAAATAACATTGCTTCCAATACCAGATGTAAGTTGTTTTTTATTTTGCAAGCAATGCTTTTAAAGCATATACTTGCTCTTGGAAATTTTTCTTTTTTCTTCCATTCCCTCATTGCGATGTTTTCAAATTTTGCCTTCTATCAGCAAACGTAGGTTACCAGTTCTGTTCCTAAACTCCTAGAATGTGAATTACACACAGTTCATTCATTTTGTAAAACACTCACTGCTTCTGACTTGAGCACTTCTGGAGGTTTATTTATTAAACCAGAGCATGCAGAAACTTGTTTCCCTCCATGGGTTAGCATAATAGTGTTATTGTTTTCCATTCTTGCTCTGTATTGCATGATATATGTTTCCTCCCTGTTGCATGTCTCCTTTTCTTGTTCAGGATATATCTCAGCTTGGAACCTTCACAAGAATTGGTGGCAACTGATATTCATAGCAATGAGTGGCGTTTCCATCAAATTTTTGGGGTAAAAAAAGTTGCTATTTTCCAATATGACGCCAAAGAAATACAATTAGTAGTGCAATCCGTTAACTGTATTTATCTGAATTCTACTTAGAATTGTTTTGTCTTTTGGTGAAATACGATTGTATGCTTAATTCTATTCCTCTCTAATGCTTAATACCGATGAAAATGTTAAATATTTGATAAAAAATTATAAAATGTCATGCTCATTCTTACATGATATATATGGACATATTGGATGCTAACCAAATCAAATTAGCAAGGAAGGTGGTTGGTGACATGTGGCTTTTGCTAACGTAAAATGCACTGATCCACATGGAAATCATGCTTAATTGGGCATTGGTGGTTGTTTACTATTATGTATATATGTTTGCCTGCTACATTCTTGAGGCTTTTGATGGTTAGATATTCAATGACACCCATTTTGGAAATATAATTTACCTTTGAGGGTACCTATGTGTGGGATCTTATATGAAGCTCTTCGAATTGTAATTTCTGTGATGAATCATAGTGTCATACAGAATGAAGACAACTTTCATTTCATATATTGCACAAAACGGGAACATCTTTGGCTATCGATTTCAATTCCTAGGTATAATTTCTTTAGAAAAATTTCCTCAGGGGTTTATGGAATTCGGTTATGATCTTGGATCATAACCGAAAAGAATCTGTGAGAATGAGAGAACGAAATGAAAGAAAAAATAGAGAAATGGGAGGGGAGAGAGAACGGAGGAGGAAAAGAATCATAGAATGAGTTCTATTATTCACATATCTCTTAGAATTGTGTATTACAACTTATTTATATGAAAATACAATAGTTAATATGATTACAATTATGCGCCCTAAATTCCTAACAATACCCTTCCCTCTAAAATCCACCTTGCCCTCAAGGTGTACCTAGGAAGATTAATAGCACAAGGAGGATAAATTGTCCCCAGCTGAGTTATATTGCAGTCGTTGGCTTCTCAGTTACTGCAAAACCCACATAAATCTTGCCATCTAGAATTCCTTAGCTATACTCAAATAATACCATCCCTTTTGATGGTTCCAGTATAAGCTGACCACAATAAGCACCTAAAGCCATAAACCTTGTCACTAGTATGTATATGAAAGCAAAAAGAAAAAATATGGCAATAGTCTTGCATCTGCCTTTGAAGTAAACACAATAGAGAGCCGATGCCAATTCTTGGTCAAAGTTCCATTCTTTTCTCTGTCTTCTCCACATTTCAAATGGCCATTCCTTGATGAGAATAGTCAAGTTTTACATCCACCCAAAATCAATCCCATCAACATCATATAAATTAAACGTGAGATCCTCTCATCAATACTTCCAGCCACAAAAATATCTATTGTGACATCTTCACCACATGAATCTTTCTTCAAGAATGAATCTATTTTTTCGTAGCAACATTCCCAGCAAGAAAACATTTCACTCCTGCATTTCCCCAAACATCTTCAATGCAAGAATCCATCTTCAACTATGAAGATGTTTCTTTTGTGTGATTACACCAACTTTGAAGCACACATTTTCTACCTTTATGCAAGACCAACTTTTCATCACCTAAGATTGCATCATTAGGATCAAGCATCTCCAATTTAGTAAATTTTCCATCAAACGCAGGTAACTCAATCTTTGGGGTCTTAATGCCTAATTGCTCCTCTTGGGAATTATCATGAATAGAATCAACCTTCTCTTTGCTTCGAGGAGTGAGTAAAATTCCTCTGTTTGTGTCAATGCCAGACTCGGCCATCGCTGACATTTGGAATGGAGTTCGAGAAGTATGGTTCTTTATGAAATAACATATCACAACCATCATTTTTGGCATACCTTGCATTCGTTCCTCCAATTCTTGCATCTGCTCTTTGAATGCTGGTGTGCCAGGCTCTGATACCAAGATCATAACCGAAAAGAATCTATGAGAATGAGATGAATGGAAGGACGAAATGAAAGAAAGAAGAGAGAAATGGGAGAGGGAGGAGAGAACAGAGGAGGAGGAAAAGAATCAGATTACGAGTTCTATTATTCACATATCTCTTAGAATTGTAGAATTACAACTTACTGATATGAAATTACAATAGTTAATATGATTATAATTATGCCCTTAGATTCCTAACAAATAAATAGACTTCTTCTCCTCCCACTTTTACTTGTGCCCCTCAACCAACCATTTCTCTTAAGCAAATAGGTTTTGAGGTTTATAATTACCACAAGATGGTACGGTTATCTCCAAAGGTATCTATGCATGCTGATGTAACATCGAGTGAAACATATCGACATTAACATAATTAACATATAACAATTCTTGATTCAATTTTTATATTAATTAAAAAAATTAGTATAGCCATTAGTTGTGTTGGGAAAGTGTGTTTTTCCTGGGCTGAAACACATCCTAAAATGATTAATATATTGTCTATGCACGCATTGTTCCAGAGTGGTACCTTGTTGGAAATCATTATTCACCCATGAATATTGCCATATTGGTCATTATATATATACCATCACAACTAGTGGCTATATTCAATTTGGCTTTTAATTAATATAAACATTGAATCTTTGAATCAAGAATTGTTATATGATAATTATGTCAATGTCGATATGTTTCACTCGATGTTACATTAGCATGCATAGATATCTTTGGAGAAAACCATACCATCTTGTGGAAATTATAACCCTCAAAACCTCTTTGCTTAAGAGAAGTGCCTTGGTTAAGGGGCAAAAGAAAAAGGGGGAGGAGGAGAAGTCTATTTATTCCACAAACCCCCGAGGAAATTTTTCTAAAGAAATACCTAAGAATTGAAATTGTTAACCAAAGATGTTCCTGTTTTGTGCAATATGTGAAATGAAAGATGTCTTCATTCTGTATGATATAATGATCCATCACAGAAATTAACTCCATATATATAAGATCCCACACATAGGTACCCTCAGTGGAATAAATTATATTTCCAAAATTGGTTGCATTGAATATCTAACCATCAAAAGCCTCAAGAATGTAGCAGGCAAACATATATACATATTACTAAATGACCACCAACGCCCAATTAAGCATAATTTCCATGTGGATAAGTGCATTTTGCGTTAGCAAAAGCCAAAAGTCACCAACCACCTTCCTTGCTAATTTTGATTTGGTTAGTATTCAATATGTCCATATATATCATGTAAGAATGGGCATGACATTTTATAACATAAATTTATATCAAATATTAACATTTTAATCGGTATCAAGCATTAGAGAGGAATAGAATTAAGCATACAATCGTATTTCACCAAAAGAAAAAACAATTCTAAGTAGAATTCAGATAAATACAGTTAACGGATTGCCACTATTAACTGTATTTCTTTGGCGTCATATTGCAAAATGGCAACTCTTTTTACCCCAAAAAATGTGATGGAAACGCCACTCATTGCTATGAATATCAGTTGCCACCAATTCTTGTGAAGGTTCCAAGCTGAGACATATCCTGAACAAGAAAAAGAGCCATACAACAGGAAGGAAACAAATATCATGCAACACAGAGCAAGAATGGAAAACAGTAACACTATTAAAATTCATATGCTAACCCATGGCGGGAAACAAGTCTCTGCATGCTCTGGTTCAATAAATAAACCTCCAGGAGTGCTCAAGTCCGAAGCAGTGAGTGTTTTACTAAATGAATGAACTGTGTGTAGTTCACATTCTAGTCGTTTAGGAACAGAACTGGTAACCTCCGTTTGATGATACATAGAGGGCTAAAGTTGATAACAATGCATTGAGGGAATGAAAGAAAAAAAGAAAAAAAAAATCCAAGAGCAAGAATATGCTTCAAAAGCATTGTTTGCAAAATAAAAAACACCTTACATCTGGTGTTGGAAGCAATGCTATTTGTGCATAAACTTGATCTGTTTCAGGTTTAAAACCTAGAATACACGAAGAATGTTGGACATGAACTAATATCATAGAAACAGCAGACTAGTAATCCAACCTCTTCATATGCAAGAGCAAAATTACATTAAAAAAAAATTCCATATGAAAAAAAGAAACAAAAAATGCAAACATAATCAATTAATAATGACGTCATGCACCCTACACTGAACATTAATCACTGTACACATATTTTTAGATGGAATATTGAACGTTGGTATTAGTAGCTCATCTAATCAGACTCCAAGCTGTACAAAAGAGAGAGGAAAAAGAAGTTTGTGAATTTTATATGTATAGTGTTGTGGCTTTACGGAAACACTTATTCACTCATACGTAAATAATTGTCTTGACAGTTATAATTAATAATTTTAATTAACTTTTCCCCCAACCTTATGGATATGTTTTCCAAGGCAAATATGGAATTCTCTTTTGAAAGCAAAAATATGAAATTCTGTCTCATTACGTTCAACGTACGTATCAAATTATTTTTTCCCATTTTTCAAAAATTGGTCTCTTTCTTTTTGCGCGAAATTAACGCAAGAAAACCATTTTCTTCTATTGGGTGTGAAAATATTTGAAATGGATTTTCATTCGGATATTTGACATTTGTTTCCCATTTCATTCGGATATTTGACATTGCTATGAATGTTAATGATGGAGTTAATAGAGGAGATGGTATAGAAAATAGTTATGCTATTTCGCAAGAAAAGTGCAGTCTAGTTGGAAGAATTATGCTTGTGATGAGCAGTAATGAATGTTTAATTAGAGAGCATTTTGACATAGTGATTATATCTTGCACTATGATTATCCTTCCCTTACTTGTTGATTTGTCCAACAATCATATTGTTTATTCAGACGAAGGAAACAACGATAGTACTATGGAATTAATGTGAAGACATGATACATGTGATAATAGTTGAAGTCCATAAATAAACTTTAATGGCCCTTTTTATTCTGAGTTGATCCACAAACAAAATCGGGGTCCAATAGCTCATCTTTCAACTGAGTTTCCTATTTTGTTTTCAATTGAGCACTAGACTAGTTCTATTAATGTTTTGTTTAGCCTTTGTCTGGTTCATTTTCACATCTCAAAAGACATCATCGAAACTGGTCAACTGCAGTCTATGGATAATTTTCGAGACTTTCATGGGTTTAATATACTTTCCAAATACATCCCTTACCTTCAACTGATATGTGAGATTAAGGGAACTTTTGGGAGAATTCTAGGTCAAGGGGAGCAGCTTTAATATAAGCAGCATTGAGTGAACTTGGTCTTTGCTTTGTTCCTGAAGGACAACTTGGAATTCATTAAATAACGATGAGTTACAGGTTATATGTAGCATTGAGGATGGTTTTCAATTGGTTCCAATCTTCAAGCATATGTTTCAATTTAGCACCACTATTTTTTTTACATCATTTTTGTATCATGCTTTAAAATAACATATACAAACAATTTTTGGTGAAAATATGCTGATGTAAATACTAGAATATCATATTATCTAATGTCATATGTCAATTCACTAGTACAAAATAGTATTATGTGTCTATTATTTTGCATTTTATACATCTGTCAAATAGTAGACACATATATAGAAGACGCATATGATATAAATTTTATGTGTCTGTCGTTTTGACAGACGCATATAATCAATTATACGCGTCTGTCATTTAATAATAGCAGACGCGCATAACTTTGATTATATGCATCTGTCGTTTAGTAAACATTTATTAATACATATCACCTCATCATTCATAATACTCCTAAATTCATTAAACTTAAAAATTTTAAATGATATTTTTTGTCAAATTGATGATGTGATATATGTATATGGATTAACAACTTATCGTATTAGGTAATTTGATATTTAGACATTTATATCAACATATTTTTACTGAAAATTACTTAAATATAATGTTCTCAAACAAAAATTAAAAAATTTGATTCTAAAGTAATAACAAAAATATTGATATCAAATTAAACACAAGCCTAAAAATTGGTACCCAATGAATATTTTACCGGACTTAATGCCGTCCACATCTTCTGCTCATTAATTTTCTGTTTAATATTTTCTTCGCTCTTTTATTTTTGTTTCTTTTTCTGTGTTCTTATTGGCGTGCACCATGCTAAAGTTTTATTTTATGTTATAAATTTACTGAAACACATGAAGATTGTCATATCATTAATCTTCAAATTCCCGAGGTTGTTTCTTTTCTTTGAAATTGTGGCTTTACTGCCATTTATTTTTTTTTATTTTTCCTTTTCCATTTTTGATTTTTTGTTCATTCTTTCCTTTCTCTTTACTGATATCAAATCCAACAATTTTGAACTCAATTTCAAATGAGTTTAATTTCTTTTTTTTCCTTTTCTTATATATATATATATATATATATTTGTGAATTTACTTATACAAATGTGATTATTGGCGGATTGATAATTCCTCTCTATTTGACATCCAAATTGAGATTAATGAGCAAAATCGCTTCCATAATATTATCTTTTAAAAAAATTGAGTTATAATAATATATCATATGTATTTACCCATTCTATTAGAAATTAAGTTCTTGTAAAATATTGACATCTATGATTTTAATCTTTTGAAAAAAAAAATATCATTAAACACAATTAAATAAATTTTTTTATCATTAAACACAATAAATTTATCATCAAAAAATCACATATGAAAATAAAATTTAAAATTTATTCGGACTCCTAACATTGACTTTTAATAATAAAATTTAAATTTTATTTTTTTATTAATATTTAATGATAGAATTAAAAATAATTAATAAAATCTGCACAAAATGCGGTGCATATCTAGTATTACAAATGCATAAAATTATAAAAAATTTCTTTTTTTTTTCTAAAGAAAAAAGCAAAATATGTAGACTAATGACCCAATGTGTCTCCAATATATTCTAGGTCAATCTTTATTCAATTTGAGAATTTGCAACTTCTTTTTGCGTCCATCCATTTGAATTTTTGTTTATAGGTCGAATTTATATCAAATTTTCAAACTGAGTTCCAAATGAATTTGTGAGTTAGATTAAAAATTATCAGCTAATTGCAACTCATTAATATATAAATAATTAAGTGAAATTTCAGACACATTTTTCGCGGTAAATAGTTGTTATTATATGTGACGCCAAATAGTTACTGTTAGAATGGGTAATTAGTGGATTAAATTAGGCCAAAGTCTGCTTCTCATTTTGTATTCTCGGCTTTCTAACTTCTTTGGATTGAATACATTTGGTTGATGCTATTCATGTTATTGGGTATAATTAGATTGAAGTTGTTAAATTATTAGCTGCATCTCTTTAACTGTCAACTCCACAAAATTCATAAATATAAAAGGTGTTGGATATTAAATTTACAAACGAAGCTTTAAGTGCATATTCTCATTGTCTTTTCACACAAAACAAGGGCCTCTATCCTTAAATCCAAAGGCCAATTCTCTTGGGTTTAACTTTAGTGGTAATAGTAGTTCCAAGGCTAGTTAGCTGGTGCTGCCCCCTATGGAGTAGAAGTTGCTATCAAGTCTTGTGCTTCTGGTGAAAATTCCGAGAAAAAAAAATAATCTTCAGATGCTCACTCTGACCAACCTTCTGAAACATGAACACTAACCAGTCCTAAATCCATATGTAAGTTTGCGATCATCACCACCAGGCATCTTCCCAAGAGTTTCAGCTTTTGTCAATTTACTTTTTTGAGTTAATGTTTATCATTTGCTATTAGTATTGCCAAAATTTGTCAATATGGGAGATTCAAATCCCACATCGGATACGTTACAGTTTCATTAATTTTTTGTCAAAGTATTTGTAACTCCGCTATGTAACTTTTTAACAGCTTGTATCAACATCGGACTTCTTTTTAAAACTTCATTTTCGGAGATACTTTATTGCAATAATGTTTCATCAACAATGAAATCGAAATGTCATTTTCGAGTTTCATTTTTCGAATGTAAACTTAATAAGATATTAGATTGATTATTATAGAACTTCCAAGTTGAATTTGAGTTGGGAATAAATCTCCCATTAGAGGGCACCCAAATCCTAGTAGATTCTCGTAGTAGATGAGAAGGACATTATTGACTTTTCAGCAAAAAATGGAGGGTAAGCTAGTACTTTCACATTGAACAAAACTAGCTTGTGCAAATTAATCAAATACCTTATACTAGAGCAAGTGGGCGTCAGTGCCTTGTTTGCTTATGCAGCCAAATGCCCCCCTCACTTAGCCCAGAATTATGAAACGAGAGCAAATACATGGGCACAAATGTCCTTTCACAAGACTAAAATAGGGGTAAATCTGTAATTCAGAGTCAACTGCGGATTAGAGGGCTAAACTAATCACGTAATGACGTGATTAAAGGCAAAAACAAAAGAAACAGACAATTAAAGAGTCCTGAAACAGAGCTTAATTAATATATTGGAGACAATGTGGAGGAGATGTAGGGATTCCAGGGTACTGTTTTGTCTTCACATTCAGAAATAATATAAACATTCAGAAATAATATAACTATTTGGCCCTTGTGCTTTATAATTCTTTATAATTTGCTATTTAAAACTTTTTAATTATTTTATATTTAACTCCAAACTCTTATTTTTATTCACACATAATCTTTGAAACTTTTATTTCATTCATTCAACTGCTTAAATTTGCTGGGAAAATCTTACTTTTTGTTACTAAGTCAGCAGTAACTCTACAAATGAACTAACTTTATAAGAATTGAATTAATATCTTTCACAGACACAAAGGAATATATAATACATTAACAAATCAAATAAATCATATACATCTTAAAAATTAAAAAAAAAATAATTTGCACGTAGTGTCTACAAAATACCCAATCATGTTGTTGATTATGAATCTCAATTATTAATAAAATTTGAGGACTATCTATGAATGAAAATTTTTTTAAAAAAAATTCAAGGGTAGAATATATAAAATAAAATTTTCAAAAATCAAATTATTTTTGTCCAAATTTTTTTAAAGAAATATAGGAATATCAAAAAGGCAATAATGCCCTTAACTTTCCCTTTGGTGTCTCTAAACCCTATGTTTTGATAAAATGAACATATGAAGGAAGAAAAAATAAGAATATAAAATAATGAAAAATAAGAATATAAAAATTATCATTTTATTCTATTTAGAAATGGAAGGAAAATAAAAAGATGGAAGAAAATAAGACTTATTTTTCACTTTTTATTTTCTCTCAAAAAAATATGTAGGTTGGAACAAAAAAAATAAAATTATTTTTTATCTTTAATTATTGGGTATTTTTTATAAACTTAATTATTAACTTTTAACCAAAGATTAAAAAAAAGTTATATTTTTCCTACATTTCCTCCTTATTTCAGTTCAATCCAAACATAAAAAAATAAAATTGAAAAAAAAAACCCTTATTTTTCCTCGCCATAACAAAGTTCAAAACTCAGTGGAAGAATCAAAGTCCATCCTTCTTTGACACAGTCAAATTTATAAATATTTATGAGAGACACATTTAATTTAAAATAAATAAAGATATATATAAAAGGGAAAAAGACCAGAAAGAGAGAGGAGACTGTGTGTAAGAGAGGAACAGAAAAGAAAGCCCAAAGCCAAGTCGTGTCGGCTTCGACCGAACATTGACGATGCACAACGCACTTTCTATAAATGTTTAGAAATAAGACACTGTGCGTGCTTATGTTTTTCGATCCAATCGATATTTATTCTTTCAAGCCCTAATTTGCTGTTGCTGTCTTTGTATCCTACGGATTTATAGAGCTCAAGAACAGGTAAGTGAATCTAGTTCTTGTTGTTGCTCTTTGGATCCTACGGATTTAGTTCTTGTTATGGGTATTTGGTTGGTTGATGGGATGATTTAGGGGAAACGAGAGATTTTGAAGTATGTATATGTGGTTTTTATTTTTGGATTACAAGTGGGGGACGGTATTCTTTTTTGGTTTTATCAGATCCTTGTAATCATCTTTAGTTTTTTTCCTTTTGCTTATTTTCTTGCTGTCCAAATTAAAAAAAAATTACCATCTTTTATGTTATTTATTTTTTATTAGCATGGGGATATACTTTAAACCATGCTGTTTAGATTTGTGATTGTGGATGGATCAATCTATGTATTTGATTTGATCCCTAATGAGTTATGCTTCGGTTTTTGCTTTCGTGTTATGAGTTTATTTGAATGCATAGTATCTAAAATACCAGTTTTGACAAAACAATAAATGAAAGGACGGATTTTAAGCAGGAAAAAGTTTTAAGGGCAATTTGAATCTCGTAAAAGGTACATGTTTTGTTAGGAGTTAAAGGTTAGTAAAAGGAAAAAGTGACCTTTTTTTAACCATCATTTAGCTGAGAGAGCTTATTGCTGCGAACATTGTTAGTCTTAAGGGAGTTTTGATTAGCTAAAGCTGAAACAATCTTTTTAGCCATAAATGATAGTAAATGCATATGTCTTTAATGGATTAGCTCTAGTTTGGTGAGATGATTGATTTCAAGTCTAATCTATTGTTAATTTAACTACTATGAAGTTTGAACTTGATCTTTATATAGATCCACTTTGCTGCGCATTGAGGACTCTGTAGTTTTGTTATGGCATTCTCGACTCCCAATAATGTGCCTGTTGGACATCCTCATACAGGTTTGAGCTAATAATAGTTTTGTTTTGTCATGTTTTCTGCAATTATATGTTAATATATCTGAATGAAAACTACAAAATGTGACTAGAAGGCTGAAAATAAGCTGAAATATTCTGGAAGACAATGAAATTGTTTTTGACTGGATGTATGCACACTTTTTAATATATATGCCAAAGAACATGGATGCCAGTATGTAATTACCAGTTTTGGGTGTTCATGTACCCATTCATTTTGAAAGTCATGCACATTTCCCTCCCAGTGTCCTTGAAAATAAACTACATTTTTAATAAGTAAATTAGAATCTAAGATTTACTACAAAAGTAAGGTTGGTTTGTAATATATAAACGGTTTCAATGAAATTGGCACACTTTATATTGTTCAAATATTCGATGTTTAGATGATAATACAAGAATATGAATTACATAAACTACATGATTATTGTGCACTATGCAACAGTAACAAGTTTTTTTTGGGGTGGTATTTTGCCTACCTGTTATTATGTTATGATGCTTTTTATGTTTCTGCTTTCATTGTCAAACTTTAAAACTTTGTTTTCATCATTGGATGTAATTCTGATATTGTTTTTGGATATAATGTGGAGTTGACCTTTCTTACCTGTTGCGTATGCAATACATTAGGGCGTTGTAATGATGCTCTGTACAATGAGCTATGGCATGCCTGTGCTGGACCTCTTGTTAACCTTCCTCGTGAAGGGGAGCGAGTTTATTATTTTCCCCAAGGCCACATGGAGCAGGTATTTGGAATTGATTGATTGTGAAATTTGATATTTTGTTGTTTTTCTGTTATCATGTTAGTGAGGCTTTATTGCAATTATTTTCTATCTATCCATGTTTTTGTGTGTTATCCTGTTCTATTGTCTCACAGATCTTTGTAATCTTCTTTATCTAGCTCGAAGCTTCAATGCATCAAGGGTTAGAACAACAAATGCCCTCATTCAATCTTCCATCTAAAATTCTTTGTAAAGTGGTTAATGTTCAGCGCAGGGTAGGTTTGCTTTGCAATGTTTGTACATTTTTTGGGGTCATTTGATGCTTCTACTATTGCTTTTTTGGTAAAAATGTCTTGTCTTTCCGCAGATCCATTGATTTTAATTAATTTACTGTTCCATTGTGGCTTGCAGGCTGAACCTGAAACGGATGAAGTTTATGCACAAATTACACTGCTTCCTGATCCGGATGTAAGCTTGTTATACTTCTTTGGTTAGACAAGGCTTCCAAATACAATTCATTTTTACTACCTTTTGCTACATTGTTCTTATCATTACTTATCCTTAAATCAGCAAAGTGAGGTTACTGGCCTGGATCCTCCACTCCCAGAACCTGAAAGATGCACTGTTCATTCGTTTTGTAAGACGCTTACTGCTTCTGACACAAGCACTCATGGTGGTTTCTCTGTTCTTCGAAGGCATGCAGATGATTGTCTGCCTCCACTGGTTAGGACTTACTCCTTCAGATTGTGTAACAATAGTGCAAATTATTTGCTGTGCTTTTGACATATATGTTTATCACTTTTGTATAGGACATGTCCCAACAGCCACCTTGGCAGGAATTGGTCACCACTGATCTGCATGGAAATGATTGGCATTTCCGTCACATTTTTCGGGGTTAGCAAATGTTCCTTTTTTGTTTTCCTCGTTTGATTCTAAATATATATCTAGCAATTTGTTAACTGTAATTGCTGAAGACTATGAAATTGTTATTCTGTTAAATTTGATTGTCTATGATGATATAAAATATCCAATGATGATGTACCCTATAGATGGATAATGCCACCACCTTCTCGTTTTGGTTTCAATATTCTCTGCAGCGTTGTACAAAGACACTGCAGTTTGACGAATCAATGAATAGCATCTTTAAGAAATTAGTATTTAAGGCACCATGAAGGGGTTTAGAGGATTAAAAGATATCATAATATGGTCTTTATCTCTTGTTATCATATTTAGTGTTTTTTTTATGCTCTATTTTTTTTCCTTAACATAAGAAGCTGCGCAAGGTAATATTGTCTTAACATTCAGGCCACTGATCAAAACATTGATTACAGGTCAGCCTAGACGCCACTTACTTACCACTGGGTGGAGTATCTTTGTTAGCTCAAAAAAGTTAGTGGCAGGCGATGCATTCATCTTTTTGAGGCAAGTATCTTTTTTGTACAGTGATTTTCTTGCTAAACTTTATTATCCAAAAATTGACAATATTCTCTTTGCAGGGGAGAAAATGGAGAGCTTCGAGTTGGAGTAAGGAGGCTCATGAGACAGCAGACTAATATGCCATCTTCTGTTATATCTAGCCAAAGCATGCATCTTGGGGTTCTTGCCACTGCTTCTCATGCCATTGCAACAGGAACTCTTTTCTCTGTCTTCTACAAGCCAAGGTTTTATGTCCATTTTGTTTCATGTATAGTTTATCATGTTGTTCTACTTGTGTTCCTGTATATCGATTATTTTTATTTTTTTTATGTTGAATTTGATGAATAAGCATTTGATGTCCAGAACAAGTCGGTCTGAGTTCATTGTTAGCGTCAACAAGTATCTTGAAGCTCGGAGCCACAAGCTCACTGTTGGGATGAGGTTTAAGATGAGATTTGAGGGTGAGGAAGTTCCTGAACGAAGGTATCTTCTTTTGCTGGGTTGAAATTTTGTGATGCAAGTTGGTAAGCACATTCTAATTGTTAGTTTAAATGGAACTGCAGGTTCAGTGGCACTATTGTTGGTGTTGGAGATAACATATCATCTGGATGGGCTGATTCTGAATGGAGATACTTAAAGGTTGACATGTTCTTTGATAATTTTCTTACTGGAATTTCTGCAGTCATTATAAATATTTTGGTTTCTGAATGTCTGGCAACGTGTGCATTTCTCTCTCTTATAATAAGCATTTTGATACTTTCATGCAACTATATCTATTTTTTTGTTTGATTAAACATGGTAATCTTTGCTCATTTTGTGCAACAAGTAATTCATATTTTCCTTAACATGTGTGTGTATCATGTTCTCTGCCAGGTTCAATGGGATGAACCTTCTACAATCTTGCGTCCAGATAGAGTATCATCATGGGAATTGGAGCCACTTGTTGCAACTACCCCTTCAAACCCCCAACCTGTACAAAGGAACAAGAGGGCAAGGCCATCTGTTTTACCTCCAACACCTGACCTCTCTGCACTTGGTATGTCAACTTGCTCTTCGATTTCTTTGCGGCCATTTATTGTATTGATGATAATTTTGTGCTATCTTAGGGATGTGGAAACCCCAAGCAGAGTCTCCTGCTTTCTCATATGGGGACTCTCACTGCAGACAGGGTACTTATCCATCACAAAATTTCTCTACAGCTGCGAAGGCTATCTCTCTTGGCATTAGTACCAATAATTCCCTCTCTAGCATTTCCCCTAACTCGATGTATTTGCCTAACCAAGTGGAAAGCGTTACGGATTCTTTTGTCCCAGTCACTAAAAAAGATTCTGCAGAGAGGAGACAGGGTACTGGAAATGGCTACAGGCTTTTTGGGATTCAGCTTGTTGACAACTCCAATGTTGAAGAAACCTCACTGTTGGCTACTGCATCTGGAATACAGGTGGATGTTCATCACCCAGTTGTGTCTTTGGATACTGAATCTGATCGGCATTCAGAGCCATTGAATGTTAATCGATCTGAAATACCTTCTGTAAGTTGTGAGGCTGAGAAATCATGCCTGAGATCTCCCCAGGGGTTGCAAAGCAGGCAAATCAGAAGCTGCACAAAGGTAATTCTCCTTGACCTATATGCCTTTGATTGGAATAATATCTATTCTGTGCTCTCTCTTTCTCTCTCTTCCCCTTTCACCCCTGGCCTCCCCCTTCTATCCATCTCTAATGTTTCCTTGATGCAAATGCATGCAAGTGCTCTATACATTTTCCAAAAATTAATATAGTTCAAGATTAATGTTAACTGTGTATTAGATTGATTGCTTGGAAGTAAAATTTGATTGCTTGTATATATGCTGCTCTGTAGTTGTACGGACATTTGTGAATGCTTCATGGCCTATAATTCTTTTTCCAGGTCCACATGCAAGGCATTGCTGTTGGTAGAGCTGTTGATTTGACACGGTTTGGCTGTTATGAGGACCTGCTTAGGAAGCTGGAAGTGATGTTTGATATTGAAGGTGAGCTCAGTGGATCTTCAAAGAAATGGCAAGTTGTCTACACTGATGATGAGGATGATATGATGATGGTTGGGGATGATCCATGGCGGTAAGTTGATTAAACATTGGCCAAATTCATTGTTCTTGAAATTTATGTTGTAATAAGTTGACGATACTATTGTCTTTTGATTACAGTGAGTTCTGCAGCATGGTGAGGAAAATTTTTATATATACATCAGAGGAAGTTTGGAGGTTATCACCCAAGATTAAGCTTCCTGTTGACATAGACGTTAAAGCAGCCAAAACTGATGCTGATGTCGACACAGCAATTAACATGGAGGACAGGTCATCTGTTGATGGTCCTGGGTGCTAAATAAGCCCATGCCTCTATCATACCATGAATGGCTGGAAAGGGAGTGGGAAGGGGACTGGTGAGGACAAGCAGATCTTAGTCAAGATTCTGTTTATAGTAGCATACAATGAATGACTTACAATTTCCAGACAAGCACCACCAGATTGCCCAGATTGCTGGTGAGATGGTTGGCAGCTGTTTGCTTAACATGTCATTTGTGGAGAGTGAGACGGTGTCTTAAAGAAATAGGCTTTTGGGTGTTTTTTTTTTGGGTACCATTTTACTGAAGGGATCTTTGTAGTGCTTACTTGTTTGGATTCAAGTGGGCCGAAAAGTTTGTTCATTCCACCTACTGAGCGAATGAAGAATGGAAAAATATGCTCTACTCTATATTTTTACTTGTTTCATTTGTATGTTTTGTTGTTTACACAATGGCGAATCCCTGCCTTTTGTAAATAAGTACATAATTATATATAGTCTTCTTTGTCACTTGCTTTCCATTGCAAACTTATTTTGACTTTCCCTGGCAAAGATGCTATATTCAATTGGGCAACGACATATTTTGTTTGGGCCAGGAATTTCTGCATTATATTAGTTTTCAGCTAATGACCGAGAGATCAAGGTCTTTTCATCAGAAAAAGGTCACCTTGTTATTTTATGAGTAGCAGTTAACCGTGCCACTGTTTTTTATTTTCAGTTCTTCAATGGCAAAAGCAGTTTTCTGCCATCAGCGACAGGGCAATTTATTTAAGATTCATATGTCTAATTTTGTTTTATTTAAAACCAGCAAGGTGCATCCTCGGCTTGTAATTTGTCAGCTCTCAAGGCAGGAGCTAGGTCCTATATTTTCTTCTGAAGGCGGACGGACTCCTTTATGCCTGCCGTGGACAAAATTAAGAATATCGATGAATATGCATTTAAATGCATGAATATTTGTATTCAATTAACTCATTTAATTATTAATTTTGTTCAATTGATTTTTTTAACTTTTAAATATGTATGATTGACTCCTTTAATTATTATTTATTAGATATTATCTATTTTATAAAAAATATTGTTAGTTCAAAATTAATAGTTAATAGTCAATTGAATAAATTTGCAATTAATCCATAACTATGAAATATTTACCTTCTAAACAATAATAATAAATTAAATAAATTTTCAGTTGAGGGATTAAAATAGTTCAAAATTGATAGTTAAGAGATCAAAAAATACATAACTTGTAATGAAAATCTGAATAAATATATAACATGAGGAGTTTCTTAATTAACTTTTCCCTTTCTTTTATTTATAAGTACCTCCTATTTTTTTATGTGCATTTCATAATATTAAAAGTACAGTACATGTAATTCATATAATAGAAAAAATAATAGAAAAGGTAATAAGGAGAAGTTAATAAGTATTTTTCTACATAACATTTAATGAGTGATAATTAAGAGATAATTGAATAAATATACAGTTACTTCATAGCTATAAATTACTTATCATCTAATCAATAATAATTAATTAAATAATTTTTCAGTTGAGAGAGTAAATTAGTTCAAAATTAAAAGTTAGGAGTAAAAAATAAATCAATTTTCACTTTATATATATATATATATATATATATATATATAAAGTGAAAATAAGGTTAGATGATGACCCTAACAGTCAAAAACCCGCTCCTTTCCTTTTTCTTTTAAGGGAGGGTGGGACAAGTGGGCAGGCAACGGTCACAAGATTTTTGAAAAAAATTGTGAGAATAAAAAAGTAGAAAACTTTCAAAATATTCATGAAAATGCTTTGTATCAGACTTTCAATTATCCATCAGAGCAATTGTCTCTTTTCGCAAAGCATCAATGGATCCGTTGTTCTAAGCTATTATCATATATTTTGAATTGCAAAAATCCTCCATTTTCATTAGAAATGATAAAAGCAGTGAAGAAATTCAAGAAGTTATGGCCCAGAAAGAAAAGGAAAAAGAAGACCTACCATTACCAATACCCTTTTTGCCATCTTCCACCCCCGCCACCTCCTCCGCCATGTCACTGTTGTTGCTCTTCCTCTGCCCCAGTTCAACCATCAGCTCCACCGCTGCCACCATGGCTAGATATGGCCCATCAGAGCGTTTTGGTGCCTGAAGAAGTGGGCTATCAGAGTCAAAATCAGTTCCCATCTGAAGAAATTTGCGTGGAAACTGATCCAATATATCCTACATTGCGAGATGAGATTCCATTGAGCTACCAGCAATACACAGCTCAAAATCCTGTGTATGGCGCACCAGTTGAGCAGAAGGGAAGAAGAGAGAGATCAGGTGGATTGTTCGGCTGTATAATTGAGTTTGGCCTCAATTTAATTCGTTGCTTCTGTCCTTGTTTTCGCATTCGAGAAGTTGATTGATTTACTGTTTGTTGATCTTGAGGGTTAACATATTTGAAGCCAAAACCGAAATGAGCTTACATGCATTATAGTTTTTTTCATTTTAGTGGAAACTGCCTTGTACTATAACTATTGCTTATAAAAGTAACAATAATTTTAATGAATTTTGATTTTGCACTAATTTAATAAGATATGTATTTGATTATCTATTACATAAATTTAATTTCAACTTTTACTGTTTTATTTTTTTATTTTTTATTTTTTATTTTTTCTTATTAAATGCATATTTCGAACAACACTAATTTGATTTGGAATTGATACATTTAAAAATAAGTTCAGTATCCAGCTAAATAAGATTTTGCATTCGTTATCGTATGAATGACATTTGCCAAATGCTACTGTATGAACCACATGCTCAGAACAAAATCTATTGAAGATTAGAGTTCTCAAAAATCTCTCTTACGAACCCTTCAAAAGAAAAGAACGAACAAAAAGAACAAAATATAAAATTGAAAAAGAGAGAAAAAAAAAAAAAGAAAATATAATTGACCTTATACCTTATCTCGATTCCATCCAATGAACTACTCAAAAATGGAGACTTGAGGAGGAAGGCACACATCAAGAACAGTTGCGAGTCGTGTAGCCTCTCTTTCGCTGACAAAACTGTATCTTAGATCTCTATTTTCCTCTCTGTGACAAACTGTGACTTAGATCTCTATCTTCCTTTTTCCCAGTCCCTACAAAACAATGTTTTGTTACTAAAATGCTGGTACAAATAAATCGAGCAAGATTGCCTTCAAGCTCATCATGTGGATGTACATGTTGCCGACCAACTTAATTCAATTTTTCTTTTTCAATTCATTCCATCTCCATTTGCCAATCTACATGGCGGTTTTCCCTATATATGTAGGCTTGCTGATATTTTCAAGTTTCAACAAATCAGTGAAGGAGATCCTGTCATGCTCCTGAATCTGATTGCAGCATCATCAAGAAATTCAACTCTACCAAGGGAATTGATCATTCTCCCCTTTGTTTTGCTGCCATTCAGTTTCACCACAGTACAACTGACCGACTAAAACCAGTTGTTATCTACAAGTATAAAGATGCAGCAAACACTATGTCCCTCTTGATCTTTGAAACAGCCTCTTCAAATTTTTCCTCCAACTCTGTTTCGCCAATTGACTTTGCTGCTTGTATAAGCTGCTGAAGAACTTCCTCTAATCTCCTAATTGCCCTGATCAAGCTCCCCTCAAAAACCTGTGTGATTTCCATGATCTCATAGAATTTTGATCCTCTTGCCCAAGCATATACTGCCTCCATGATATCAGGCCGAAATGAACTCACAAAATTCTCCACATCAATTTGGACCTACCATAATAACATAATAAAACAATAAGCAAAAATCTGAAAAAGTGGAAAACTCTAGATTCCAAATATAAGGGCTTTGAATAACAGCACTATGCGAGTCTGATCTTCTAAATTTGATAAAAGGTAGGGCTACTGCATCATATACAAAAGTAGTTTCTCCTCAGACCAAGCAGGAAGAAGACTGCATATAATAGTCAACTCTCCCACTGTGGGGAGCTTCATGCACCAGAGTGTGCCCACCTTCTCTCTCCCTTTCTTTATTTTTGGCATGTGATAGATCTTCCCTACCTCATACACAAGTTGAAATTGCAATTTCCAGAACCAAAATTCAGTTATACTAAAGTTCCATAGTGTTAGCAACATATATATTCAACATTTAGCTCTCTATTTCAAGTTGCAAAATAAACGTTTCGAAGAAGAGTGTTTTCTTTATCTGAGATGCCCAAATAGACTACAAACATGCAAAAAAAAAAATGGCAAAAATCCATTGGAAATTCCTTCTGTACCTTGCATTCAAGCTGAAGTTTGGCAACTCGTCGAGCTGTATCTTGTAATTGTGTAAAAAGCAAGTCGAGTTCTTCTCTAGGTTTTGCTGCATCCTGGAGCTTCTCCTGCCACACAAAACATGAGAGAAGAGATACCATCTCCTCCACCTTTATGTCCTTTAAGACACCATTGAACATGAGCTCTGTCAGGGTCAACTCATCAGCACTACTAATTTCACAAGCAACTTTCCCTTTCAACTCCACTACATCATCACTTGTAATATATCTGAAATCAAATAAGAATTATGGTACCACTACTGAACATTGAGATTACATGTTCATAAGGAATCAATTATAAACTTGTTGTAATCAGTCTACAGCATGATACAACTTGATGAAAGGTACTCAACAACTATTGTAATCAGGGAGAGATGAGTAATACATCATGGAAACATGATTTTCAAGCAATAGACAGGGCAAGAATGCTGTACTCAGGAAAAAAAATAACGATTTTCAAAAGAACTATTTCCTCACTGTAAGTAAGTATTCTATTTAGGTATGAATTTATTATTCCTTTTAAAATATATGAAAAAAAATTTTATGTGAAAAAGTAATTATCTTCAGGTAAAGCAAGCTTCAAGACACCGAGATCAACTCATAACACTTGTTCTTCCCCCAAATCCATAAAAAAAATCAATCAATAAAATAATAACTACTAAAAAACAGTGATTTCAATGAATCACAGAGATAAGATTATGATTTGATGCTCACATGAACATGCAGAAAGAAAGAGACGAGATGCAATATTTAACTAGAACAAATCTGTCATGGGTAAAAAATAGTAGGTAAAATATAAGAGTGACAAAAACATTAGTGCAGTGAGGTAAAATCATATATCACTTTTTGAAGCACACCATACCTCAACATATGGCATGTTAAAATAATATTTTCTAAAAGCATGGTACATTGTGAAACAACTCTGCAACATTGCACACCATAAATCCATGTGTCTCCATTAAAGACATAGATGAGATGTTTTACTTCCTCTGTAACAGATGGAGGCCCCAAAAACTCACATTTTCAGTGTGCTTGTATCTTCACATTACTATGGGAGAGATTAAATTTAGGAATTTTTTTGGCTAGTCCACATTCATTTAATTGTATATTTAAACCTTTATCCTAATAGAGTTCACAACATCAAAAACCCCTTCATTCAATGTATAAGAACATGAAGCATTAGTCGCAAGTTATATTAACATGCATAACCATTTGCGTACATATCCAAGCTATTTTTCTCCGAAATCCCAAAGAAAGAAAGATTAACATTTGACACGTAAAACCAAACTTCCCAAGAAAAACTGGAAAAATTGTATGGTTACCCAAGTCTCCGGAGAACTCTTTTTCTAGCCTTGAGTTCATCCTTAAAAGCCAAAGTAGAGGAAGAACGCATCATCTTCTTGATTGATTTGATCTTGGCCGTTAATTCTTGCTTTTTGTGTAAAACTTTGAGTTTCTGCTCGATGAGAGGAGAAGTTGCAATTTTATGCTTTTCAAAGAGGTGTTCTAAAGCCTCTATCCTACGGATAGCCTTTTTGTATGAGCTACTTTGGATCTGAAGAAAGGCATAATTTACAGGCCAATCATTTTAGGGGCAAGTGGAAAAAATATATATATAACAAATAAAATGCAGAAATGGAGAAGTAAATACCTTCATGTCTCCTTCAGGATCTAGTGGTAATCCACTAGGCTTTCTAGAAAGAAATTCTGAAACCTTTTTGAGGGTGTTCTCTCGAACTTCCAATGGCAAAAGATCTTTTGGCATGTATAGGCGAGCACTACTCAAACTAGTAATCTATCCAACACAAGGTATGAAGAAACTATATCTTCAGCATGAAATCATCAATGACAAAACAAATAATATA
Source organism: Triadica sebifera (assembly GCA_023653625.1). Lineage (NCBI taxonomy): Eukaryota > Viridiplantae > Streptophyta > Magnoliopsida > Malpighiales > Euphorbiaceae > Triadica > Triadica sebifera. The sequence continues at coordinate 30,088,365 of CM042898.1, read as the reverse complement.
GAAAGCATCAAAACATAAAAAATTTCTGAGAATCTTTTTTCTCCTGGTAAAGAGAATAATAGCTGAACCGCTGGAGCGTAAGAAAAGAAGTTGATTTAATTAATACAGACCTATTAAACTGAAAATGGCATGCTATTTTACTCCACAATTAGTATGTAAACCCCCATAATAAAGATAATCATCTTCCAAAAGATTGAAAGGTAAACATTTACAGTGAGGCACAGGTCTTCATTTATACTTGAATAAGGAAAAGGTCCGAGACCGCATACACAAAGTGCAAGCCCACATGTATACAGGCAAAGAAAGGTGAAATACCAGTACAATTTATTTCACTATGCTTCCCGCTTTGTAACAGAAGTATGCTCAAGTAATCTCCAGAAAAAATTCAGAGAAACAATGAACAATGTAGAGCTAAAGGAGCTTACCTCAGAGATAGAAACAGAAACCACCAGGGGCTGTCCAGGCTCTTTCAGTGGTACAATCTTGATGTTTTTTTTGGCAACTCCATCTCTGCTAACAACACATCTTGTAAGAACATCCACTGAGTAGTTTGAATCTTCAGGTTTTCTGTTAGCATCATCTGTAATCATGCATTAATAGTAAACAAACGCAAATTTTAATGGCACTTAAGAACCAAAAACTAATAAGAGAATTGCCACCTTCAGAAAAGCTTTTGACTTTGTCAAAATTGACTATCATTCCCCAAGTTACATGATCTTCAATAGAGAAAGACACAGAGTTTTCATCAGCTCCAGCGCACTCAATGCACACAATTCTGCCTGGCTGCAAAAAGGGTAAGCAGTATTTGGGAGAAAACACAATATCACGAACATCCTTCTTCAAGCTTTTATACTGTTGAATCAACTCATAATAGTTCTTCAAACTATCTTCTTCTTCAATTATCATCAAGTTCCTCTCTTCTTCAAGGACTTTCACTTGTTTCTGAAAACATTAGAATGATCAGGAACTAATTGGATCACATTCGGTTCTAAAAATACCATTTAAAACAACCAAGAGAACAGATTATACAAATGGACAAAATATAAGCACTCAAGGGGGTTGCTGCTCAAAATTTGCAGACTTAGATTAAAATTCACCATCTTCACTCTTAGAAAATGCACCCCCATGTCTATTAGAGACAGACTCGTACCTACTTGAAGTGTCACTTTCGACTTTACAAAGAGAGAACACATAATTCCTCATGTCCCTGTGTAATTTAGGTTTAAGAAATTTTTTTAATATTCGATTTTGGCCTCTTTAACCTCCAATATCAATAGCATGCATAGAAGCTCTAAGTCCAGATATGCCCTAGACTAGACCCATTGAATCCACAGATAAAACAAGCCATGCCGTGAGCCATTCTCATCTTTGTCTAGTCAGATTATCAATAGGCATGCATACACCAATGTCTATCAAATGATATATTGCTTTTAAGCAATAGGCGCAACCACACTTGCAGTTATAGATAGTTATTAATGGAATGACATTCAACAACACATACAGGTTTTATGACATCTTATTATTAGCCAGCATATTATCAACCAGCATCACCCAAGATATCCACCAAATACCAGTGCCTTGTGCATGTGTGCAAATAGTCTATATTAACTAAATTAATTACAACCAAAATCAATGTGAAAACTAAGAAACCCTGAACGCTTTACAAATACACTAAACTCTATCATAAGAACCACTCAACCTAAAAGATTAAACTTTTATGTGAAGGCCCCAGAATAAGTTAAACCTCTCACATGATCCACACATAAAACCCCATTGGGCTTGAAGCATGAACAAGCACATGCCTAACTTACGTTATCCTAAAATATTTAATTAAAAAAATGGGAGTAGCCATGATTCAAACTCTAGTTTTCAATTAGGACCACAGGAATGATATTATATCTCTAACAACCTGAAGATGATGGTTGGTACAGTCCCAGTTGGTCAGCAAACACAGGATACTGGATTTCATATTTAAAATGCCAACAATATAAAGATAAGGCAAAAAAGAAAACCCTAGTTTGTTATTAAACCAAAGCATCTTACTATTAACCTTGTTTTCTTATTCTGAAACAAATATAACAAAAGATCAATTATGACCTTTCATTCTTCTAGCTTCTAAAAAATCAACTCACCTCCAAAGCAGGAATGGCACGATCAGCTTGAAACTGATAAAATGAATTGCGGAGCAAATTTTCAGGATCCCCATCTTCACAGCGCATCTGATTTAAAAGCATGTTGTAGCTCAAATGGAAGGCACTGAAAAAGGAAAAAAGATCTCTGAGAGCTCTTTCCTGGATCCGAAAGAGAGTACTTGGGTTCTCCCAATAACTAAAAAGTGTATCATGTCTGAATCTAACTGGGGTTCGCTATATGTCAAGAAAACACTGCTAAGACAGTAAAAGAGTTATCATTAACATCATATTACCAGAAATTGAAGGAAGGAAATCTGGTTTTATTGATTTCCTCTATTCTTCCTTCATTTAGATTTTCTTTTATGATATTCTAATATTATAACTTGACATCCTGCAACATTTAGCTTCAAGCAGGTAATGCCTGTTGAGACTGATTAACAACATAGAGTTAATTTTTGTATATGAATGAATTTCCTGACCTTGATAACACCACTGCAAAGGTCAGACCTAAGAGAAGCTAAATAATTAATGTTACAATTCAGTGCTACATACGTTTATATAAATAGAAACAGACAATTGATAACTGAAAGTTAACATCAAGCAATTTATGCAAAAAAAATGACATGCCAAGTCAGAATACCTGTTCAAACTGTCAGCACTTCCTTTAAGCATCATCTTAGCAGTTGAAGGCTCAAGCTTTTCATCCACCATCAGGATGCATATCCCGCGCTCATCAATCCCTCGACGACCTGCACGACCGCTCATCTGAATGTACTCTCCACTTGATATCCATCTGAACTTGTCCCCATCAAATTTACGGACATTGGTGAACACAACAGTTTTTGCGGGCATGTTTAACCCTATGCTGAAGGTCTCTGTAGCAAACAGACACTAAATGGAAAAATGAATCAATAATCATAGTACTATGATAAATTAGAAAGGAGGGAAAATGGACTTTGAGAATAAGAAAACAAAAGAAAATCAATGAAACAGCAAACTTTTTCTGCGATTAGAAATATCTTACATCACAACAGAACAAATGTTTCTCACTAGGTCTGCATCAGTAACACTATTCACAAGTATTTAACCACTTAATTAACTGAATCTCAGTAAATATTCCTTTATAAGAGAGAGAGAGAGAGAGACTACTAGCAGAAGGAAAAATGAGCATGCTGAGACAAGACAAGATTAACAACCTAAGATGAGGGGAAAATGAGCATGACCCTAATCTCACCTAAAAACAATAAAAACAAGCACAGGGATGAGAGTTGAAATGATGCATTGACTAATAAAACAATATGAAATAGCTAACGTTGCCTTACATGGTAAAATTTGAACAAATGACTTACACATTGCTAACTTGACTTATGAGAACTATAATCAAGTTAAACAACATAGAAATGGTATACCAAGTTAACCCATGAAAAATTATTAGAAGATTTAGTAAATAACAACACGAAAAATAAAATTACTAAACCTTGATCAGCCCTTCTTGAAACAAAATCTCAATCACTTCTTTCAGAATGGGAAGCAAGCCAGAATGATGCACACCTATTCCCCGCTTTAAGAGGGGTAACATATTTGAAACCTGCAAATAATAACTTAAAAGGTAAAACATAGTTGATGTAAAAATTGGCCGCATATTAATATTTTGGCATTGATCAAAGCAAAATGGAGATGCAAGGGTGAAAGGCTATATAATTTTTATCTGGCTAACTACAATCATTCTGTTACATTGGATGAAGGACCATAAGGCTGAAGCAGGCAATGGGCTATAATGTGGCAAACCAATTTAGGGGGCTAAAGAATGAACGATTGAGACAACAAAAGAGAGATTCCAATTGATGAAAAGAAACCTATACTTTATCAACAATAATTGCCAAATAAATGCCCAGCTTAGTCCTTTAATAATAGTGACTGACTGTTCACTAATTCTTGAATAATGAAATGTAAGAAAGAAATTGCAGATTTCAAATTCATAATCAAAACTGAAGATGACTCTTATTCATGGAATGACTACAAAAGTTAACAATTCATGTATAGCTCCTTAACATTGGTTGCAGAGATTTTGCATATCTTAATTTCATAGAACTTCTACAGCATTAATGCCAAAGAAATGAAAGGAAATAATAGCAAACCTATACAGCAATGAAAATTATCTAAGTAAAACATAAAAGAATAAAATAGTGAAATCAGGCTGCTCAGTTTCCAAATCACAAGCAAAATATGTTAAGTAAAGAGTAAAAAGCAAATTACTTCCCCAAATACAATCCCAAAAAACCCTAGTAGATTCTGATTCGTGAGAAGAACCCAAATTCTTTGCTTGTTCAAGCATCAGAGAAGTTTAGAGAAAATGAAATATAACAAATCTTGTCATTCAGCAGTGTTGAGATAAGAGCATATGCATATGGATAAAAAAGATAAACCAAGTATATTAAAAGGGAGAAAAGTACATCAATAAGAAGAAGACTTCTCATACAACCGAACAATATTTGGCAAGTAGACCTTTCATTAGAAGTTAAAAGCTAAATCCCAACAAATGAAGCCAATTGTCACACTGAATAAATGAAGCAAAACTTGCCTGAGGTAGTTTCTTGTCGTCATCTGAAAGCATGTCCATGGCACTCCAAAAAATTGTTTCTATGTTCGCTTTTTCGTCGTCCTCATTTAGATCCATTTTTGCCATCTAAAAAATAAAACATAAATGCCCAAACCCATGGTTCATTGTGAAAGTAAATAAATCCTATATGCACTTTTTTGTCCAAAGATATGGTGAACGGGATAACATAACAGCCATTTGAGTTGTAATGACATTAACAATTTTTCAGTATCATGTGGCGTTGTGTTGTGTTGGCGTCCAATCTACTAATGCATAATATCTAACATACAGGTACCACAAACTAAAAAGGTCAATAGAACCCCTTCAGTTACTTTAATCATGGACTTGTCTTATACTGCAAAAGGTCAAGGATTTAGGGATCCTCTTTCCTTTATAACTTTAAAATGCACCAAAAAAGAGAGAATAAAAGAACAGTAGCATTTGAATTTTGAAGAACAAAAAACAGGGTAATATAGTGCAACTCACCTGCATGGCGAGAAATTCACACTCTCTTTTGCTAAAGCTGAAAAGAATGACAGGGTCATACTGCCGCTGAATGATCATTTTTACCATCTTAAAGATGTCACTTTCTTCACCAAGTTTGCCAACCACTAAACCCTTCTGCCACTTCCCATTCTCTTTTTTCTTCTCACGTTCATTCTTAGGAACTAAAGCATTCAATGCTTTCTGAAAGCTGTCCTCTCGAAATTTAGCCTTTTCATCAACAACTAAGTATAAACCATCACCTCCAGTGGGGAAAATATAATGCTGCAGGGGTGTCGGTCTATAATCTGTATAAACAATGTGACATGGCTGTTGGTGAACCTGCAATTAAACTGTCCAGTTAAGCAAGCATATTTCTTCAATACGAAGATAACACTTACAATATATCACATGGAAAAGGTGGAAGTCATAATAAGATGGAGCACACTGATAGAATACTTATCATCGGTGCCGCAAATATCATATAAAATCAAGTGATGCATAAGAAATATCATAAAGATATTTTAACACCTTGGAAAAAAAAATTAAGGAAAAGAGAGGTCTTGAGCTGGGATGCTGTCTCAGCAGGTCTTCAACAACTGCCTGAGGTGTCTGCTTGTCAAAAAACTGAAACTAGGAAGAGGAAAAACAAAAAGATGGAACAAGGACAAAGGATATAGTGTCCCTCCCCCCAATCCGAGTCAAAGTGGTGGACCCTCAAATTCAATGATCACATTAATTTACTATATGCCCTTGCTCTTGCAATCAGAGCCTTACTTCTAAATAAGAAAATCAGTACCTCACAGTATAAAACAACTGTTAGTATCAATCCTCCAAATAGATTCTGAACTGAGCAACTACTTAAGGGTTGGTTAGCTGGAAAGCATATGAACATATCTAAGTAGTTCAGTTCCACAGTCATACATGATTCTAATTATTCCAGCTAACTATTTTTTTCCCAATTCCCAATGGTGTATTTATTTGTCAGGTCCCAGTTATGATGATTTCCCAATAAAGCATTGAGTCTGAATGACCAGAGCAAAATTTCAAGAGTGCTTATATATATATATATATATATATATATATTAAAGGCGGCAACCAACTTGAAATGAAACTAAATCACCTTTGCCACCCAATCAGCAAATTCTTTTGCATTTGGTACAGTAGCAGATAGGAAGACAAATCGGGAATTCTTTGGGGCCATTACAATGCTTTCTTCCCACACCACACCTCTTTCTCGATCACGCATATAGTGTACTTCATCAAAAATGACCCAAGCTACCTCACGAGTAATTTCAGATCCTCTGTACTGCATACTACGCCAGATTTCTGTGGTCATCACCTAAAAATGAAATGGGCTCTTAGATGTTCAGATGCTCAATCATAAGCATCACATATCAATAACAAAAATAAACTTGAAAAAAGCAGCTGTCAAACAACACCCACCAGGCAAGAAGCATTAGGCTCAATTGTTACATCTCCAGTCATCAGACCCACATCTGAGAACTCCTCTTTGAACTCCCTATATTTCTGATTGCTGAGTGCCTTAATGGGTGAAGTATATATGACTCTTTGCTGATTTCTCAGAGACATTGCAATAGCATAGGATGCCACTACAGTTTTTCCAGCTGACGTATGCGCTGAAACCTGTAAATAAATAGAGTTATTACATATAAGAAGAAAATTCCACCGTTCCAATAGACGGAGCCACTGAATAAAAAAAATGCGAAATAGAAAAGTCTGGCTTGTACATGTAAACATTCTATATAAAAATACTAGATAGTCATCAAGAATCAAGGTATAGCCAATCTTTGTTCACATTACCCAGCATGGCTATTAGCCCCCAACGCCAAAGTTAAAGAAAATAATATAATAAAAAGATAATTGTTTTTTTTAGTACAAAATTAGCTATATTTCACAGCTCATCATATTCTATATTTTTCAATTATATTCTTTACTGAGGTCATCAAGATAAATCCGTACTTTCCTACTTCACAAGTCATTGAATTTTATATTTTTCAATTTTACTCCTAACTTTAAGTCATCAAGATAATCCTTTTGGATGAATTTCCAATTGTTTGTTAGTCATTTTTTTCCTACTATAATAACTGACCACACTAAGTAGTCTTATCTTTGATTACTGGCAATCACTAAACTAGTCAGCCATCTACCTAATTCAGAAGTTTTATTTTGCATTAGTTCCAGTGACTGAGAACCTGTTTATTAATAGCTTTCTTATAATTGTAAGGATATTTTTTGAGACTTCAAGGAGGTACGGGTGGACACAAGCACTTACAAAGTATGCAAGATCCAAAAATTGGGAGTTCAAGACAATATCCATAAACCAAGAGCAGTAAAGGTAAAATTCATCCCACCTTCATTATTCTCTGTTTAAGCCCATAACCATGTGATGAATCCTATTAATCCTAAATCTTCAACCTACTTGCCAAGAAGGGTTGTAATCTTTATAACTCCATGTCTTTTTCATGCTTTTAAACTGGAAAAACTAGTTTACCAAAAGTTGAAACTCGTAGCTTCACTTGGATAAGTGTAACACAAAGATGATGCCAGCATGTCCTAAAAATGTGATGCCTAATAATTCCTGAGTATTTGTGCTGAATGCTTAATCCTTTTCCTGATTTATGAGAATTTGCAAACAAAATGTCCAGACCATATTTTATCGCTTCCAACAGAAGAAATTTTTCCTCCAAAAGCCTTATTCTCTACAGTTCTACGTCATAAATTAATTTTAGAAAATACTTGATTTCCTTGATTAAGTTCAATTTGTTTTCACTTTGTATTCATCCTTTTGACAAGCTCCAACCTGATTCATAAAGTACCAAAAAGAATCCTAAATCATATATTCTTTTCCTTTTTCCAACAAGGTTACATCAGTAGTTATTTGTTACTAGTTTGTTATATTGATGGAGAAGCAAGTTCGGTTAGTCAATGAAGTTAAAAACTTTGGCTCCACTTAAAAGAGATCCCTCCCTGATTGTGTTCTTTAGAATGCATATTACCAGATGAACACAAGAAAGACTAAATTGCACATGTCCAAGCAATATGTCCTAATGTATGAGTAGCAAATTTACCATGACAGACTCGCCATTGTCAAGGCACTTAATAGCTTCAGACTGAAAAGGATCAAGAGTAAACGGGAACTCTTTTGCACACTTTAAGTCCTTTCTATCTGAAGAATCTGGTCGAGGAGGTGCTACATAACCTTCTGGATAGGATATATCATGTATACACGCCACGGGCTCTTTAGCAGTTACCAAACCATTCTCTCTCTGCTGTTTCTGTGGAGGGAGATACTCCCCAGATGGATCCTCAACAGACTTTCTCTTCACCGAGGCCATTAACCCTTCAATTGAATAAATTAACAAGGAAACAGAGATGACCTTATTAGGATATTGAAAAAGAATTAAGCCTTTTTTATGCTAACAGCTTGCATATGGCGGAACTGGTCCTCATAAACTAATTTGGAAAAACAAGCTATCAAAATGAGTGCCCGCTGAAAATTAAGAGATATAAAGAAGAACTTTAACTTCTCGCCCATAAAAAGTAGAAGTTCCCCTTCTAGTTTCTGCTTTTTAGCTCGCACAAAAAAGCTCATGTACTAGGGTTAACAGAAAGATAAAGTGGATAAAATTTAGCTAAAAATTGGAAGAGTATAAACTTAACTAGGGTTGTAAATTTTTCCATTGAAATTTAAAAGAACAAAGATCAAGATTTATATGACAAAGCTTTATAAGGAGAGAGAGAGAGAGAGAGAGAAGCAGAAAGGAGAAAGAGGAAAAGAAGTACCTGTCCGGCGCTGGTGCATAGCTCTGGCGGCAAGGTGGGGGAATGCAGGAGAAGAAAAAGCCCTGCTAGTTTAGAATTGCCTCAAATTTATACTGATCCTAAATCCACACTCTCTCCTTGAAACGTCGACGTTGCATTTTTTTAATTACAACTGCTTTTTCTTTTCTTTTTTTTTAAAAAAGATATTAGTATAAATTTTAATTTTTAAGCAAAATTCTTTCCAAATTAGCCAATTTCATTTTGGAAATTTATTAATAGATATATATTTGTAAAAAGATTTATTTAAATTAAGTTTATATACATAAAAACAATTATAAATTCTATGTAAATTAAATAATTTACATATATAAATTTTATGTAAACAATTATAAATAATTTACATATCATTTTTTTAAACATAAACAAGCTGAATTCCTTAATTAGTCAAACATGCCTTCAGTAGTACAAAATCCTCCACGTGGAAGACATGAAACTCAGTCATACATTAACCTACTTTTTTATACAACTTAGCTATAAAATCTATTACCCAATTTATACAGTTAGGAATATAACAAAAAGTAACAATATGAAATCTTTTAATCAAACTGTAAAATATTATGATTTAGGGTTTAACAAATTGTTAGGTTGAGCTTTTAAAAACAGTTGATAGTTGTTTGATGACTAGCTGTTACTAAAATATTGTTTTGTAAAATATTTTAATCAATAGCTAATAGCTAATTTTAGTCAAATCAGTTGTTGATAGAAAAAACTTTATTTTAGAATTTTTTTTATTTGAGCTTTTATTTGAATTAAATTGCTCATAAAATTTTTTATTAATTACAAATATTTACTTTCTCCAAATTAAATTTTCAATCAATAAATTATTTATAATTATTATTCTTTTAATCAATAATTTATTTATAATTATAATATAAAAATATTATGAATAATAGTTAAACTAGAAATATTGTTTATTTTTAAATGACAAAAATATATACATATTTTTAATTACTATATATATCATTTAATATATTAAGTATAAATTATGATAAATTAATTGATTTTATTTATAAATTATATATACACATTTATTTATAAATTTATTTATATTTTATTGTATTTTATTTTATTATTTTAATTGTAATAAATAATTATATCAAATAATTAGTTTGTTTATTTGTTATAAAAATATATATTTTGAATAAAATAAATTATATCTCTATTAGTAATTTTACATTCTAACAATAACAACTCAATTAATTTTACCAAACATTAATATCAATTAGCTACCAACTATCAATTGTATTCAATAGTTGAACCAAATTGAATCTAAATATCTAGAGGCATGGGAATTCCTTCATTAAGATTTTCAATCAAAGTAAACGAGTCTGCTTCAAAAATGGCTCGATCTATCAACAATCTCTTAGTCAGACAAACGACTTTCCTCATAGCATAGGCTTTAATTAGCAATTAACACTGAACGCACAAAAAAAATATTTTGCAATTCCATCAACAACATGTCCATCAACATTTCGACCTAGTACAATAAAAGATGCATCATAATTATGGCTATTAAAATCTACATCACAAATAAATTTAACATGTTGATGAGGGGGAGGATGCCAAGACATGTGCCTTTCAATAGATGAATTACAAATATTCAAATGAGAACTTACACTAGTAACTCTCTAAAACTCATGGTAAGCTTTATTAGTTGTTTGAGCAAATATTAGTTGGGTCAATATTTCACAGAAAGAACATAAAACTATTTCAAGGCTTTTAAATATACCAACACGCAAAAAGAATATGTGCCACCAAACGATCAAATTGAGGAAAGTCATTGATCAGGGCAGACAACCACTCCTTAAAGGCAGAAAAACCTATGAGATTAGGATGGTAGGATATCTGACTTGCAAACTAAACATCTAAAGCATAAGGACAAAAGAATAACATATATATGCTCAATTGCTTCCCGTTGTTGATTATAAATGAGATACCAAGGTAAGGGTTGCTTATGTTTCTGGAATAACTCCTCTCCACAGGGAATAAAATTTCTACTCTTTCAAGTAAACTATTTATAATATTAGCAAGAATATTTAATCCCTAAATAAACTTTCAAAAATATTTGGAAAATTGACTAGAAGATGAAGGTTATACAAAGCTACACTTAGAGGTATGGGAGAGAAACAAATGGTAGCAAGACTTGACCGTAAATTTGCTTGAGTGGGAAAAATGTCAAACATAATAATCATGAGTATCTAAAAAATACACAAAGAATTAAAATAATATTTTTTAAAATTTTGAATCATTCTTCAACACTCTCATATGATTCAAAAATTAATATTTCTAATTGATTTGAATTGGAGTACTTCTCTCCAACTATTGATGCACTTCTCATCAAACCTCTTGAAGAGCTTCTCACAATTGTCATGCTATTAATTTTTCTTGAAGCTCCTCTCCTATTTTTTAAAAATGTCTTTTTTTTTCTTATGCCACATTTGCTTTCTTATTTTTAAACTTGCAATATCTTTACACATGTCCAACTTTTTTTGCAATTATAACATTGTGGTTTACCATTATGCCAATAATCATTTTCATTAGCTCCGACCACACAGTTCAGAATTGTCTGTTCCGCAATCTTAGAAATATAGGACCGGACCAGAGCCGATTTCGGTTCATGAACTTGTGATTCTACCTGTTCAAACATTTTTTTTATTTTTTAATTATAATTTATATAATAAATAAATATAATTAAAATTATTAAACTTTAAAATTTAGAAATTAAACTTAATTGCTGGATGAATTTGAAGCAAAAAAATGATTTAACTTATCAATTTGTTTATAAATGAAAAAAAATATTAAGTTAGAAATAAGTAAAAAAATTAGGGAATAAATTAGTTAGAAAGAATGAGAATTTTGAGAAAAAATATTAACTTATGAAATATTATTTTGTGTTGATTATAAATTTCTACAACCAATAAATTATAAAAAAATGAAAACTTTGACACTACAAGAAAAATACAAAATAACTAGGGATTTTAGCGACAGAAATATTCCGTCTCTAAATAGTGATGGATCAACAACAGACAACGATTAAATTAAATTAAGAAAATTTGAAAAAAATCTGTGACTGATTACATACTGATTAACTATAGAATTAGTGACGAAACAAATCCGTCGCTACTTTGGTTGTTAAATTTCGCGGTAAAAAATGGCGTTCATAATGGTGACAGAATGGTAATAGATTATTGTTGATATTGAGCGACAAGAAGTAATCCGTCGTTAAAGTTGGAGGCAATTATTGGCTCCAATTTTTGCCACGGTCTAAAGATGGTAATTTAGAGACGAATTTGATATTTGTTGCTATATTAGTGACGAATGCAAAATCTGTCGCTAAATTAGAGATGAAACTCAAATATGTCACTAATTTAGAGACGGACTTCAAATATGTCACTAATATAGTGACGAATTATTAATCCATCTCTAATATAGTGATGGATTTCAAATCCGTCTCTAATTTATCTCTAATATATGGACGTATTTCATATTCATCTCTAATTTAGTGACGGAATTCAAATTCGTCTCTAATGTAGTGACAGATTTCATATGCATCTCTATTTTAGTGACGAATTTCATGTTCGTCTCTACTTTAATTACAAATTTCGAATAACATATTTCTTATTTTTCGCTAATTAGAGCTTTTGTCCCATGATATTTAACAGTTTACAATTATCAATAATTGTAATTATTTTTTTGTCAATTATACATTTTTTTAATCATTAGATAAAGAGAAAGATAATGAAATGAAACTATAAATTAATGAATAATTATAATTAATAATTCAATATTCTTAATCAAATAAGTATAAAATAAATAAAAAGATATAAAAAAATATATTAATTATTTTTACATTAAATATTAAATATAAATATTAAATAATTCGATAAATAAAGATATAAAGATATAAATATATTAAATAATATAGATGAAATAAATATATATATATATATATATATTAATATAAATATAAATAATAATTTAATATTTGAAATCAAACTTAAATAAAATAATTAGGAATTTATAAGAAATATGGAACAAATATATATATATATATATATATATATATATATATATATATATATTAAATAATAAATATTTAGATAAACAAATATATAAATTTAAATAATAATAATAATAATAATAATAATAATAATATTATTATTATTATTATTATTATTATTATTTTGCCGACAGATTAACGTCTCAACTTTCTGTCGCTATAGTTCAAAATGAAACGACATCGTTTCAGTCATTTCCAAACAAATATTGCAAGCCCTTGTCTTGACCCCTACATCAACAAATTTATTTCCCTTTTCACCCTCACCCTCACTGTCACTCGCCATTTTGATAGTTACTAGTCACTGATCGTTGGTCGCCGATCGCCATTCTTGAAAGGCCGGTCACCAGAGGTAAGTTTTACCTGTTGATTTGAACCCAACTCATTACAAGGTACATATTTTATTGTCATTCTCTAGCATCATACTTGAGAACTGTAGGTTTATTCTTATAATGTAGTTGCTGTAAATCATAATAAAAATAGTGGGTATATGATTGATTTGTTCATTCTATAGAATAAGTTGTGAAAACAAGAGCTTTGGGCTTTGGTGACTATAAGAGGTTCATTCTTATAGTAGAGAGCGTGGGATGTAGGATGGAAAGAAAAAGGACTGTTTTGGATTGAGGAGTGTATGTAGAGATTTGGGAGTCTAGGTCGGATTTTGCTTCATTTGCAGGTTGATCTTGAAAGGCAAAATTATGATGATAGGGATACGGTGATTAGGAGGTTGAGGCTAATATTTGCATTTGCTCGTGAATAATAGGAGAAAGTAGAAATCTGAAAGTGAAAAATAGGAGAAAATATTATAAAATTCAAATGGAAAATCTTTTGTACTGTCTAAATTATTGCATAAAGAAATGATATATTGGTTTCATGTTTGACAAACTATTTGGGTCAAGTTTTTGCAAAAGTAGCTTCACATGGTGGTTGGTGATAATGAAATGTTGATAAATTTCAGCCAAATGAAAATGTAGGTGTATAGCTGCCTCATTGTCCATTTAACTATTAGAAATGTAGGTGATAGTGAAATGTTGACAAATTGTATGAAATCTTTGGATTTCATTGTGATCAAAAGAAGATAATGTTGATGGAAGTTAATATATGTTAAAAAAGCTTACTTGACTCAGTTTCAAAACGTGAAAGGTTTTGATTGGATAAAAAGAATATTAAAGAGTTATGAGATAATTTATAATTTGTTTAGAGGTTTATATGTACTTTGACCGGTTTAGATAATTGAGGTCGTGTGTTTTTTTTTTCTGTAAACTGATTTAAGTAATCCTATCAGTATTACTAAATCATAGTAAACAATCCAAACTATCCATCATATGATTGCATATATTATAATTCTAATCCAAAAGTTTCACAAGGAAATACATTGGTTACCATAAAAGCCTAGATTTGGAGTTTAAAGAAACAACTGATTTATGGAGATATTTGGAGGTCCCTCTTCTGCATTTTAGGATTTCTAAGCTTTGCATACTATTTGTGGCTATGGAGATGAGTCTAAGTTCAAAGTTTTTCATGATTGTAGTGCTGCAATGCAATTTTGGGTCAATTCTGTTCCAAACAATTTGCTGCACATGATTTTTGATAATTTTGCTAATGTTAAAGGTTGGGTAGCCAATAATTTAATGAGTACAACCTTGTTTCCATTGGGTATTGCCTGACCCACTTTCTTTTGTGTTAGTTGTTGATTGTTGTTGAAAAGAAAGAACAAAACAATGTTTAATGGGAAAAACAGTTCTGTTTTTATGCTTGTATTATATATATATATATATATATATATATATATACAAGTACTAGTCATAAGATTAAAGCTGTCTATTTTGAGTCAAAACTGTTTTATATATATATATATATATATATATATACAAACAGAGAGTTGGTGTGTGGTCGTGGAAATGGTGAATTCACTTCACTCTTTCCATTCATGGGAAATTTCCATCAAAACAAACTACAGGGATAAAGTAGATTCAATCTGTTTTGTTAGACATTTATATTAACTAAATTATTCTCATATTTTCTTTTCCAAATTTTTAATTTTGTATCCAATATTAAACTTGCAAATTTTATTTCAAAAAATTATAACTTTGTTTTGAACTGAAACATAGGTCATTCATTACAATTACATTTTCTTATAAATTTTTAAAATTTAATGTACTTTGAAGACTATATCTACATGCATTATAAAAGAACACATAAGAATTTAGTAAAACCAGCACTCAGCCCACCCCTGAGACAATGATATCATAGACATGGAGTGGAGCATTACTATTTGCTTTTAATCCAATCCATTTTTTTTTTGTTTTGGGGTCAGAGGGGACCCAAAAGTCTAAACTCTAAAAGAAGAATCTTTATCTTTTTGGTTGCTAATCCTTAGAATTAATTATGAGTAATTTTACTTTTAAATAAAATAAGCTACATTTTTGTAGATAATCAATGTTAAAGAATTGTTTTTTTCTAAACCCTACGTGGATCGTGATTTCAACACATATCCTTCAAACTTTTACCTAATAAAGTAGCTCACTCCCTCAATGATCCAGAAATTAAAAAGTTAAAAAGCAAACTAAAATGTCTTTTTTGAGTTAAAAAACTAAAAAGCTAAAAAGTTAAAAAAACTAAAATGCCTTTTTTAAGCCTTAAAAGGAATTTGGTCAAATAGTCATTAGTCACATGGAGACAGATTTTAAAATGCTTTCAAGCTCCACCAAACCACTAAGATTTTAATAATCAATTAAACCTTACCCTATATATATATATATAGTAATTAAAAAAGCATGTGAAACTGTGGATCAAGTCAATATATCTTAATCTTGAAATTGTAGCCAGCTAAATATGCTCCAAATATGCATATATTAAAGATTTTATATGAATATTTTTGCTACATGGAATATATTTTAATACATTGAGTATATTAATTAACACTGTTATTTTTATTTTTCCTAGTTTAATTGGTGGGCTGTTAGAATGTTTTCAATAGTCAACCTAAAAACTTGGATATAATGTGATTTAACCTTTGATTTGTTTAATTGCATTCATTAACTGATACCTCAAAGAACGAAGAGAGGAAAACAGGAGAAAAAAAAGGAAAAAAAACATCAAATTATATTATTTTGAGAGAAAGACTTAGATAAAGAAGTATATTTTTTTAGGTTGCCACTGTCTATTATTTTTAATCAATTATCTAAGTGATAATACATTCAAAATCTAAACAAGTTTTCTTCTTAATTAATTTATAAGTATCCAACTAAAGTTAAAAAATAATAATCTCCTAATTATTTTGAAATCAACTTCAATTTCAGTGATATGTAACCTACCTTCTTTAGACACAATAGTTTTTTTTTTTTATCAATTTTCTCATGAAAATAGACCAAAATGATCCTGCAGGAAAACATATATAATTATTAGGTATTTTTATAAAGAAAAGTAAGAGACAGGAACCCATTTTCTCAATGTTGGTATAAACAATTGGAGAAGACAAATGAAGATTCCACAGAGACTTTTCCTAGAGATGTGCATAGATTAGGACAGGACCATTGATGTCTAAAATTATATTTTAATTAATTGTACTCCAACAATTAAATGCTAAAAATTTTAATAAAGATTTCTTATAACAATTAATTTTGTCACATTCCTGAATGGGATAGGTTCCTACCTTTCTAATGAATACATGAGTGATATGGATGACAAAGTAATTCAATGAATATTTCCTAAAAAAATTGATATTATTTAGGAATTATTTAAACAAAAAATAAGAATCATCATTATAAATGTCTTAGTTATATGATTATTGAACAAAATTCTTTGCAAATCTAACAGTGCCAAATGAGTTCAAATCGTCAGTGGATGTACAAAAGGTTTACAAATGGCTTGATCAATCAAGAATTTGTGGATGACATAGAAACTTTTATTAATTTTGCTCGTAGTCAACTAAGATGGATGGATGGAAATAAGATTAAGTGTCCATGCAATCAACACAAGTGCCAAAATATGTCATTTCATGATGTTGACACTGTTAGATACCACTTGGCCAAATACGGCTTCGTGCCAAATTATTCTATCTGGATTTATCAAGGAGAAAGTAGAGCGATTAATGACTGATGAAAATGTTAGTGTGGAATCGTATATAGATAGTGAAAAACCAACTCATACCTACCATAGAATGGTGATGGATGCTGCTGGTTCGAACTTCAATATGGATGACATAGAAGAACCACCCAATCCTGAAGCTCAGAAGTTTTATGATATGTTGAATGCCGCAGATAATGAGTTATGGCCTGGTTGTACTAGACATTCCCAATTGTCGCTTGTAGCTCGATTAATGACCTTGAAGTCAGAGAACCATATGTCTGAAAAATCTTTTGATCAGATTACACAACTCATGAAAGAGATTGTTCCAGATAATAATATGGTCCCTGACAACTTTTACAACACTAATAAATTATTGCGATGTATGGGTTTACTGAGGGAGAAGATTGATTGTTGTTTCAATGATTGTATGTTATATTGGGGTGTTGATAGTGAATTAATTGAATGCAAGTTTTGTGTTCATCCTTGGTTTAAAAAAACATATTGTGGTACTGAGAAGCGACAGAAGACAAAAGTAGCATATAAGAAAATGTATTACTTTCCTTTGACTCCTCGATTGAAGAGATTGTATGCTTTTAACGCTACGGCACATCATATGAGATGACATGCTGAGCATGAGGTTGAAGAATGAGTGATGTGTCATCCATCAGATTCAGTTGCTTGGAAGCATTTCAATCAGATGCATCCTAATTTTACAGCTGAAAGTCGAAATGTGAGATTGGGTCTTTGTACTGATGGTTTTCAGCCATTTGGACAATCAGGACAACAATACTCAACGTGGCCAATTATAGTTACACCTTATAATTCGCCTCCATGGTTGTGTATGAAGGAGCAATATATG
This sequence comes from Triadica sebifera, assembly GCA_023653625.1. Lineage (NCBI taxonomy): Eukaryota > Viridiplantae > Streptophyta > Magnoliopsida > Malpighiales > Euphorbiaceae > Triadica > Triadica sebifera. Next base: position 30,070,318 of record CM042898.1, on the reverse strand, counting down.
TTTTTTTCTATATTGGTCCCAAGGCCAAAAAATCCCAAAGAGAATTTGGATATTTTCTTACAACCACTTATAGCAGAGTTGAAACATTTGTGGGATGTTGGTGTGAACACATATGATATTTCGAAAAAGCAAAATTTCATTATGTGAGCAGCCCTTATATGGACAATAAGTGATTTTCCTGCATATTCAATGTTATTTGGTTGGAGTACTGCAGGACGGTTAGCTTGCCCATATTGCATGGAAAAATCTAATGCATTTACTTTAAAGTTTAGTGGTAAACAATCGTGGTTTGATAACCATCGAAAGTTTCTACCTACAGATCATGCATTTTGTAGGAATAAAACTGCATTCACTAAGAACAAAACAGTGACAACACATCCACCTTATGTACGTTCAGGAGATGATATATTCAAAGAAATTGAGAGTTTGGGTCTAAAGAAGGTAACTGAATTAGATGCTGCTAAAATTAATGGGTCGATATGCAAAACATGTGGTTGGAGAAAACGAAGTATTTTTTGGGATTTGCCATATTGGAGATCCAATTTGATTAGGCACAACTTGGATGTGATGCATATAGAAAAAAATGTATTTGATAATGTATTCAATACTGTTTTAAATGTAGATGGGAAAACAAAGGACACCTATAAATCAAGAGAAGAGTTGAATGATTACTGTCGTCGACCTGAATTGAAACGAAATGAAGCAACATGAAAATATCCTAAAGCTTGTTACACACTTGATAAGAATGCAAAACAAACATTGTGTGAATGGGTTAAACATTTGAAATTCCCTGATGGATATGTGTCAAATATGGGTAGATGTGTGGATATAAATAAACTAAAGTTGTTTGGAATGAAAAGCCATGACTTTCATGTGTTTATGCAGAGATTAATACCAATTGCATTCCGAGAACTACTTCCTCCAAATGTTTGGAAGACGGTTACAGAATTGAGTCTATTTTTTAAAGAGATAACCGCAACCACCATCAAAACAGATGACATGACAAGGCTTGAGAGTGACATACCTGTTATTCCCTGTAAGCTTGAAAGAATATTCCCACCAAGCTTTTTTGACTCAATGGAGCATCTACCAATCCATTTGGCTTATGAAGCTAGGATAGCCGGTCCAGTGTAATACAGGTGGATGTATCCTTTTGAAAGGTAAATATAACTACATTTGTGTTATAACTTATATATGAAACAACAAATTAAATTAATTTAAAAGATATAATGATTGTAGGTACCTTCGAAAATTGAAAAACAATGTCAAAAATAAAGCAAAGGTTGAAGGCTCAATATGCAATGCATATTTAGTGGAAGAAGCATCGTCTTTCTGTTCTTACTATTTTGAGGATCATGTCAATACGAAACATAGAAATGTGCCTCGGAATGATGATGGTCGCATGTATGCAGAAGATGAATCTAATGATAAGCTTTCTATCTTCAAAAACCCTAGAAGAGCATTTGGAATAGCTAAAACAAGATTTATGATGGACGATGAGTACAAGGCAGCTAGAAGCTACATTTTACTTAATTGCGAGGAGATCACACCATATGTTGAGTATGTATAGCAAAACTATAAAGTATATAAAAAATGTGATAATTGTTAACTAAATATGGATAATATATTACTTATGAGATTGTTGGGTCTCTTTTATATTTATGCAGTGTTTATGTTGATCAGTTAAAACAAAGACAACCAACAATTTCCACAAACGAGGTGGATTATAAGCTTGAAACTGAATTTGCATATTGGTTTAAGAAATATGTGAGAACTACTCTAACTTAATGTTTTCAATATTTTTATAAATGTCTCAAATGTTCAATAAAAATATTTGTCTAATATATGAAACAGGCGAATGATCCTTCAAGCAATGTTAGGAACAAATTCATACAAGATTTCAGCAAAAGCCCATTTAGAACTGTGACTACCTACCCTGGTTATTTTGTCAATGGATATAAATTTTACACATTAGGCCATGGTTCATCTAGAGCAACTATGAACAACGGTGTTTGCATAAAAGACTCAAATTATAGCGTAAATGAGAGCTATTATTTTGGTCAACTAACAGAAGTCGTTGAGTTAGAGTATCCTGGATTGGCAAACAATAGGACCGTATTATTCAAATGTGAGTGGTTCAATCCCACACCAAACATAGGTACCAAGATTCATCCAGAGTATAAGCTAGTTGAAGTTAACCATAAACGTAGATTTAATCGATATGAACTATTTGTTCTAGCAGTTCAAGCCACTCAAGTCTATTACTGCACATATCCAAATTTATCTCGTATCAATAGTGACTGGTGGGCCGTTTGCAAAATAAAAGCTCAATCAAATATTGAAGTACCAGATTCTTCACAAAGTAGTTCAAAGTTGGTTATTGCACCACCATTTCAAGATGATGATATAAATAATATTGACCATGTGCATATAGATGAAGATCCAACAAGCTTATGTGATTCAAATGGTGGCTTGATAGAAATTGAAGATGATCATATTGACATTGAAGATGAGTTGGAAGTTCCATATGAATCAGATGATATATTTGAAGATTCACTACATAGTGATAAGATAGGGACAATTAGACTTTTGTACTTGTATCAAAAATTTATAACTTGAAATACATATTTTTTTTCATTTATTAGGATTATAATATTGTAATATACAAGATTGTGGTATATACTTGTTGTATATGCTATTTTTTTGTGTACTAGTGTTGATGACACATACAAGCCATGGACACGAACGTGATGGAGGTAGAGTTGGACGTGGACGTGGACGAGGACGTGGAAGAAATTATGGTGTTTCACTTCTTTTTCAGTCATCACTATCATCACCATCCCCTACCCCATCACCTTTATCAGATCAAAGACCGCCATCTATTCTCATTTCTACACACACGGTGGATCCATTATCAGATGCACCAGGTTCTACACCATCACTATCACCATCACCATCAACTTCTGTTCCCCTTTTTACCACACCAGCGACATCGTCATCTGTTGCTAGATCTTTTTCAGCCGGTGACAAGATTGTGGTAGAGATTGAGAGTGAGAGGTATAACTAATAAATATATATCAAATAAGTATATTGGTTTTTATGCTTTGTTTTTTATTAATAATGTTCTTATGTTTTATATTATTTACAGGTTGATTCCATTTCACAAGTGTTCGACGATTATTACAAAATCTTTAAAGAAAATGATTGAACCTAAAGCATTCGGATGGAAGAAAGTGTCTGCGTCGGCCAAACAGACTTACTTTGAAGAATTTGAGGTATATAAGAAAAATGAAAATTCTAATTGAATATCTAATTGTTCAAACATTTTATATGTTTTTTTTTTATATAACCATATATATCTATTGTGTTGTGTTTTTTTTTCTTTTTACAGAAGCAATGTTCTTGGCATGCTCGATTTGATGGTCGTATGAGAATAGTATGGGAGAGTCAGGCTGCTGGACGATACTCAAATTTGGTCCACACATGGAAGAGGAAAGGAGTGAGGCCTGACAGCATATCTAAGGAGGATTGGCCACATTGGCTTGAGTATTGGGCTAAGCCAGAAGTAAGAGCAAAATCAGAAGCAGCTAGTAGGAACCGACGAAGCGAGGTAAGTGGACCAGGTACAGGCCCCTCTTGCCACACTGAAGGATCAAAGTCGGCCATTGAGCACACAAGAGATTTGGTAAGACATTTAACTTTTAAACTCTAAATTATTTACAATTTTTAATTTTTAGTTTTTCCAAAAATTGTATGTTTTGGTATATGTTAATTTGCAATGAACACATGATTTTTTTAGGCTAAAGAATTGGGTTGAGAGCCCAATGCTTATGAGATCTTCAGAAAACTACATATGAAGAAATCACATGGTCAGTTTGTTGACAGCAGGTCTAAGGAGATTGCTGTAAGTGACTCTTACATTATAAAATGTTAAAAATTTTGGCATGAACATTATTGAAAGCTTTAATTCATCTGTGTCTATTACTCTAATTTTCTTTCCATTTTATCTCAGGACCGCATAGAGGAACGTGTGACAGCTTCTTCTCAACCTCTTGAGGGTTCTACGAAACCTCAACCGGTTGATTATACTAAGATATATGTGGAGACCATAGGAGGTGAGAAAAAATAGCGACTGTATGGTCTGGGTTGCAAGTCATCATCTTTCAGTTCCTCTAGTCCAGGCTCTAGTTCCTCTGCCTTCATCAATACAAGGCAGATGGAGGATATGTTGGAGCAGACATAGAGGATGCAAGAGACATATGAGGGACATATTCTAGCTATGGAGACACGATTGCAGGAGAGACACCAATTGATATCATCTATGGAGACACAATTGCAGGAGAATGAAGAGAGAGACCAGACGATCTCATCTTTGCAGACATAGTTGCAGGAGAGAGATGAGCGGATTTCACGGTTGGAAAACTTGATGCAGTTGGTACTTTCCGAAAATTCAATTACAGGTCAACAACCACCATTTAAATAGCCTACTACAGATTCACATGCTAAATGATGATTAGATACATCTTTAGAACTAGAATATTTAACCATATTTTTATGTATTATATTTTTAATACTGAGACTATTGTAAATACATTTGATAAATTATGGTGTTTGTGGTTTGGTTGCCTAAGAATTATTTTGAAGAATGTACATTTATTTGTTAAATTATATTACAAGTATGACATTGATAGTGACAACAAAATTCTACATATATTTTTTAAAAAACTATAAAATAGCGACGAAACTTTTCGTCGCTATATGTGAATTCAAAAAGTTAGTGACGGAAATTTCTCTTGCTATTTTTGTTCGTACTAAAAAATTTAGTGGCGAATACGTCAGTCACTATGATTAGCGACGGAATTTTTGTCTCTATTTTACAATAAAATAAAATAAAATAATAACAGATATGTTTGTTACTATAATTAAATAAGGATTTTCCGTCGCAAATTTAAAACATAAAATAATGACAAAATTTTTTGTCACAATAATTAAGTATTTAACAAGAAAATAAAATAAAATAGCGACGGATTTTTGGCGTAGCTACTTTAGTTACCAAACATTTCAGTTGCTAATAGTGGACTTCGTCATTTAAAGGACGACAAATTTTACTGACACACGAAATTAAAGTAATGACGGATTTTGCGTCGTTAAGTTTAATGACGAAATTTGTTTTTCTAGCTAACTTGTTAGCTAGGAGTTTGTCAGCGACGAATGGTTTCCATCACTAATCTGTCTCTGTTTATAATTAATAATGAAATTTATCTGTTTAGCGACAGAATATTCCGTCGCTAATTCGCAATTTTTTTGTAGTGTGAGAAAAAAATAACTTATTGAATATTAATTTGTGATTTTATGTAATAAATTATATTATTATAAAAAAATTTGATTTTGAGAAATTATACGTTGAAATTGAAAAATGATTATTTTTATTTGATAAATTAATAAATTATAACTAGATTAAAAACTAAAATTGTAAGTGTATGCAGTACATGATTACATGTGCAGGGAGGGTATGGGAGCCAAAGGTCTCATGACCATTGGAGTTGTCTTTTTTTTTTTTGAAAGTTCCATATTGGAACTGTGAATTGCTAGTTCTGAACCGTAACTGTGAACTAGGAGAAGGGTTCGGACCGGACCCTGATCCTACTAGGCCACGGTCCGATCCAGATTAGGCCAAACCTGTTTCACTGGCCCAATCGGCTCGTGGTCAGACCTACTTTATATCATGGTTGTTTTTCTTGCTTGCACCACATGTTGAAACTTTTCCTTTTTAATGATGGATTGTTCACCGTATTGATTATGAAAGCTTCATCTATTGTTTTCTCATTCCTACTTGCAATTCATTGCTCCACAACTTGTAAAACAATGACTAGCTCTCTGGCTGAAATTTTTGAAAGGTATTCGGAATCCTCAAGTGAAAAGATTTTTGATTCAAACTTCTCAGGCAGACTAATAAAAATTTTTTAACAATTCAATTGTTAGAAAATTTTTCATCAAATAAGTGAATTTTATTAATATTTGTCACAAACTTGTTAATATACTCTTTTATTTCTTGAGACACCTTCATTTTTTGAATCTCAAAATCCTTTAAAGATTCAAAACTTACATCAATCTTGTTTGATTACTTCCCAAATACTCATCTTTTGGCAAATTTCATATATCTTTTAGAGTTTCACATGACATAATATTGTTGAAAATATTTTCAAAGACAGAAGAAAAAAGATAAGTTTTTGGTTTGAACTTTTTGACTTTTTCTTTAATATGACTCTTAATTTGAGGCAAGTTTGGATTGACCGACAATTGAGTGACTTTCTTATCAGTTTTGACCACATCCCCACAAATCAAAAACTTCCACATAACTGCATTTTTATAGCCTATAATTGATAGTTTTCTCTTATGAAAATAGGAGGTGAGGCCAAAAATGATGTTTAAAGCTATAAGGAATCTTTACTTGTTTTCTCTCTCAAACCCAATATAGATAAAACTTTGATATCATATTGAGAATTTTAGAAAAAGAATAAAATAAAGACAATGAAACTTAATTAAATTGAAATCTCAAATTTTATGTATGTAGAATAAAATATGATAGTGCTTATATAAATACATTATCTATTGACACACACTATCACGTTTAAACATGTTGCCACTACAGCACAATTAACTTCATTATCAATAATAAAATAGACTACTAACAGACATACTATTACACCACTTACAATAAAATAAAACACTAACATTAATTTTTAATTAAAATATTAATTTTAAATTTTGGAATCATTTTTCAATAATATATATATATATTGTCATTAACATACTAACCAAGCTAGATATGGCAAGAGCTTCAACAAATCACCAAGACACCAAAAACAAAAACAAGAAAAAGGAAAAAATCTCAAGAAAAGTGTAAATTATCAATATATAATTATAGACTTCACTAATAAAATATGCTTAATTATTTATGCTCCATTAACAATATAATAATGGATTTACGTCTAATACCCATGAAGACCTTAATTTATTTATAATATGTCCTCCACTTTTCTATGTCTTGCCTATATGTGGCCTATGGAGTCTGGAGAGCAAAGTCTTCGTCATGGGCAGAAAGTGATAGAATAGTTAGGGCCACCGGTGCAAGAAAATGTGCTGGTCTTGTCATCATAGGCATAGCTATAAGCCTGAGGACACTGGTTTTTGAAAATTGTTGAATAATTTGTCGGTTGACAAGCTTCTGGAGAACCGTAATTTCCGGTGCAGCAATATATTGGCTGATTAAATGCCTCACATGCGCTTTTGCAAGCAATCACATCATTTCCATTAGACCCTTTAACTGCTAATTCAGTAGGGCAAACAGAGTTCACATTCCCTGCACAGCTTGCCTGAGTGCAATTATTACCAGACCCACCTTGTGGAGAAACTGAAACCGGTAAGTTAAACCCATCGACGAGGCTAATGTCGTAGTAATCCTGTCCATTGTTTTCTGCTAAAGTGAATTCTATTAGGGTTACCGGTGGATTTCCGCCGGCTCCACTGCATAATATATGTCCTGTACCACAATCGCCAGTTGCACACGTGAATCTGTCAGAGGAGTCGGTGGAACATTGCGATCGGCCCCAGAACCTTCCGGTAAATGGGGCCGTAACTTCAACTGTTTGGGATGCTGTTGTCGCTAAATCAAAGCCGGTAGTTGAAAGTTGAGGCCTGTTGCCGCCGGTCAGGGTTGCTGGCCACACCGTGTATGGACAATTGTTTTTGAAAGTCACCGTTATCGAGTGAGCTCCTTGGTTGATTAATATAAATAAAATAATTAAATATATATCATTGAATTATACTATAAATAATGTATTAGACTGAATTTATCTTAAAAAAAATTATATATATAAAATTTTCATACATAATGCCCCATGTATAATTGGATTAATATAATTGGATTAATAGCATAAAAATTCAACACTAATTTTGTGATTAAAAATTATTTTTTAATAATTTAATTTACTGGTCTATAAAATGAAAAATAAGCACTCGACATGTGCTTTAAATATATGTATATTCAAATAAAACTAAATTATATATATAACTAATTAAAAGAGAGTACCGTAGTAGAGGAAGGTGAAGGTAAGGCCAAAGAGCACTGGAGTATTCATGGCTGAATGTTCTGATTAGAGGTTAATTTGAGTTTATAGGGAAGAAGGGGAGTGGGTCGGCATATATATACATACACACACGCATATGTATATGAGCATAAGCAATTGATTAATGAGGATTTGATACTATTTAATTCACAGTCCTTTTTTCGTTTTTTTTTTCCTGGAAATTTCTTGTTATATATAAACAAATTAATTAGCATACTTTTCAACCATAAAAACAAATCACGCATGCCAACCATCACAATTCAATAATTGGAAGGCAACTCTTAATTAATTTTATTTTCTATTTGTTGAGGAATTTGAAGATCGATAAATCCAAGTACCATAATTAAGTTGTAGGACCAAATTAGGCAGAGTTGATTTGAAGTGGTCAAACTATAGCTAAATAATTGGTTCATGAATTTTTTTTCTATTGGTTGTTGATGAATTTGAGGATGGACAAATCCATGCATCATATTCAAGTTGTAGGACCAAATAGGGCAGACCATTAATTTGAAGGTGGTGAAGCTAACTAATTTCTTCATGAATTTTCTATCGGTTTACGAATTTGAATATCGATATATATATATATATATATATATATATATTCCAAGTACTATATTCAATGTTTAAATTTACTAGCATTTACGATATAATTCATTTTTGAGTATATATATTCTTTTAGTAATTTTTTTTAATATGTTTCATATATGTTATGTTAATTTTATCCTTAACATTTATGCTACACAATAATATATAATTGAAAATATATTATTAAAAAAATAATTATTTTTTTATGTATATACTTTTTTATCACATAAAATCAACATTATAACTACATTAATTATTATTTGTGATAATTTTTATAATTTTTTTTATGATTATAATTAATTTATTAATATAACAAATTTATTTCGAGATGCGACTATACTATAATTATTACTTTCAAAAAGGTAATTTACAGTCTAAGTAATTAAAATAAAATAAAATAAAATATAAGGTATTGATCAGTAAAAAAGCTATAAAATGAAACTTATTAATTAAACAACAGATTGAGATTAGAATAAGGTATTAGCCACTTGAACTAGTTAAATCTAATCCAAACTTAGATGCTTTTCTTATCAATTATATTTTAGAGTTTTATTTAAACATGTCACTATCAATTTTTTTAAGATCAAAACAAAAGTGTTATTTTCAATTATTTGTCAAAAAAAGATTTTTTTTCTTATTTTTTCCCTTTTTTAATATGTATTTGGCAATTTTTTATATCTAATGAGACAGCAAATATCTAAGAGCATATCGAATGATGGAGTATATATGGTTTTTAAATTGGACAAATTTCCATGAAGACTATGTGCAGAGCTCACTATATATGCATGTGCATGAACGAAGCACGATTACCTCCGCACTTAATTATGATTCTACTGTCGGGACCGGACCCATTCTCGTGGAATTCTTTGTATGATTTTTGGAAGATGGTGTAGTTTGTCTCTTGATATTAGGCACATGTATCCATCCTAGGATTGGGTACTTAAATTACAACCCTTTCGTTTCTACATAAATACCACAAAAAAGATAATATTTGTAAATATACTTCATTATTTATTCTCATTCAAAAATATATTTTTTAATTTTTTGTCACAATATATATTGAATATATTAATATACAAATAGTATACTATTTTTATAAATAAAAATATATTTATAGTATATGTTAATAATATTTAAAATATATTTATATAGTATGTCTATAGTATACTAGTTAAATTTTAATATATTTATATTAATTAAATTCAATATCTTCAACTACGGATGTGTTTCCATGGACATCCATGTGGTTCAAACTTACATGCACTAAAAAGTACAATAAATGATAATAAAATAAAAGATAAACCGTGGTAATTTTGTTAAAAAAAAGGACGGTACATACTTTTGTTGAAAAATAATGGACAGTGTATTATTTTATTGAAAATTGAGTGGACGATGCATCATTTTATTAAAAAAGAAAAAAATTATTAATAATTAGTTGGTAAAAAATGTTGAAGGGAGACTTCTTTATGTATAAATAGAGTACACCAATATGTGCTTTAAATCAATCCATGTGAGAAAGAAAAAGAAAAGCTTAGAGAAAAAACTTTAGTGAGAGAAAATTGAGAGCAAATTTTCATGATGTAATTGGATTGTGATTTATGAGTGTTTGTAAATACTTTGTAAAGGTTTTTCTTTCAGTAAAAGATCTACAACAGTCTGGATACATACACAGAATTGACCGAACTTCGTTATCAATTTGTATATCTTATTATTCTGTATTTATTCCGCTTTCTCACAAATTTGATTATAAGAGAATTTGCGTAATTTCTCAAAAAATGGTATCAGAGCCTTGGTTATGTTTCTTCTGTCTTTTTTCGAGAAGTTACTATTCTCATGAACATTATTTTTGAATAGTCAAATTTGGTCAATGGTACCAATTTGTCCATTGAGGTATTCTAATACACGTTGGTTCGCAGCAAATGTGAGAAACAATTCAGAGAAAGTCCGATTCGAGTGGGACTAATGGTCATAGATGAAAAAAATGTGAAAATTGAGAAGTTCAATAGTGCAAATTTTAGTTTTTGAAAAATACAAATAGATGATTATTTATATCAAATAAGTTCGTATCAACCTATCGTAGGGAAGAAGCCAGAGGCTATGAAAGAAAAGAATTGAAATTTTCTCGATAGATAAGCCATCAAAGTTATCCAATTGAAGTTATCCTGTAATGTTGCTTTCAACATAGTAAAGAAAAAGGCAACGATGGATCTTATGGTGGCTTTCTCCAATATATATGAGAAGCTATCGGTCTCAAACAAAGTATACCTAATGAGGCATTTGTTTAATTTGTTAATGATGAAAAGCGTATTGGTAGCTCAACATCTCAATGAACTCAATATAATCACAACCCAATTGAGTTCGGTTGGAATACTACTGTCACGACTATGAGTAGCTCATCGGGAATCAATAAGTTAAAATTTGACGATATTCGTGATTTGATTCTCAATGAAAAGATTTGACAGAGAGAGTTGAATGAATCACCAATCTCTTCAGCTTTGCATACAAAGTCAATAGAAAAAAATTCAACCAGAGAGATTGGATGTGGTAGATCGAACTACCAAGGTGGATCAAAATATAGGAGGTCCAAATCCATTAATCCTAGTAATTCTCATAGCTCAAATAATGTTGAATGTTAGAATTGTAGGAAGACCGGACATTACAAAAATTAGTACAAGTGTATCGAATAATCAGAAAATCAAGATTGGTAAATGTTACTTTCGCCTTAGGAAGCGATAACGAGTTTATATGCTTTTTGGAAAGTAATAAGGAGTCTTGGGTGTTAGACTCTGGAGCATCGTTTTATTCTATTTTGCATAAAGAATTATTCGAGAGGTAAGTTCTTGAAAATCTTAGAAAGGTATACCTTGGTGATAATCAATATTGTGCTATTGTTGGTAAAGATGTAGTAAAAATTAAGTTGAACGAATTTATTTATGAGCTAAAGGATGTCGGACATATTCCCAACCTGAGAAAGAACATAATCTCAGTAGGGTAGTTGACTAGCGAATGCTACACTACGATTTTCCATTATGATGATTAAAAGATTTCAAAAGGTTTAATATGGTTGCTCGAGGTAAGAAGAGTGATACTACTTACATGATGACAAAAGCACGTTGTTCAATCATAATTGTAGCTGACAATAAAAATCATAATTTATGACACCATAAACTAGGTCATATAAGTGAAAATAGGATGAAGGTTATGCATTCGAAGGGAAAACTTCCAAGTCTACAATCAGTTGAGATAATTATGTGCTAAAATTGCATACTTGAAAAGTATAAAATGGTTAGCTTTCAAACAAATGACATAACTCTAAAGAAATAAAGGTTAGAGCTCTTTCATTTTGATGTTTGGGGACTAATGATTGTCTTATCCATTGGTGGAAAATACTACTCTATGACTTTTATTGATGATTACTCTCGGAATATATGAATTTACTTTCTAAATCACAAGTCTGAAGTATTTGGGTCTTTCAAGAGATAGAAAGTTATGGTTGAAAATGAAACAAGTCTAAATATAAAAAAGTTTAGAATTGACAATTGTGGTGAATATGAAGATACCGAATTCAAGAAGTTCTGCTATAGATATGATATCAGAATAGAGAGAATCGTGTCAGACACGCATCAACACAATGATGCAGTTGGGTGTATGAATCGAACATTGATCAATCTCGATTCATGGAAGAATGACCCAGACCGATTTCTTTTCCAACTGAGCTTGGTCTGGAATCGGACTAGTTCGATTCGGATTGGATTAGGCCAATTCCACAGGGTCAATCGACCTATGACCAGGCCTAATTCCAAAGATTTGAGATAAAAAATGGTTATCAATGACCATTGAATAAGTTTATTTAGTTTGAATTGAGTTAAAAGCATGGAATGTATTGACACTGTCACTATTTTCTACAGTAACACCATAAATAGTGCAAAGCAGATTTAATTGCTCAAAATAAATAAAAAATTGGACAATTTCTTGATTTATGCAAGTCATCCCTCCACAGAAGTCATGTTAATCTTATATGTATCGTTATAATTTTATCAAATATCCTAAGAGGGCAAGTCTAAAGCTCGTTGTTTCTATATATAAAGAGACATTGTTTGGTTCTCGATGAGAGATTTAGTTCAATTCCAACTTTATAAGTCAACAAATTGTGGAATGCCGTCATTCCTAAAAGGTTCTTGCACTTAAGACCGGCCAAAATATAAATGAGTTTTAAGATGGACCCACAAACTTTTTTTATGAAAAAAAAAATCAACAATTCTTTTTTATTTTTCTATTAACATTTTAATTCAATTAGTGAATATACAGATAATTATAGATTGCAAATAAAGAAAATGCAATTAACACTTAAATTCTTAAAAAGACATATTTGGCCAAAAAAAGAACAAAAAAAAAAAACAAAAGCAGACGCTGATTTCAAATTTTTCTATATAATAATTGTAGGCCGTCCGACGTAATATAAAAATACATTGGTGATGGCATTTTAATTGATTGCTAATTGGGCGGTAGTTGGTCAATTCTTGTTTTATTAAAAGCAATCTAAATTATTCTCATCTTTATCACTGGGTTACTGCATCAAGAGCAATTTTAGAGATTTTAACTTAAAATAACAAAATATGAAAATTTTCAATTAAATTTTAAATTTCAAGGAGGAGATGATTAAATATTACAAAATAACATATTAATAATTTATTTTCATTTAAATAAATATAATTGTATATATAAATATGATAGGCGGTCTTTCCTTAAGGGGGTTACAAGTTTGATCCAAAGCTTGAAGAGCCCATCCAAAATGAACAAGCTACTTAATCTTCCTAGAATAAGATAAATCAGTGAAAGATAACATGCGGAATCTCAAGAAAACTAAATCTTGAAAATGAAATTCATACCATGTGACTTCTTGGATTTTTACCATACGTTATTTATCACCTTCAACCTCCATAATTCATTTATAAATTAATGATTCCATCACTCGTCCATGAATAATTCTTCGTGGGTCTCATACCATGATCTAATCCATCATCTTCTTCAATCTGTACCAATGAATTCTTGCTGCCTTTTGCTATTCTGACATCCCTCAATAAACATCATCGAACACATCCAAAGGCACCGCCTATCTACCAAAAAGGGCATGGAGGATAAATTAAGCAATGGAGCATACAGAATCACATGTCCCCATAAGTATATCTTTGAATTATTAGATGCTTTAAAGATGCCCTTCGACAGGAGAAGAATGCAGCCTCATCATTAAGGATTGCTGGCTGCAGCAGTTGAACTTCAAATTATTGTCGAGCCTAAAAAAAAAAGATATATCGTCTTTAGATATTTGGCACATATATCCATCCTAGCTAGACTTGGGTACTTAAATTATAACAATGAACAAGCCCCAGATCCTTACAAAGGAAAAAAAGAAGAAGAAAGAACACTCTTAACACAAAGAACTAAATCTTAGAAAATGAAATTGATGCCAAGTAACTTGTTAGATTTTGACCATACTCCATAATTCAATTATGAATAACTCCGTGAGTAATTTCTATATGAATAATTCTTCATGGGTCTCAAGAGGCATAGAGGATGATCTAACCATAATTGTTAATGAATCCCCACTCTGATAAAATATGTCAAAGTAGAAAATCTATAGATATGTCTATTATGCACATAATGACACGTTGAAGCCCTTCCAGCTTTAGATTTAGAATGTTTCAGAATTTCAGAGAATGTAGTCTTGTGCCATTGGATTCCATCATCATTCTCATTGCTGAAATCTGAAACTGCCAGTTGTTGGAGGGAAGTGTGGTTAGCAAATTCTCTGCATGGGAGAATTCCACATTTTCAATTTTCCTAAGTTACAGTCTGATGTTTCAGGGTTTGGGAGAATAAAATTACTTTTACATAAATGACATTTGTTGCTTAGTCAGTTTTACAATATGGAGTAAAAGAGAGTATTTTCAAATACTTAAGAGTTATTTAAAGATCATAAATATTAAAGCAAAAGTCAAGTCCATTGATGCTTTTTTCTCTTAAATCTGTAAATCTCGAGTTCAATTTGGACGTTGGAGATGGCGTCTTAACAATATTAGAAGGGAAAAGCACCAATTAATAAGAACTACTATAGTAGACCGTGTTAAAAAAAAGTATTTTCTGAAATTATTGCTATTTAATTTGCTTTCAATGAATTAAGATAATTGTAATTTATTAGCAATCATGCACGGTGCAAACAATAATCTTAATTAACTTTTAATTTATTTCCATTGATGAGGGAATAACATAAGGCAGAACTTATTACATATTTTACAGGAAACTTGTTCTACAACGGATATATATATATATATAATAGAACAATAACCATGATCAGTACATTAATTTTCTGTAAAAGGTGTTTATTAATTGTTCCGTTTGATAGGACCTGAAGGTGCCACCGGAGTATTTTTGGGCAATTTGGTGTTGACAGTATTTATCTTGTTAAACTGGGCATTTTCAATGGCAAAATTGCCAGTTTTTTCAGGATTTGCATTTGCTTTAAGCTTATTACCAATGTTCTCTTTCCTTCCGTCTTTTTGTGCAGCAACTTTTCCAGCTTCAACTTGAAGAGAAAGTGAGATTGATCCCACAACAACTAAGATTGCTATGAGTATCAACTTCATTTTCAAACTACACAATATATATATATGATTAATAGTTTATAGATGGTAATTAAGAAGAAAAAAAATCAAATTTGTATCATCGTTGTTATATCAAGAAAATAAGTTTGGATATATCACTTTACTATATTTAAGAAAATTTTCAAGGGAGAGTGAGAAGGAAAAGAAAAAAAATAACCAACATTTTGTGTAAAGTAATTAAATAAGGAATTACCTCTCCATGAACAATCTCTGGATTTTGCTACTAGCAGTGAACCTGTGCAGTTTAGCACTACATCCGACATACTATATAGGGTAGTGCTAGTGATTCCATTTGGTTCTTGGCCTTTAGCTTAAATTAATGCAATTTCTAGGAAGTTGACAATAGACCTATTCATGTTGAGGGCAACCCAACACTTTTTTAAAGATTTACTTTATAAATATCATCAAATTTAATTTATTAAAATAAAATAAAAAATTTTATAAATTAAAATTTTAATGATGCAGATTAATTATAAAGTGTAAGAAAAAATATTTAAAAGGAAATGTTGCTAGAATTTCTCCATATAATTTTATTTTTATTTTTAAAATTTCGTTCAAATAAATAATTAATAATATGAAATATTAGTATTAATTTATAATTAAAAAATCACATTTATTTGTTATTACTATTTTATTTTAGTTGTTCATTTCTGCAAATGAACTTGAAGTTTACTCAAAATTCCCTTAACATAAACAACATTTGATTCAAAAGATAGTAATATAGAATCTCAGATTATTTTAAAAAAAGTCCTGAAATCAATGCAAGCTATATTAAAGACTCAAAAAAATATTTAATTCATCTAATATATGTAAACAAATATTTAATTTAAAAATAATATAATATATTAGAAAAATTATGAAGTTTTTTTTTTATATTAGAGCATGCCAAAATCAGGATTGAAAGCAACAAATTTAAACCCATCCAAATAAAGCCAAATTTGTCTGTTTGAAATATAAAAAAAATTAAATTTTTTCTATTTAATCAATTGATTTTTTTAAATTTTTATAAATTAAATTTTCTAAATATATATATTTTTAAAAATATCTATTTACTTGTTTATTTTCAAAAATAAAAAAATTAAAAAAATATTTTTTGAGTAACTTTTTTTTCAAATGAAATACCAAACAAACCAAATTGAGGCTATATTAAAAAAGGTATGTTCAAACCTGAATAAATTAGTAGAATGCACGGACGGATACCCAAATTCATATTTAGTACACCTAATAGAAATATTTTGTATATATTGATAATTTTATTTACATATGAAGCAGATTAATGATAAAAACATTATACAAAAAAAATGTTAAAACTACATTTTATTTATTTATTTATATGGTATTATATCACCGATAAAAATATTCTCAGTTATGTTATGTGATGAACTTAAGATTGTGTGTTTTGTAGGCTGTGTGATGTGATATAAGAACACATTGGGGTGATTACATCTACTTGATTACTAATTGTATGCATGAATAGTTAGTCAATTATGGTTTTATTTAAAACAATCTAAAGTATTCTCATTTTCATTTTCAATGGGTTAGTGCATCAAGAGAGCAATTTTAAAGATTTAACTTAGAATATCATAATAAGAAATTTTTAAATTAAAATTTAATATTGGAGGAGGAGAAAATTTTATAAAAAATAATAATTCATTTTCAATTAAATAAATATGGTAGGCCGTCTTTATTTAAGCTTGAGAGGAAAATCTGTGTAGACGTTTTTCCTTTTCAGTGTCCATACTTGCATTTGTGGAACTTTGTAAGATTTCTTCTCATGAATCGTTAGTCAATAATGAACTAACCCACTTTGTGAAAAAATAATATTATTTTGTCAGATGTGATAACCCACTTCAAATATAAAATTTTACTATGTTAGGTAAAGAACTATTTAATTACCCGTTAGAAAGTGAATGATATTTTCTTTTCTTTTTAATATTTGTTTGTAAGGAACTACAGTTCAACCAGTAGTCCAATTCATTTATTTTGAAGTCATTGGATAATAATTTTCATAAACACAAATTTCAATTAAAAAAAACTTAGAAAAAATTATCTGAAAATTAGGTAATTAGATTGAAATTTTGGTAAAAGTCTACTTATAATTATAGCCTTCATGAATCATAACCTAGTCTTTAATAATAATCCAAAGAAAACAAGAATTACAGCAAAATGAAAAACAAGGCAACTTTAAAATAATATTCTACAGGATGTCATACCGTGAATGGAATCACTCTTGTGAATCAATAAGACACAAAACTGGAATCCACCAGAATAGTCCCACTTCCACTCACCCGTGAGTCACGTCCTGGTCATAGGCCACAGCTGTGACGTGGAACTTGTTGCTAATGATTTTCCAAATTTTCCATTTAGCCCCAGTAAGTTTATATTTCATGCAAGTGCTTGTAGGCCCTGATGACATATATTCTCAAACAAAAAAAAATAAACCTTCAATTTAGTTCAGAATACTTTGCAT
Source organism: Triadica sebifera (assembly GCA_023653625.1). Taxonomy (NCBI): domain Eukaryota; kingdom Viridiplantae; phylum Streptophyta; class Magnoliopsida; order Malpighiales; family Euphorbiaceae; genus Triadica; species Triadica sebifera. Next base: position 30,052,472 of record CM042898.1, on the reverse strand, counting down.
ATAGTTAACAAAAACAATAATTAAGTTTTAATTTCGTACTACATGAAATCAACTATATGAATTTTCGGTTTCTAAACTATATAAATTTTATGTCTTTAAATTCTTCTGTTCAAGGTTAGATCCACCTTGATATCGAGTGATTGTAAATACAATGCACTAATTCACTTGACGTGATCCTAAGCCTACACTACCCTTCTTCCCAATGGTGGATCCAACAATTCAATTTAGGAGGGGTAAACTTTTAATTTTATTTTGTCAAATTCGCAAACATATGATATAAAAAAACTATATAATAAATCTATTAATTATAAAGTTTATAATATCTAATCTTAGAAATTGCATTAGTCGATAAATTCACAAACATACGATATAACAAAACTATATAATAAATCTACTAATTATAAAGTTTATAATATCTAACCTTACAATCAAAATTTAGATAAAATATTTTTTTAACATAATCAACTTCAAAAGTTGTTAATGTGATCATCTTCTACCTGCATAAAAAAAAATCAGTTAAATATATGTAGCCAATTTTATATACAACTACACTTAGATTGAAAAAATAATTAAAAAAATATTCACCTATTTTGATAATTGAGGCATATTAAATTGCAACTTTCTTTCTTGTATATCACTAAAATCATCAATGATTGAATTAGTATCAAAGGTTTGTGCAATTTCTTTTTCAATATATGTGATCATGTAATTCCCCAAATAATCATCTTCCATCTTATTACGAAGCTTTAACTTCACAATTTTTATAGCAGAGAATGCACGTTCAGTTGTTGCCGTTGAAACAGGAAGAATCAACACAAGTCGAATCAATTTATCAACAAGTGGATAAATCATTGATTTTCATGTCTTTTTCAATCGTTGGCATAATTCAGATATCGTTGACACATTTTGTAATGCAGTATGTTGATGAATATCAAGTTCAAAATGCTCTAATTGGAATCTCAAATGCAACTTTTCTTGTTCCGAAAAGTCTTCAGGATAAAACTTTTATACAAGCTTGCAAATATCATCAATGTTAAATGATTTGTAATCATTTTCAGGATCTAAAGTTGAACAAAGCATAAGTAACTCCACGACATCCTCTTTAAATCTTTCATTTAGCTCTTGCAATTAAGAACCAATTGTAGCAAAAAATAAATCAACTCTAAAGTGATGTTCCATTGTAATTGGATCTTTTACATAACGAGATCGACCTCGACTAGCTGTGTAAAGAGCTCTCATGTCAAGAATATCTATTCAATGTTTCTCACAAAATGACTTAACTTTCTCTAACAAAAGATCCCATCCATCTTCTCTTAATTTTTGGATCAATATTTTTGTTGTAGAAACAAGATGCATTGCATTTATAATATCCAGAGACTTACGTCGCAAAGCTTGGCAAAGTTCATGTGTGATTTTCATGATATCAATCATAAGATGTAAACAAAACACAAACCCAAATGATGTGATTCCATCATAAGCAGCATCTGCATCTCCTCTTTGAGCATAAGTGGCTCCATCAGAAATTATATTCTTCAAAACTGAACATGTAGCCTGGAACATGATTTTTAAGCTTCGAAGGGAGCTTAAATGAGAACTCCATCTAGTATCCCCAACTCGTTTTAAGGTCCCTATTTGGTTCAATCCTTTACCTGTTTCTAACTCATCAATGGAGATAAGTCTTTCAATTTCAGCAGCTTGACTAGCTTGTAATTGATCATGTCGTTTACAAGAAGAGCCAACAATATTAACAACTACAGTTAACTTGGTAAAAAATTGATGGATGGGAATAACTTCTCTAGAAACTGTTATCAAAGCAAATTGAAGGCGATGGGCAAAACAATGTATATAATAAGCATAAGGACACTCGTTAGAGACAAGAGCTTGTAAACCAACCCATTCCCCACGCGTATTACTAGCTCCATCATATCCTTGGCCACGAATATCTCTCACATTGAGATTGTGTCGAAAAAGAACATTAAATATTTCTTTCTTCAAAGTTAATGAAGTGGTATCAGAAACATGAACTAACTCAAAAAATCATTCCTTCACACATCCATCTTTATCCACAAATCTCAAAACAATAGCCATTTGTTCCTTTTTAGATTCATCTCTTGCTTCATCAACAATGATACAAAATTTTGATTCATCAATTTCATCATGAATGACATTTCTTATCTTGTTTGCAAAAACTTGCAATATTTGTTTTTGAATCCTATGTGATGTGTAAGATGCATTTTGAGGAGCATTATCTAACACAAGCGATGCCACATGTTCATTATAAGATGCAACCAACTTCACCAATTCAAGAAAGTTACCTGGCTTTGTTGAACCCTTGCTTTCATCATGACCTTGTAAACTACATGCTTGGAATGTAAGCCATCTAACAACATCTATTGAGGTCTTCAATATTAACCGATTATTAGTAATTTGTTGGGAAGTTTGCTTCTCATTGACATTTGAAATATGTTATGCTTGATTCATTAGATCCCGAGATTGCATGATTGCTCTTCTATGCAAAGAGTTTGGATCTTTTCCAATATGAGATAAAAATGCACAATTTTCTCCATCATTAACTTTTTTCCATGCTCTAAACCCTTCAATCGTAAATGCTCCTGATCCAAAACGTCCAGATGGTTTATTGAACAAATAACAATGAAGACAAAAAGCTGCATCTTTGTTTGGAGAGTATTCTAACCATTCAGGGAATAATTTAAACCAAGAAGCTTGAAAATGATGATGTGTTTTGCTATCAAAGGGGTAATCTGACATCACAAATTGATAAGGCCCAGTTCTAATATAAGCTCTTCGAATTTCATCTTGTTGGCTTATAGGATAACTCCATATTTCTTGACGTTTTCCAGGATCACGTTCTAAAGAATTTATGTCAACTTCATCTACCATTCGTGGGACTTTATTTAGAGGTTCGTCATTACTCACTTGACTGTCATTTTCTATTAAAGAAGATTCAATTGCATTCAATGGAGGAGAAGTAGATGTTGCAGCTTGAAATTCCTCTTTTTGAAAAAAAATTCAATAGTTTGATTCTTCATCTTCACTATCTAAATCAATCCTAAAAATTTAGTAAATGACAAGAACTAATAAATAAATTAACATGCAATTGATTTTTTTACAAGTATCCCAAATAAATTAACATGCATTTATAATATCCTCAAATTGCAAAATTAAGAAAATAAAAATATTACTAATAAAATACATTAGAGCCAATACAATAACTAACCATGTGATTCCTTAACCATTGAATTAAACAAGAGAATACTATTTTTTACAAGAGAAAAAGTTGAGAAAAAACCAAAAGAAAAAAGTTAAAATACCTATTCTCTCTCTTGCATATTTGACATAACCCATAAAAAAACATTTAAAGGAAAGCAAAAAAATTAAAAAAATTCTCAAATAGAAAAATTAATAAAACAAAAATATTACTAATTAAATCCAATACAATAGCTAACCATGTGATTCCTTAACTAATAAACTAAACAAGATAATACTATTTTTTTTACAAGAGAAAAAAATTGAGAAAAAACTAAAAGAAAAAAGTTAAAATAATACCTTTTAAGCTTTGTCAATTAAATTATCTTTCATCTCTTCTTGTATTAGTATACCTATTGTCTCTTTTTTTTATGGTTGTTTTTTTTAAATTTAGGACGTAAACCTTATCACAAACAAGACAGGTATCACTTCTTTCCATCCATTCAAAAATGCAAGCAAGGTGAAAATGGAAAACAAATAGAAGAATACAATCAAAATGACAAATTTGAAGTGATTCCATTGCCACAAGAAGCCCAAAAAAATGATGAAAGATTGCAGTAATATCATTACCTTCCAGACAGATAGGACAAACGTCCTCCTCCTCTGTTGCCAACACCAGAGACTCAACCAATTTTAAGAGCTTAACTTCTTTCTTCTTTGCTGAATCAGTTTCTATATCAGTTTGTGCTTTACAGTCTGAGGCCCTTGTGGAGTTTGGGGGCGTCCTGGAGCCATGTGGGTTAGGTAGAGTAGGTAGAGCTGGAGAATATTAATGGAGTTAGGTGGGGAAAATGGAAAAATATTGATATTATTTTTAAAAAAAAAATTAGGGGTGGCTATGGCCCCTACATGCCACCCCCTATATCTGCCTCTGCTTCTTCCCATGCTACAACTAATTTGCAAAGAAAAACAAAAGTCTATTTACATATGGTAAATGAAAACTGCCCCAAAATTTCTGCCAGGAGCCCAAAAAGAATTGGGCCAAATTAAGAGGCATTTATTAAAGAAACCCAAATCCGCAAACTCCCTCGAGCAGGGGGTTACAAGATTGATCCAAAGCTTGAATAGCCCATCCAAAATGAACAAAGCTAGTTAATCTTCCTAGAATAAGATAAATTAGTGGAAGATAACTTGCCAAATCTCAAGAAAACTAAATCTTGAAAATGAAATTCATACCATGTGACTTCTTGGATTTTTACCATACGTTAGTTGTCACCTTCAACCTCCATAATTAATTTATAAATGACTTCATCACTAATCCATGAATAATTCTTCATGTCTCATTGCATGGTCTAATCCATCAACTTCTTCAATCTGTACCAATGAATTCTTGCTGCCTTCTTCCAATTCTTAGATCTTTGATAGATGAAATTAAGTACTGGATTGAAGGTTAGGATAGTGCAATAAGAAAGCAGCAAATGTACCAACACTTGATATTGATGGCAACGACAGTGTTGCTATTCTGACAAACATCATTCAACACATCCAAAGGTAATGCCTATCTATCAAAAAGGGCATGGAGGATAAATTGAGCAACGACGGATACTGAAAAGGGAATAGCGAATTTGATCAGATTTCCTCATAAGCATATCTTTCAATATCGGATGCTTTAAAGATGAATTTCGGACAGGAATAATGCAACCTTATCATTAAGAATTGCTGGTCGCAGCAGTTCAACTTCAGAATATCGTCCAGCCACACCTTCTATCAATCCGACCTTTTATATATTGCGTGTTTTGTTACCTCCCATTTTTTATACCAAGCCTGAACATGCATATTGCTCGTTTTAACTTGTAGCAACCATTCAAGATCCAAATTAGAAGAATCATGCATGTCTCATATATTTTGCTTAAAGCCTAACCATACGTTTATTTCCCACTCTAGCGAATGCTCACATCAGTCGACATTTTGAACGATGGTAAAGTATTTCAAGAGAATTTTTTCACTGGGATAAATGGAATCAAAATGATCAGGAATTTTCACTAGGAATTTGAGAGACCAAACCCTAATTTTTTTGGCTTTTAAACGAACGAGGAGGAGCATCTAATAATTGGGTTATGAGAGAGCATGATTTTTCGAAAAGAGGCAAACAGCTGGAGGTTGTCTTTTTGTATGCATAGTGTCACGTACCGCGAAGGTTCATCCGGGATTCCCCACACATGTATAATATTCTAGAAGACCATTGTACACCATTAGATTAAAATGGATCATGGACGTCCAAGTTGGTAGGTAGGAATTAATCCTAGCCATCCATTTGGTAGCTGGAAATCAATCATAGCCATACATTTTGGTAGGTGGGAGTTGATCCTAACCATCTATCTAGTAGGTTGGAATTGATCTTGGCCATCCATTGAGGAGGTGGAGGCCTATATATACTTATGTAGTTCATTTGTAATTCATCCAAGCATTTGTGCAGTACAAGCAATTCTTAAGCATTCTCCAAGTTCTCTCTTCTTTTCTTTGTGTTCTTAGCATATTTGCTAACTTCCTAGCTATATCTAGCGTTCGTCGAGGAGGCTGACTAGCATTCTTATGAGGGAGTTTGCTAGTGCTGCGCGGTCGTTGGTAGCAAAAGACCAAGCCCGTGACAGTTGGTATCAGAGCGAAGGTTCAAGCAAAGATGGCGGGATCAAGTGACATTACGAAGATGGCAACCGAAGAGATCCAATAATCAAGGAAGAGGAGATCAAAGTCGAGAGATGCCTTAGTAGACATGAATGCAAGGCTCGCTAGAGTGGAGCTTGTTGTTGTCGAGGGGCAAGAGAAGTTCGAGGAGGCAGACCAACACATCATGGAGCTCGAAACTGGGAGAGATGAGCTTTAAGGGGAGATGCAAGGTGCCCTGAACGTTGCCATGACAACATGTCTCGACCAAGTGAAGGCCTTTGAGGAGTCCCTTCGTGCCGAGATTGTGGGGCTCAAAGAGGAGATTGCAAGAGTTGTAGCGGAGCTTGGCGATGCAAAGGATGAGTTGATCCTTTGTAAGAGAGCCATTGCGCAAGGGGGAGGTATTGCTAACCCCGTGGTAGTCTCTACTCCTTCGAGGGTGGACGTTTCTAAGCCAAAGGTGTACCATGGTTCGAGGAACGCGAAAGAGATTGACAACTTCTTATGGAGTTTGGAGCAATACTTCAAGGCATTTGGCCTTGATAAAGGAAGGAAGGTCGATCATGCATTCCTCTACCTTGTGGATACCGCGATGGTATGGTGGAGGAGGAGATGTAGCGACATCGAAAGAGGAACTTGCACCATTGATACATGAAACGAGTTCAAGAAGGAACTGAAGAGACAGTTCTACTTGGTGAATGCAGAACATGAGGCGAGAGCCAAGCTTAGGCGACTCACTCATGAGGGGAGCATACGGGTTTATGTGAAAGAGTTTTCCGAAGTGCTCATAGAGATCTTCAATTATCCCAACAAAGAAGTACTATTTGCTTTCATGGATGGTTTGCAACATTGGGCCAAGCTAGAGATCGATAGACGTGATGCCTAAGATCTTGCCATTGCCATTTCCATTGCTGAATCTCTTATCGAGTTTAAAAGAAGCGAGAAGCCGAAGTTCCATCGAGACAATGGTGACAATGGAAAGAGTGGGGGCGACAACCACCAAAGCAAAGAGAGTTCCTACAAGTACGATAAAGGGAAGAGCATCAAGGATGACAAAGGTGGAGGTAGGCCAACTATCCAATGTTTCTTTTGTGATGGGCCACATAGGGCAAGGGAATGCCCGAAGAAGGCCAAACTATCCGCTTTAGTTGAAGAAAAAGAGGAGCATGAGCGATACGAGGAGACGAGGGTGGGATTCCTACAACTCCTTAATGCTATGAAAGCCAACGATGAGATGCCAAAGTCCGACAGCAAGGGACGATTGTTCATGGAAGCCAAAGTTGGCCAAAAAACTGTGAAAGCATTGGTGGACACAGGAGCCAGCCACAACTTTCTCGAAGTAAAAGAAGCGAATCGGCTAGGCATCAAATATGCTGGCAAGAAAGGATGGCTTAAATCCGTGAATTCTGAAGCCAAGGCCATGTTCGGAGTTGCTCGTGGAGTAAAGGTAAGCATTGGTGGATGGCATGGCTCTATAGACTTCTCCATTATGCCAATGGATGATTATGCTATTGTGTTAGGCATGGAGTTCCTAGATCAAGTCAATGCCATGCTCATTCCTGGTGCCAACACGATGTGCATATTGAATGAAGGCAATGCTTGCATGGTGCCATTAGCAAGGGAAGCCAATCCGAAATCCAAGCGGATATCGTCCATGCAACTCTCCATGGAGGAGATGCTGCCCGAATTGCCCAACAGGATTCCACCCAAAGGTGAGGTGGATGGGAAGGATCAGTTGAATTCTAGTGCCATTGCCAATCAAATGGTGCCTCCCGAGTTTGGAGAATGGAGGAGGAAATCAAAGGCTACTGCCACAAGCCCGAGGATTTCATTGGGGGAGCAAGACCCACAAGCCAAGATATTGAGGGAGTTGGCACGTCATGGGAAGACTCGCCAAAATTGGCTTAGAGGTGGGGAGCTCACCAAGGAATGTCATAAGTTTCCAAACATCGTCAAGTTTGCCAGAGGTGGGCATGAGAAGCCAACCATGGCACAAACACACCAAGCTAAGGCCGATAAGAGGAGGAAGAAATGGGCCGAAGCTAAAAAGGGGCACTTGAAGCCTAAAGAAGGGGATGCGATGAGGGCGTCGCTAGATTGAGTGGGGGAGAATGTCACGTACCACGAAGGTTCATCCGGGATTCCCCACACATGTATAATTTTTCTGCATATGTATAATATTCTAGAAGGCCATTGTACACCGTTAGATTAAAATAGATCATGGTCGTTCATGTTGGTAGGTAGAAATTAATCCTAGCCATCCATTTGGTAGGTGAGAATCAATCTTAGCCATACATTTTGGTAGGTGGGAATCGATCTTAGCCATACATTTTGGTAGGTGGGAGTTGATCCTAACCATCCATCTGGTAGGTGGGAATTGATCTTAGCCATCCCTTGAGGAGGTGGATGCCTATATATACTTATGTAGTTCATTTGTAATTCATCCAAGCATTTGTGCAATACAAGCAATTCTTAAGCATTCTCCAAGTTCTCTCTTCTTTTCTTTAAGTTATCTCTTCTTTTCTTTGTGTTCTTAGCATCTTTGCTAACTTGCTAGCTATATCTAGCGTTCGTCGAGGAGGCTGACTAGTATTCTTATGAGGGAGTTTGCTAATGTCGCGCAGTCGTTGGTAGCAAAAGACCAAGCCAGTGACAATAGGCATGTCACATGCCATGCTGACATGGCTTCTGGCTATCATCCTACATGTATGTCCCTTGCTGAGTTGGCGTTTAGAGTAAGAAGTCCAGTGCCACGTGAGACTACAACTCAGCAACCGACTACTGACTGAGATCTGGTGAGAGAAGTGATTTTATTGGAAAAAAAGTTTAGCTATTTGTAAGGATTAAAAAATTTAATAGTTATTCTACAGTAAATTAGAAAAAAAATTAGTGACTGTGGCAAGCGTACAAAATTATGTCCCCACAAGTATATCTTTGAATTATTAGATGCATTAAAGATGACTTTCGACAGAAGAAGCACGCAGCCTTATCATTAAGGATTGCTGGCTGCAGCAGTTGAACTTCAGATTATTGTCGAGCCTAATAAAAAAGATGTATTGTCTTTAAATATTTGGCACATATATCCATCCTAGCTAGACTTGGGTACGTAAATTATAACAATAAACAAGCCCTAGATCCTTACAAAGGAAAAAAAAAAGAAAAAAAAAAGAAGGAACACTCTTAACACAAAGAACTAAATCTTAGAAAACGAAATTGATGCCAAGTAACTTGTTAGATTTTGACCATACTCCATAATTCATTTATATATAACTCAAGAGGCATCTATGAATAATTCTTCATGGGTCTTAAGGGGCATAGAAGATATCTAACAATAATTGTTATTGAATCACCAATCTGATAAAAGATGTCAAAGTAGAAAATCTATGGATATGTCTATTATATGCTTAATGACGCATTGAAGCCCGTCTAGCTAGAGTTTTAAAATGTTTCAGAATTTCAGAGAATGTAGTATTGTGCCATTGGATTCCATAATCATTCTCATTGCTGAAATCCGAAATTGCCAATTCTTGGAGGGAAGTGAGGTTAGCAAATTTTCTGAATGGGAGAATTCTGGGAGAATAAAATTACTTTTGCATAAATGTCATTTATTGCACAAAGGAGAGGCAATTAATATACATCTTGTTGTGAAAATCGAGTTACTTTCAATCAAAATAAATAATTGTGTCAAAAATTAAGATAAAGAAAAATTACCACAAATGGTCTATCTTAAAAACCAACTTCATTAGATTCTTAAAATTTTTGTAATAGAATTTTTCTCAAATAATTTAAAGCACAATATATCACAAAGTAAATGACCCGACAATAGCTATTAAATAGAAATAAAAAGAATATCAGATTTTAACGAAATTCGATCAATTATGCCTACGTATTCGGACACTACTAAAATAATATTCTACTATTTCAAAGAAATATTACAAAAAAAAAGAAAATACAATCAATCTTAGAAATAGAGGGGGACGAATTGCTAAGAGGGGGATTAAACATTTTTATAATTTAAAATTTTTCTTCCTCCCTCTTCCACTTCCGATGTGGGATTGGAAAATTGCCAAAACCTTTTTCCATGCTATATATTCTCTCTGTCTCCAATTTTGCATGTGCTGATACTAAGTTTGTTTTCAGATTGCTGAAAGGAGAAAACATCGTCTACACAATCTTCAGGAGATGTTGGTTCTATCATAAAACTTGGTTCTACGCAGTCATCACTGCCTTTCCACTCAGGTGTTCTGAAGAAGAAATAGACAAATTCATCTATTTTTTTACGGAGAAGTAGCCAACCATACCTGGAATCACAAGATTTCGCGCCGAAAAACTGTTCAGTGTTTTTCCGAATTTGGATCGGATGGTCTAATTTTGCTAATCTTACATGTCGAAAATCCATGGTTGTTTACGTCGATGAAGATAGGGAGTTGCGTCCATGTGTTTAACAAATTATTGTAGATGAAATCTGCTCAAACCCTATCAACGAAATCCAGTCTTTTGGATAAAAGCGCGAAGATATCGCCTTTTGCCGCGGTCCCTAGGCGATGTGATTAGGATTCTCCTTTCACCTTATTCGCCGATTTCGCAATTGTGCTCCAGAAGGGGGGCTTAGTTTATTTTTATAGATTTAATAGGGAAAATATTAATTTACCCGATCCGATTAGGACTTCCAAAATACAATTCAGTGCTATTTGCAATCACAATCCCATTCGGATTTGACTTGCTATCTCTGAGTGTGGAATCCAAAAACCCGATTCTCGTATGACTATTTTTGGCAGATTTTTGTTGAGATAAAGATATTAAACACAAGACTTTTCACAATTATTATACCTAATCTACGACTGATGTGTTGATACACAGTACATTTTTTTAGGATTTAGAGCCGAATAACAAATCAAATTTTATAAAAGTAAGAAAAAAAATCCTCTCGGACTACACATTTTTAGGGTTCTAATTGAAATAAGAGTAATAGGTTAAGGTTTTTTTGTAGTTATCTCCATTATCAAATTACAACTTCTGTCGATAGTTACCCTTTCTTTCTTTCTTTATATCACTTTCCTTTTTAACAATATAATTAATTTGGTAAAATTTTTTAATATCCAATTTTATTCAATGTGTCTTGTTATCAAAAATATAAATTATCATTCCTTAATTTTCTATCCTCCTAAAACAAATTTAAGTATTATTTATAGCTTAGACCATGTTGATATCTTAATCTATATAAGAATAAAAATAAATATATTTTTATGTAGTAAAAGAGAGCATTTTTAAATACTTAAATTATTTAATATCATAAATATTAAAGCAAAATTCAAATCCATTAATATTTTTTCCTCTTAAATCTGTAAATCTCAAGTTAAATTTGGACGTTGGGGATGTGTCTTAGAGGTATTTGGTTCAGCTGATGAATGCAGCCGGTAACTAATTGATATTAATATTTAGTAAAACTAATTTAGTCATTTTTATTAAAATATAAAATTACTAATATGGATATGATATTAGTAATTTAACTTTTGATGATAAAAAAACTATCAGGTGTATTCAACAGCTAAATCAAATGTCTCCTTAATAATATTAAAAGAAAAAAATCTCTAAAAAAACTACTATACACTATGTAATTGCTATTTAATTTGCTTTCAATGAATTAAAATAATTGTAATTTATTATCAATCATGTACGGTGCAAACAATAATTTTAATCAACTTTAATTTTTAAAACTTATTTCATATTTTAAAGGAAATTTGTTCTAGAGCTGGCATATATAATAGAACAATAACGACGATCAGTACATTAATTTTCTGTAAAGGGTTTATTAATTGATATGATTGCCAGGACCTGAAGGTGCCACTGGAGTATTTTTGGGCAATTTGGTGTTGACAATATTCCCCCTGTTAGACTGGGTATTTTCTTTGGCAAAATTGCTAGCTTTTTCAGGATTTGCATTTGCTTTAAGCTTATTATCAATGTTCTCTTTCCTTCCCTCTTGTGCAGCAACTTTTCCAGCTTCAACTTGAAGAGAAAGTGAGATTGATCCCACAACAACTAAGATCACTATGAGCATCAACTTCTTCTTCAGACAACACAAAATATGATTAATAGTTTATAGAAGGATAAAAAAAAAAATTAAATCAGTATCATCGTTATTATATCAAGAAAATAAGTTTGGATATATCACCTACTATGATTAAGAAAATTTAAGGGACGGTGAGAAGGAAAAGAATAACTAAAATTTTGTGTAAAGTAAATAAGAATTACCTCTCCATGAGCAATCTCTGGAGTTTGCTACTAGTAGTGAACTTGTGCAGTTTAGTACTCCATCCAAAATTATACAGGGAAGAAATTAAGTAGAGATGGCCAAGAGACCCAATGACATCATTCTCTTAAATCTGCAAAATTTGGGTAGGGGCACCGGCATACCAATTACTCCTCTATCATAATTTAAAGCCTCATAGGAATGTTTTGTATATATTGATAATTTTATTTATAAATCAGATTAATGATAAAACATTATACAAAAAATGTTAATTTTTTATATGTTATTATATGAATGATAAAAATATTTTTCTGTTATGTTATGAAATTAAAGATTGTGTGTGTTTGTAGACCGTTTGATTTGATATAAAAATACACAGGGGTGATAGCATCTACTTGATGACTAACTGAGTGCGAGGATAATTAGTCAATTGTGGTTTTATTTAAAACAATCTAAAGTATTCTCATTTTCATTTTCAATACTGGATTAGTGCATCAAGACCAATTTTTAAAGATTTAACTGAGAATATCATACTATGAGAGGAAAATGTGTAGACGTTTTTCTTTTTCAGTGTTCATATACTTGTATTTGTGGAACTTTTATGACATTCCTCAAATTTCTTCTCATGAATCGTTAGTCAATAATGAACTAATTAACCCCACTTAGTGAAAACTAATATTATTTTATTAGATGTGATAACCCACTTAAAATATATAATTTTACTATGTTAGATAAAGCACTATTTACCCATTACTACCTTATTGCCATCATCTTAGAAAGTGAAGGGTAATTTCTTTTTAATATTTGAAGTCATCAGAAAACAATTTTCAAAAACACAAATTTCACTAAAAAAAAAACTTAGAAAAAATTATCTAAAATGAGGTAATTAGATTGAAATTTTGGTACAAGTCTTCTAACAATAAAATAACCAAATATTTATAACTATTTAATAATAAAGTAGGAAGGAATAAGTCTTAAATCGAAAGAAAACAAGAATTACATCAAAATGAAAAACGAGACAACTTTTAAAAAAAAAAATATTCTACAGGATGTCATGGGCCGATCCGGTGAGTGGAATCACTCCTGTGAATCAATAAGACACCAAACGATAATCCACCAAGAATAGTCAACCTCCACTCACTCGTGAGTCACGCCCTGGTCATAGGCCATAGGCCCATAGCTGTGACGTGGACGATGTTGCTCATGATTTCCAAATTTTCTATTTAGGTTGGTTTGGCGTGAGTTGGAAAAAGAAGCTCTGAAAAATGTTTTTAATTTTGAAAATTATTTTTAAAGAAAAATAAATAAATAGATATTTTTTTATAAATAAAATAGAGAAAATTAGTTTATAAAAAATTAAAAAAATTAGTCAATTAAATCAAAAAAATTCTGACACTTATTATTATTATTTTTATACCAAACAGCTATCCAAACATCCGTTTAGCCTTCGTAAGTTTATGTTTCATGTAAGTGTAGGCCCTAATGACATATATTCTCAAAATAAAAAAAAAAATAATAATAAAACCTTCAATTTAGTTCAGAATACTTTGCATATAGTTAACAAAAACAATAATTAAGTTTTAATTTCACACCAGATGAAATCATCTATATGAATTTTCAGTTTCTTAACACTATAAATTTTATGTATTTAAATTATTCTGTTCAAGGTTAGATCCACCTTGATATCGAGTAATTATAAATACACATGCACTATTTCGCTTGACGCCATCCTAAGCCGACTCTACCCTTCTTCCCATGCTATAACTAATTTTGCTAAAAAAAAAAAAAGACAAGTCAATTTGCATATGGTAAATAAAAACTGCCCCAAAATTTCAGCCAGCAGACCAAAAACAATTGGGCCTAATTAAGAGAAGAGGTATTTGATAAAGAATCCCAAATCCGCATTAAGTTTAATCCAAAGCTATAAGAGCCCATCCAAAATGAACAAGCCAAAATCTTCCTAGAAGAAGAGACATCAGTGAAATCATCCCAAAACTCAAAAAAAAATTAGACCATGAAAATGCAGTTGATACCATGTGACTTTTTTGATTTTTACCATACATTAGATATCACCTTCAACCTCCATAATTCATTTATAACCAACTCCATCACTCATCAATGAATAATTCTTCATGGGTCTCATACGATGGTCTCATCATCTTCTTCAATCTGTACCAATGAATTCTTGCTGCCTTCTTCCAATTCTTAGATCTTTGACAGATGATGTTATATAAGTACTGCATTCAACCTTAGGATAGTGCAACAAGAAAGAAACAGATATACCAACAGTTGATATTGATGACAACGACAGCGTTGCTATTCTGACAGCCCTCTATGAGTATCATTCAACACATCCAAAGGTGATGCCTATCTACCAAAAGGGGCATGGAGGATCAATTGAGCAATCACGGATACAGAAAGGGTAATAGCGAATTTGATCATATTTCCTCATAACCATATCTTTCAATATTGGATGCTTTAAAGATGATTTTCGACAGGATGAATGCAGCCTTATCATTAACAATTGCTGGTTGCAGCAGTTGAACTTCAGATTATCGTCCAGCTGCCTTCTATCAGTCTGACCTTTTATATTTCTTGTTTGGTTACATTTCTCATACCAAGCTTAACCATACATATTACTCGTTTAACTTGTAGCAACCATTGCAAACTAGAAGAATCATGTCACAGATATCATCCTTGTGTGCCACTGCTACTCACCAACTGAATTGTTCGCTCTGCACAAAGATGCAACAGGGTAATTCACCATCAGATATTATCCAGTACAGATTTTAAAAATAGTTTGTGAAGCAGCAGGATCCCACAAAAACAAGGGAGATATCACCATGGCGAACATCTAAAAAGAAAGAGCTGACTAATACATTTTGAGGACTGAATAACTGCAGGTTTTACTGAGCACAGAAGCATTGGAAAAATATATATCTGGTTGACTAGTATTGGATAGAAATTTTTTAGAAATAACTCAACATCAGATTCACACATGAGACTCCAATAAGAGATTTGAGCCCACAACGATCACAGGTGAGCTATCATACTAGCTTTTGAAGCATTAAGTTCTCTTTTTCTACGTATAAGATAAGTTGATTTACAAAAAGTTCTAAGCACCGATTTAATATAGGATGTAGAAATGCTTATTAGAACTATAAAATTCAAAATGCAAATTTTTGGCTATTGGAATTTATTATAAGAAAAGCAAGAATCAACACCATGCTTCTTGATTTTTGGATCAAAATCATCTCTAACTGTGTACAAGTAATGAAAATAGTTTACTAGTTTAGATATCCGAAACATTAATGTATTGACAAGAAAGGCTTCAAATATTTTACCTTTATAAATTACCAGCATGAGAAATCACATATCCATAAGGTAGGTAAACATCTTCAAGCTGCAAACTTGATCCCCCAGCCAACCTACAAATGAAAGAAGCAACGAAAAACGTAAAATTTCAGTGGAACTTTTGACATCACAACTCTTTTACCCTTGCCCTGATTATCAATTTGCAACTGAATATCTAGATAGAGGGTTTTTCATGACATTGCCAATTCTCAACTGGTCTTCTCTGGAACCTTTACAGTGACTGAGGACCAATGATTGCAAGTGCCTGAAATGTGAGGCAATTCCAATGCAAAATGCTTTTTTAGTTATTCAGCAATCCATCGCCAATTCAAATCATCAACAGCAACACTTAAACTCTGTCATGATAAATCCTTACCCTTTAAAAAAAAAAAAAATCTCCCAACAGGGCACAACAATTGTGCTTTGGCCTTGATCTTCAGATATGATTCACCCCATCCTTGATACAATCACCCATTTATGTCATATGCTGAGATAAATCTGATTGAAGATTCAAATTACTATACATCAAAATTGCCTCCTCTAAAATTGAATGATGTGAACTTATGCATTGCAGTCCTTATTGCTCACATAAATCAATATATAGAGATAGAACAGCACAGCACATTTAGAAATTCAGCTGATCATAGGAGAAAAAAGAAATGGAAAAGCAAGAAAAAGGAAAATACCATACAAATTTGCGCAAATAGCTTAAAAGAATGTAAATTCAACTAAAATCTCAAGAATGGTAACATGTGAATTCACCATTACAATCCATAAGCAGAAAGAGGAAACAAATTGAAAAAATAAAGCTAAAGACCACCTCTATACAAACCATCAAAATTTTATCCTGACAAAAATTAGAAATAAAAAAAAAATTTGACAAATCGTCTAAGCATGCACAGGGCCAGGAGACACCAACACAGTGTTACTTGGCGGACTGTCCGATGGCGGTGGCGCCCCTGTTATAGCTGGGCCAACTGGCGGAGGCGGAGAAGTCAACAGCGGCGGCGGCAGCGGCGGAGGAATATTAGAATTAGTATCAGACGGAGGAGGAAAATTAGAATTAGAGTCAGGTGGAGGAGGAGGAGGAGGACTTAGATAAAAGCTAGGAGGGTCTGGTTGATTGGATCCAGAGGAAGGCTGAGCAGGAACTTGATCAGAATTAGGTGGAGAAGGATTAACAGGAGCATTTGGGCTAGGAATGGTAAAGGGTGGAGAAGAATGGCAAGAATCGCCGGAGCATTTGTGTGATTTTTGAATGCCATGGCGAAGAAACCCGAATCCCAAGGTAAGACCAAGAACAACAAGAACTGTCACTATGAAAATAAAGATCTTTGTAGCTTTCCCTATATAACACATTTTCTTCTTTTTAAACAGCTTCTATCTCTCTGAGCTATTCTGTACTAAAAAGCACACAGCTTTCAGCTAAAACGGAGCAAACTCTGAAATGGGTCTGCTAATTGGGGTCTGGTACAGGTGGGTTTGAATTGATTTAAAGGAAGAAGAAGAAGAAGAAGAAGAAGAAGAAGAAGAAGACGACGGATGAATGGATGGTAAGGATGATGGTAGTAATAGCTGAAGTAGGACATTGGAGGATGGGGGCAGTTTTGCTCGCTTTGTACAAGGAAGAGTAAAATGCCTGGCCACGTGGTACCCAAATAGAAAAGATACCAATAGGTACTAAATGCTTTCTGTTCCTCCTGTTTTTTTTACCTAATCTCTGAGCTTAATTCAAGTGATCACCATTAAAATTTAATTTCTTTGCTTTGTCTTGTCTCTGGTTTACCATAATTGAACAAATTTTTAGTGGGCGATTTCTATTTGTGAGATAATGAAAATGAAAAACTACCCTGTCTTGGTTAGTGATGGTGAAGGTAGATTGCTTCTTGTTAACTCAAAGAATTTAATGTTTTCAGAGATGTGTAGCAAGGTGACAGCAAGTTGAAGTCCTTTTCTATTCCGTCTTGAGGTATGAGTTTCTTTTATATATATATATATATATATATATATATATATAGCTTGTGTAAAAAGAAAAGAAAAAGAAAAAACTCACCATTAGTGAAGTAGATACGGTCATGGCCGGGCTTAGGCAAAATTGGATCAAACTCATATGGAAGTATCGAGCATGAAGTTTTTTTTTAATAATGTTCAAACTTGGAACCATTCAAACCCTGTCATATAGTACGAGTAGAAATAGATCAATAAAAATAAAAATGATTATATTATATATGATGAAATTATTTTTGAAAAAAATGAAATGACATGGCATGAAATAGGAAGATGACGTGGAATGTGAGGGAAAAGAAATTGTCATAATTGTAATGAAATGACATGGCAAATAATTGTAGAATCGGGATGCCTACGTAGAAAGTGAAAAGAATTTTGCCCCTACCTGCCATGCATGTTGTCACGGGCTTGGTCTTTTGCTACCAACGACCGCGCGGCACTAGCAAACTTCCCTCAATTGGATGCTAGTCAGCCTCTCCCACGAATGCTAGATATAGCTAGCAAGTAAGCAAAGATGCTATGAACACAAAATAAAGAAGAGAGCTTGGAGAATGCTAAAGAAAGCTTGTATTGCTCAAATGCTTAGAATTCCTTGGAATTACTTGGAATGGTTACAAATGAACTCAACACACCTATATATAGGCCTCCACCTCCTCAATGGACGGCCAAGATCGTTTTGATCCTATGGTCTACATTTGTGTTCTAGATTATTCTACTCAACTCTACACAAATCAAGAAACATCTCACATGTTCTACACATATCTACAATGTTCTAGAAAAATCTAGGACAATCTACACTATTCTTGAATGTGGTGGAGATTTGTAGAAGAACCTCTCGCGGTGCGTGACATTCTCCCCCACTCAATCTGGCGACGCCCTCGTCGCATCCCTTGCTTTAAGCTTTGAATGCCTCTTTTTAGCTTCGGCCCATTTCTTCCTTTTGGCCTTCGCTTGGTGCGCTTGTGCCACTGTTGGCCTCTCATGCCCACCTTTGGCAAACTCGGCGGTGCTTAGAAAATTGTGACGTTCCTTGGTGAGCTCCCCACCTCTAAGCCAATTTTGGCGAGTCTTCCCATGACTTGCCAACTCTCTCGATCTCTTGGCTTGTGGGTCTTGCTCCCCTAATGAAATCCTCGGGCTTATGGTTGTAGCCCTCGATTTCTTCTTCCATTCTCCAAACTCGGAAGGCGCCATTCTATTGGCAGTTGAACAAGGACTTGACTCGATCTTCCCATCCACCTCTCCCATGGGTGGTAGTCCTTTGGGCAATTCAGGGAGTATCTCCTCCTTGATGAGTTGCATGGACGATATCCGCTTAGCTTTCGGACATGTTTCCCTTGCTAGAGGCACCATGCAAGCATTGCCTCCATCTAATATGCACATCGTGTTGGTACAAGGCATGAGCATGGCCTTGACTCGATCTATGAACTCCATGCCCAACACGATAGCATAATCATCCATTGGAACTACAGAAAAGTCCACTAAGCCATGCCATCCACCAAGGCTTACCTTTACTCCATGGGCAACCCCGAATGTGGCCTTGGCTTCGGAATTTACGGATTTGAGCCATCCTTTCTCGCCATCATATTTGATGCCTAGCCGATTGGCTTCTTTCACTTCGAGAAAGTTGTGGCTGGCTCCCGTGTCCACTAATGCTTTCACGGTTTGTTGGCCAACTTTGGCTTCCACGAACAATCGTCCCTTCCTTTCGGGCTTTGGCATCTCAATGTTGCTCTTCATGGCACTAAGGAGTTGTAGGGATCCCACCCTCGTCTCCTCGCATCGCTCATGCTCCTCCCTTTCTTCCACAAGAGCGGATAGTTTGGCCTTCTTCGGGCATTCCCTTGCCCTATGCGGCCCATCACAAAAGAAACATTGGATAGGTGGTCTACCTCCACCTTTGTCATCCTTGATGCTCTTCCCCTTGTCGTACTTGTGGGAGCTCTCTTTGCCATGGTGGTTGTCTCCCCCACTCTTGCCATTGTCACCATTGTCTCGATAGAACTTCGGCTTCTCGCTCCTTTTAAACTCAATAAGGGATTCCGCAATGGAAATGGCAGTGGCTAGATCTTGGGCACCACGTCTCTCGATCTCTAACTTGGCCCAATGTTGCAAGCCATCCATGAAAGCAAAGAGTGCTTCTTTATCGGGATAATCGGGGATCTCCAAGAGCACTTCGGAAAATTCCTTAACGTAGTCCCGTATGCTCCCCTCATGAGTGAGTCGCCTCAGCTTGGCTCTCGCCTCATGTTCCGCATTCACCGGGTAGAACTGCCTCTTGAGTTCCCTCTTGAACTCGTCCCATGTATCTATGGTGCAAGTTCCTCGCTCGATGTCGCTGCATCGCCTCCTCCACCATACCATTGCCGTGTCCACAAGGTATAGCGAGGCATGATCGACTTTCCTTCCTTCATCAAGGCCAAGTGCCTTGAAGTATTGTTCCAAGCTCCACAAGAAATTGTCAATCTCCTTCGCGTTCCTTGAACCATGATACGCCTTTGGCTTAGGAACGTCCACCCTCGAAGGAGTAGTAGCAACCACGGGGTTGGCAACACCTTCCCCTTGTGCAATGGCCCTCTTACAAAGGATCAACTCATCCTTTGCATTGCCTAGCTCCGCTACAACTCTAGCAATCTCCTCCTTAAGCCCCACAATCTCGGCACGAAGGGACTCCTCCAAGGCCTTCACTTGGTCTAGACAAGTCGTCACGGCAACGTTCACGGCACCTTGCATCTCCCCTTGAAGCTCTTCTCTCCCCGTTTCGAGCTCCATGATGCGTTGGTCCGCCGCCTCTTCGAACTTCTCTTGCCCTTCGACGACTGCAAGCTCCACCCTAGCGAGCCTTGCATTGATGTCTACCAAGGCATCCCTCGTCCTTGATCTACCCTTCCTTGATTGTTGGCTCTCCTCGGTTGCCATCTTCGTGATCTCACTTGATCCCGCCATCTTTGCTTGAAACTCGGCTCTGATACCAACTGTCACGGGCTTGGTCTTTTGCTACCAACGACCGCGCGGCACTAGCAAACTTCCCTCAATCGGATGCTAGTCAGCCTCTCCCACGAATGCTAGATATAGCTAGCAAGTAAGCAAAGATGCTATGAACACAAAATAAAGAAGAGAGCTTGGAGAATGCTAAAGAAAGCTTGTATTGCTCAAATGCTTAGAATTCCTTGGAATTACTTGGAATGGTTACAAATGAACTCAACACACCTATATATAGGCCTCCACCTCCTCAATGGACGGCCAAGATCGTTTTGATCCTATGGTCTACATTTGTGTTCTAGATTATTCTACTCAACTCTACACAAATCAAGAAACATCTCACATGTTCTACACATATCTACAATATTCTAGAAAAATCTAGGACAATCTACACTATTCTTGAATGTGGTGGAGATTTGTAGAAGAACCTCTCGCGGTGCGTGACATTCTCCCCCACTCAATCTGGCGACGCCCTCGTCGCATCCCTTGCTTTAAGCTTTGAATGCCTCTTTTTAGCTTCGGCCCATTTCTTCCTTTTGGCCTTCGCTTGGTGCGCTTGTGCCACTGTTGGCCTCTCATGCCCACCTTTGGCAAACTCGGCGGTGCTTAGAAAATTGTGACGTTCCTTGGTGAGCTCCCCACCTCTAAGCCAATTTTGGCGAGTCTTCCCATGACTTGCCAACTCTCTCGATCTCTTGGCTTGTGGGTCTTGCTCCCCTAATGAAATCCTCGGGCTTATGGTTGTAGCCCTCGATTTCTTCTTCCATTCTCCAAACTCGGAAGGCGCCATTCTATTGGCAGTTGAACAAGGACTTGACTCGATCTTCCCATCCACCTCTCCCATGGGTGGTAGTCCTTTGGGCAATTCAGGGAGTATCTCCTCCTTGATGAGTTGCATGGACGATATCCGCTTAGCTTTCGGACATGTTTCCCTTGCTAGAGGCACCATGCAAGCATTGCCTCCATCTAATATGCACATCGTGTTGGTACAAGGCATGAGCATGGCCTTGACTCGATCTATGAACTCCATGCCCAACACGATAGCATAATCATCCATTGGAACTACAGAAAAGTCCACTAAGCCATGCCATCCACCAAGGCTTACCTTTACTCCACGGGCAACCCCGAATGTGGCCTTGGCTTCGGAATTTACGGATTTGAGCCATCCTTTCTCGCCATCATATTTGATGCCTAGCCGATTGGCTTCTTTCACTTCGAGAAAGTTGTGGCTGGCTCCCGTGTCCACTAATGCTTTCACGGTTTGTTGGCCAACTTTGGCTTCCACGAACAATCGTCCCTTCCTTTCGGGCTTTGGCATCTCAATGTTGCTCTTCATGGCACTAAGGAGTTGTAGGGATCCCACCCTCGTCTCCTCGCATCGCTCATGCTCCTCCCTTTCTTCCACAAGAGCGGATAGTTTGGCCTTCTTCGGGCATTCCCTTGCCCTATGCGGCCCATCACAAAAGAAACATTGGATAGGTGGTCTACCTCCACCTTTGTCATCCTTGATGCTCTTCCCCTTGTCGTACTTGTGGGAGCTCTCTTTGCCATGGTGGTTGTCTCCCCCACTCTTGCCATTGTCACCATTGTCTCGATAGAACTTCGGCTTCTCGCTCCTTTTAAACTCAATAAGGGATTCCGCAATGGAAATGGCAGTGGCTAGATCTTGGGCACCACGTCTCTCGATCTCTAACTTGGCCCAATGTTGCAAGCCATCCATGAAAGCAAAGAGTGCTTCTTTATCGGGATAATCGGGGATCTCCAAGAGCACTTCGGAAAATTCCTTAACGTAGTCCCGTATGCTCCCCTCATGAGTGAGTCGCCTCAGCTTGGCTCTCGCCTCATGTTCCGCATTCACCGGGTAGAACTGCCTCTTGAGTTCCCTCTTGAACTCGTCCCATGTATCTATGGTGCAAGTTCCTCGCTCGATGTCGCTGCATCGCCTCCTCCACCATACCATTGCCGTGTCCACAAGGTATAGCGAGGCATGATCGACTTTCCTTCCTTCATCAAGGCCAAGTGCCTTGAAGTATTGTTCCAAGCTCCACAAGAAATTGTCAATCTCCTTCGCGTTCCTTGAACCATGATACGCCTTTGGCTTAGGAACGTCCACCCTCGAAGGAGTAGTAGCAACCACGGGGTTGGCAACACCTTCCCCTTGTGCAATGGCCCTCTTACAAAGGATCAACTCATCCTTTGCATTGCCTAGCTCCGCTACAACTCTAGCAATCTCCTCCTTAAGCCCCACAATCTCGGCACGAAGGGACTCCTCCAAGGCCTTCACTTGGTCTAGACAAGTCGTCACGGCAACGTTCACGGCACCTTGCATCTCCCCTTGAAGCTCTTCTCTCCCCGTTTCGAGCTCCATGATGCGTTGGTCCGCCGCCTCTTCGAACTTCTCTTGCCCTTCGACGACTGCAAGCTCCACCCTAGCGAGCCTTGCATTGATGTCTACCAAGGCATCCCTCGTCCTTGATCTACCCTTCCTTGATTGTTGGCTCTCCTCGGTTGCCATCTTCGTGATCTCACTTGATCCCGCCATCTTTGCTTGAAACTCGGCTCTGATACCAACTGTCACGGGCTTGGTCTTTTGCTACCAACGACCGCGCGGCACTAGCAAACTTCCCTCAATCGGATGCTAGTCAGCCTCTCCCACGAATGCTAGATATAGCTAGCAAGTAAGCAAAGATGCTATGAACACAAAATAAAGAAGAGAGCTTGGAGAATGCTAAAGAAAGCTTGTATTGCTCAAATGCTTAGAATTCCTTGGAATTACTTGGAATGGTTACAAATGAACTCAACACACCTATATATAGGCCTCCACCTCCTCAATGGACGGCCAAGATCGTTTTGATCCTATGGTCTACATTTGTGTTCTAGATTATTCTACTCAACTCTACACAAATCAAGAAACATCTCACATGTTCTACACATATCTACAATGTTCTAGAAAAATCTAGGACAATCTACACTATTCTTGAATGTGGTGGAGATTTGTAGAAGAACCTCTCGCGGTGCGTGACAATGTGCTCTATCTAATTCTATCCCTCATTCTCCCCTTATCACACTCCAGTGGATCCAATGCAACCTTATTAGCTACACTTGTCAGGCAAATGACTCGCCAATCAAATCATAAATTCTTGAATAGACTAATACACTCTTAATATTTTTCTCTCACTCACTTTCTCCGTTGATGGATGGAAAAGAAAGGATAATCTAAAAATAAAATAAAAAATAAAAAATAAACACAAACTAATAAAAAAAATAAATATTAAATAATATAAAAAATAAAAATATCACTAAAAAATTTCGTCTATATGAAGCAAATCAATGCCTACATAGACTCCATCTATGCACCAAACCATCCTCTTCATACCTACATAGACTCCATCCATGCACCAAACCATCCTCTTCATATATACCACTGCTGTAATGCAATTTTTCTTGCATAGCTTTTTCTTTTCCTTTTCCATTTTTGTCCCTTCTATTTATTACTGTTCAAAAATATAAATTGTGGAAGAACAAATTCACGTAACTGAAGATATGAAATATATTGTGCACTCGGATCAATTTATGATAACTACTATCAATTTTTTAATTTCTCCTCCACTATATTTTATTTTCATACAGATTTTCTATAAAAAAAAACCTTTTTGTGATTAAATATATAAAAAAATTACTATGAATCTTTAAAATAAAAAACAAAAATTAAAAAAAAAGATATCTAGTAATTCTATTGTATTGTATCAACTCTGGCGAAACTTGGGACTGATCACGTCCCGTATAAATACAAAAAGGTCAAAGTTTGTCCAAACAAAAACAGCAAATTAAAGAGAACCCCACCATGAACGTACGGGAAATTAACAAGCTGTAAATGCTACTAGAAGACCATTGGAGAGACCAAAAAAAAAAACATGAAAAAAGATGGAGATTTTACATAAAAAGCATTGGAACACTAAAATTTTGATGATTTAGTTTCTTAATTTTACATAAAAAGCATTGGAACGAGGTCTCAAAAAACCATTGGAGAGAAAGAAAAAAAACATGAAAAGAGGTTACTAAAAAAAAGGAAGGGAATTGTGGATTTTTGTTTTGCTTTTTGTTGCTTTTTTTTTTTTTGGATATTGGAGGAATATTATAGAATATTACTTTTGGTGTAAAAAATAATGATATGGATTGAAAATAAATTCAATGTAATCGCATATTCTACAGTAAATGTCATGTTGTTTTAGGTTGAAGATGGAGAAAATGGCAACAAGTAATATTAGGGCAACCTCTGATGTCCAGAGCAGTGAGACATATTTCATGCCGTCTTTACTCTATGGATTCTCTTTATGGTGCTTACAATAGAAAAAATTGTTGTTGCCATTTCTACATATGACATCACTTTCTCTTCTTTCCTTCGCTTATTGCACGGACGACTCAGTGCTGACCAACTACATAAAATTTTTCCTCAAGTCAACTTGCATTGTTTCGGTTTTAGAAATGGTTTGATCAATTTCATTGTCAAAAAAACATAAGTTGACGTTTGGTCTCATTATAATTTTAAATCTCCCTACATCTATATTTATTTTTTATAATTTACATATTTTTTTAATTAATGATGTTTTACAACTTGTGATGAAAATGAAATATTTTATAGTATTTGAAAATAATTGTAATTTTCTAAAAAATATCGATTTATCCTTTTAGAAATTAACGGTTGCGTTAATTATCAATTTTAATAACTAAATTAGGTTCTTACTTTAAATTTTTTACCTCTAATTAATAAGCAATGGGGAGAGACAAAGGATTAACCTAAAGATCGCAGCCAACCAACAACTTCATATGTAAGTAATTGATGCCTTTCTGCACATCCACATAATGCTTTAGCTCTAATGATAACATCACTACCAAACCTATGAAATAATGACATTTCTGATACATAAAGTTGATCAAAAGTTAAAAACAAACCTTAATCACCATAATAATTTAAAAGCTATATACGGCATGAAATGGATGGACAAGCTGCTTTTTCATTGATTTGGTGCGGTGTTCTTAGCCTTTGGATGACTCCCAACTCAAGCAAAACTCCAACAATTCTAGAGTATCCTAATGTTAAACCCTGTTTGTTTCAATTTTCCTTAAGGAATTCATTTAATTTATAAATGAATTTCATAATAAAATATATTTGCAAATGACTCCCCTGATTTCATATGGTTTATACAATATATCAAATTCATTTGCACCACCCATAAAAAATAAAAATAAATGAGATAAATAAAATTTTGGATGGAAAATATAATTATTGAAAAGATATATATATATATATATATATATATATATATATATATATATATATATATATATAATAGCATTTTTTGCTTCTCATATACATCAAAGAGAGAGAAAAAGGAGAGAGATAGGGGGAAGGGGCACAAATTATATCATGGATCTAAGTGTATGATACTTTGTGTATTTATTAATTAGTATAACACCGTTTTTTTCTTCATCATATTCATCGTTTTTTTCTTCTTCTGATTCTTCTTATTCACAGAGATAAAAAAAATTATGTATATTTTAAGTTTATTTTTAGAGAGAGAAAATTTTTTAATTTGCATATTTGATTTTATTTTTAGTATTTTTGAATATTGTAATTATTATTATTATTATTATTTGATATAAAAATATTTAATTTTGATTTTTTTGTGAAAGAAAATGGTTGAAAATGAAGATATTGCAACTAAAAATGAATAATATATAAAGAGAAAATCAAGTTGGTGGAAGTTAAAGGCGATAAATTTGATAAAAATGATGAATTTGCAAATAATGAACTTATAAGCTATAAACGATAAATATGTAAGTAATTAATCTGTAAATTTAAAATAATGAACATATAATTTCAAAAGAATGAACCTATAAATCATGAAACAGTTAGTTGTAAACGTTGGTCCTGCAAAATCTAAATGATAAGATGAACCCATAAATGATGAAACAGTGAGTTGTAAACATTAAACCTACAAATTTTAAGTGATGAATCTGTAAGTTCTAAATGATGAACATATAATTTCTAAATGATGAATCTATAGTTTCCAAAATATGAATATGTAAGTTTAAAACGATGAACCTGCAAGTTGTATGCGATAAATTATAAGTGACAACAAGTTGTAAATAATGGACCTGTAACTTTTAAATCATGAATCTGTAAGTTCTAAATGATGTATATGTAAATTCTAAACGATAAATCTGTAAATTCAAAACGATCTGTAAGTTATAAATGATAAACCTGTAGCTTATAATTGATGAATTTGTAATTTCTAAAAAAAGAATTTTAGAAAGATGAACTTGTAAATTAAAAACGATAAGTTATAACTAATTAATTTATAAATTCAAAAAAGATGAATTTGTAAGTTATAACTGATGAACATGTTTTATATTAATTAGTTTATCAAAATCTAATTCCGTAAAAACACGCGTTTTTGTGAACGAAAGAAATGCATAATACCACATGGATCCATATCCATGATATAACAACCCGGAAAGGAGGAGGAGGGAAAAGAGACAAGATAATGAGAATAAATAAATCAAGATAAAATCTTGTAGTTTGAAAAATAAAAACTGCTAAATTTAAAATTCAATTGCAAATTCTATCAATTTTGATAAAATGTGGTTTAGTTATAACCAATTTTATGAAATTGATTCAAAGAAATTTCTAATTAAATTTCAGTTAAACCAAACATGCAAATTTTTAATTTAAAATGAATTCAGTTTCGGAATTGCGTACAGGAATTAATTTCCTCATCCACCGAGACTTCTTGTGCACAGAATTCCAGTTTTCTTCTCCATGTTTCTTCACGTCTTGGATCCTCTGCAGCAGTGAATTCTAGTAATTTATTGAGAATGGAGTTGACAGTTTTAGATAT
Organism: Triadica sebifera; assembly: GCA_023653625.1. NCBI lineage: Eukaryota > Viridiplantae > Streptophyta > Magnoliopsida > Malpighiales > Euphorbiaceae > Triadica > Triadica sebifera. The sequence goes on along the minus strand of CM042898.1, from coordinate 30,025,100 downwards.
TACGATTACAAGTTTAAGATCACTAAAGCACTAATGTTATTTTATTTGCTTATCTATTTAATTAAAAGAAAATGATATGTTAGTTTATACTTAATGCAATTTATATCTTTAATGATATATATAGAATTTCAATTTATATTAATTTATATCTTTTAGTTTAAAACTTTAGATATTGGAGTACTTAATGAAATTTATAGTATCATGTTGCTGTAGGATGGCACTTGGCCGCCCAATTTGCAATATCTTCGGAGTAATTGAAGTTATTTCAAATAAATGACCGAAGATGACTTTAGGATCTGCATGCAGTCTTACCATTTCTGCCCTGAAACACTGTGTTCGTATTTGGACTTCTAAGCCATCTTCTACATTTCTTCGGTCGGAATATATTATTTTTTTTATTGTACTAAGTCTCGAACCCGAGACATTGGGGATGGGGAGGGAGGCTTATGCCACTAGGCCACATGGCCTTGGCAAAATGTATTATGTTTGATCAGTTCCCATTTCTTATACAAGCAATCCTTACCTCTTAAACCAGATTTTCACATCAAGAAATTGTATGAGGAAATAAATCACTTCACCAAACAAGAACACAATAATAAGAGAGTTATCGGCACTAGCTAGACGTTAATTCTGTAATGGACCTACTCTTATCATATTCAGTTCTCTTTGCTTCTCTTGAAATTTCTTGAAAAGAATTCGGAAGAATACATCTCCTTCATCTTTGTTTGAATAATTTTCGTTAATCAATAAATTTCATTAAGCAATTGAGAAAAAACTTCATAACACAGCAAAGTTCACTCAAGAGAAAGCTGAAAAAATCCAGGTAATTTGATTAAGCAACAACCATAGGCAACAACAATTATCTAGAAAGAAGGTAGAATTGAAATTTCTGATATATGGTATATCTTTTTACTCTTTATAGAGAACAAAGAAATATGAAAATCATATATCAATTCAGAAAAAACGCTTCATATAGGTACTCCACATATATGATATATTACAAACTAGAAGAACATATTCACAACATTTTTTATGGTTCACGCAGAAATCTCTGCAAGCATCTAAACCCAAGATATTCAGCACAAAATCTTTCCATCTCCTCACCACCTCTCTCCCTACAGACTTCTGCCTCCAGCTCTGCCACCACTTCATCCCAATCCCTCAAAAATCCACCACCACATCCACCATCATCATCACCTCCGCATATTCCATCTATAATCTCCTGAAGCCCCACAATCCTATGGCTGACCTTCCTCCTTGCCTCCCTCACCGTGGGATTAAACCCAGGTACAGAATCCAGCCTTAAAAGGAGACTCATCAAGGTCTCATTGATTCTCAGCTTTTCTCGATCATCACTCCTGATGGCATCTACTGTCTCCTGCCGTTGAATGTGGCACTGCAGTCTGTCAGCTTCAGAATTAACAGAAGAGATCTTTTTGTAGAGGGTCCGGATTATATGAGCCCTGTAGGCGGATTGGATCTTGGTGGCAGCTTCAGGTAGAGCAAGATGGTCAATTACAGGGATAACAGGATCTTCAGAGGAGGCATCGATAGAGATTTCCTTTGTTTCTTTAGGTGTGATGTGGTCATTATGGAAAGCATAGGTGACTGTGGTGGTGGAGGAAAAGAATTTATACTTGCAAGAAGGTATCATTGCTGCTGAAAAAGGGCAAATGTCAAAAGGCAAGATGTAAAAACGTAAAATGAAAGATATATGGGAAGATCTAAAGAGAAACATCTAACAAACAACTTGCATTCATACTCTGAGCATTGGTTTTCATCTTCAACATTTTGTGTTCAAATTTCAAGTCCGTGCCAAAAATCTTCATGACAAAATGGTAGAAAATGTTTAATAATACCCCAGCTTCTACTCTCTAGTTGTTCTATCCAAAAACAAATGCAATGTGGTCATGTCAACCAGGCAGTTATAGCTGCTAACTGAATGCTAACATCATAAGTGGAGAAGCAAAGCTCGCAGCAATTTTCAGCATCTTAAGGGAGCTAAATTGTGGCAAAATATAACTGGCAGTATTTTAAACAGATAATGCTTCGCTTCACATTATAGAAACGAAATATAACACCTGCCTATTTTGTAGTTTGTGCATTCGGAGAACAATCAAGATCCTTCCACCTCCGCAAACAAAAACAGAACCAAACTTATGAACCTTGAATAACAAAAGAAAAGACTAAATCTAGTAGCCCGTTGATGCACTCACAAAATAGAAACATTTACATCACAACAAAGAAGAGTAAATCAAAGATTCTTTCTCACTCAGTTTATTACAGAATTTCGAAGATAAGAACAAAATTCCTGTCTACTTTCAATCATTGAAAGGAGAAAAGCAAATGAGTCCAATAGTGTCAACAGTCAAAAGGCCAAACCTTTTATTTTGTGTTTGTTCTTTTTTAAACATATCCGGCTAAGTTAAAGGAGAAGGAAACAAAGGCTAGTCATTAAAGAAACAAATGAAATCACTTTAACTTTCAAGTTTTCTTATCTTTTGCTGGAATACAAATGAATCAAGACTAAGTTCAAAACCGTGTTAACTTTCTATGATTGATGCCCAATAAAAAGATTGCTTAAGCTTAAGCATCTAGCTCTCTAATTACTTTCTTTCGAAAAGGAAAGGAATCAACTTTTGATCCATCATAAATATATAGTTTGAAATCAGCTTATACAACCCAGACTAAAAATCAGATTTCTTACTTGCATATACATAGACCAAATTAAACAGTGAAAAATAGCAGAGGTACCTCGTTTGTTGCTGGTGGCTGCTCACCCTCTCAATTTCGGCTTCAGCGTGCGCATCTCCATTTCGTTGTCTCAGTATCTCACACACTCTTCTGCTTCCTTCCCCTCATACTTTTCTCTGCTGCTTTCCAGAATTTTTATTTTTATTTTCATTTTCTTTTTTCCTGTTAAAAGAAAATTTTTATGGGCTCAGTAATTGGCCCAATAGGTAGTCCATACGTAAAACTTTGGGCTTGAACTGCTACAGAAGCTTTTTCAAATTCTTACTCTCTTTTTGTTTTCTTCTATATATATATATATTCATTCATAGCAATCAATAAAATTCATTAGATTTTGTGGGGAGAACACCCTTAAGGAGGCATCAAAAAGAAAAATAAAATCGCAGCTCATAACCTTCTTGATTCTTTTTTATATCTATCATTGAACTTATCATGTTTTAAAGTCAATTGTTCATATGTAAGTTATAACAATAAATATAAGGTCAAACTTTAACAGAAATACTTGAGTATTGACAGCAACAAATATCAAAAACTATTTCATTGAGTTGTGAAATAGAGGATGGTCTGAATAATTTGCTCATTACATAGTTACAGCTGACTATATTCTGTCTTCAAATGAGAAATAGTTCTTTCACATTTTTGGAAAAAACAAAATATTTTAAGCAACGTTGACAACAGTAGTTGAAAAAGAACACAACAATACCCTACCAAAATAGATATACAATAAATCATTGAGGTAGAGAATCTCATGAAAATGCATAACTGCAATATGGCATTTCATGTCAATTTATTAAATTTGATATTATCAATATGACAATAAGGACATATAGCATTGTTTTTAGCATAATGATATTGGTCCATAAAATCTCGAGTTCAAATTTCCAACTATCTTGTATAACAAGAAAGAAAAAAAATAAAGGATATAACTGTTTCCTTATGTTATCTACAAAAACTGTTTTCTTAAGTCAGAATTTTTTTTAATGACACCATAATGTCTTTTTCTTGTAACATAATTAGCCAGATTTATTTATACGCTAAACAAAATATCAAGCTTAACAAATGACAACTTTAGCTGGGGCTTGTGCCACTTTGTAATCACGCTGAAATAGAACAAAAAGCATAAAGCTAAAAATCAGATTAAGCCCCCTAAGAATTAAGGAGTGAGAATCCTGTCATTTGCATACAAGGCCAGTAATTTGCCGAAAAGCACAAGATTTTCTCTTGAAAATCGAAAACATAAGACTTATCCAAAATATAACCCCGCTCACAGGAGTATAGCTATAGCTAGAGTGATGGACATGAATGCTGCCGGAAGCCATAGGACGTAAAGCTCTGCCGATGGTTCTACTGATCTTTTACTTTCAAAATTTGGGCATACCTGCATTTACAGAAAAAACCAAATCCTTAAATACCTCATATATTCACTAGATACAGCAGAACAAGACCATTCTTCTTCCTCTGTGATCAAAGCTTGAATAGAAGAGAAGATAAACAGAAAAAGGAAGCGGAAAATAAAAGAAATTCACAAACCTTGACATTCGCTCCTCAGCAATATCTTTTTTCCTCGTGCCATTTGACCATAATACCAAAATATTGCAACTGCATCACACATAATTTGAAACCCAAATATTCATTATGATGCAACATGTGCTCTTCAGGAGAAATTTGTTTACTTTTCCATGAGTTTTTAAAAGCATATACATTGGATGGCTACAGCCCCTTGGTTGCATGATATTACTACAGTTCTAACTCCAGCGACTTTGTTTACAGTATTGTTTTACACCATCATCATTAGCAGTTCAATCATAGCAAATAAAAGCAGCATTTTTAGATTCCCAGCTTACTTTCTCAGATTCTCAATTCCACAAGCGATCTGCATGATGAATGCAATATTTGATCTTTTATCATAGTAAAATGGACAGGCAGACTCAAAACTAAGCAGAGTTCTGGTCTCTATCAGGACTTTCAGGTTTCCAACGATCCTGCTCATTAAGTTCTTCAATAGATTTGTGATCTGAATGGTGATCCACATGACTGCCATGATTTTCCCTTGTTTTCAAACTCCTGCTTGAATGACTTCTTCTGCTCAAATGACTACCCGTTGTCTTCCTTTTCAGGTGAGATTTTTCCAGTTCAGTTTCTCCACTGTAGGAGTTCTTTTTCAATCTCTTAGCACTGATACTTTCACCATCTGCAACCTCTTGATCACTTTGCCTTGAACTTCTCCTTTTATGACTTTGATATCTTTCCTCATCCCTGTTTAAGCAATCATCACTGGAATCAGTATCACTAATCCTGTGCCTAATATCCCAATGATCATCCGAGAAATTCTTCTGGTGCTGAGAGCTTTTCCTTATAGGATGGACACTGTCTCTGCTTTTATCCATATTAGATTCTTTGACATTCTCAAGATCATACTTTATTTTGCTCTGTTGTCTAGAACTTCCCCCCATGTGACCATGGTGTTTCTCTCTGTCGAATTTATACCCATCTTCTACATGAAATTCATTCTTCCTGTCTCTCTTATCATCCACTGATACCCCTATTTCCCCGCGTCCTGAGCTTTCAGAGTGAGCATGCTGTGTTTGTCTGTTCCTGTAATCATCAGAATCGGCTTCATAGATCCAGTCCTTGGTCTTCCTACCAGAACGATCAGCGGATCGTTCTGACACTTTATCATGGTGCTTTGATCTAATCCTTGTACAATCATAATGTTGATTTCTTTCTGTGTCTGCATCAAAATCCCTGTCGGATGAACCTCCATCAGAATTAGAATCATGGCTTTGGTGCTCACTACAATGATCATCCTTTTCATATGACTTCTCATCAAGAGTTCTACTCCGTTTTCGATTATCATCTCTGTCCTGATGCCAGTGAGTGCTTTTTTGAAAATCATATTCAATTTCACGGCTTTTACCAGAAGGAAGCAAGTGATCTATGTCCCTGGACCTAGATCTTCTTGAATGATTCCTGAAAAATGAATAGCAGTAGAATTACACAAATGCACAATCATTTGCATGTATATGTGAAGCCCTAAAGAAGGAAAAATGTGGAAGAAAAGAGAGAGAGAGAGAGAGGAAAAAAAAGAACTAATTCTCTCAATGTAATTTATCACAAAGATATACGAGAACAAACCTTGAGCCACATCAAAAATTACAGTCTAACAGCACATATAATTTAAGAACCAAAATCCCAAAACCTAGCAATAATCCCTTGCAAAGTAATTTCAACAAAATAAAAGGAACATATAAATCACAAAATTTTACTAACATACATTAATCTAGTAATGGCAGTCAGCATCACCTAAAACAAATAGAAAGCAGTGAAACTCTCAATCATATATTTAAAGAAGATGGAATACAGATTGAAACCAATAATCCACTATTATAAACTGCACATAAAATACAGATTACAAAGCAAGATTTTAGGAATATGAGATATGATACGTTGATATATAGCTCCGAGTAACAGCATACCTGTTTGTATCTGCTTGTATTTTCTTGGTAGACATCCTCAGCGGTTCATTTTTTTTTTGGTCCACTTGTTTTTCGTATGCAGATTCATCAGCATAACCAAATAAAGCAGTCATCTTCTTTACCCAATATCTAGGCGGTGGTTTATCCCAGTCAGACCATTCATAGTCCCCACCCGGATTATGGAAACAGTGGATAAAATTGCAAGAATTTCCGCGAGAGCATGTCTAATAATATGAGTAACAACAAACATCAATCAAACAAGATGAAACTAAAAGTCAAATTATCAGGATTTTAATATCTATTTGTTTGAAACTAAGAGTTAAAACTCTTTGGCGCGTGAAATACACGTGCTATTTTTTGGTACAACAAGGGGCATATTATGGCAAAATTTTGATTTTTTAAGAGGCAAATGGACCAAAAACGAAATATAAAGGCCAACTCCGACCAAAAACCGATCAAGGGGGTAAATAACAAAACTGGACAAATACAGGTGGCTAGGTATGTCTTTTGCCTTATTATTATTATTTTTTTTGGATGCAAAACTTCTGTTGTATACCTCAAACTAATTGTTGAACTTAGATATTCAAACTAAAAACACAGGAAAATCCCACATTGGTTGACAAAGAACGCAGGACTGAATACAATAGTACAAAAGTATAACCAGTAACTGTACCTTGAGTCTTGACTTCATATACTCCCCACATATAGCGACCTTCCAACGCGTCACGTTGACAAACTCACATTGTACCTGTCAAGAATATGTCGTAATGTCTGGTTAAAAAACTGTCACCTAAATAAGAATCCATAATAACACAAAGCCAGGAAATCAATTGACTACTGCAAGGGAAAGCATGCTCCCTACAGCAGCCAATATTTGGGCAACCCTATAGATGCGTTTAGGATTAAGTTTAGTACTATTAAACACAGCAAATGGATCCTCTCTTTGTATTTCTTTTCTTTCTGTCAAACTGCTGTTAGAACTACTTATTTGGGAAAACATTAAAAGCAATCCTTGGAAAACTGGGGCCCATGTGATACAAAACCAACCAACAAATCTAATATATAGCTAGTGAGTCAATGACAACCTGATACACTAAGAAGATCATCATAGTCACAGCCAATCTATAGTGCAGAAGAATGGGCCTGAATTATTTTACTGAATCCTAGGCAAATTAACTGGTATATTTGATCTTCAATTGTGAATTTGTTTGTCCCATACATGGGAACTTATAGGTGTTACTTTATTAACAGCATCACTAATATGAATAGTTTAATAACAAGAGCTACGTAAAAATTTAGTTCTTAAAATCCTTTAGAGAAGAAGAATGCAAATGACACAATAACCTGAAAACATCTTAATACAAATAATAACCTTTTCGTATAAGTCCTAAACAATAATAAAAAACAACAATTAAGTGCCTAAAAATATAGAAGAGCAGGCCTTCAAACAAACTTAAAAACTAAAACTGCAGAAGCAGTAATTCAGTTTTGAGTGATAATTAGTACCTGCTTGCCAGCAAAATAACGACCATTGATAGAATGGTAAGCAAGGATAGCTGAATCCAGTGACTTATATTGAACATAAACATTTCCCCGCAAGTGGAAGGAACTATTTTTACAAACCTGTCATGGACATACAATTTTGTCATTTGAAGGGGTGAGCAAAAACAAATAATTCCAAAGTGGAACAGAAAACCTTGAGACCTCAAACTTACATAACAAAAATTAGCCTATATCTAAACGAAAATAAACTAAATAAACATAATCTCTGTCCAAATTTATCAAGTTTGAGATGAAAGAGGAAGTGGACAGAGAGAAATCAATTTTATATATATTTTGTGTTCAAAGAAACACAGCACATGATCAAGTTCCTCAACGGCAACAGGAAAGAAGATTTCCAAGTATGAGAAACATGATATATAAATCACAGACTAGCACAAAATTGATTTCAATAAACAACCTTGAAATTCACTATTTCCCCATATTTCAAAAACTCTGTATGCACATCCTCATAAAATTCTTCATAACAGCGTTCTATCTCTTCATCAGTATACTGAAAAAAGAAAAAAATAACAAAATCATGAGAATATTTATTCTATAGACAAATGCAAATATACTGCTTAAACAGAGACAAAATGACAATCCTGCAAAATCATAAAATTTCACCAAGAGACATTCAATACTCTACAAAATAAAAGTAACTGCTAGACACACTATACTTCAAGAACATTGAGAGAGAAGCCAATATAAACAATTATAAAGAACAAGATCAGAGAAGTTACCAGTCCATCTGATTCACAAATTTACGAAGCCCTAGTTATTGCAATATCAATATAGCTGTCAACTTGATATTTTACATCACAATTTTACACATTGTGGATGAATTAATTTTCTGCCCATTTATTTTTAAGAAAAGGACAAATAAGATCTATAATTGTTTAAGCAAAAGGCATAAAATATAAGTATGCTTTTCAACTTTACATTTTCTTCAACACATTCTTAAGTCAGTAAAGAGTTCCAACTGCATTCACATACAAATAGGTTTAGCTGCAACTGTCATCAGGAACATCTCTTCAGCATCCCAGCTATGCCCAAGAAACTACTAATTGTTAAGGAGTAAGAACTTAGGGTGAAATAAACACCCTAATGCACTACAGAAAAAATTCCTTAATAAATAGCATCATAGAGATGCATATTTCATTCTTTATCTAAGAATAGGAAAAAAGTAAGCAAGGTAATTGCACAGAAGCAATATGTAAGGTCAACCCTTTTGTAATATGCTATGATAAAATTAAGATATACATGTAACAGAAAAATTCAGCAACACCAACTTCCATTTTCAGTAAGTAGGATATAGAACGGCAAAAATCTTGTCTTCAACCAACTATTGGCCAAAATCATGGACTTCCATTAAAATGAATCATGTGAGGAACCTCTGACTTAACTTGTGTCAAGCACAACAATAACAATCTTAAGGTAGAAAAGGTGAAATATTAAAAAATGTGTTCCACAATTAAAATGAATGCATGATACAGGAAGTGCAAAACAGGATGACCAGTAATGATGCAAAAGATTCAAATAATGCTAAAACTGTAGTATTAAAGTAAGAATTCATTAACTACAAATCAGAAAAATGAGAGAGTGCAGCTGAAGCCAAAACAAGAAGAATTTTCAAATTTTCATGGGATTTGACACCAAAAACATTGTGTGCTAAAGTAAATAAAGCATTTGTAGCCCCCTCACATAGTCACATTTAAAAGGCCAAAAGATGATGGTCAAAGTATTAAAATGATGCTAATCTTTCAGCTCATATTAAATTATTAAAAAATGAAAAAAAAATTAGGCTTGTGAATCAAATATCTTATCATAGTAAAAAATGGTATTAGGTGAAGCAATATTATTAAACCCTAGATATACTTTCCTTCATCAAAAACTCGGGTTACTTTCTTAAAAGGGGTAAAATTATTTAAGATGATCAAATTTTCCCCACATACAGAAAATGTATTAAATAACAATAACAAAATGGAGAATATGTTTTCAACAATTCTTCCACACAGTTGCCAGATTTGATATCAGGATACAAGAGACATGGAGACGGCATTTAACAGACCTCAAGCCCCTCATCCTGTTCCCAAGCAAGGCCAGGACCATTATACATGTTCTTCATTAATAAAGTACACGCTTTATCAGGATAAAAATGAACTCTGCTGCAGCGCTGGCCAAACCGACAGGTTCCAGTCTTTAAATGGAAAGGACAATGAGCTTTATCCTGTCATAGATAAAACTGGCAGATTAGCAAAAAAATGATCATAAAGTGGATGGGAGCTCATGTCAGAACATAAAAGGTATGAACCAACATCAGGGATCAAGGTTACTGCGACTAATTAACATACGCATAAGGGTACCTGTTCAGTTCCAAAGTTAGGAACTTGTTGAGCAACATTCTCTAGCATCTGCTCCGCTGAAGCAATAGAGAAATTTTGGTAATTGGCAAAAGCTTCAGATTGTGGAGGAAGAGGATTTGATGTAGGTCGATCAGAGACCTGCAGAGAAAATGACATCAACTGCAATCAACATTCCTGCCACTACCAAAACAAAAGAGGAGACAGAGAGGAAACGATTAAAATCTAAGCTGAATTGCTTCACCTCGTTTCCATTTTTTTCATCTGCATTCTTTTTTGGAACCTTAACCTTTTTCTTCCGGACAATTATCTCATTTCCTTGCCAGATAATTTCTGCAGGACCTTCTTCTATGTATTCCCAATCATCATCCTCATTACACTCATTCTCTTTTTCAACCTGCCAGATGTAAAATCTTATAGTATCACGTATTCATGACACCAAAATGCTCACACTTCCTACTTTTAATTAGCTTTTTCATGGGTTGTCAAACACAAAAACCTACAGTAATATATATGACAAAGAGGGATCCTCAAGTGTACAAAACAAAATTAGCATGAAGAAAAATGTATACACCTTAAGTCATTCATATTAAATAGTTGAAACACCTTAACGAGCACAGCATTTATTCATTTGCCTTTCTCTTTTTCTTTTTCATAAGAGATGAAATCTGGCATTGAGACAAATAAACATGCAGCAACACTATATTACCACTTATCATCCTACAATACCAACGAACAAACAAATGTCAAGACAAAATACTAGCCTAATGTAGTTTCTCATCATGAACTTTATATATACCAAGTATAAACTACCTGCAATATCTTATCTAGAATTCATGACAAATAATGAAAAATCACAAATATTTGGATATAGACATGTTTAACAGAAGAGTACCTGTAATCTCCTAGCCTCTTCCTCTTCTTCTAAAGCCTTCCTCCTTTCTTCTTCTTCCTCCTCCTTCCTCTTCTTCTCCATCTCTTCCAGCCACTTCCTTTCTCTTTCCTCAAACTCCATCCTCTCTTGCTCCATCCTCTGTCTCTCTTCTTCTTCCATCTCCTTAACTCTCCTCTTCTCTTCCGGGTCATTCAGTTTCACCTCCTCCTTTTCCTTCTCCTTCTTTGCCATCTCTCTCCTTACTTGTTTCCTTTTCATCTTCTTCCTTTCCTTCCTCTTTTCTTTCCTGCTTAAAGCTACTGGAACCACCAATTTATCATCTTTCCTTATCTCCCCTTTTTTTCCTCCTCCTCCTCCTTCTTCCTCAGTAATCATCTCTGCCATCATAAATTTGTTCGCGGATTTTTATTCTCTGCAGTGTTGTTCTTGAGAAGGTTTCTTTCACCAGAAACTGATTGCTCGTGTATTTGTGAGTAGTAGATCACTTCTAGAATTCCAAATCAGATGTGACAATTAAATATAGCTTGCTCCAACAATATAAAACTACCTGTATACACATTCTGTTTGAGCATAGAATCTCCAAAGTCAAAGATTAAACTATCGAACAAAAGCAGAATATAGAAATTCCACAGGTTTAACCCAATCTACAAACTAACCTAGTCTCAGAACTATGCACAAAAGCAACAAGCTGACAATTAAAAAGCCTTCATATTCCATCTCAGACACTTTTTTACATGAGATACCATTGGAATTTGGAGCCCAATCTGTTGTCAGGCTATTACAACAGCACTGTTCAAATCTCCGTTCTTATAAGATAATCATCAGGCTCTCTGACAACACTGCTCAAAAAACTTCACTACATTTGCTACTAGGCGGACAAATTAGAGATACAATAATTATAATGGAAACACAATTCATAAACTGATACTAGTTACAACCAAATAAAGCAACACAATTAGAGCATTAGATGTATTTAATTAAGTTTGTATAGCAGCACCTCATCTAAATAGTGGCAGGAAATAACTAGTGGAAATTGAAAACATACATAATCAAATATTTGACAAATTGAGATGACGAGCATCAAGAGGAAATTGGCATGAAAAAGTAAACTAAAAATATATGCAGTTAACAGTAGGAAAAATAACAAAGAAACAATGAAATCCGAAAAATGTAAACTCAATGAGAAAAAAGAAAAACTAAACTTGAAAACACTAATTGACGAGCGTCGCCGCGTCCACATCGATGCCGAGAAAGAGAGAGCTACGAGGACTTGCAGTGGCGGAGGTAGCGTCGGACAAAAAAATCGAATAATTAATCTACAGAAATAGAAACGAAATTCAGCCGAAAACGTGAATGGACAGTTTAGGGCATTCGATTATCATGAGTCTATAATTAAGAGGGAGGATTAGACTTAAAAATGAGTGCGGGGAATTTTAAGAACTGAAAAATTCTACGATTTTTAGCGTACAAAGGGAACTAACGAGGGGAGAAATTGAAGCATCGTACCTTGGTCGGCCGGAAAGTGATTATACTGACGTCGGAGTTCGACTGCAGCGGCTGAATGTCTTTCTTTTCGAAAAAATATTATTTTGTGAGTTTTTATAATTTTAATATTTTTTGATAATTAACCAGGAAGATGAGTGTTTGTTAATTTTTTATATTTTTTATTTTTTATTTAACTAATATGTACTAATCTTAGTATTATTTAAATTCCTTAATAGTATAATGATAAGGAACATCTTATAAACATATTAGTTATTTACTTCTTTTATCAAACATATTAGAAAATTTTATTTTTCCTCTTATTTTGTTTTATTTCTTGTCATTTTCTTCATTTATTTTTCCTTTTTCCATGCACAATTTAGTTATTAAACAAAGCATTAAAAAACATTAAGGAAAGTGTTCTACAAATTTTATGAGTAAAATATATAGTTAATTAAATGATAGAAAATTGCAAAATTTGAAAAGAGTGGATTAATTAATTCCAATATGTGACTTATATCTCTTTTGCTATTAACTCTAATTTTTAATAGGACAAAGAAAAGACAAAGAAAGTAAGTAGACTTTAGTTAAAAATGAAAATATGAAACGGTATCCCACTCAAATGAAGAAAAGAAAAACAAATTAAAAAAAAAAAGGTTAAAAGTGAAAATTTGTATAAACCTATTCAATAAAAGAGAGCTTGGAACAAAAAAATAAATAAATAAAATCCTAAACGATAAGAGTAGACTATATATAAATAAAATAAGAATTTTTGTGCTTTACCATTTTCTTAATTATCCCTGGCATCTTGATGCCTGGTTCTTGTTTTAGTCCTGATATAAATTTTCCTTGCACAGTTGCACTTAAGCTGTTTTTAGGCAAATAATGCATCCTTTTATTGGGAAAACTGAAAAGTATGATATTTTCTCTAATAAGAAATAAATATTTTTTTTATTTTATTAATCTGCCTAATGAACTTTCAGATTATGAGATAATGAAAGAATTTTTAGAAACATAAGTTGTACGAATATTGATTAATTCTTTTTATCCATAGCATTCTTAGAATTAGAGCTATAAGTCCGAGTAGATATTGTTATTTTCTCTCGAATCATAATAATATTGGTATTGTGAATTTATTAAATTATTTATTTCTCTTGAAATCTCTTCACTAATCGTACCGAACTGATATTGATGAATTTGAATTTGATTTGTTTTAAAATTATTAAATTTGCAAATGGATCAAATTCAGTTTGTAAAAAAATTATTTATTATACTTAACGAATTTAGTTCGAGTTCGGCTCGTTAACTAATAATGACAAAAATTCGAGTTCGGTTCATTAACTAATAATAATAATAATTCAAATTTAAGTTCGATCTCGATAACGTAATATAATATAAACGAGTTTAAAATGAATATATTTACAAATTTTTAAACGAATACATTTTCGATATTTTAAACATGTTCATGAGTTCGTAAACAATTATATTTACAAACTAATAAACTAAATAATATTAAATTCAAACCCATAAATTTTCGAGCTCGAATTAATAACAAATGATCTCAAATAAATTTTTTTTGAATCAAAATTCGAAAAGTTTAAATGACGGTTTGATTCATTTAATTACAACCCTTACTTAAGATAAAAAATTGTACGGCTTATGCCTATTAAACAAAACAATTAAATGATATTAAAGTAAACATGCATAACGTTCATTAGTTCTATAATTACAGAAATTCTCGCTTCAGATCAGGTCCAATTCACGTCACAATAAAAATATTAAACACTAATGGCTTGTTATTGAAATATTTTTTGTTGATCTATTTTGCAACATAAATGTATTTTATTTTCAATTGCTCAATTGATTTTTAACAGTACAACTAGCAATTATTTTGCATTTTTATTGGTTGATGTGTGATAATATTTTTCTAGTTACTGAGTTTTTCATCTAATTATATTCTAACAGGTTGCACCTTATCGTGCATCTAATTGGGCTTTGAGGGTTGAGTAGATCAATTGCAGAGGAGGTGCCAGATGGGATGGCAATTGTTGCTCCTAATCCGGGAGTGATACACAATGAAATGCTTCACATAATCCGCTCACCCAATAGGTGGATTCCCCGAACCTGAGATTTGAAATAAATTTTGTTAAAAGTTTATGATGAAGAGATATTATTTGCACTCCCAGGTAATTTTAAATTTCAAATTATGTTTCACTGTGATTTTTTATTTCAAAATTTCATTAATTGTGAAAATATTTTAGTGGCATAGTCTTACTTGAAACATTAACTTTCTTTTGCTCTGATACTTCATATCCAGAAATGACAATTATTTAGCATGGATTAACTATTTTTAATTTTAACTATTATATTAAATAACATGAAACTTGCTAAATTGGTAAAACAATTTAAAAACTTTAACTTATAACCTGTATATCAGAAACTGTATAATAAACACTTTAATTAATAGTAGGTCAACCCAACTAATCAGCTCAAAATATGAAATTAAGAGTAAGAGGTCTTCATGCCCCTTTATTCTAACATAAAAAAACGCCATCTCTTGCGCATTATGGGCCCTAATTCGTAAACTATCAGAATAGACTATAAATAAATAAAATAAGACATTTTGGTTCCAAGGTATATTTATCAAATAGTCCTTGTGCTTTGTCGTTTTCTTATCTTGATGCCTGGATATTTTTTTTTAAGTTTAAACCCTAATAGAAGTTTTCATTACACAGTTGCACTTAAGTTGTTTTAGGCAAATAATGCATGTTTTTATTTGGAAAACAGAATTGAATGATCTTTTCTCTAATAAGAATTAAAATATATATTTTTATGTTATTAATATCCCCAAATAACTTTGAGATAATGCAATAATTTTTAGAAACAAAAGTTGTTCAACTATTGATTAATTTCTTTTTACCCATTACATTCTTAGAATCAAAAACTGTATGCCTAATGCCTACACATAGCAAAGGTGGTTTTGTTTTTATTTTTATTTCAACTCCCAGCTTAAAAGGAGAAGAAAAATAGAGGATATAGAAGTTGAAAATTTAATAAAGAATGATGGCTAATTCACAAATATTCAAAGATTGAAGAAAATTGGTCTGAATAATTGTTATAAAGGGGACTGAGTGAGAAAAAGATGAGAACACAAAATTGCAGAAGTGGAAGTCTTCAATACATGGTCGAGTCCATTTGCTTTGAGAGTTATTTGGGGACTAAAATTGTAGGGAATAAAGCATGACACAGTCTACGAAGACCTCTCTGCCAAGAGCTCTTTGTTCCTACAATATAAACCTGTCCACAAGAAGGTTCCTTTTCTTGCTCATGATGGTAAACCTATCTGTGAATCACTTGTCATTCTTGAATACCTGGATGAGACATGGGAGCAATATCCATTGCTGCTTGCAGATTCTCTTGACCAAGCCTAGGCTCGGTTTTGAGCAAAATTTGGTGATGATAAGGTAATACTCTAGTTTCTTATCTGTAACTTTTGATTTCTTTAAATTGAAAGGTGAATTTGATATATATATTTTTATGTTCCTGATGCTAAAAGATAGTTGTTGATGCACGTCTTACCATCAATAGTATCTGGTATCCTTGTCAAAGAAGGAAAAGAGCAATAAGAAGGAATATCTCTAGTTATGGATAATTTAAAGCATTTAGAAGATGAGCTAAAAGGGAAGAAGTTTTTGGAGGAGATAAAATTGGAATAGTGGATCTTGCATTGGGTTGGCTTGCCTATTTCATTGGTGTATTTGAGCGGGTACTTGGTCTAAGACACATAGACCAACAAATATTCCCTTTGTTAGCAGAATGGATGCAAGATTTTGCAAATGCCCCAATCATCCATGAAAATTGGGCTCATTATGACAAATTGGCAGCCAAGTTTATTGCCTTTAGAGAGTCTCACCTTTCACCTAGATGAGCCAGTTTCATTCATGGGATGTGTTTGAAGATCTTATAATAATTTTATAATTATCAATAGATCAATGTCTGGCAGTTAAGAGTTGACCTAATTGCATAAAGGGTTATGAGTTTAATGTTCAAACTCTGTGCTTGAAACTGATAATATGAATGGATTAACAGATGCATAAATCAAAAGCATCCCATTTGAAAAGTGATGTCTATTTGTTGAATGATAGTGAAGAAAATGTTTTTATGTTTTACTTTGAAATTTGTCAGGAATATGGTGCTATGAAAATGAGAGGGTCTACTAAAGAACTATTGTAATAAAGAACTTTTAGTAGTAGATGAATTTTTTTTAATTAAGCATCCAAGTTGTTGAATTTGGCAATCTCTCAATCCCACATCAAAAGTGGGAGATGAAGGAAGAAAAATATAAGCCTATAAAAGGGCTTCATCCTCTCTTAACAATCCATCTCAAACACTAATCTCGTACTTTTAAGATTTGTTGTATTTTTTTCTCTTTTTTTTAATATTTCATTTTGTAATATTTCTTTGAAATAGTGGAATATTATTTTAGTAGTGTCCGAGAATATAGGCATAATTAGCCGAATCTCGTTAAATTTTGGTGTTCTTTTTATTTTATATTTAATAGCTATTGCCGGGTAATTTATTTTAGTGATATATTGTGTTTTAAATTATCTTAGAAAAATTATGTCACCAAGACTCTAAGAGTCTAAGAAAGTGGATTTTTAAGGGAGACCATTCGTGACTCCACCAATTACTTGAGAATTTTTCTTTGTCTTAATTTTTGGTACAATTATTCATTTTGGTGGAAACTAACCCGATTTTCACAACAATTGGTATCAGAGTCAATGTTACTGAGTTATATGCTCTGTGGTTGCGGCGTAAGCTGATCTTCTACATCAAAAAGGTTTCCTTGGATTCTTGAATATTCCGCATTTGAAAGTTATTAAATAGTCTAGAAGAAGAAATGGCAAGAGAAGGAAAAAAATCCACAATAGACACAACAATTTCTACTTCATCAATTTTGGTGAGAACTGTTGTTGGAAATATGAGAATTGCAGTGGAGATTTTTGATGATATAGGCCATTTCGGCATGTGGTAAAGCGAAGTTCTAGACACCTTATTTTAGTAAGGCTTAGACATTGTCATTGAGGGAGGAAAGCCAAAAGGTACAGATGAGAAGGAATGGAGGACAATCAATCGTTTGACATGTGGTACAATTCAATCGTGTCTGTCCAGAGAGCAGAAGTATGCATTTTGTAAAGAAACTTATGTAAGTAAATTATGGAAGACACTGGAGGAAAAATTCTTGAAAAAAAACAGTCAAAATAAGCTCCATGAAGAAAAGGTTGTTCAGATTCACATATGTTCCTGGTACCATTATGAATTATCACATCACCAATTTCAATCAACTTATAACAGATCTGATGAATTTTGATGTGACTTTTGAAGATGAAGATCTGACTCTAATGTTGTTGGGATCCCTTCCTGAAGAGTTTGAATTCCTAGAAACTACTCTACTCTATGGGAAAGTTGAGATGTCTCTTAGTGAAGTATGTGTCACACTGTATAACTATGAATTGAGGAGAAGACATGAAGGATAGCACCAGTGGAGCAGTAGAAGCTTTAATAGTAAGAGGCTATTCGAAAAATAAGAATAGGGGAAAGAAAGACAGATCAAATCCAAAGTGGATAAAGATGAATGTGCCTTTTGTAGAGAAAATGGGCACTATAAGAAAGATTCTCCTAAGTTGAGAAGTAAATCTGGCAAAGGCAAGGCTGTTGCATATTTAAATGTAGCTGAATGTGATTATTCAAATTTTTCATTAACATTGATACCATCAATAAGCAATTCGACTGCTTGGATTTTGGATTCAGGCTGTAGCCACCATACGTGTCCCAATCGGAAATGGTTTTTTTTATTTTAAAGAAATTGAAGGTGGAGTTGTCTATACAACAAATGACAATCCTTGCAAAACAACTGGAATTGGTTCAGTCCAGTTGAGAAATCGTGATTGGTCAATCAGAACTCTGACAGACGTAAGATATGTGCTCAGTCTGACAAAAAATCTCATTTCTATGGGAGTCATTGGGAGAAAGGGTTTCACTATAGTCATTAAAAATGAAGTAATGAATGTTATATCTGGAGCACTTGTGGTGATGAAATGAGTTCAAAAGACCAACAACTTGTATTACTATGAAGGTAATACAGTCATTGGAATGACAACAGTAGTTTATAGTGATGACCAGGAGCTAGAAACAACCAGATTGTGGCATATGCATTTGGGGCATGCAGGTGAAAAATTCTTGAAACTACTGATGAATCAAGGATTATTGCAAGGAGTACGAATCTATAAATTAGACTTTTGTGAGCATTGCATCAAAGGGAAGCAGACGATAGAGAAGTTTGGCATTGCAATTTGTGATACCAAAGGTATTCTGGATTATGTTCACTCAGATGTATGGGGTCCTTCCAAAACTGCTTCAATAGGAGGTAAACACTACTATGTTACCTTTGTTGATGATTGTTCAAGAAGAGTATGAATGTATACAATGAAGACAATAGATGAAGTGTTGAGAGTTTTTCTCATCTGGAAAAAGATGGTGAAAACTCATACGGACAGAAAGATCAAGTGTCTTCGAACAGAAAATGGCAGAAAGTACACAAGTGATCCATTCATGAAAGTTTGCAGAGATGAAAGAATTGTTCGACATTTTACTGTAAGAAATACACCACAACAGAATGGGATGGCTGAACGCATGAACCGAACTCTACTGGAGAAAGTTCAGTGTATGTTGTCTAATGCTGGATTAGGCAGACAGTTTTGGGTTGAGACTGTAACATACGCATGTCATCTCATTAATCATTGTCATCAACTGCTATTAATGGCAAAACACCTTTGGAGGTATGGTATGGAAAATTTGCTACAAATTATAATTTCGTTCATGTGTTTGGTTCCACTGCATACTATCATGTTAAGGAATCAAAGTTAGATCCAAGGGCAAATAAATCTATCTTTATGGGGATATCCTCTGGTATCAAAAGATATCATTTATGGTGCCCAGAGACAAAAAAAAATCTTTAGTAGAGATGTTACCTTTAATGAATCTATTGTGTTAAAAAAGGTAACAGATAAGCAGACAAATGTTTCTCCACAGCAGGTGGAGAAAACTCCAAAAAATGTGGAGTTTGATAGGAGAAGAATTATTGATCCAACAATTGTAAAGTCTGATAATATTACTCATATGGCAGAAGAGGAGATAATAGTAGAAAATGAATAAGATGACGAAGCAGAGGTTTCAGCACAAGAACCTCTTCAGCAACTTGAGCTAATTGCACTACGAAAGCTGAAAAGAAATATTAAGAAACTTGCTCGACTTGAAGATATGACTAATTATACATCTTCAGTGGATGATGAGATTCCTTCTACTTATTATGAAGCTATTCAAAGCTCATAAGAATAAAAATGGAGAAAGGCTATGGAAGAAGACATGCAGTCCCTTGAAAAGAATCAGACATGGAAGTTAGCAAGTCTACCAAAGGGAAAGAAAGCGATTGGTTGCAAATGGGTTTATGCAAAGAAAGAAGGATTTTCTTGATAAGAATGATATTCGCTACAAGGCAAGATTGGTAGCTAAAGGTTATGCTCAGAAGGAGGGAATTGATTATGATAAAGTGTTTTCTCCAGTTGTAAAACATTCCTCCATTAGAATACTGTTGACCTTGGTAGCACAATTGGATATGGAACTAGTTTAGCTGAATATAAAAAAGACATTTTTACATAGAGACTTAGAAGAAGAATCTATATGACTTAGCCAGAAGGATTTAAAGTTGGTGGAAAAGAAAATTTGGTCTACATGACTTAGCAAATCATTGTATGAATTGAAGCAATCTCCAATACATTGGTACAAAAGATTTGATAAGTTTATGATAAGGCAAAAGTATACAAGAAGTAAATATGATCTTGTGTATATTTGCGCAAGATACAGGATGGTTCCTTTATCTATCTTCTCCTTTATGTTGATGATATGTTGATAGCTTCGAAAAATGAAGAAGAGATTCAGAAGTTAAAAGCTCAACTAAATCAGGAATTTGAAATGAAGGATTTAGGAGAAGCCAAGAAGATTTTCGGTATGGAGATATGCAGAGATAGAAAATTGGGGAGACTTTGTTTGACTCAGAAACAATATCTAAGAAATGTACTAAAGCGTTTTGGGATAAATGATAAGACAAAACCAGTTAGTACTCTACTTGCTCCTCATTTTAAGCTCAGTGCATTTTTATCTCCAAAAAGTGATGAAGAACGAGAATATAAGTCAAAGGTTCCATATAAAAATGTTGTTGGTAGCTTGATGTATGCAATGGTGTGTACGAGGCCTGACATTTCACAAGCAGTTAGAGTTGTGAGCAGGTACATGCATGATCCTGTTAAAGGACATTGACAAGCTGTGAAATGGATTCTGTGGTGTATTCAGAATACTACAGATGTTGGTATAATGTTTGAGCTGGATGAGAAAATTGGTCAGTATATAGTTGGATATTGTGATTCCGACTATGCAGGTGATTTAGACAAACGTCGATCTACTACCAGTTATGTGTTCACACTTGCAAAGGCACCGGTTAATTGGAAGTCTACCTTACAGTCAACAATTGTTTTGTCTACAACAGAGGCAAAGTACATGGCAGTTTCAGAAGCTGTTCAAGAGGTTATGTGGCTTCAGAGGTTGTTGAATAACTTGAGAATTGGTCAGAAGCATGTCAAAGTAATATTTGTTTAGCAAAAAATCAAGTTTATCATACAAAGACGAAGCACATCGATGTTTGATATCATTTTGTACGAGAAATTCTTGAAGATTGTGTGATACTACTTCAGAAGATTTTGACTGCTGAAAATTCCGCAGATATGACAATAAAAGTTTTGATATGTGTCAAGTTCCAACATTGTTTGGACTTGATAAATGTTATTAGAATTTGAAATTGGGCGTTTCAAAACGCATTTGGAGACATTACTGAAAATTTATGAAATAAGAGTTTAGAAATATTTGTTTGGGATTGTGAGATTGCCAAGGTGGAGATTTGTTGAATTTTGGCAATCTCTCAATCCTACATCGGAAGTGGGAGAGGGAAGAAGAAAAATATAAGCCTATAAAAGGGATTCATCCCCTCTTAACAATTCATCCCAAATATCAATCTTCTACTTCTAAGATTGGTTGCATTTTCTCTATCTCTTTTTTAATATTTCACTTTATAATATTTATTTGAAATAATGGAATATTATTTTAGTAGTGTCCGAGGACGTAGGCATAATTGATCGAACCTCGTTAAATTCTGGTATTCCTTTTATTGTCTATTTAATAGCTATTGTTGGGTAATTTATTTTAGTGATATATTGTTCTTTAAATTATCTTAGAAAAATTATGTCACCAAGACTCTAAGAGTCTAAGGAAGTTGGTTTTTAAATGAGACTATTTGTGACTCCACCAATTACTTGAAATTTTTTTTGTCTTAATTTTTAGTACAATTATTTATTTTGGTAGAAACTAACCCGATTTCCACAATACAAGTAACTAATGAACTCATGTTTTAATAAATAGATATTGTTGGAGCTGAGCAGCAGTTGGACAATCATCAGGATTAACCTGTCGGATGCAGGATAAAATCTTGTGACAAACAAATAGAGAATGTAGAAGATCTGTCCAAGTTCCAAATGAGAGTAAAGCTATTTTCGGGTTAACATTTCCAACACAGTGCAACCAAGGCTCAATATATCAGTTGGAAGCTCGTACCCTCCTGTTCTTTTCAAGTTGACAACCTCAGGGGCCATCTAGGATGGAGTCCTTTTCCAAGATTTCATTAGATTATTAAACTGTGTTTCTTTTTCCAACCTGAAAGTTGTAAGTTTCACAGTTCCTCCCACACTCACCAATATGTTTGCACATTTTATGTCTCGGTAAATTATTTGATGATCATGGAGGTACTTCAGCCCATCTAATATCTGTCTAGTGTATGCTGACACTTAAGAATCCTTAAGATGATAACCGCTGTAAATTTCTGCTAGAGTGCCATTGCTTACAAGCTCTAGACAAATAATTAGATGAGAGTCTTCCATTTTTCCCAATTCTTAATAAAATGTCTTCTTCTGTTACTATGCCATACATTTTAGGAGAATGTTAATAAAAATCTCCACATAAAATTTTTCAAACCAAAGAGAGGAAAATTAAAAAGGAAAAGTGGACTAAGGATATAATTCAACAAGTACATAGCAAGAGTAACATGGAAGAAAATAACTTAAATGATATCTATAGCTTGCTGTCTTTTCTAATTTACAAAGAGAAATGCTTCTTTCTACTTCGTTAAGCATCCAATCAAAATCTTCAGGGTCTAAACAATTTAAAAAAAACTTCTGCTTGCTTGTGGTACTAAAAATATCATTAAGACCTTGAGGAAAATAAACAACTTTTTTAGAGATGGATGTGACAAAACGTTGTTGAATTTTAAGGTCAACATATAATTTAGTTGACTTGGAATCCATTTTCAGGATTTTCTTGCAGTTGCTAGACAAACATGGATCTACATCTCGTGTATCTTCTAATGAATTGTTCTCAGCAGCCAATTGTATGAAAAACACACAAGCAGAGTCAACACCAACTCGCAATTCATGAATCAAAGCTAATGCAATCAGACTACCTGCTAAGTTGAAATATTCAAGGTGCAAGTCTTCCACCTTAGTTGCTGTATAAATTAGAGATAAGAATATTTTGCAGTTATAAGAGTAAGAGAATCAAAAAATTTATCCAAATATTTCACAGAAAGCATTAATTTATATATCAAGACTATTTCACAATTATGAATGAAACTTTAATCTTTTCCAAGTTGATAATTAATCATCTAATTCATACAGTATCAAAATACAGTATCATTATCTCTCATAACTTTTTTTTTGTCAGATCACATGTATCTCAGTCAGTCAATTAGAACCACACACTAAGGTTAATCATGCTAGTGCCAAGTAATGACAAAGATATCACTCATGAGTTTTAAGGTAGATTCATACATAGGGCTTGTATTTGAGACATTAGGTTAAACTGGAAGAGACACATACTATCTTATCCACATTCTTATAAGTTATACAACTTTGATATTCTATAAAATAGCTTGTTTCCTTTTGTATTTTGTTTGTATTTCATGAAATGCAAAGTTACACTTGACCAAAACTGGGTTAATATATGATTACTGTCAGAAAAGATCATAACCACAACAATTAACTGGTATTAAAGGAAGCATGCATAACATTCTTTAGTTTTGTAACTACAAAAATTCTCACTTTAAATTAGATTAATTCACTTCACAATAAATATTCAACACTAGTGGCATGCTATTGTTGCATAACAAAACTCATTGGACCTTCTAATGTACCAAAAAAATAAATGTATTTCATTTTAAGTTGTTTAAATGTTTTTTTACAGTACAACTAACAATTATTTTGCTTTTTTAGTGATGGATGTGGAATAACATTTTTTTTTTAGTTTTGTCATTTAATATAGAGAAAATATTCCATAAGGATGACAATTGGACCAATCCCGACTATCCCGAAAAAAAAATATGTATATAATTATTTATATTTTAATATAATTATCATTTTTAAAAAATAATAAAATAAAAATATAACACTTATTTTAATTAAAAAATTTTAAAAAATTATATAATTAACTAATTAATTAAAATAAAAAATATTTTTAATATTAAAATAAAATAAAAATTTTTAATAAAAAATGGAGAACAGAGAGAAATCGGGATTTCCTGTATGTGTTGTGCAAAAAGGTGATCTTAAAATTTTTTCCAACGAGGTACAGGGCAGGGTTAGAGAGCGTGGTTAATTTTCGGGATTGGAGATAGAGATGAAGAATTCTGCCCCGTTAGCCATTCCTGTTATCCCATGCTAAATGGAAATAGAGAAATCATTAAATTCATCGCTAGTGGTTAATGCTACTGGGCCAAGTTATTCCCCGAAAGTCACTTATTCTGGTATGATTTTGCTTATAAACGTTTAATCGACCGCTTAACCGTCTTAAGCCAAACACTTTCCAAGAAGTCACCCATCATTGTACTCGCCCTATTCAAACACGCTTAACCAGAAAGAGTACTTACTGTTCTGCCAACAGATTAAGCTGATAGTAGAAGTACAAATTTATTTCTTTAACCGGAATCAACATAAGGGCTATCAGTTTCTTTCGACTTTGTGTGCCACTTGGCCAAATTAGTTCTGCACCCCTAAACCCGAAACATATCATTTCCTCCCTATTTGAGGAGGTTTGTCTCGATCTTGACACACGATAATGAGATTCAAACATGACTTCATGCTCTGATACCAAATGATGAGACTGAGCTAAGGTATTCCTAAAAAGTCACATATCCTGATACTGACATTGCTCAAGAATGCTTAATCGGCCGCTTAATTGGCTTAAGCCAAACACTTTGCAGGATGTCATCCATCATGGTACTCTTCTTGTCCAAGCAAGCTTAACCAGAAAGAACGCTTACTGTTATACAAAAAGCTTAAGCTAATAGCAGAGACGCAACTCTATTAATTTATTTAGAATCAAACAATAGCCACTAGTTTTTTTCAACTTTATATGCCACTTGGCCAAATCAGTTCCACACCCCCCATACCCGAGAAGTATCAGTAGTGGTTGTGGGATTTACTTCATATATAACAAACGAAACAGACTATAATTCATCTAAATCTCTTATATTGTATTTGAATTTAATTTAATTCACATATAAAAACAACAACTTGTGTTTGTGAAATGAGAAAGAAAAGGAGAAAAAAATGTTGAGTTAGTTTTAAGTTAATAAGGGCAATGTTGTCAGTAAAATTTTGTTTGTCCCATTTTATGAAATTCATTTGCAAATTCTAACAAATTTTGCCATAATTTCGTTTTAGTTATAACTAGAGCTGACAATTTTGGACACGACGATTAAACGACACGAAACGATACAGACTTTAGGGTCATAACCGTGTCAACACGATTGCGACACGAGAAAAATCGTGTCATAAACGGATTTTACTTGTCTAACCTGTTAAGACACAATTAAAAATATATTATTTTATCAATTATAAAGATATGATTAATTATTTTAATTTTACTCAAAATTCAAATATATATTATAATATTATAAATATATATAATACATATTTATATATAAATGAATAAATTAAATTAATTCAATTGAACTTATATATATTGAATTGAAGTTTAATTAATTAAATTAAAGTTTAATTAATTAAATTAAAATTATTAATTAAATATAAATTGATTAAATTGAGATTCAATTGATTAAATTAAATTTTTAATTTAATATTAATCTATATTCATGTATAATCGTGTCGTGTCGTATAAAATGTATACGTTTAGACACATTAAGTACATCGTGTCTAATCGTATCATATTGTATAATTTATACACGTTAAGTTAATCATATTTAATCGTGTCGTATTCTGTTAATACAGATTTTAACAATGTCGTGTTTGTTTTTCAAATTTTTGACACGATTAGTTAATCGTGTCGTGTTTAATATAATCGTGTAATATTCGATTAATACACGACACGATTAGGCGCGACACGACAAGAATTATCACCCCTAGTTATAACTAATTCCACGAAATTCAAATTCAAAAGTTATAATAAATGATTCATTCCAAATATTCAATTCCTCGAATTGCAAAGGACTTCCACAAATTCATTCCAAACAGGCTTTGCAAGTTTCGTGGTAGCTTACAAATGTGGACGGTATAAATGGTGGACCTGCTCCTGCAGGTGGAAAATTATGCCATCGTCAAATGAAATTCAGATTGCAAACATTTATTTGCTTCACATTTCATTTGCAGAACAAGACAAGAAGACAAGAGTAGGATGCGTTTCTGCTCTAATCCACTAGTTTCACTCAGTTATTTAGTACGTGGGGGCCACCGATAGTTGACATTTCATTCGAATAAAGGTTAGGCAGACTTTATACTAAAAGTTCAGGGCGATTGGTAAGATTCGCCTAAAGTGTCAGTTGGCAGACTTGTTCCTAGATAATATATGATCTCTTCCCTAAAATCTTAAGATCAGCCCTGTTAACTTAGATCTCTCTTGTTTTCCCTCATTAAGAATAATGGCCGAAGCAGTACTCTTCAACATCGCAGATGAAATCATTTCAAAGCTGGGTTCTCTAGTCTTGCCGGAGATAAAGCGGTGGTGGGATGTGGAAGATGAGGTTGACAAACTGAAGACAGCAGTTTCCACAATCAAGGCCGTGCTTCTTCATGCAGAACAGCGGTCCATGGAGAGTCCTCAAGTTAAAACTTGGCTTGAAATGCTACGCGAAGCAATGTATGATGGTGATGACCTGTTGGATGAGTTTTCAACCGAGGCTCTACGGCAGCAACTGATGTCTGGTTCTAAAATGGCAAAGGAGGTACGCCTTTTCTTTTCAAGTTCCAATCAGCTTGCTTATGGTCTTAAAATGGCACATAAGATTAAGGCCATTAGAGATAGATTAGATGCGATAGCTGCTAATAGGATGTTTTTCTTGGAGGAACGTACTGGGGAGGCACCTATTACAACCAGATCAGGAAGAGAACAAACACATTCTTCTCCGCCTAAAGTAGTTATTGGTAGAGAACATGATAAAGAAGCTATTATAAAGCTTCTCTTGTCCTCCGATTATGATGAGAATGTATCAATAGTTCCCATTGTTGGAATTGGAGGATTAGGTAAGACAACTCTAGCTCAGCATATCTGCGATGATGAGGAAGTCGAAAATCATTTTGAGTTGAAAATATGGGCTTGTGTCTCTGATAATTTCGATGTCAAGTCAATTGTCGAAAAAATTTTAGAATCTGCAACTAAAAGGAAACCTGATAATAGCCAGATGGATGCGTTAAAAAGTCTCCTCCATGAACTGATCAATGGGACCACATATTTACTTGTACTGGATGATGTGTGGAATGAGGATTTCAATAAGTGGTTCCAATTAAATGACTTGCTAGCAGGTGGAGCAAGAGGGAGTAAGATTATAATAACCACTCGTCTTAAAAAAGTTGCAGAAATGACTCGCCCAATCTCTGTGTATGAACTGCAAGGTCTCTCCGAAACTGAGTCATGGTCACTGTTCAAACAAACTGCATTCAGGAGAGGACAAGTGCCAAATCCAAGCCATGAAGCTCTAGGAAAGGAAATTGCAGCAAAGTGTTTGGGAGTTCCTTTAGCCATAAAAACAATAGGAGGCCTTTTGTATTTTATGGATTCAGAGTCAGAATGGCTAGCGTTCAAAAATCAAGAACTTTCAAAAGTTGAGCAGCATGAAAACGATATTTTGCCAACTCTTCAGTTGAGTTATAATCATCTCCCTCCACATCTCAAACACTGCTTTGCATATTGTAGCTTGTTCCCAAAAGACTATGAAATTGAGGTGGAGACATTAATAAACCTATGGATGGCACAAGGGTATATTCAGTCATCAGATCCAAACCAGCGTCTTGAAGATGTAGGTCTTGGATATTTGATGGATCTTCATCGGATGTCTTTCTTTCAGGAAGTTCGAACGGATTTATATTCTGGTCAAATAAGATGGTGCAAAATGCATGATTTAATGCATGATCTTGCCATGTTAGTAGCAGGAGAGGAATGTGCTGCATCAAGTTCTGGAAAGGCATGTGTTAAAGACAAAACGCGACATATATCGATTGAATTTGACGGGGACGTTATTCATTGGCCAGTTTTACCATCCTTGTTCGAAGCAAGGAAGTTACGGACATTATTTCGTCTATATGGGAAAAATGATTTTCTTGGTGATATCAGTAAAGAAGGATTGCATACAATCTTTTGTAAATTGAGATGTTTAAGGGTGTTGGATTTAGCTTCCTGGGAAATGGAGACAGTGCCAAGTTCCATTCATAAATTGAAGCATCTAAGGTATCTTGATCTTTCTTTGAATTACACTATAAAGAAGCTTCCTAATTCAATCACCAAACTGCTCAACTTACAAGTGGTGAAAATATGTGGTTGTTTTGAGCTTAAACAATTGCCAAAAGACATCAAAAAGTTGGTTAATCTTAGACATCTTGACAATTCGGGATGTTGTGGGCTGACTCATATGCCACGCGGGATTGGACAATTGACTCGCCTAGAGAAATTATCTTTGTTTGTGATAGCTAAGGATAATTCTCTCTCCAAGCGCAGCGGCGGGCTTGATGAATTACATGCCTTAAACAACTTGAGAGGTGCGTTGGACATCGAGAATTTGGGGTATGTTAAAAATGCTGCATTTGAGTTTAAGGCAGCGAATTTAAAAGAGAAGCAACACCTTCAGCGCTTGAGCTTACACTGGAATGGGGTCGATGATGGTTACAATCCAAATGACGAAATGGCTTTGGAAGAACTGCGACCAAATCAGAATCTGAAAGAGCTGGATTTGATAGGTTACAGAGGAGCAAAGGTTTCAAGCTGGTTTCCTTCTCTCACCAATTTGGTGGTCATTAGTTTTACTGAATGCTCAAGTATACAGCGTCTCCCATCGTTTGATCACCTCCCTTCTCTCCAACGTTTGTGGATCCGTACTTCAACCAATTTGGAGTATATAGATCTGTGTGATGGAGGATCTACGTCATTCTTTCCTTCCCTAAGGAATATCAGCCTTACAGAATGCCCTAATTTGAAGGGATTTGTGAGAAGCAACACTGATGTTGGAATGATGCCACCTTCATCATCTTCAAAGGCAGAGCTACCTTGCTTTCCTTGTCTTTCTGAGTTGGAAATTGCATCTTGTCCTAATTTGACTTGCATGCCTCCATTTCCATCTCTCAGTTCACTGTTATTGGGAGAAGATGGCCTATGGTCGTTGAAGAATATACTTAAAGTGCCGACTTCCTTATCACCAAACAACTCTTCTTCTCCTTCATCTTTCTCTGCTCTTTCTCAATTAACATGTCTTCGAATTTGGAAAATGGAATATTTCACAATGGAAGAGTTGCTACAGAACCTCACTTCTCTTGAAAAAATTGAGATTTGGTTTTGCCTATTGAAAACTCTGTCCAATGATGAGAAGGATGATGGCATGGTATGGTCAAGCCTAAGAAGCCTTCGTTCTTTTACAATGGGAAACATGCCAAACTTGGAGTCTCTCCCAAAGGGGCTTCGATATGTTACCGCTCTGCAAAGTCTATGCATCTCCGGGTGTCCTAATTTGATGTCTTTACCAGAGTGCATGGACAACTTACAACACCTGATTATCGAAGAATGTCCCAAGCTATCAGAAAGATGCGAGAATAGCATGGCTGAGGATTGGTCCAAGATTTCTCACATCCCAAATATTTGGATTGACGATCGTATTCAGAGGAATGGCTGCTACCTTCTGTGACAGAATTCCCTCTTGCATTTCCAATTGGTTTGTTCTATTCTGTTTCCATCTTTTTTGAATTAGACATTTAGCTATGATTTCTGATTTTCCAGCACTTGGTATGAGTAGTAAAATTAATCAGAGAAAGAGTTCATGATCAAATGGAAAATTAGTCATTTTGAAGGAAGAAATGACTCTCTCTTCTCAAAAACTAAAATCATTTGTAGGTTAATGCGGTTACTATGACCAAATGCTGATTGGCATTGCATTTTTAATTGCTATAGTTGAGTTCTTGTTCTGAAATTTTCCTTTTTTCTTATAACATCTTTGCAGGAACTATTTTTACTTGGTGTTTGATGGTTTGGACTGGGATTCATGATCGAGCAATTTTAGACTGAGTTGGAGAGGATCAGAGACCATTTACCCATGTTTGTCTCTGTGTTTTTAATTTGTAAGTTCATCAACTCATTGACTTTTTTTTGGGGTGCTGACAAGTGTTTTTTTTTTTTTTTTTGCGGCATAGAAAATGAGATTTCTTAAACCTTAATCTCCTTACCAAAAAAAAAAAAAAAAGTTGCTTGTTTATGTTGGAAGATAACTATGCACAATAAGAAATAAGATTTGTCCAAATCGTCTCTATAATGTTTCTTTGATGATGATGTTGTAGGGTCTCACTTGGAAGAATGACATCTGGCTGTCGCACAGGACTTGTAGCACCAGTAATGGCATTCATTTGTCCACGTTAGGATAACTGTTGAATTTTGAAGTGAATTTAATTTACGATTGTAAATTTTGTATTAAGGCATGTGTAAGTTAATAAAACACCAATTGTAGTCAGTTTTGATTTTCAAATGTCTGCAATGTTTTAGTGGATTGCCGACTGTACCTACTCTATTTGGGATCTACATGATAACTTACAGCAAAAATCATAGATTCTGCTTCTTTATAATTGAGGCTTATTCAAGTCTCAGATCATAAGGGCATTACCATCCTAGTATTTGAATTAAATAGTATCGACATTGTGAAAGGATCTCTAAATATGAAAATCGAATTAGTAATTGCACAAAGAGTAAAAAATCATAAGTTAAATATTTTTTTAATATTTTCTATAAATAATATATATTTTTTAAAAATATAATGTATTATTTAAAAAAAATAATAATAAAAAAGGTAGCAAGCAATCGTGGAATATTTTCTTAAAAAAAAAAAAAGAAAGAAAAATCTATGAAGGGAAAAAATTATATCCAAAGTAAAATATAAATATAAATAATTATTTAATTAAAAAAATTGAAAACTAGAGAAATCGAGGAGTAGGAGACCCCGTGCACGCAAATGCCCATAGCTGCATTTACCCTTACAAAAAGCCGCGCAAAATTACCAAATTTTGAATTTAATCTATTAATCTCCTCCGCACCTCGCCTGCAGTGGCAGATGACGATGACAACGACGTCGTTTGGGGTAGTAAACAGAGCAGCAGCAGGAGTCGGGAGGTGTGGGCTCCGCCGGCAAGAAATTAATGATAACGGGAGTCAGCAAAGGCCTTGGCAGAGCCCTAGCTCTGGAATTGGCTAAGAGAGCCCACACCGTTATCGGCTGCTCTCGTGCTCAAGATAAGCTCAATTCTCACCAATCCGAACTCCTCTCCGACCATAACAACCACCACCTCCTCCTCAAGCTTAAACTAACAAAAAGAATTTAACCATTCTTGAATTAGAAAATGAGAGAAGATCTTGGTGCAAAACATCTCATATCTTGGTTCAAAACTTATCGGATCATTTTTACGACGATGGATTCGACCCAATTAGTTACATATCTTCCGATTTATCA
Source organism: Triadica sebifera (assembly GCA_023653625.1). Classification (NCBI taxonomy): domain Eukaryota; kingdom Viridiplantae; phylum Streptophyta; class Magnoliopsida; order Malpighiales; family Euphorbiaceae; genus Triadica; species Triadica sebifera. The sequence goes on along the minus strand of CM042898.1, from coordinate 29,993,450 downwards.
ATTAAATTCTTTGTTTTGTAGTCTAAGTCGCGTGTATTAGATTCTGGAGAAAGATCTGTCAGATTTCTGCTATAAATCTCTTCATCAAATGCTATCAGAGCCTAAATACATGTTCTTAGAACCATATTTGAGTTTTTTTCATCAGAATCTAGAAAAAAACTGAATTTAATTAAGATTTTGAGAAAATTTTAATTTGATTAATCACATGTTTGATTCTCTGATTTTATTGATTTCCAATATTTTTTGTTAATAAAATTAGAATTATAAATTGTTGCATGTTAATTTAAAGTGAAAATTTGAAAAAAATTGAGTTTAGAAAATTAAGTTTTCTGAGAGGAGGAAGATGTCGGCGTGTGCACTGCACTGAAAAGAGGTGTGCGTGTAGAGTGGAGGAGGCTGGGAAGGAAGTGTGTTTGGTGCGTGTGGTACACGCGCCAGAGACGCGTGTCAGGGGAATAGAGGAGATGTAGTTGGCGCGTGTATCACACATGCCCAGCTGATAGCTACAGACGTGTGTGATACACGCACGATGGGCACGTCACCATTCTGCCCATTTTTTATATTTTTTGTTTCTGCTCCTAAACTTTCTGATTTTTTCAATTAAGTCTCTAATTCATAATTTCTCACTCCATAAGGCTAATTTTGACCCGATTTCTTCTAGAATTAATTTAAATTTTCTAAATTAATTTTTAAAAATTATAATTGAGAAAAATTGTGACTTTTTAGAGATAAAATTGTAATCTCATTATTTATCTATTTTATGCATTTGACATAAAATGTCACATATGAAATTAATTTTTCTCATGTGAAATTGACAATGTAATTTTATTTTTGTAATTATGATTTTTCGAGACATTTAGTTCTATGTCCATAAGGAATGAAAAATTATATTTTCAAGACAATAAATAAGTTGTATCCCAATATAAGTATTTTTTTAAAAAAATTTGACTAAAATGCAGTTGTCAAAATGACATTTTTAGCTAAAATTTTAAAAAATATACAGATTTATATGTTTTAGGGATATATCATTTTTAATTTATAATTATTTGGTTCAAATGTGTTTATTATAAATTTATATTTTGAGATGATAATATAAAATATTTGATTAGGAATGAACCGATCTTAGTGGTTTATTCTGCCCAAATGTGTTTAAATTTGCAAAGACTGTGTAAATTTCTAAATCATTTTTATATTAAATAATTATCTATTGCATGTTATATTTTCTGCCCAAAGATGATTATATAATTATGTGCTGAGATTTTTCAGATTAGTACTCTTTTATGGCTTTGAGTATTATTATTGTCTTGAAGTAAAATATTACATTGTTGATTTTTTTCCAGTCACCTTCTCAATCACTAACTGCACCATTACAGTTCATACATTAACAACTTCTAATTTAAATGAGTGGAAAAAAGACATTGAAATGACTATAGAGTTGGTAGATATTGATCTTGTCATGACGACTCCTAAATCAGTTGACTTAACTCCTGAGAGTACTAATGTGGAAAAAAGAGTTACACTCAACCTGGTATAAGATGAACCACATGTGCTATTTGACCGTTAAAAGGTCAATTCCATAGCACATGTTGAGCAGTCTTTCTGAAACTCATATAGCAAAAGAGTTTCTTACAACTTTGTCTCAGTGTTATAAGGTGTCTATTAATGCTGAGATTGGTACCCTTATGAAACAAATATATTCCATGAAGTATAACGGATTAGGAGGTGTTAGGGAGTACATTTTAAAGATGGTTCACATACATAATGAGTTAAAGGGTTTTGACATTATTCTCCCTGATGCTTGTATTGTGCATCAAGCTCTCAATACTCTCCTTCCTGTGTTTGAGATGCTTATTACGACTTACAACTCTAGGGAGAATCCTTGGATTGTCAATGCTTTCATTTCCATTTGCGCTGCTGAGGAAGAGAAGCTAAAGGCGAGACAATCCAATGTTGCACTTTTTGTATCTGGACCTCAGTATAAAGATAAACTAAAAGGTAAAAAAGTTAAGACTAATGCTTCTTTTTCTGTTTAGGGATATGAGTCTTCCCGATCTAGTAATGTGGGTGATTCTAAAGGCATTGAGAAAAAGAGACTTAAACGTTTCTTTTGCAAAAAGAAATGTCATAAAAAAACGTATTGTCTTAAATATAAAGCTTGGTTAGAAAAGTATGAGTCTACAGGTAACTCCTTTGGTTTTGTTATTTATGAATCTAATTTAGCTGATGACACATCCAGTTCTTGGTGGCTTGATAGTGGAGTGACTAAATATGTTGCCTTCACATTACAGAGATTCACAAACATGAGGAAGCCAAATAAATAAGAGTTAATCCCCACATTTGGCAATAATGCTACGGTTGAAGTTCAACTAGTTGGAAATGTTTGTATGAACTTAGATAGTGGTTATGAACTATTTTTATCTAATGTATTGTTCATATTGTCTCTTAAAGGAAACTTGATATATGTTTCTGAATTAGACAAAATTGGCTATACTTTTGTATTTAAAAAAGAAGTTATAAATATAACTCTTAATTCAAATGTAGTTGGCCAGTGTATTTTGTCATATGGTTTGTATCAAGTTTCATTAAGTTCAAATGAAATATATTCCACATCTTGTAATGTTAAACATGTTGTTGCCAAAAGACTCCTAATAAATGAAAAGTCATATATATTGGCATAAAAGACTTGGCCACATTTCTACGAAAAAGGTAGAAAAGCTAATTAAATATAATATTTTGTCTGCCCTTGATTTCAGTGACCTAGAAATATATGTTGACTGTTGTAGGGGTAAGCTAACCAAAATTAAGAAAAAGGGATCTATCAAGAGCTCAGATCTCTTAGAGATAATCTATACAGATATATGCAGACCTTATTCACCCACAATATGCAATAATAGATATTTTATAACATTTATTGATAAATTTTCCCGATATGGTTTATCTGTATTTGATTAAAGAAAAGTCTGAATCTCTTGAAAAATTCAAGATTTTTAAGACTAAAGTTGAGAAACAACTGGAAAAAATTATCAAGATTGTTAGGTCTGATCGGGGTGGTGAGTATTATGACAAATATGGTATAGTAGGACAATTACTTAGAGGACTGTGGAATAGTAGCTCAGTTTACTATGCCAGAAAGTCCTGAACAAAATGGTGTTGTTGAAAGACAGAATCGCACCTTAAATGAAATGGTTAGAAGTATGATGTCAAGATCTAATCTCCCAGACTTTTATGGGGTGAGGCTATCAAAACGATATTATATATCCTCAATAGAGTATCCAGTAATTCTGTGGCTAAAATGCTGTTTGAACTGGGACTAATAGGAAACCTAGCTTTAGTCACCTTTGTGTTTGGGGTTGTCCTTCAGAAGTACGCCTTTATAATCTACTGAAGGTAAATTGTAATCTAGATATACTCGTTGCTATTTTATAGTATACCTAGATCATTCTAAAGGCTATAAATTTTATTGTAGATAAGGAGGTCTTAGAATTATAGAATCACAAATAACTAAATTTTTAGAATTTGATATAGCTGATCAGGTTACTAGTAAGGAACAACAGACTAAGGTTATACATATACTTGTTTCTAAGCAACCTGTAATATTGGTTCTTACACCTGTGATTAATCCAGCATTAAGGGATGACCTATACAGTTTAATAAGGCTTCATCATCACATGATGCAGTTGCACAGATTCTTCTTAGGAGGTCAACCAGGGAAAGAAAATCTGTTATTCTATCTGATTATGTGGTCTATTTAAGAGAGAGTGATTATGACATTGGTCATGTTTCTGATCCTATATCATTTGAGGAAGTTGTTTCTAATACCCAATCAGATATGTGGTCGAAAGTAATGAAAGATGAAATATAATCTATGGATTGTAATGGCGTGTGGGAGCTTGTTGAATTACCTGAAATTTGCAGACTTATTGGCCGTAAATGGGTCTATAAGACCAAGAAAGACTTCAAAAGGAATATTGAGAGGTTTAAAGCCAGATTAGTTGCCAAAGAATTTACTCAGAGAGGAGAAATTGATTACAGTGAAATATTTTTTCCTGTATCCTCTAAGGATACATTTAGAGTAATTATGACACTAGTAGCTCATTTTAATTTAGAGCTATATCAGATGGATGTTAAAACTGCATTCCTAAATAGAGAATTAAACGAGCAGGTGTATATGGAACAACCTAAAGGTTTTAATGAAGATAGTAAATATTATCTTGTCTGTAGACTTAAAAAATCTTTTTATGGTTTGAAAAAGTCTCACAACATTAATACTTAAAATTTGATGATGTAATCACTTCTTTACACTTTGTTGAATGTAAAGTTGATAGATGCATATATCTCAATATCAGTTGGAGCAAATATATCTTTCTGATATTATATGTAGATGATATTTTGCTTACATGTAATAGTTTAGGTACACTACATGAGGTTAAGCAGTTGTTATCTAAATATTTTATACATTATCTATGGATTTTTAATTGAGACATCAGTATAAATTATAAATAAATGACCTTAAAAATTTAATCAATTTTTAATTTAGGTAGGACTTCATTTATTAATTAAGTGTGAAAGATTTAATATGAGCTTAGATAATAATATGGGTATGATAGATAACTCATGATTATTATATACCGATGATCTAAGTCTCTCTTGTTGCTAACTCTAATCATTAAGCTATTCTATATAAGGAAGGATAGATGTTAATGAAATTATAAGCTTAAGCTAAGGAAAATAATTCCATCATTCTTGAGTTAGAAAACGAGAGAAGATATTGGTGCAAACTTTTCGAATCATTTCTACGACGATGAATTCTACAAATCAGGTACATATCTTATTCTTTATCAATTAAACTATTTATTTTGTGTTCTAAGTCGCATGTATTAAATTATGGGAAGAGATTTGTCAGATGACCGCTATACATCTCTTCATCAATAGATGCGATTATAAGGATTAACCTGTTGGTGTTGCAGGATATAATCCTGTGACAAATAGATAGAGAATTAGGAACATGAGGCAGTTGGCCTTTTCCAATTTTGTAGAAGATTTGTCCAGGTTCCAAATGAGAGTAAAGCCATTTTCGGGTTAACATTTCCAACACAGTGCAGCCAAGGCTCAGTATATCAACTGAAAGCTCGTTCCCTCATGTTCTTTTTAGGTTGACAACCTCAGGAACCATCTAGGATGGAGTCCCTTTCCAACCTAAAAAGTTGTAAGTTTCACAGTTCCTCCCACATTCACCATTATGTTTGCACATTTTGTCCCGGTGAATTATTTGAGGTACTTTAGCCCATCTAATATATGTCTATTGTATGCGGACACTTGAGAATCCTTAAGATGATACCTGCTATAAATTTATGCTAGAGTGCCATTCCTTACAAGCTCTAGACAAATAATTAGATGAAAGTCTTCCATTTTTCCTAATTCTTAATAAAATGTCTTCTTCTGTGACTATGTCATACATTTTAGGAGAATGTTAGTAAAAATATCCACATAAAATTTTGTATACCAAAGGGAGGAAAATTAAAAAGGAAAAGTTGACTAAGGATATAATTCAACAAGCACATAACAAGAATAACATGAATGAAAATAACTTAAATGATATATATAGCTTGCTGTGTTTTCTGATTTACAAAGAGAAATGCTTATTTCTACTCCATTAAGCATCCAATCAAAATCTTCAAGGTCTAAACAATTTAAAAAAACATCTTCTTGCTTGTGGTACCAAAAATATCATTAAGACCTTGAGCAAAATAATCAACTTGTTTAGAGATGGATGTGACAAGACGTTGTTGGATTTTAAGGTCGACATATAATTCAGTTGACTTGAAATCCATCTCCAGTATTTTCTTGCAGTTGCTGAACAACCATGGGCCTACATCTCGTGTATCTTCTAATGAAATGTTCTTACCAGCCAATTGTATGAAAAACACACAAGCAAAGACAACAGCAACTTGTAATTCATAAATCAAAGCTAATGCAATCAGACTACCTGCTAAGCTGAAATATTCAAGGTGCAAGTCTTCCACCTCAGTTGCTGCATAAATTGGAGATGAGAATATTTTGTAGTTCTAAAAGTCAGAGAATCAAAAAATTTATCCAAATATTTCATAAAAATCATTAATTTATATCTCAAGACTCTTTCACGGTTATGAGTGAAGCTTTAATCTTTTCCAAGTTGATAATTAAGCATCTAATTCATTCATAATTAGAATATAGTATAACTATCCCTCATATTTTTTTTTTATTCAGATCCATGTATTCCCAATCAGCTAACTAGGACCACACACTGAGACTAATTAGCTTGTGTTAAGTAGGATTTCAAGAACAACAAAGATCTCCCTCATGAGTTTTAAGATAGCTGTATATATATACCTAGGGCTTGAACTCGAGACATTAGGTTAATTTGGAAGAGACGCACGTCATTTCATCCACACCTTCGTGAGTTACACAACTTTAATCTTCTACAAAATAGCCTTTCGCCTTTTCTAGTTTGTTTGTATTTCAGGCAATGCAAAGTTGCACTTGACCAAAACTGGATTAATAAATGATTACTGTCTGAAAAAATCATAACCACAATAATTAACTGATATTAAAGGAAACATGCATAATATTCTTTAGTTTTGTAAGTACAAAAATTCTCACTTTAGATCAGGTCAATTCACCTCACAATAAATATTCAACACTAATGGCATGCTATTGAATTTTTTTTTGTCAATTTATTTTGCAACATAGATATACTTTAACCAATCAATTAGTGATTTTATTTATATTTGTAAGATCTGAAGTTAATCTCAAGTTTTAGTTTTTTTTATCATCTTCCACCAATATATATGATAGTTTAACAATTTATGATAAGTGCTCTTATATGGTGAACAACTCAATGGACCTCCTATTGAACAAAAACAAATAAATGTATTTCATTTTCAATTGTTTAAAATTTTTTTACAGTACAACTAGCAACTATTTTGCTTTTTTAGTCTAACATTTTTTTTAAGTTTTGTCATTTACTATAGAGAAACTATTCCACAGGGATAACAATTGGACCAATTCCAACTCTCTCGAAATAATAATAATAATAATAATAATAATAATTATTATTATTATTATTTTAATATAATTAATATTTTTAATATTAAAATAAACTAAATTATTTTAATAAAAAAAATCGAAAATTTCTATTCTTGGGTGGTGCGAGAATGATGATCTTAAATTTTTTTTCAATGGAGTACAGGATGGAATAGGAGAATGGGACAAATTTTCAGAATATAAGACAGAAATAGAGAATTCTCCCCGATTAGCCATTCCTAGTATCTCATGCTAAATTGAAATAGATAAATTAATTAATAACTTTTGCGGTAGTTCTCATTAAATTTACCGTGAGCAGTGGTTGTGGGATTTACTTCAATTATAACAAACAAAACAAACTATAATTTAAATCTCTTATATTATACTTGAATTTAATTTATTTCATATATAAGAAACAACAGCTTGTGTTTGTGAAATGAGAAAGAGAAGGAAAAAAAAATGTTGAGTTAGTTTTAAGTTAATAAGGGCAATGTTTTTCGATAAAATTTATTTGTCTCATTTTATGAAATTCATTTGCAAATTCTACCAAATTTGCCAGAATTTCGTTTTAGTTATAACAAATTCCACGAAATTCAAATCCAAGAGTTACAATAAATGATTCAATTATTTCAAATATTCAATTCCTCGAATTGCAAAGGACTTCCACAAATTCATTCCAAACAGGCTTTGCAAGTTTCGTGGTAGCTTACAAATGTGGATGGTATAAATGGTGGACCTGCTCCTGCAGGTGGAAAATTATGGCCTTCGTCAAATGAAATTCAGATTGCAACACATTCATTTGCTTCACATTTCATTTGCACAGCAAGAGAAGAGTAGGACGCGTTTCAGCTCTATCCACTTGTTTCACTCAATTATTTAGTACGTGGGGGCTACCCATTGTTGACATTTCATACGTATAAAGGTTAGGCAGACTTTGTAATAAAACTTTTATTTCTAGATAATATATGATCTCTTTCCTAAAATCTTAAGATCAGCCCTGTTAACTTAGATCTCTCTTGTTTTCCCTCATTAAGAATAATGGCAGAAGCAGTACTCTTCAACATCGCAGATGAAATCATTTCAAAGCTGGGTTCTCAAGTCTTGCAGGAGATAAAGCGGTGGTGGGGTGTGGAAGATGAGGTTGACAAAATGAAAACAACAGTTTCCACAATCAAGGCCGTGCTTCTTCATGCAGAACAGCAGTCCATGGAGAGTCCTCAAGTTAAAACTTGGCTTGAAATGCTACGCGGAGCAATGTATGATGCTGATGACCTGTTGGATGAGTTTTCAACCGAGGCTCTACGGCAGCAACTGATGTCTGGTTCTAAAATGGCAAAGGAGGTACACCTTTTCTTTTCAAGTTCCAATCAGCTTGCTTATGGTCTTAAAATGGCACATAAGATTAAGGCCATTAGAGATAGATTAGATGCCATAGCTGCTAATAGGAAGTTTTTCTTGGAGGAACGTACCGGGGCGGCACCTATTACAACCAGGTCAGGAAGAGAACAAACGCATTCTTCTCCTCCTAAAGTAGTTATTGGTAGAGAACATGATAAAGAAGCTATTATAAAGCTTCTCTTGTCCTCCGATTATGATGAGAATGTATCAATAGTTCCCATTGTTGGAATTGGAGGATTAGGTAAGACAACTCTAGCTCAGCATATCTGCGATGATGAGGAAGTCGAAAAGCATTTTGAGCTGAAAATATGGGCTTGTGTCTCTGATAATTTCGATGTCAAGTCAATTGTCGAAAAAATTTTAGAATCTGCAACTAAAAGGAAACCCGATAATAGCCAGATGGATGCGTTAAAAAGTCTCCTCCATGAACAGATCAATGGGAAAAAATATTTACTTGTACTGGATGATGTGTGGAATGAGGATTTCAATAAGTGGTTCCAATTAAATGACTTGCTAGCAGGTGGCGCAAGAGGGAGTAAGATTATAATAACCAGTCGTCTTAAAAAAGTTGCAGAAATGACTCGCCCAATCTCTGTGTATGAACTGCAAGGTCTTTCCGAAACTGAGTCATGGTCACTGTTCAAACAAACTGCATTCAGGAGAGGACAAGTGCCAAGTCCAAGCCATGAAGCTCTAGGAAAGGAAATTGCAGCAAAGTGTTTGGGAGTTCCTTTAGCCATAAAAACAATAGGAGGCCTTTTGTATTTTATGGATTCAGAGTCAGAATGGCTAGCGTTCAAAAATCAGGAACTTTCGAAAGTTGAGCAGCATGAAAATGATATTTTGCCAACTATTAAGTTGAGTTATAATCATCTCCCTCCACATCTCAAACACTGCTTTGCATATTGTAGCTTGTTCCCAAAAGACTATGAAATTGAGGTGGAGACATTAATAAACCTATGGATGGCACAAGGGTATATTCAGTCATCAGATCCAAACCAGCGTCTTGAAGATGTAGGTCTTGGATATTTGATGGATCTTCATCGGATGTCTTTCTTTCAGGAAGTTCGAACGGATTTATATTCTGGTCAAATAAGATGGTGCAAAATGCATGATTTAATGCATGATCTTGCCATGTTAGTAGCAGGAGAGGAATGTGCTGCATCAAGTTCTGGAAAGGCATGTGTTAAAGACAAAACGCGACATATATCGATTGAATTTGACGGGGACGTTATTCATTGGCCAGTTTTACCATCCTTGTTCGAAGCAAGGAAGTTACGGACATTATTTCGTCTACAAGGGAAATATCGTTTTGCTCCTTCGAATGAATTTTCTGTTTCTGATATCAGTAAAGTATTGCATACAATCTTTTTTAAATTGAGATGTTTAAGGGTGTTGGATTTATCTTGGTGGCAAATTGAGAAAGGGCCAAGTTCCATTCATAAATTGAAGCATCTAAGGTATCTTGATCTTTCTTGGAATTTCACTATAGAGAAGCTTCCTAATTCAATCACCAAACTGCTCAACTTACAAGTGGTGAAAATATGTGGTTGTTTTGAGCTTAAACAATTGCCAAAAGACATCAAAAAGTTGATTAATCTTAGACATCTTGACAATTCCGGATGTGATGGATTGACTGATATGCCAGGTGGGATTGGACAATTGACTCGCCTTGAGAAATTATCTATGTTTGTGATAGCTAAGGATAATTCTCTCTGCAAGCGCAGCGGCGGGCTTGATGAATTACATGCCTTAAACAACTTGAGAGGTGAGTTGGCGATCGAGAATTTGGGATATGTGAAAAATGCTGCATTTGAATTTAAGGCAGCGAATTTAAAAGAGAAGCAACACCTTCAGCGCTTGAGCTTATGCTGGAATGGGGTCGATGATGGTTACAATCCAAATGACGAAATGGCTTTGGAAGAACTGCGACCAAATCAGAATCTGAAAGAGCTGGATTTGAAAGGTTACAGAGGAGCAAAGGTTTCAAGCTGGTTTCCTTCTCTCACCAATTTTGTGGTCATTAGTTTTACTGAATGCACAAGCATACAACGTCTCCCATCGTTTGATCACCTCCCTTCTCTCCAACGTTTGTGGATCCGTACCTTAACCAATTTGGAGTATATAGATCTGTCTGATGGAGGATCTGCGTCATTCTTTCCTTCCCTAAGGGATATCAGCCTTACAGCATGCCCTAATTTGAAGGGATTTGTGAGAAGCAACGCTGATGTTGGAATGATGCCACCTTCATCATCTTCAAAGGCAGAGCTACCTTGCTTTCCTTGTCTTTCTATGATGCAAATTGGATCTTGTCCTAATTTGACTTACATGCCTCCATTTCCATCTCTTAAAGCACTGACATTGCGAGAAGATGGCATGAAGTCGTTGAAGAATTTACTTAAACTGACGCCTTTATTATTGCCAAACAACTCTTCTTCTCCTTCATCTTCTTCACCGTTCTCTGCTCTTTCTCAATTAGAATATCTTGAAATTTCGAAAATGGAAGAGTTTACAACGGAAGAGTTGCTACTGAACCTCACTTCTCTTGAAAAAATTGAGATTTGGCGTTGCCCATTGAAAACTCTGTCCAATGATGAAAAGGATGATGGCATGGTATGGCAAAGCCTTAGAAGCCTTCGTTCTTTTAAAATGGGAAACATGCCAAACTTGGAGTCTCTCCCAAAGGGGCTTCGATGTGTTACCACTCTGCAAAGTCTATGGATCTTTGGGTGTCCTAATTTGATGTCTTTACCAGAGTGCATGGACAACTTACAACACTTGAATATCAAAGAATGTCCCAAGCTATCAGAAAGATGCAAGAATAGCATGGCTGTGGATTGGTCCAAGATTTCTCACATCCCAAATATTTGGATTGACGATCGAAGTATTCAGAGGAATGGCTGCTACCTTCTGTGACAGAATTCCCTCTTGTATTTCCAATTGGTTTGTTCTATTCTGTTTCGATCATTTTTGGATTAGACATTTAGCTATGATTTCTGATTTTCCAGCTCTTAGTATGAGTAGTAAAATTAGTCAGAGAGGCCTTGGCAGAGAGGCCACACCGCTATCGGCTGCTCTCGTGCTCAAGATAAGCTCAATTCTCTCCAATCCGAACTCCCCTCCGACCATAACAACCACCACCTCCTCCTCAACGCCGACGTGGTATTTTCCTTTTATTTTTCATGCTAGTTCTTTAGAATAAATTTCCCTTTTATTGATTAAAATTGTTTTTATAGTTTAACTATGTGAGGGGTTGGGTTTGCAGAGGTCTGATAGTAGCGTAGAAGAGGAAGCCAAAAATTGTTATGGAGAAGGGGGGGTTTCCAGATATTATAGGTATTATATCAAAATTCCGTCTTTTTGGTAATTTTATTATATTGATTATTTTTACTTTTTTTTTTACCTTAAATATATTAATTTTTGTATGTACAGTGAACAATGCGGGCATAATTAACAGAAACAACAAGTTGTGGGAGGTGCCTGTAGAAGAGTTTGACAGTGTGAGTGATACCAATGTGAAAGGGATAGCAAATGTTTTGCGTCGTTTCATCCCTTTAATGCTACCCAACAAACAAGGAATTATTGTTAATGTGTCCTCTGGTTGGGGATGATCCGGTGCTGCCCTGGTGAAAGAAAAATTTCTTAAAAATTGATTATTTATATCTATGCTGCAAATATTTCCTTTTAATTGTTTTTGTTTATTTTTCTTGGGGTCATGAATTTGTTAGAAGTGTAATGACAAATTTGGTTTTATGATGTGGTTGGATATTTTTTATCGATTCACTTTGAGCTTGTACTATTAGAAACAACAAGGCAGGGCAAAAGAAATAAAAATTCTGGAGTTGATATTTAGTTCATTCAATGGATGGTATGGTAAGTTAAGTTTTTAAATTGTGCTGGGAGTGTGAAGTGTTAAACATTATAGTCATGGGATATTTGAGTATGTGGTTTACAATTGTATCGGCCAACCTCTTTTGGGTGCACTTACTGAGATTTTCGTCTAATTATATTGTAACAGGTTGCACCTTATTGTGCATCTAAATGGGCTGTTAGAGGGTTTGAGTAGACCAGTTGCAAAGGAGGTGCCAGATGGGATGGCAATTGTTGCTCTTAATCCGGGAGTGATATACACTGAAATGCTTCACATAATCGCTCACCCAATTGGTGAAACACTTTATATAAATTTTGTTTAAATTTTATCAGTTACGGTGAGGAGATATTATTTGAACTTCAAATTAAGTTTAACGTAATGTAATTTTGAATTTCAAATTATGTTTCACTCTGATTTTACACTTCAAAATTTCATCAATTGTTAAAATATTTTTGTGGCATAGTCTTACTTGAAACATTGACTTTCTTTTGCTCTGTTTCTCATATCCAGAAATAACAATTTGTTCAGTTGTGAAAGGTGCTCAATAAATTCAATCTTTGGTGCCATTTGGTTTTTTTTTTTCAATTGGTTTTTAGCATATGTCCATCGAACAACCCTTAAATACAAAGATGTTCTAACCATCTAAAAAATGTTAACAATTTTAATTCTTATTGATCATGTATACATATTAACTAATAATCCAATTAATGTACTAAATTATTAAAATTAACATAATATTATTAAAGAAAAAAACCCATGAGTAAAAATGACACACAAACTATTTTTTTGCGCAATTTAGTTGGAATCCAAGGATAACAAATCGTTAAATTGAATACACACTTTATATATATTTGAAATAATTAATTGTAAAATAAACATGCACCTATTAGAATGAACATAAATAATATCTCTTCTGGGATATCCCAAAAAAAAATCTCTTCTCAATTTTTCAGTTCAAAAATAATACAATTCAACTTAATTTGAAATGTAAAATTATGTTATATCAAATTAATTTAAAGTGTAAAATTACCATATGTTAAACTTAATTTGAAGTTTAAATAATATCTCTTCCTTGTATTTAATGAAATTTTAGTAAATCTTGTATCAATTTCTCCACTCCCCAGATTGAGAATTGATATTTGCACATAATTCATACCACTTTAGAGGCAGATTTAGTGCAGTCAAATCTATCACTCCATTGAGCGGATTTAATCACATTACAAAGTATCAATTTTTTTCAAATAATATTATTTTGTGAATTTTGTGAATTTTAATATTTTTTGATAATTAACCAGGAAGAGGAGTGTTTGTTAATTTTTTATATTTTATCTTTTTATATTTTTTGTTATTTAACTAATTCATACTATTCTTTTAAAAAAAAATATAGCATTAGCATTATTTAAAGAATGAAAAAGATAAAAAATAATATAAAGTAGTTAATATTTCTTTAATAGTATAATAATAAAGTACATTTTCTAAACATATTAGCTATTTACTTTTTTGTAATCATATATAATAGAAAATTTTAATTTTCATCTTATTTTATTTCATTTCTTGTCATTTTCTTCATTTATTTTTTTCTTTTTGCTTGCACAATTTAGTTACTAAACAAAACATTAGAAAAGACATTAGGGAAAGTGTTCTACAAATTTTATGAGTAAAAAAATTATAGTTAATTAAATGAAAGAAAATTGCAAAAGTTGAAAAGAATGGATTAATTGATTCCAATATGTGACTTATATTTCTTTTGCTATTAACTCTAATTTTTAATAGGGGGAAGAAATGACAAAGAAAGTAAGTAGACTTTAGTTTAAAATGAAAATATGAAATGGTATCTCCACTCAAATGAAGAAAGAAAAACAAATTAAGAAAAGGTTAAAAGTTAAAAATTGTATAAACCTATTCATAATGCACATATACTGTTGATTCGATCATTGGAAATGGGCTGCATTTACGCATATATTCCATTTTAAAAATTAGTGGCTCAGTCCCTCCCCTCTCAAAATGTTTTGGTTTTGAGACCTTCTAAAATTCAACAAAAAAAATGATGGGATTAAAATGAAACCGAATTTGTAGTTTCACACTAGTTTTCAATTTTCAACCAAACTAGAGGAAGCATATTATAAAACATAATTTTTTTTTTTCTTATCTTGTATTCTACAATTCAAAAAATTTATTTATTAATGGATAAAATATATAGTATTTAAACTCAAATCTCCAGTTAAAGGAGATGAGAGTCCTATAATTTCATCTCATCTTTTAAGGGTCAATATATATATATACTTGATTTATTAATAAACCTGTAACCTATAATCATTGGATTAACTATTTTTAATCTTAACCATTAGATTAAGTAGCTTGAAACTTGCAAAACTAGAAACTAACTTAAAAACTTTAACTTGTAACCTGTGTATCAGGTTATCCTTATATATTTTTAAATTATTATATATGAGATAACTTAATATATATAATCTTCAATATGGGATAATTTAATATATACAATTTTCTCAATATAATCTGAACATGAAATATAATTATCTCAAAAGCTAAATTGATGTACATTTTTAATAAATAATTCACAAACAAAATAATCTCTTAAATAAAATAAATAAAAAGTGTTATTTAATTAAAATGATAGATTACTATATACATCAATGTCTATTGATATTACACAATTTACAACTTAATATGTCTATTCCCGAAATTTTTATATAATAGGACTAATTGGTACACAATCAATTCATTTAATTATCTTTTAACATCTATGTTTAGTTGTTAATGATATTTTTGCTTGGAGACTTTACTTTTGATTATATAATATATACATTTAGTGTTTGACCAAGTAAGCAATTACAAGTTAGTTTTTAATGGATTTATTTCATGGGTTAATTTTTTTCTTCTATAAATTGTTTTGTTTCATCATTTTTTTGATTAAGTTAATAGATTTTGATTAAAAAATGAGAGCTGAACTGTTCATGCAATAATTTAGACGTTGTGCGAAATCTTGTAAGAAAATAAAAATAAATGATGATTTGATTGAATTAGTATGTTTATGCCAATATATTAAGTGATAGATTGGATATACATATAAAATAAAATAATAATTTTTGAATATATTTGACAGTGTAAGAGAGTTGTTAATTTGGATTTTTTTTTCTTTTAATTTTATAGTAAGCCATGAATAAATAACATTAAAAATAATATTTAAACCTAATTCACTTAAAAAGCTAGTTCAAATTAAGACAAATATTAAAATCATTATATATGGAATATATTAATACAATTTTCGCAGGCCGGATCGAACTCATATCATAAAAAATTTGAAGCATGTAGATGGTAGAATTAAATTTCTATTTCTATTATACATTGCAAGTTTGATAACTCTAATGAACATGAAATATTGCTTACCTTAAAAGATAAATCAATGCATATTTTTTTTCAATAAATATTTCACAGACAATGTAATCCCACGAATAAAATAACCAAAAAGTTGAATATAACTAAAATAAAATATTATCTATGTATATTGATTTTACATAATTTACAATGCATATTCTCCAAAATTTCCATATAATATAACTAATTGGTAGACTATCTATTCATTTAATTTTCTTTCTCTGAAATTTCCATATAATATAACTAATTGGTAGACTATCTATTCATTTAATTTTCGTTTATCATCTATATATGTTTAATTGTTAATTATATCATTGATTGGAGATTTTATTTTTGGATTATGTAATAGCTAGATTTAGTGTTTGACCGGTGAATTTGTGATATACTTTGATTATAATTTATTAACGAAAATATCTTTTTTATTATTATTGCGATTCTCATTTCACATTTGGGTAAATATTCAGATGTCAAGGAATTAAATTAATTTATATTTATAAATAAAATACCGTAATTAAAATTTATTTTGAGTTTTATTCATGTATTTGGATTGTAATAATAATTTTAAATTATAAAATTATATTTCAATCATTAAATTATTAAATAATTTGTAAAAGGAAAAAAACGAATTAATACAAGAAGAACTAATTAATACATGGGAAAGAAAACTAGGTAATACATTTATTTTATTATACGACCTAGGTAATAGAGTAATAAATTACTTGCTATTATAGGTAAAATAGCAAGTTGATCTATGCGCCTAGTGCATAGTAGCGAAAGTGTATGTATTCTTGTACATGCAAGCTGCTTAGCTGTCAGATTCTTTGATATTAATAACTAAAAATATTGAAGTATGCATTCACTCTATGCAGAGAAAATAATCAAAAAATTGATTAAATCAATTTGAACTATATATTAAAATTCAATAATATCATGAGACAAATATTTGAAATATATTTATATATCAGCCGAGTCAATAATATTTATTACGTCAAATATTTTATGTTATAAATATAAAATTAATTATTAATAATTATATTTAATAAATTATCAATTCAATTTATAAATGAAAATGAAAATTTAATTTTTTTGTAGATATCCTTTATAATAATAAAAAGCTAAAAATAGAACACACCATCAGAGATCATGTGCATTATTATAATCGACACATCACTTGGAATAATTTTCAACTTTTAACCTTTTCTTAACTTGTTTTTCCTTTCTTCATTTGAGTGGGGATACCAATTCTTAATTTCTTAATTGTTAGTAAATATTTTATTGAGAAACGTGTACATTTTTATTTTTTTATATAATTATTAATAAAATTTTCTTTTGCTACATAATTTTACTGCATATTTAATTATGCTTGGATCTCAATTTAATCCATTTCAATATTAACTCTATAAAATTGTATGATCGTATTAGTTCTATCAAAATATAAAAACCGGTTTTAAAAATATTGTTTGAGAGATTTCGTTCGTTAAGCAGATTAAATTGAGTTGGAGTAATTGGGTATCCGTGGTTTCATTTTGGATAATTAAGCATTACATAAATTTTATATTTAAATTATTTATAAAATTATTGGACTGAGAAAAATTATACTTATTATTTAAATAATTAAAACAACTTGTATAATATGTGGTGAAACTTTTTTAAAATAATTAGGATATTGGTTGGAAATATATATAAAAATATAACAGTCTCACTTCCACTATTTTCTTCAACACCGAAGAAACCACCAGGTATGGTTTGCACTTACTGCTTTCACCTAATCATGACTCTGCACACAATCATTGTCACGTTTGAGTTATTAAATTAAGAGTCTGTTTGGCATTGCGTTGGAAAAAAATGATTTTAAAAAAAAATTTATTTTTTAATTTTTTGAATTTTGAAAACTGTTTTTGGATATAAACAGGTAAATAAATGTTTTTTCCATAAATAGATTTAAAAAAAACAGTTTATAAAAATTAAAAAAATCAAACAATTAAATCAAGAAAATTCTAAACTTTCTTTTTAAACATTCAACAACAATCCCAAACACTCTTATCTGTTTTAATTTATTTACTAATTGGATCATTACCATTATCAATATAAGCAAGTTGAAAGTTATGAAATACGAACTATGAATATAAATTCTACAATATTCAAGAGACAAACAATCAATCCTCTAATTAAAAACAATTCCTATCAAATTATCAAATAGTCCTTGTACTTCATCATTTTCTTAATTCTTCCTGTCATCTTGTTGCCTGGTTATTGTTTTAACCCTAATTAATAGAAGTTTTCCTTGCACAGCTGCACTTAAGTTGTTTTAGGCAAATAATACATGTTTTTATTTGGAAAACAGAAAGGTATGATCTTTTCTCTAATAAGAAATAAAATATATTTTTTTAATTTTATTAATCTGCCTTAATAACTTTTAGGTTAAGAGATAATGCAAGATGTTTTAGCAACATAAGTTGTTCAAATATTGATTAATTTCTTTTTACCCATTACATGCTTAGGATCAAAAATTGTATGCCTAATGCCTATACATAGCAAATGGGGTTCTGGTTCTGGTTTTATTTTTATTTCAATTCCCAGCTTAAAAGGAGAAGAAAAAAAGAGGATGAAGAAGTTGAAAATTTAATAAAGAATGATGACTAATTCACAAATATTCAAATATTGGAAAAAATAGGTCTCAATAATTTGTTATAAATAGGAATGAGATAGAAAAAGATGACAACACAAAAATGGCAGAAGAGAAAGTCTTCAGGACAAGGTTGAGTCCATTTGCTTTGAGAGTAATCTTGGGACTAAAATTGAAGGGAATAGAGCTTGATACAATATACGAAGACCTCTCTACCAGGAGCTCTTTGCTCCTGCAATATAATCCTGTCCACAAGAAGGTTCATGTTCTTGTTCATAATGGTAAACCTATATTTGAATCACTTGTCATTCTTGAATACCTGGATGAGACATGGAAGCAATATCCATTGCTGCCTGCAGATCCTCTTGACCGAGCCAGGGCTCGGTTCTAGGCTAAATTTGGTGATGATAAATGTAATAATCCAAATTCATGTCTGCAACTTTTGATTTCTTTAAATTGGAAGGTGAATTTGATATATATTTTTATGTTCTTGATGCTAAAAGATAGCTGTTGATGCATGCCTTACCATCAATAGTATTTGGTATCCTTGTCATGGAAGGAAAAGAGCAATAAGAAGGAATATCTCTAGCTATGGAGAATCTGAAGCATTTAGAAGACGAGCTAAAAGGGAACAAATTCTTTGGAGGAGACAAATTTGGAATAGTGGATCTTGCATTGGGTTGGCTTGCCTATTTTGCATGCAAGAATTTGCAAATTCCCCAATCATCCATGAAAATTGGCCTCTTCATGATAAATTGGTAGCCAAGTTTGTTGCCTTCAGGGAGTCTCACCTTTCACAAGCAACACCTAAATGAGCTAGTTTCATTCATGGGATGTGTGTGAAGAAGATCTGGTAATAATTTTATATTTATCAATAGATCAATGTCTGGCAATTAGGAGCTAACCTAATTGCATAAAGGGTTATGGGATTAATGTTCAAACTCTGTGCTTGAAACTGATAATATAAATGGATGAACAAATGCATAAATCAAAAGCATCCCATTTGAAAAGTGATGTCTATTTGTTGAATGATAGTGAAAAAAATGTTTATATTTTACATTGAAATTTGTCTGGAATATGGTGCTATGAAAAGTGGATGGTCTAATAAAGAATTATTGTAATAAAAAACTTCTAGTAGTTGATGAATTTTCTTTTAATTTAGTATTCAGGTAACTAATGAACTCATGGCTTTACAAATAGATGCTGCTGGAGCTGAGCAGGAGTAGGACGATCATAAGGATTAACCTGTTGGTGTTGCAGGATAAAATCCTGTGACAAACAGACAGAGAATCAGGAACATGAGGCAGTTGGCCTTTTCCAATTATGTAGAAGATCTGTCCAGGTTCCAAATGAGAGTAAAGCCATTTTCGGGTTAACATTTCCAACACAGTGCAGCCAAGGCTCAATATATCAGCTGGAAGCCCGTTTCCTCCTGTTCTTTTCAGGTTGACAACCTCAGGAGCCATCTAGGATGGAGTCCCTTTCCAAGATTTCATCAGATTATTAAACTGTGTCACTTTTGCCAACCAATATGTTTGCACATTTTGTCCCGATGAATTATTTGAGGTACTTTAGCCCATCTAATATCTGTCTAGTGTATGCGGACACTTGAGAATCTTTAAGCTGATACCTGCTGTAAATTTCTGCTAGAGAGCCATTTCTTACAAGCTCTAGACAAATAATTAGATGAGAGTCTTCCATTTTTCCCAATTCTTAATAAAATGTCTTCTTCTGTTACTATGCCATACATTTTAGGAGAATGTTAATAAAAATCTCCACATAAAATTTTGCATACCAAAGGGAGGAAAATTAAAAAGAAAAAGTGGTCAAATGATATAATTCAGCAAGCACATAGCAAGAATAACATGGAAGAAAATAACTTAAATGATATCTATAGGTTGCTGTCTTTTCTGATTTACAAAGAGAAATGTTTCTTTCTACTCCATTAAGTATCCAATCAAAATCTTCAAGGTCTAAACAATTTAAAAAAATTTCTGTTTGCTTGTGGTACCAAAAATATCATTAAGACCTTGAGCAAAATAAGCAACTTGTTTAGAGATGGATGTGACAAAGCGTTGTTGAATTTTAAGGTCGACATATAATTCAGTTGAGACTTGGAATCCATCTCCAGTATTTTCTTGCAGTTGCTTAACAAGCATGGGTCTACATCTCGTGTATCTTCTAATGAAATGTTTTCACCAGCCAATTGTATGAAAAACACACAAGCAAAGACAACACCAACTCGCAATTCATGAATCAAAGCTAATGCAATCAGACTACCTGCTAAGCGGAAATATTCAAGGTGCAAGTCTTCCACCTTAGTTGCTACATGAATTAGAGATAAGAATATTTTGCAGTTCTAAAAGTAAGAGAATCAAAAAATTTATCCAAATGTTTCACAGAAAGCATTAATTTATATCTCAAGACTCTTTCACGATTATGAGTGAAGCTTTAATCTTTTCCAAGTTGATAATTAAGCATCTAATTCATACATAATCAGAGTATAGTATAACTATCCATCATAATTTTTTTTTGTTAGATCACATGTATTCTCAGTCAGTTAACTAGAACCACACACTGAGACTAATTAACTCGTGCCGGATAGGACTTCAAGAACAACAAAGATGCCCCTCATGAGTTTTAAGATAGCTGCATATATATACCTAGGGCTTGAACTCGACATATTAGGTTAATCTGGAAGAAACGCACGTCATTTCATCCACACCCTAGTGAGTTACACAACTTTGATCTTCTACAAAATAGCCTTTCGCCTTTTCTTGTTTGTTTGTATTTCATGCAATGCAAAGTTGCACTTGACCAAAACTGGATTAATAAATGATTACTGTCTGAAAAGATCATAATCACAACAATTAACTGATATTAAAGGAAACATGCATAACATTCTTTAGTTCTGTAAGTACAAAAATTCTCACTTTAGATCAGGTCAATTCACCTCACAATAAATATTCAACACTAATGACATTTTATTGAATTTTTTTTTTGTCAATTTATTTTGCAACATAGATATATTTTAGCCAATCAATTAGTGATTTGATTTGATATTCTCACTTGTAAGATTTGAAGTTAATCTCAAGTTTTAGTTTTTTCACTATCATCCACCAATATAGATGGTAGTTTAACAATTTATGATAAGTGCTTTTAACAATTTATGATAAGTGCTCTTATATAGCAAACAACTCATTGGACCTCCTAATGAACAAAAAAATAAATGTATTTTATTTTCAGTTGTTTTAATGTCTTTTTACAGTACAACTAGCAACTATTTTGCTTTTTTAGTCTATCATTATTTTAGTTTTGTCATTTAATATAGAGAAACTATTCCACATGGATAGCAATTGGACCAATCCCGACTCTCTCGATATATATATATATATAAAATAATTATTTATATTTTAATATAATTAATATTTTAAAAAAATAATAAAATAAAAATATAACACTTATTTGAAGTATTTTTTTAAAAAATTATATAATTAACTAATTAATTAAAATAAAAAATATTTTTAATATTAAAATAAAATAAAATATTTTAATAAAAACTGGAGAACATGGCGAAATCGGGGATTCCTATCCCTGTGTGGTGTGAGAACGGTGATTTTAAAATTTTTTCTAATGGAGTACGGGGCGAAACAGGAGAGTGGAACGAATTTTCGGAATTGGAAATAGAGAATTCTTCTCCGTTAGCCATTCCTACTATCCCATGCTAAATTGAAATAGAGAAATTAATTAATAACTTTTGCGGTAGTTTCCCATTAAATTCATCGTGAGTAGTGGTTGTGGGATTTACTTCAATTATAACAAACAAAACAGACTATAATTTATCTAAATCTCTTATATTGTACTTGAATTTAATTTACTTCATATATAAGAAACAGCAGCTTGTGTTTGTGAAATGAGAAAGAAAAGGAAAAAAATGTTGAGTTAGTTTAAGTTAATAAGGGCAATGTTGTCAATAAAATTTATTTGTCTCATTTTATGAAATTCATTTGCAAATTCTACCAATTTTGCCATAATTTTGTTTTAGTTATAACCAATTCCACGAAATTCAAATCCAAAAGTTTTAATAAATGATTCATTAATTCCAAATATTTAAAGTTTCGTGGTAGCTTACAAATGTGGATGGTATAAATGGTGGACCTGCTCCTGCAGGTGGAAAATTATGGCGATCGTCAAATGAAATTCAGATTGCAAACATTTATTTGCTTCACATTTCAGTTGCAGAACAAGAGAAGAGTAGGACGCGTTTCAGCTCTATCCACTAGTTTCACTCAATTATTTAGTACGTGGGGGCTACCCATTGTTGACATTTCATACGTATAAAGGTTAGGCGGACTTTATAATAAAACTTTTATTTCTACATAATGTATGATCTCTTCCCTAAAATCTTAAGATCAGCCCTGTTAACTTAGATCTCTCTTGTTTTCCCTCAGTAAGAATAATGGCCGACGCAGTACTCTTCAACATCGCAGATGAAATCATTTCAAAGCTGGGTTCTCAAGTCTTGCAGGAGATAAAGCTGTGGTGGGGTGTGGAAGATGAGGTTGACAAAATGAAAACAACAGTTTCCACAATCAAGGCCGTGCTTCTTCATGCAGAACAGCTGTCCATGGAGAGTCCTCAAGTTAAAACTTGGCTTGAAATGCTACGCGGAGCAATGTATGATGGTGATGACCTGTTGGATGAGTTTTCAACCGAGGCTCTACGGCAGCAACTGATGTCTGGTTCTAAAATGGCAAAGGAGGTACGCCTTTTCTTTTCAAGTTCCAATCAGCTTGCTTATGGTCTTAAAATGGCACATAAGATTAAGGCCATTAGAGATAGATTAGATGCCATAGCTGCTAATAGGAAGTTTTTCTTGGAGGAACGTACTGGGGAGGCACCTATTACAACCAGGTCAGGAAGAGAACAAACACATTCTTCTCCGCCTAAAGTAGTTATTGGTAGAGAACATGATAAAGAAGCTATTATAAAGCTTCTCTTGTCCTCCGATTATGGTGAGAATGTATCAATAGTTCCCATTGTCGGAATTGGAGGATTAGTTAAGACGAAGCTCAGCATATCTGCGATGATGAGAAAGTCGAAAAGCATTTTGAGCTGAAAATATGGGCTTGTGTCTCTGATAATTTCGATGTCAAGTCAATTGTCGAAAAAATTTTAGAATCTGCAACTAAAAGGAAACCCGATAGTAGCCAGATGGATGCGTTAAAAAGTCTCCTCCATGAACAGATCAATGGGAAAAAGTATTTCCTTGTACTGGATGATGTGTGGAATGAGGATTTCAATAAGTGGTTCCAATTAAATGACTTGCTAGCAGGTGGAGCAAGAGGGAGTAAGATTATAATAACCACTCGTCTTAAAAAAGTTGCAGAAATGACCCGCCCAATCTCTGTGTACGAAGTGCAAGGTCTTTCCGAAACTGAGTCATGGTCACTGTTCAAACAAACTGCATTCAGGAGAGGACAAGTGCCAAGTCCAAGCCATGAAGCTCTAGGAAAGGAAATTGCAGCAAAGTGTTTGGGAGTTCCTTTAGCCATAAAAACAATAGGAGGCCTTTTGTATTTTATGGATTCAGAGTCAGAATGGCTAGCGTTCAAAAATGAAGAACTTTCGAAAGTTGAGCAGCATGAAAATGATATTTTGCCAACTCTTAAGTTGAGTTATAATCATCTCCCTCCACATCTCAAACACTGCTTTGCATATTGTAGCTTGTTCCCAAAAGACTATGAAATTGAGGTGGAGACATTAATACACCTATGGATGGCACAAGGGTATATTAAGTCGTCAGATCCTAACCAGCGTCTTGAAGATGTAGGTCTTGGATATTTCATGGATCTTCATCGGATGTCTTTCTTTCAAGAAGTTCGAACGGATTTATATTCTGGTAAAATAAGATGGTGCAAAATGCATGATTTAATGCATGATCTTGCCATGTTAGTAGCAGGAGAGGAATGTGCTGCATCAAGTTCTGGAAAGGCATGTGTTAAAGACAAAACGCGACATATATCGATTGAATTTGACGGGGACGTTATTCATTGGCCAGTTTTACCATCCTTGTTCGAAGCAAGGAAGTTACGGACATTATTTCGTCTATATGGGAAAAATGATTTTCTTGGTGATATCAGTAAAGAAGGATTGCATACAATCTTTTGTAAATTGAGATGTTTAAGGGTGTTGGATTTAGCTTCCTGGGAAATGGAGACAGTGCCAAGTTCCATTCATAAATTGAAGCATCTAAGGTATCTTGATCTTTCTTTGAATTACACTATAAAGAAGCTTCCTAATTCAATCACCAAACTGCTCAACTTACAAGCGGTGAAAATATGTGGTTGTTCTGAGCTTAAACAATTGCCAAAAGACATCAAAAAGTTGGTTAATCTTAGACATCTTGACAATTTCGAATGTCGTAAGTTGACTCATATGCCACGTGGGATTGGACAATTGACTCGCCTTGAGAAATTATCTATGTTTGTGATAGCTAAGGATAATTCTCTCTGCAAGCGCAGCGGCAGGCTTGATGAATTACATGCCTTAAACAACTTGAGAGGTGAGTTGGCGATCGAGAATTTGGGATATGTGAAAAATGCTGCATTTGAATTTAAGGCAGCGAATTTAAAAGAGAAGCAACACCTTCAGCGCTTGAGCTTACGCTGGAATGGGGTCGATGATGGTTACAATCCAAATGACGAAATGGCTTTGGAAGAACTGCGACCAAATAAGAATCTGAAAGAGCTGGATTTGATAGGTTACAGAGGAGCAAAGGTTTCAAGCTGGTTTCTTTCTCTCACCAATTTGGTGGTCATTAGTTTTACTGAATGCACAAGTATACAGCGTCTCCCATCGTTTGATCACCTCCCTTCTCTCCAACGTTTGTGGATCCGTACTTTAACCAATTTGGAGTATATAGATCTGTCTGATGGAGGATCTGCGTCATTCTTTCCTTCCCTAAGGGATATCAGCCTTACAGCATGCCCTAATTTGAAGGGATTTGTGAGAAGCAACACTGATGTTGGAATGATGCCACCTTCATCATCTTCAAAGGCCGAGCTACCTTGCTTTCCTTGTCTTTCTATGATGCAAATTGGATCTTGCCCTAATTTGACTTACATGCCTCCATTTCCATCTCTTAATTCACTGACATTGCGAGAAGATGGCATGAAGTCATTGAAGAATATACTTAAAATGACGCCTTCATTATTACCAAACAACTCTTCTTCTCCTTCATCTTCTTCACCGTTCTCTGCTCTTTCTCAATTAGAATATCTTGAAATTTGGAAAATGGAAGAGTTTACAACGGAAGAGTTGCTACAGAACCTCACTTCTCTTGAAAAAATTGAGATTTGGCTTTGCCCATTGAAAACTCTGTCCAATGATGAAAAGGATGATGGCATGGTATGGCAAAGCCTTAGAAGCCTTCGTTCTTTTACAATGGGAAGCATGCCAAACTTGGAGTCTCTCCCAAAGGGGCTTCGATGTGTTACCACTCTGCAAAGTCTATGGATCTCTGGGTGTCCTAATTTGATGTCTTTACCAGAGTGCATGGACAACTTACAACACTTGACTATCAAAGAATGTCCCAAGCTATCAGAAAGATGCAAGAATAGCATGGCTGAGGATTGGTCCAAGATTTCACACATCCCAAATATTTCGATTGACGATCGAAGTATTCAGAGGAATGGCTGCTACCTTCTGTGACAGAATTCCCTCTTGCATTTCCAATTGGTTTGTTCTATTCTGTTTCGATCATTTTTGAACTAGACATTTAGCTATGATTTCTGATTTTCCAGCTCTTAGTATGAGTAGTAAAATTAATCAGAGAGGCCTTGGCAGAGAGGCCACACCGTTATCGGCTGCTCTCGTGCTCAAGATAAGCTCAATTCTCTCCAATCCGAACTCCCCTCCGACCATAACAACCACCACCTCCTCCTCAACGCCGACGTGGTATTTTCCTTTTATTTTTCATGCTAGTTCTTTAGAATAAATTTCCCTTTTATTGATTAAAATTGTTTTTATAGTTTAACTATGTGAGGGGTTGGGTTCGCAGAGGTCTGATAGTAGCGTAGAAGAGGAAGCCAAAATTGTTATGGAGAAGGGGGGGTTTCCAGATATTATAGGTATTATATCAAAATTCCCTCTTTCTGGTAATTTTATTATATTGATTATTTTTACTTTTTTTTTACCTTAAATATATTAATTTTTGTAAATCTTGTATATTCTTTGATATTAATAACTAAAAATATTGAAGTATGCATTCACTCTATGCAAAAGAAAATAATCAAAAAACTGATTAAATCAATTTGAACTATATATTAAAATTCAATAATATCATAAGACAAATATTTGAAATACATTTATATATCAGCCGAGTCAATAATATTTATTACGACAAATATTTTATGTTATAAATATAAAATTAATTATTAATAAATTATATTTAATAAATTATTAATTCAATTTATAAATGAAAATGAAAATTTAATTTTTTTGTAGATATCCTTTATAATAATAAAAAGCTAAAAATAGAACACACCATCAGAGATCATGTGCATTATAATCGACACATCACTTGGAATAATTTTCAACTTTTAACCTTTTCTTAACTTGTTTTTCCTTTCTTCATTTGAGTGGGGATACCAATTCTTAATTTCTTAATTGTTAGTAAATATTTTATTGAGAAAAGTGTACATTTTTATTTTTTTATATAATTATTAATAAAATTTTCTTTTGCTACATAATTTTGCTACATATTTAATTATGCTTGGATCATAATTTAATCCATTTCAATTTTAACTCTATAAAATATAAAAATCGGTTTTAAAAATATTGTTTGAGAGATTTTGTTCGTTTAGCAGATTAAATTGAGTTGGATTAATTGGGTATCCGTTGTTTCATTTTGGATAATTAAGCATTACATAAATTTTATATTTAAATTATTTATAAAATTATTTGACTGAGAAAAATTATACTTTTTATTTAAATAATTAAAATAACTTGTATAATATGTGGTGAAACTTTTTTAAAATAATTAGGATATTGGTTGGAAATATATATAAAAATATAACAGTCCCACTTCCACTATTTTCTTCAACACCGAAGAAACCACCAGGTATGGTTTGCAATGCTGCTTTCACCTAATCATGACTACACACACAATCATCGCCATGTTTGAGTCATTAACTGTTTTAATTTATTTACTGATGGGTTCATTACCATTATCAATATAAGCAAGTTGAAAGTTATGAAAGACGAACAACGAATATAAATTCTACAATATTCAAAAGACAAACAATCAATCCTCTAATTAAAAACAATTCCTATCAAATTATCAAATAGTCTTTGTACTTCATCGTTTTCTTAATTCTTCCTAGCATCTTGTTGCTTGGTTATTGTTTTAACCCTAATTAATAGAAGTTTTCCTTGCACAGCTGCACTTAAGTTGTTTTAGGCAAATAGTGCATGTTTTTATTTGGAAAACAGAAAAGTATGATCTTTTCTCTAATAAGAATTAAAATATATTTTTTTAATTTTATTAATCTGCCTTAATAACTTTCAGGTTAAGAGATAATGCAAGATTTTTTAGCAACGTAAGTTGTTCAAATATTGATTAATTTCTTTTTACCCATTACATGCTTAGGATCAAAAACTGTATGCCTAATGCCTATACATAGCAAAGGGGGTTTTGGTTTTATTTTTATTTTTATTTCAATTCCCAGCTTAAAAAGGAGAAGAAAAAAAGAGGATAAAGAAGTTGAAAAATTAATAAAAAATGATGACTAATTCACAAATATTCAAAGATTGGAGAAAATCGGTCTCAATAATTTGTTATAAATGGGAATGAGATAGAAAAAGGTGACAACACAAAAATGGCAAAAGTGAAAGTCTTCAGTACATGGTCAAGTCCATTTGCTTTGACTTGGAATCCATCTCCAGTATTTTCTTGTACTTGCTGAATAAGCTGTTGAAATTTGGCAATCCCACATAGGAAATGTGTTCTTTTTCCATAATAATATTGGCCTATAAAAAAAGATTAATCTCCTCTTAACAAATTATAAAAAAATATCAATCTCTTACTTCTAAAATTGGTTGTATTTTCTCACACTCTCTTGTAATATTTCACGTTGTAATATTTCTTTGAAATAGTTGAATATTATTTTAGTAGTATCCGAAAATGTTGGCATAATTGGCCGAAACTCGTTAAATTTTAGTATTCCCTTTATTATCTATTTAATAGTTATTATCGAGTAATTTATTTTAGTAATATATTGTGCTTTAAATTATCTGAGAAAAATTTTGTCACAAAGACTCTAAGAGTCTAAATAAGTTGGTTTTTAAGAGAGACTATTTGTGACTCCACAAACTACTTGAGAATTTTTCTTTGTCTTAATTTTTGACACTATTATTCATTTCGGTGGAAACTAACATGATTTCCACAATAATTGGTATTATTGAGTTATATGCTATGTGGTTGCGGCATAAGCTAATCTTCCACATCAGAAAGGTTTCCTTGGATTCTTGGGTATTCTGCATTTGAAAGCTATTAAATATTCTTGAAGAAGAAATGGCAAAATACGGACAAAAATCCATGTGGACACAACAACTTCTACTTCA
The DNA here is from genome assembly GCA_023653625.1 of Triadica sebifera. Classification (NCBI taxonomy): domain Eukaryota; kingdom Viridiplantae; phylum Streptophyta; class Magnoliopsida; order Malpighiales; family Euphorbiaceae; genus Triadica; species Triadica sebifera. The sequence goes on along the minus strand of CM042898.1, from coordinate 29,964,471 downwards.
TCAATTTTGATGAGAACTGCTGCGGCAAATATGATAATTGTAGTGGATATTTTTGATGGTACAGGCCATTTCGGTATGTGGCAAGGTGAAGTTCTAGACACCTTATTTTAGCAAAGTTTAGACATTGCCATTGAGGGAGAAAAGCCATAAGGTGTAGATGAGAAGGAATGAAAGACAATCAATCGTTTGACATGTGGTACAATTCGATCGTGCTTGTCCAGAGAGCAGAAGTATGTCTTTTATAAAGAAACTTCTGCAAGTAAATTGTGGAAGACATTAGAGGAAATTTTTTTGAAAAAGAGCAGTCAAATTAAGCTCCATATGAAGAAAAAACTGTTCAGATTCACATATATTCCTGGTATCACAATGAATGATCACATCACCAATTTCAATCAACTTGTAGCACATCTGATGAATTTGGATGTGACTTTTAAAGATGAAGATCTGACCCTAATGCTGTTGGGATCTCTTCATGAGGAGTTTGAGTTTCTAGAAACTACTCTACTTCATGGGAAAGTCGAGGTGTCTCTTAGTGAAGTATGTGTTGCACTATATAGCTATGAATTGAGGATAAAAGACAATAAGGATAGCACTAGTGGAGCAGTAGAAGCTTTGATAGTAAGAGACCATTCAAAAAATAAGAACAAGGGAAAGAAAGACAGATCAAAGTCCAAAGTGGGCCAAGATGAATGTGCCTTTTATCGAGAAAAGGGGCACTAAAAGAAAGATTATTCTAAGTTGAGAAGTAAATCTAATAAAGGAAAGGCTGTTGCAGATTCAAATGTAGATGAATGTGATGATTCGGATTTTTCATTAGCATTGATGCCATCAATAAGTAGTTCGACTGCTTGGATCCTAGATTTAGGCTATAGCCACCATATGTGTCCTAATCGGGAATGATTTTTTTATTTTAAAGAAATTGAAGGTGGAGTTATCTATACAACAAATGATAGCCCTTGCAAAACAACTAGAATTGGTTCAGTCTAGTTGAGAAATCGTGATGGATCAATCAGAACTCTGACAGAATTAAGATATGTGTCCAGTCTGACGAAAAATCTCATTTCTATGGGAGTCCTTGGGAGAAAGGGTTTCACTATAGTCATTAAAAATGAAGTAATGAAAGTTATATCTGGAGCACTTGTGGTGATAAAAGGAGTTCAAATGAGCAACAAGTTGTATTACTATGAAGGCAATACAGTCATTGGAACAACAACAACAGTTTCTAGTTATGACCAGGAGCTATAAACAACCAGATTGTGGCATATGCACAAGGGCATGCAGGAGAAAAATCTTTGAAACTTCTGACGAATCAAAGATTATTCCAAGAAGTACAAACTTGCAAATTAGACTTCTGTGAGCATTGCATCAAAGGGAAGCAGATGAGAGTGAAGTTTGACACTGCAATCCATGATACCAAGGGTATTCTGGATTATGTTCACTCAGATATATGGGGTCCTTCCAAAACTGCTTCAATGAGAGGTAAACACTATTATGTTACCTTTGTTGATGATTATTCAAGAAGAGTATGAGTGTATACAATGAAGACAGATGATGAAGTGTTAAGAGTTTTTCTCATCTAGAAGAAGATGGTTGAAACTCAGAGGGGCAAAAAAATTAAGTGTCTTCGAACAGACAATGACGGAGAGTACACAAGTGATCCATTCATGAAAGTTTACAGAAATGAAGGAATTTTTTGACATTTCACTGTCAGAAATACACCATAACAGAATCGGGTGGCTGAACGCATGAACCGAACTCTACTGGAGAAAGTTCGGTGTATGTTATCTAATGCTGGATTGGGCAGATAGTTTTGAACTGAGGCTGTAATATACACATGTCATCTCATAAATCGTTTGCCATCAACTGCTATCAATGGAAAAACACCTTCAGAGGTGTGGTATGGAAAACCTGCTACAGATTACAATTCCTTATATGTGTTTGGTTTCACTATATACTATTATGTTAGGGAATCGAAGTTAGATCCAATGGCAAAGAAAACTATCTTTATAGGGATATCCTCTGGCATCAAAGGATATCATTTATGGTGCCCAGAGACGAAGAAAATAATCTTTAGTAGAGATGTTACCTTTGATGAGTCTACCGTATTAAAAAAGGTAACAGAGTAGCAGACAGAAGGAACTCCCAAACATGTAAAGGGAACTCCCAAACAGGTGGAGTTTGATAGAAGAAGAATTATTGATCCAACAATTGTAAATTTTGATAAAATTACTCCTACGGTAGAAGATGAGTTAATGGTAGAAAATAAATCAAATGAGGAAGCTGAGGTTTCAGCACAAAAACCTTCTCAGCAACTTGAGCCAATTGCACTACGAAAGCCGAAAAAGAAATATTAAGAAGTCTGCTTAACTTGAAGATATGACTTATTATAAATCTTCAGTAGATGATGAGATTTCTTTCACTTATTATGAAGCTATTCAAAGATTAGAAGAAGAAAAGTGGAGAAAGGCTATGAAAAAAAGATGCAATCCCTTTAAAAGAATCAGACATGGAAGCTAGCAAGTATGCCAAAGGAAAAGAAAGCGATTGGCTGTAAATGGGTTTATGCAAAGAAATAAGGATTTTCTAATAAAAATGATATCCGTTACAAGACAAGATTGGTAGATAAAGGCAATACTCAGAATGAGGGAATTGATTATAATGAAGTGTTTTCTCTAGTTGTAAAACATTCCTCTATTAGAATACTGTTGGCCTTAGTAGCACAATTGGATCTGTAATTAGTTCAGCTGAATGTAAAAACTGCATTTTTACATAGAGACTTAGAAGAAGAAATCTACATGACTCAGCCATAAGGATTTAAAGTTGCTGAAAAAGAAAATTTGGTGTGCAAGTTGAGCAAATCGTTGTATGGATTGAAGCAATCTCTAAGACAGTGGTAGAAATGATTTGATAAGTTTATGATAAGACATAAATACACAAGAAGTAAATATGATCATTTTGTATATTTGCGCAAGCTACGGGATGGATCATTTATCTATCTTCTCCTTTATAATGATATGTTAATAGCTTCGAAGGATGAATGAGAGATTCAGAAGTTAAAAGCTCAACTAAATTAAGAATTTGAAATGAAGGATTTAGGAGAAGCTAAGAAGATTCTCGGTATGGAGATATGCAAAGATAGAAAATTGGGGAGATTTTGTTTGACTCAAAAGCAATATCTGAGAAAGGTAATAAAGCGTTTTGGGATCAATAAGAAGACAAAATCAATTAGTACTCCATTTGCTCCTCATTTTAAGCTCAGTGCATCTTTATCTCCGAAAAGTGATGAAGAACGAGAATATATATCAAAGGTTCCATATGCAAATATTGTTGGTAGCTTGAACGGTATATTCAAAATACTGCAGATGTTGGTATAATATTTGAACAGGATAAAAAAATTGGTCAGTATATAGTTGGATATTGTGATTCTGACTATGCAAGTGATTTAGACACACGTCGATCTACCACCGGTTATGTATTCATACTTGCAAAAGCATCGGTTAGTTGGAAGTCTACCTTACAGTCAATAGTTGTTTTGTCTACAATAGAGGCAAAGTACATTACAGTTTCAAAAGTTGTTAAGGAGGCAATTTAGCTTCAGGGGTTGCTGAATGACTTGGGAATTAGTCAGAAGCATGTCAAAGTACATTGTGATAGTTAAAGTGCTATTTGTTTAGCAAAGAATCCATTTTATCATACAAGAACGAAGCACATCGATGTTCGATATCATTTTGTACGGAAGATTCTTGAAGATAGTGAGATACTACTTCAGAAGATTTTGACTACTGTAAATCCCACAGATATGACAACAAAAGTTATGATAGGTGTTAAGTTCCAATATTGTTTGGACTTGATAAATGTTCTTAGAATTCGAAATTGGGTGCTTTAAAGCGCATTTGGAGACATTACTGAAATTTGTAAAGAGAATGTTGGTTTGGGATTGTGAGATCGTCAAGGTGGAGATTTGTTAAAATTTGGCAATCCCACATCGGAAGTGGGTTTTTTTTCCACAATATCATTAGCCTATAAAAAAGGCTTCATCATCTCTTAACAAATTATCCCAAAACACCAATCCCTTACTTCTAAGATTGGTTGTATTTTCTCTCTCTCTTGTAATATTTTATTTTGTAATATTTTTTTGAAATAATAGAATATTATTTTAGTAGTGTCCGATGATATATGCATGATTGGCCGAACCTCGTTAAATTTTGGTGTTCCATTTATTGTCTATTTAATAACTATTATCGAGTAATTTATTTTAGTGATATATTGTGCTTTAAATTATCTGAGAAAATTTTTATCACCAAGACTCTAAAAGTCTAAGGAAGTTAGTTTTTAAGGGAGACCATTTGTGACTCCACCAACTATTTGAGAATTTTTTTTGTTTTAATTTTTGGCACAATTATTCATTTTAGTGGAAACTAATCCAATTTTCACTACATAAGCATGGATCTACATCTCGTTTATCTTCTAATGAAATGTTCTCACTAACCAATTGTATGAAAAACACATAAGCAAAGACAACACCAACTCGTAATTCATGAATCAAATCTAATGCAATCATACTACCTGCTAAGTTGAAATATTCAAGGTGCAAGTCTTCCACCTTAGTTGCTGCATAAATTAGAGATAAAAATATTTTGCAGTTATCTAAGTAAGAGAATCAAAAAATTTATCCAAATATTTCATAGAAAGCATTAATTTATATCTCAAGACTCTTTCAAGTTATTAATGAAACTTTAATCTTTTCCAAGTTACACTCAAATCGGTCTCAATAAAGAATGATGACTAATTCACAAATATTCAAAGATTGGAAAAAATTGGTCTCAATAATTTGTTATAAAATAGAATGAGATAGAAAAAATGACAACACAAAAATGGAAGAAGTGAAAGTCTTTAGGATATGGTCGAGTCCATTTGCTTTGAGAGCAATCTCAGGACAAAAATTGAAAGGAATAGAGCATGATACAGTATACGAAGACCTCTCTGCCAATAGCTCTTTGCTCCTGCAATATAATCATGTCCACAAGAAGGTTTCTATTCTTGTTCATAATGGTAAACCTATATTTGAATCACTTGTCATTCTTAAATACCTGGATGAGACATGGGAGCAATATCCATTGCTGCCTGCAAATCCTCTTGAATGAGTCAGGGCTCGGTTCTAGGCTAAATTTGGCGATGATAAATGTAATTACTCCTAATTCTTGTCTACAACTTTTAATTTCTTTAAATTGGAAGGTGAATTTGATATATATTTTTATGTTCTTGATGCTAAAAGATAGTTGCTGATGTATGTCTTACCATCAATAGTATTTGGTATCCTTGTCAAGGAAGGAAAAGAGCAATAAGAAGGAATATCTCTAGCTATGGAGAATCTAAAGCATTTAAAAGACGAGTTAAAAGGGAAGAAATTCTTTGGAGGAGATAAAATTGGAATAGTGGATCTTGCATTGGGTTGACTTGCCTATTTCATTGGTGTATTTGAGGAGGTACTTGGTCTAAAAATTATAGACCAACAAAAATTCCCTTTTGCTAGCAGAATGGATGCAAGAATTTGCAAATTCCTCAATCATCCATGAAAATTGGCCTTTTTATGATAAATTGGTAACCAAGTTTGTTGCCTTCAGGGAATCTCACCTTTCACAAGCAACACCTAAATGAGCTAGTTTCATTCATGGGATATGTGTGAAGATCTTGTAATAATTTTATATTTATCAATAGATCAATTTCTGGCAATTAGGAGCTGATCTAATTGCATAAAAGGTTATGGGTTTAATGTTCAAACTCTATGTTTGAAACTGATTATATAAATGGATGAACAAATGCATAAATCAAAAGCATCCCATTTGAAAAGTGATGTCTATTTGTTGAATGCTATGTTGCTTAGATTCAGGTACGGATATCCAATACGGGTATATATCTAGAAGTTCGGTTTTTTATTTTTTAAAATTTAGAATACTTGGGTATGACTTAAAAGTACCTAAAATTAGAGTACAGGTACATGGATACTATAAATGTAAATATTTTAATTTATATATATATATAGTAGTTTTAGGTAAAAGTTATATCAAATTATAATATTAAATTGCTAAATAAAATAAAATAAAATTGGATAAAATATTTTAAATTATAAACTTAAAGTCTAAAATTCAAACTACAAATAAATAATAAAATGATAATTCTAAATCCATTTAAATTGTAAATCATCCCAAATTTGCTATATAATCTAAATTAATTTTTGTCACAACCAAAAATTATAGTCTCCAATTGTGGATCATTAAGAGATAATTCTTCTAACTCCACAAAGTCATTCTCTTCTAATTTTATTTGACATGTACTTGTATTTTAAATGAATCTGGCAGTACGAGTACCCACTTTTAAAGTGAATGATCTAGTATAGATTTTATACCCATACCAATATCATACCTGAAGGTTATGTGTACTTTTTTAAAAATGAAGTGTCAAGAGTAACATAAGTTGAATGATAGTGAAGGAAATGTTTATGTTTTACTTTGAAATTTGTTAGGAGTATGGTGCTATGAAAAGTGGAGGGTCTAATAAACAACTATTGTAATAAAGAACTTTTAGTAGTTGATGAATTTTCTTTTAATTTAGTATCCCGGTAACTAATGAACTCATGTCTTTACAAATAGATGTTGCTGGAGCTGAGCAGCAGTTGGACAATCATCAGGATTAACCTGCCAGCATTGCAGGATAAAATCTTGTGACAAACAGACAGAGAATGTAGAAGATCTTTTTAGGAATTCCTCATATCCAAGGCACCCCATACGACTAGTTAAGGGGCTGTTCACCTTTTGAATCAAACAAAGTAAGTAGTAGGGGATTCATAGCTACTTTCATTCTAAAGGAAACTGAAGAACCAACCTTTAGTCAATACAATAGGAGCCCTACTTCCCTTTTAGAGACCTCATCAATTCAATTAAAGTGTAAACCAATTTCTTTCTTAGTCATCGGGAGGAGCACACCTTTGTTTAGTAGGGCGAGCTGTTTGATAGTGACTTCTTTCGGGTGTCCAAGTTCTAAATGAGAGTAAAGTGGTTTTCAGGTTAGCATTTCCAACACAGTGCAGTCAAGGCTCAATATATTAGCTAGAAGCTCGTACCCTCATATTCTTTTCAGGTTGACAACTTCAGGGGCCATCTAGGATGGAGTCTTTTTCCAAGATATCATCATATTATTAAACTGTGTCACTTTTGCCAACCTGAAAGTTGTAAGTTTCACAGTTCCTCCCACATTCATCAATATGTTTGCACATTTTGTCTCAAAGAATTATTTGAGGTACTTCAGCCCATCTAATATCTATCTAGAGTATGCAGACACTTGAGAATCCTTAAACTGATACCTGCTGTAAATTTCTGCTAGAGTGCCATTGCTTACAGGCTTTAGACAAATAATTAGATGAGAGTCTTCCATTTTTTCCAATTCTTAATAAAATGTCTTCTTTTGTTACTATGCCATACATTTTAGGAGAATGCTAATAAAAATCTCCACATAAAATTTTGCATACCAAAGAGAGGAAAATTAAAAAGGAAAAGTGGTCTATGGATATAATTCAGCAAGCACATAGCAAGAATAGCATGGAAGAAAATAACTTAAATAACATCTATAGCTTGCTGTCTTTTCTGGTTTACAAAGAGAAATGCTTCTTTCTACTCCATTAAGCATCCAATCAAAATCTTCAAGGTCTAAACAATTTTAAAAAACTTCTGCTTGCTTGTGGTACTAAAAATATCATTAAGACCTCGAGCAAAATAAGCAACTTGTTTAGAGATGGATGTGACAAAGCATTGTTGAATTTTAAGGTCAACATATATAATTCAGTTGACTTGGAATCCATCACCAGTATTTTTTTGCAGTTGCTGAACAAGCATGGGTCTACATATCGTGTATCTTCTAATGAAATGTTCTCACCAGCCAATTGTATGAAAAACACACAAGCAAAGACAACACCAACTCGCAATTTATGAATCAAAGCTAATGCAATCAGACTACCTGCTAAGTTGAAATATTCAAAGTGCAAGTCTTCCACCTTAGTTGCTACATAAATTAGAGATAAGAATATTTTACAGTTCTGAAAGTAAGAGAATCAAAAAATTTATCCAAATATTTCACAGAAAGCATTAATTTATATCTCAAGACTCTTTCATAGTTATAAGTGAAACTTTAATCTTTTCCAAGTTGATAATTAAGCATCTAATTCATACATAATCAGAATACAATATAACTATCCCTCATAACTTTTTTTTGTTAGATCACAAGTATCCTCAGCCAGTTAACCAGAACCACACACTAAGACTAATTATGCTCGTGTCGGGTAGGACATCAAGAATGGCAAAGATCTTCCTCATGAGTTTTAAGATAATTGCATACCTAGGACTTGAATTTGAGACATTAGGTTAATATGGAAAAGACACACGTCATCTCATCCACACCCTCATGAGTTATACAACTTTGATCTTCTACAAAATAGCCTTTCTCCTTTTCTAGTTTGTTTGTATTTCATGCAATGCAAAGTTGCACTTGACCAAAACTGGACTAATAAATGATTACTATCAAAAAAGATCATAACCACAACAATTAACTGATATTAAAGGAAATTCTTTAGTTCTGTAAGTACAAAAATTCTCATTCTAGATTAGGTCAATTCACTTCACAATAAATATTCAATAATTAACTGATTTATTTTGTAACATAGATATATTTTAGCTAATCAATTAATGATTTGATTGATATTCTCACTTGTAAAATTTGAAGTTAACTTCAAGTTTTAGTTTTTTCACCATCATCCACCAATATAGATGATAGTTTAACAATTTATGATAAATGCTCTTATACAACGAACAACTCAATGGGCCTCCTAATGAACAAAAAAATAAATGTATTTCATTTTCAGTTGTTTAAATGTTTTTTTACCGTACAACTAGCAACTATTTTGCTTTTTTAGTCTAACATTTTTTTTTAGTTTTGTCATTTAATATAGAGAAACTATTCCATAGGGATAACAATTAGACCAATCATGACTGTCTTGAAATATATGTATATATATAAAATAATAATTTATATTTTAATATGATTAATATTTTAAAAAAATAATAAAATAAAAATATTACACTTATTTAAAGTATTTTTTAAAATATATAATTAAATAATTAATTAAAATAAAAAAATATTTTAATATTAAAATAAAATAAGATTTTATTAAAATTTTAAAATTTTTTCTAACAGGGTACAGAGTGGGGTAAGAGAGCGGGATGAATTTTCGAGATCAGAGACGGAGACGAAGATGGAAAATTCTTACTGGTTAGCCATTCCTGCTATCCCATGCTAAATTGAAATAGAGAAATTAATTAATTACTTTTGCGGTAGTTTCTCATTAAATTCATCGTAGCAGTGGTTGTGGGATTTACTTCATTTATAACAAACAAAACAGACTATAATTTATCTAAATCTCTTATATTGTATTTGAATTTAATTTATTTCATATATAAGAAACAGCAGCTTGTGTTTATGAAATGAGAAAGAAAAGGAAAAAAAAAATGTTGAGTTAGTTTTAAGTTAATAAGGGAAATGTTGTCAAAAAAATTTATTTGTCTCATTTTATGAAATTCATTTGCAAATTCTACCAAATTTGCCAGAATTTCGTTTTAGTTATAACCAATTCCACGAAATTCAAATCCAAAAGTTACAGTAAATGATTCAATTATTTCAAATATTCAATTCCTCGAATTGCAAAGGACTTCCACAAATTCATTCCAAACAGGCTTTGCAAGTTTCGTGGTAGCTTACAAATGTGGATGGTATAAATGGTGGACCTGTTCCTGCAGGTGGAAAATTATGCCATCCTCAAATGAAATTCAGATTGCAACACATTTATTTGCTTCACATTTCATTTGCAGAACAAGGGAAGAGTAGGACGCGTTTCAGCTCTAATCCACAAGTTTCACTCAATTATTTAGTACGTGGGGGCTACCGATTGTTCACATTTCATACGTATAAAGGTTAGGCAGATTTCATAATAAAAGTTTTATTTCTAGATAAATATTGGCTAATCCAATAAGATAATATATGATCTCTTTCCTAAAATCTTAAGATCAGCCCTGTTAACTTAGATCTCTCTTGTTTTCCCTCATTAAGAATAATGGCAGAAGCAGTACTCTTCAACATCGCAGATGAAATCATTTCAAAGCTGGGTTCTCAAGTCTTGCAGGAGATAAAGCGGTGGTGGGGTGTGGAAGATGAGGTTGACAAAATGAAAACAACAGTTTCCACAATCAAGGCCGTGCTTCTTCATGCAGAACAGCAGTCCATGGAGAGTCCTCAAGTTAAAACTTGGCTTGAAATGCTACGCGGAGCAATGTATGATGCTGATGACCTGTTGGATGAGTTTTCAACCGAGGCTCTACGGCAGCAACTGATGTCTGGTTCTAAAATGGCAAAGGAGGTACACCTTTTCTTTTCAAGTTCCAATCAGCTTGCTTATGGTCTTAAAATGGCACATAAGATTAAGGCCATTAGAGATAGATTAGATGCCATAGCTGCTAATAGGAAGTTTTTCTTGGAGGAACGTACCGGGGCGGCACCTATTACAACCAGGTCAGGAAGAGAACAAACGCATTCTTCTCCTCCTAAAGTAGTTATTGGTAGAGAACATGATAAAGAAGCTATTATAAAGCTTCTCTTGTCCTCCGATTATGGTGAGAATGTATCAATAGTTCCCATTGTTGGAATTGGAGGATTAGGTAAGACAACTCTAGCTCAGCATATCTGCGATGATGAGAAAGTCGAAAAGCATTTTGAGCTGAAAATATGGGCTTGTGTCTCTGATAATTTCGATGTCAAGTCAATTGTCGAAAAAATTTTAGAATCTGCAACTAAAAGGAAACCCGATAGTAGCCAGATGGATGCGTTAAAAAGTCTCCTCCATGAACAGATCAATGGGAAAAAGTATTTCCTTGTACTGGATGATGTGTGGAATGAGGATTTCAATAAGTGGTTCCAATTAAATGACTTGCTAGCAGGTGGAGCAAGAGGGAGTAAGATTATAATAACCACTCGTCTTAAAAAAGTTGCAGAAATGACCCGCCCAATCTCTGTGTACGAAGTGCAAGGTCTTTCCGAAACTGAGTCATGGTCACTGTTCAAACAAACTGCATTCAGGAGAGGACAAGTGCCAAGTCCAAGCCATGAAGCTCTAGGAAAGGAAATTGCAGCAAAGTGTTTGGGAGTTCCTTTAGCCATAAAAACAATAGGAGGCCTTTTGTATTTTATGGATTCAGAGTCAGAATGGCTAGCGTTCAAAAATGAAGAACTTTCGAAAGTTGAGCAGCATGAAAATGATATTTTGCCAACTCTTAAGTTGAGTTATAATCATCTCCCTCCACATCTCAAACACTGCTTTGCATATTGTAGCTTGTTCCCAAAAGACTATGAAATTGAGGTGGAGACATTAATACACCTATGGATGGCACAAGGGTATATTAAGTCGTCAGATCCTAACCAGCGTCTTGAAGATGTAGGTCTTGGATATTTCATGGATCTTCATCGGATGTCTTTCTTTCAAGAAGTTCGAACGGATTTATATTCTGGTAAAATAAGATGGTGCAAAATGCATGATTTAATGCATGATCTTGCCATGTTAGTAGCAGGAGAGGAATGTGCTGCATCAAGTTCTGGAAAGGCATGTGTTAAAGACAAAACGCGACATATATCGATTGAATTTGACGGGGACGTTATTCATTGGCCAGTTTTACCATCCTTGTTCGAAGCAAGGAAGTTACGGACATTATTTCGTCTATATGGGAAAAATGATTTTCTTGGTGATATCAGTAAAGAAGGATTGCATACAATCTTTTGTAAATTGAGATGTTTAAGGGTGTTGGATTTAGCTTCCTGGGAAATGGAGACAGTGCCAAGTTCCATTCATAAATTGAAGCATCTAAGGTATCTTGATCTTTCTTTGAATTACACTATAAAGAAGCTTCCTAATTCAATCACCAAACTGCTCAACTTACAAGCGGTGAAAATATGTGGTTGTTCTGAGCTTAAACAATTGCCAAAAGACATCAAAAAGTTGGTTAATCTTAGACATCTTGACAATTTCGAATGTCGTAAGTTGACTCATATGCCACGTGGGATTGGACAATTGACTCGCCTTGAGAAATTATCTATGTTTGTGATAGCTAAGGATAATTCTCTCTGCAAGCGCAGCGGCAGGCTTGATGAATTACATGCCTTAAACAACTTGAGAGGTGAGTTGGCGATCGAGAATTTGGGATATGTGAAAAATGCTGCATTTGAATTTAAGGCAGCGAATTTAAAAGAGAAGCAACACCTTCAGCGCTTGAGCTTACGCTGGAATGGGGTCGATGATGGTTACAATCCAAATGACGAAATGGCTTTGGAAGAACTGCGACCAAATAAGAATCTGAAAGAGCTGGATTTGATAGGTTACAGAGGAGCAAAGGTTTCAAGCTGGTTTCTTTCTCTCACCAATTTGGTGGTCATTAGTTTTACTGAATGCACAAGTATACAGCGTCTCCCATCGTTTGATCACCTCCCTTCTCTCCAACGTTTGTGGATCCGTACTTTAACCAATTTGGAGTATATAGATCTGTCTGATGGAGGATCTGCGTCATTCTTTCCTTCCCTAAGGGATATCAGCCTTACAGCATGCCCTAATTTGAAGGGATTTGTGAGAAGCAACACTGATGTTGGAATGATGCCACCTTCATCATCTTCAAAGGCCGAGCTACCTTGCTTTCCTTGTCTTTCTATGATGCAAATTGGATCTTGCCCTAATTTGACTTACATGCCTCCATTTCCATCTCTTAATTCACTGACATTGCGAGAAGATGGCATGAAGTCATTGAAGAATATACTTAAAATGACGCCTTCATTATTACCAAACAACTCTTCTTCTCCTTCATCTTCTTCACCGTTCTCTGCTCTTTCTCAATTAGAATATCTTGAAATTTGGAAAATGGAAGAGTTTACAACGGAAGAGTTGCTACAGAACCTCACTTCTCTTGAAAAAATTGAGATTTGGCTTTGCCCATTGAAAACTCTGTCCAATGATGAAAAGGATGATGGCATGGTATGGCAAAGCCTTAGAAGCCTTCGTTCTTTTACAATGGGAAGCATGCCAAACTTGGAGTCTCTCCCAAAGGGGCTTCGATGTGTTACCACTCTGCAAAGTCTATGGATCTCTGGGTGTCCTAATTTGATGTCTTTACCAGAGTGCATGGACAACTTACAACACTTGACTATCAAAGAATGTCCCAAGCTATCAGAAAGATGCAAGAATAGCATGGCTGAGGATTGGTCCAAGATTTCACACATCCCAAATATTTCGATTGACGATCGAAGTATTCAGAGGAATGGCTGCTACCTTCTGTGACAGAATTCCCTCTTGCATTTCCAATTGGTTTGTTCTATTCTGTTTCGATCATTTTTGAACTAGACATTTAGCTATGATTTCTGATTTTCCAGCTCTTAGTATGAGTAGTAAAATTAATCAGAGAGGCCTTGGCAGAGAGGCCACACCGTTATCGGCTGCTCTCGTGCTCAAGATAAGCTCAATTCTCTCCAATCCGAACTCCCCTCCGACCATAACAACCACCACCTCCTCCTCAACGCCGACGTGGTATTTTCCTTTTATTTTTCATGCTAGTTCTTTAGAATAAATTTCCCTTTTATTGATTAAAATTGTTTTTATAGTTTAACTATGTGAGGGGTTGGGTTCGCAGAGGTCTGATAGTAGCGTAGAAGAGGAAGCCAAAATTGTTATGGAGAAGGGGGGGTTTCCAGATATTATAGGTATTATATCAAAATTCCCTCTTTCTGGTAATTTTATTATATTGATTATTTTTACTTTTTTTTTACCTTAAATATATTAATTTTTGTAAATCTTGTATATTCTTTGATATTAATAACTAAAAATATTGAAGTATGCATTCACTCTATGCAAAAGAAAATAATCAAAAAACTGATTAAATCAATTTGAACTATATATTAAAATTCAATAATATCATAAGACAAATATTTGAAATACATTTATATATCAGCCGAGTCAATAATATTTATTACGACAAATATTTTATGTTATAAATATAAAATTAATTATTAATAAATTATATTTAATAAATTATTAATTCAATTTATAAATGAAAATGAAAATTTAATTTTTTTGTAGATATCCTTTATAATAATAAAAAGCTAAAAATAGAACACACCATCAGAGATCATGTGCATTATAATCGACACATCACTTGGAATAATTTTCAACTTTTAACCTTTTCTTAACTTGTTTTTCCTTTCTTCATTTGAGTGGGGATACCAATTCTTAATTTCTTAATTGTTAGTAAATATTTTATTGAGAAAAGTGTACATTTTTATTTTTTTATATAATTATTAATAAAATTTTCTTTTGCTACATAATTTTGCTACATATTTAATTATGCTTGGATCATAATTTAATCCATTTCAATTTTAACTCTATAAAATATAAAAATCGGTTTTAAAAATATTGTTTGAGAGATTTTGTTCGTTTAGCAGATTAAATTGAGTTGGATTAATTGGGTATCCGTTGTTTCATTTTGGATAATTAAGCATTACATAAATTTTATATTTAAATTATTTATAAAATTATTTGACTGAGAAAAATTATACTTTTTATTTAAATAATTAAAATAACTTGTATAATATGTGGTGAAACTTTTTTAAAATAATTAGGATATTGGTTGGAAATATATATAAAAATATAACAGTCCCACTTCCACTATTTTCTTCAACACCGAAGAAACCACCAGGTATGGTTTGCAATGCTGCTTTCACCTAATCATGACTACACACACAATCATCGCCATGTTTGAGTCATTAACTGTTTTAATTTATTTACTGATGGGTTCATTACCATTATCAATATAAGCAAGTTGAAAGTTATGAAAGACGAACAACGAATATAAATTCTACAATATTCAAAAGACAAACAATCAATCCTCTAATTAAAAACAATTCCTATCAAATTATCAAATAGTCTTTGTACTTCATCGTTTTCTTAATTCTTCCTAGCATCTTGTTGCTTGGTTATTGTTTTAACCCTAATTAATAGAAGTTTTCCTTGCACAGCTGCACTTAAGTTGTTTTAGGCAAATAGTGCATGTTTTTATTTGGAAAACAGAAAAGTATGATCTTTTCTCTAATAAGAATTAAAATATATTTTTTTAATTTTATTAATCTGCCTTAATAACTTTCAGGTTAAGAGATAATGCAAGATTTTTTAGCAACGTAAGTTGTTCAAATATTGATTAATTTCTTTTTACCCATTACATGCTTAGGATCAAAAACTGTATGCCTAATGCCTATACATAGCAAAGGGGGTTTTGGTTTTATTTTTATTTTTATTTCAATTCCCAGCTTAAAAAGGAGAAGAAAAAAAGAGGATAAAGAAGTTGAAAAATTAATAAAAAATGATGACTAATTCACAAATATTCAAAGATTGGAGAAAATCGGTCTCAATAATTTGTTATAAATGGGAATGAGATAGAAAAAGGTGACAACACAAAAATGGCAAAAGTGAAAGTCTTCAGTACATGGTCAAGTCCATTTGCTTTGACTTGGAATCCATCTCCAGTATTTTCTTGTACTTGCTGAATAAGCTGTTGAAATTTGGCAATCCCACATAGGAAATGTGTTCTTTTTCCATAATAATATTGGCCTATAAAAAAAGATTAATCTCCTCTTAACAAATTATAAAAAAATATCAATCTCTTACTTCTAAAATTGGTTGTATTTTCTCACACTCTCTTGTAATATTTCACGTTGTAATATTTCTTTGAAATAGTGGAATATTATTTTAGTAGTATCCGAAAATGTTGGCATAATTGGCCGAAACTCGTTAAATTTTAGTATTCCCTTTATTATCTATTTAATAGTTATTATCGAGTAATTTATTTTAGTAATATATTGTGCTTTAAATTATCTGAGAAAAATTTTGTCACAAAGACTCTAAGAGTCTAAATAAGTTGGTTTTTAAGAGAGACTATTTGTGACTCCACAAACTACTTGAGAATTTTTCTTTGTCTTAATTTTTGACACTATTATTCATTTCGGTGGAAACTAACATGATTTCCACAATAATTGGTATTATTGAGTTATATGCTATGTGGTTGCGGCATAAGCTAATCTTCCACATCAGAAAGGTTTCCTTGGATTCTTGGGTATTCTGCATTTGAAAGCTATTAAATATTCTTGAAGAAGAAATGGCAAAATACGGACAAAAATCCATGTGGACACAACAACTTCTACTTCATCAATTTTGATGAGAACTGCTGCGGCAAATATGATAATTGTAGTGGATATTTTTGATGGTACAGGCCATTTCGGTATGTGGCAAGGTGAAGTTCTAGACACCTTATTTTAGCAAAGTTTAGACATTGCCATTGAGGGAGAAAAGCCATAAGGTGTAGATGAGAAGGAATGAAAGACAATCAATCGTTTGACATGTGGTACAATTCGATCGTGCTTGTCCAGAGAGCAGAAGTATGTCTTTTATAAAGAAACTTCTGCAAGTAAATTGTGGAAGACATTAGAGGAAATTTTTTTGAAAAAGAGCAGTCAAATTAAGCTCCATATGAAGAAAAAACTGTTCAGATTCACATATATTCCTGGTATCACAATGAATGATCACATCACCAATTTCAATCAACTTGTAGCACATCTGATGAATTTGGATGTGACTTTTAAAGATGAAGATCTGACCCTAATGCTGTTGGGATCTCTTCATGAGGAGTTTGAGTTTCTAGAAACTACTCTACTTCATGGGAAAGTCGAGGTGTCTCTTAGTGAAGTATGTGTTGCACTATATAGCTATGAATTGAGGATAAAAGACAATAAGGATAGCACTAGTGGAGCAGTAGAAGCTTTGATAGTAAGAGACCATTCAAAAAATAAGAACAAGGGAAAGAAAGACAGATCAAAGTCCAAAGTGGGCCAAGATGAATGTGTCTTTTATCGAGAAAAGGGGCACTAAAAGAAAGATTATTCTAAGTTGAGAAGTAAATCTAATAAAGGAAAGGCTGTTGCAGATTCAAATGTAGATGAATGTGATGATTCGGATTTTTCATTAGCATTGATGCCATCAATAAGTAGTTCGACTGCTTGGATCCTAGATTTAGGCTATAGCCACCATATGTGTCCTAATCGGGAATGATTTTTTTATTTTAAAGAAATTGAAGGTGGAGTTATCTATACAACAAATGATAGCCCTTGCAAAACAACTAGAATTGGTTCAGTCTAGTTGAGAAATCGTGATGGATCAATCAGAACTCTGACAGAATTAAGATATGTGTCCAGTCTGACGAAAAATCTCATTTCTATGGGAGTCCTTGGGAGAAAGGGTTTCACTATAGTCATTAAAAATGAAGTAATGAAAGTTATATCTGGAGCACTTGTGGTGATAAAAGGAGTTCAAATGAGCAACAAGTTGTATTACTATGAAGGCAATACAGTCATTGGAACAACAACAACAGTTTCTAGTTATGACCAGGAGCTATAAACAACCAGATTGTGGCATATGCACAAGGGCATGCAGGAGAAAAATCTTTGAAACTTCTGACGAATCAAAGATTATTCCAAGAAGTACAAACTTGCAAATTAGACTTCTGTGAGCATTGCATCAAAGGGAAGCAGATGAGAGTGAAGTTTGACACTGCAATCCATGATACCAAGGGTATTCTGGATTATGTTCACTCAGATATATGGGGTCCTTCCAAAACTGCTTCAATGAGAGGTAAACACTATTATGTTACCTTTGTTGATGATTATTCAAGAAGAGTATGAGTGTATATAATGAAGACAGATGATGAAGTGTTAAGAGTTTTTCTCATCTAGAAGAAGATGGTTGAAACTCAGAGGGGCAAAAAAATTAAGTGTCTTCGAACAGACAATGACGGAGAGTACACAAGTGATCCATTCATGAAAGTTTACAGAAATGAAGGAATTGTTTGACATTTCACTGTCAGAAATACACCATAACAGAATCGGGTGGCTGAACGCATGAACCGAACTCTACTGGAGAAAGTTCGGTGTATGTTATCTAATGCTGGATTGGGCAGATAGTTTTGAACTGAGGCTGTAATATACACATGTCATCTCATAAATCGTTTGCCATCAACTGCTATCAATGGAAAAACACCTTCAGAGGTGTGGTATGGAAAACCTGCTACAGATTACAATTCCTTATATGTGTTTGGTTTCACTATATACTATTATGTTAAGGAATCGAAGTTAGATCCAATGGCAAAGAAAACTATCTTTATAGGGATATCCTCTGGCATCAAAGGATATCATTTATGGTGCCCAGAGACGAAGAAAATAATCTTTAGTAGAGATGTTACCTTTGATGAGTCTACCGTATTAAAAAAGGTAACAGAGTAGCAGACAGAAGGAACTCCCAAACATGTAAAGGGAACTCCCAAACAGGTGGAGTTTGATAGAAGAAGAATTATTGATCCAACAATTGTAAATTTTGATAAAATTACTCCTACGGTAGAAGATGAGTTAATGGTAGAAAATAAATCAAATGAGGAAGCTGAGGTTTCAGCACAAAAACCTTCTCAGCAACTTGAGCCAATTGCACTACGAAAGCCGAAAAAGAAATATTAAGAAGTCTGCTTAACTTGAAGATATGACTTATTATAAATCTTCAGTAGATGATGAGATTTCTTTCACTTATTATGAAGCTATTCAAAGATTAGAAGAAGAAAAGTGGAGAAAGGCTATGAAAAAAAGATGCAATCCCTTTAAAAGAATCAGACATGGAAGCTAGCAAGTATGCCAAAGGAAAAGAAAGCGATTGGCTGTAAATGGGTTTATGCAAAGAAATAAGGATTTTCTAATAAAAATGATATCCGTTACAAGACAAGATTGGTAGATAAAGGCAATACTCAGAATGAGGGAATTGATTATAATGAAGTGTTTTCTCTAGTTGTAAAACATTCCTCTATTAGAATACTGTTGGCCTTAGTAGCACAATTGGATCTGTAATTAGTTCAGCTGAATGTAAAAACTGCATTTTTACATAGAGACTTAGAAGAAGAAATCTACATGACTCAGCCATAAGGATTTAAAGTTGCTGAAAAAGAAAATTTGGTGTGCAAGTTGAGCAAATCGTTGTATGGATTGAAGCAATCTCTAAGACAGTGGTAGAAATGATTTGATAAGTTTATGATAAGACATAAATACACAAGAAGTAAATATGATCATTTTGTATATTTGCGCAAGCTACGGGATGGATCATTTATCTATCTTCTCCTTTATAATGATATGTTAATAGCTTCGAAGGATGAATGAGAGATTCAGAAGTTAAAAGCTCAACTAAATTAAGAATTTGAAATGAAGGATTTAGGAGAAGCTAAGAAGATTCTCGGTATGGAGATATGCAAAGATAGAAAATTGGGGAGATTTTGTTTGACTCAAAAGCAATATCTGAGAAAGGTAATAAAGCGTTTTGGGATCAATAAGAAGACAAAATCAATTAGTACTCCATTTGCTCCTCATTTTAAGCTCAGTGCATCTTTATCTCCGAAAAGTGATGAAGAACGAGAATATATATCAAAGGTTCCATATGCAAATATTGTTGGTAGCTTGAACGGTATATTCAAAATACTGCAGATGTTGGTATAATATTTGAACAGGATAAAAAAATTGGTCAGTATATAGTTGGATATTGTGATTCTGACTATGCAAGTGATTTAGACACACGTCGATCTACCACCGGTTATGTATTCATACTTGCAAAAGCATCGGTTAGTTGGAAGTCTACCTTACAGTCAATAGTTGTTTTGTCTACAATAGAGGCAAAGTACATTACAGTTTCAAAAGTTGTTAAGGAGGCAATTTAGCTTCAGGGGTTGCTGAATGACTTGGGAATTAGTCAGAAGCATGTCAAAGTACATTGTGATAGTTAAAGTGCTATTTGTTTAGCAAAGAATCCATTTTATCATACAAGAACGAAGCACATCGATGTTCGATATCATTTTGTACGGAAGATTCTTGAAGATAGTGAGATACTACTTCAGAAGATTTTGACTACTGTAAATCCCACAGATATGACAACAAAAGTTATGATAGGTGTTAAGTTCCAATATTGTTTGGACTTGATAAATGTTCTTAGAATTCGAAATTGGGTGCTTTAAAGCGCATTTGGAGACATTACTGAAATTTGTAAAGAGAATGTTGGTTTGGGATTGTGAGATCGTCAAGGTGGAGATTTGTTAAAATTTGGCAATCCCACATCGGAAGTGGGTTTTTTTTCCACAATATCATTAGCCTATAAAAAAGGCCTCATCATCTCTTAACAAATTATCCCAAAACACCAATCCCTTACTTCTAAGATTGGTTGTATTTTCTCTCTCTCTTGTAATATTTTATTTTGTAATATTTTTTTGAAATAATAGAATATTATTTTAGTAGTGTCCGATGATATATGCATGATTGGCCGAACCTCGTTAAATTTTGGTGTTCCATTTATTGTCTATTTAATAACTATTATCGAGTAATTTATTTTAGTGATATATTGTGCTTTAAATTATCTGAGAAAATTTTTATCATCAAGACTCTAAAAGTCTAAGGAAGTTAGTTTTTAAGGGATACCATTTGTGACTCCACCAACTATTTGAGAATTTTTTTTGTTTTAATTTTTGGCACAATTATTCATTTTAGTGGAAACTAATCCAATTTTCACTACATAAGCATGGATCTACATCTCGTTTATCTTCTAATGAAATGTTCTCACTAACCAATTGTATGAAAAACACACAAGCAAAGACAACACCAACTCGTAATTCATGAATCAAATCTAATGCAATCATACTACCTGCTAAGTTGAAATATTCAAGGTGCAAGTCTTCCACCTTAGTTGCTGCATAAATTAGAGATAAAAATATTTTGCATTTATCTAAGTAAGAGAATCAAAAAATTTATCCAAATATTTCATAGAAAGCATTAATTTATATCTCAAGACTCTTTCAAGTTATTAATGAAACTTTAATCTTTTCCAAGTTACACTCAAATCGGTCTCAATAAAGAATGATGACTAATTCACAAATATTCAAAGATTGGAAAAAATTGGTCTCAATAATTTGTTATAAAATAGAATGAGATAGAAAAAATGACAACACAAAAATGGAAGAAGTGAAAGTCTTTAGGATATGGTCGAGTCCATTTGCTTTGAGAGCAATCTCAGGACAAAAATTGAAAGGAATAGAGCATGATACAGTATACGAAGACCTCTCTGCCAATAGCTCTTTGCTCCTGCAATATAATCATGTCCACAAGAAGGTTTCTATTCTTGTTCATAATGGTAAACCTATATTTGAATCACTTGTCATTCTTAAATACCTGGATGAGACATGGGAGCAATATCCATTGCTGCCTGCAAATCCTCTTGAATGAGTCAGGGCTCGGTTCTAGGCTAAATTTGGCGATGATAAATGTAATTACTCCTAATTCTTGTCTACAACTTTTAATTTCTTTAAATTGGAAGGTGAATTTGATATATATTTTTATGTTCTTGATGCTAAAAGATAGTTGCTGATGTATGTCTTACCATCAATAGTATTTGGTATCCTTGTCAAGGAAGGAAAAGAGCAATAAGAAGGAATATCTCTAGCTATGGAGAATCTAAAGCATTTAAAAGACGAGTTAAAAGGGAAGAAATTCTTTGGAGGAGATAAAATTGGAATAGTGGATCTTGCATTGGGTTGACTTGCCTATTTCATTGGTGTATTTGAGGAGGTACTTGGTCTAAAAATTATAGACCAACAAAAATTCCCTTTTGCTAGCAGAATGGATGCAAGAATTTGCAAATTCCTCAATCATCCATGAAAATTGGCCTTTTTATGATAAATTGGTAACCAAGTTTGTTGCCTTCAGGGAATCTCACCTTTCACAAGCAACACCTAAATGAGCTAGTTTCATTCATGGGATATGTGTGAAGATCTTGTAATAATTTTATATTTATCAATAGATCAATTTCTGGCAATTAGGAGCTGATCTAATTGCATAAAAGGTTATGGGTTTAATGTTCAAACTCTATGTTTGAAACTGATTATATAAATGGATGAACAAATGCATAAATCAAAAGCATCCCATTTGAAAAGTGATGTCTATTTGTTGAATGCTATGTTGCTTAGATTCAGGTACGGATATCCAATACGGGTATATATCTAGAAGTTCGGTTTTTTATTTTTTAAAATTTAGAATACTTGGGTATGACTTAAAAGTACCTAAAATTAGAGTACAGGTACATGGATACTATAAATGTAAATATTTTAATTTATATATATATAATAGTTTTAGGTAAAAGTTATATCAAATTATAATATTAAATTGCTAAATAAAATAAAATAAAATTGGATAAAATATTTTAAATTATAAACTTAAAGTCTAAAATTCAAACTACAAATAAATAATAAAATGATAATTCTAAATCCATTTAAATTGTAAATCATCCCAAATTTGCTATATAATCTAAATTAATTTTTGTCACAACCAAAAATTATAGTCTCCAATTGTGGATCATTAAGAGATAATTCTTCTAACTCCACAAAGTCATTCTCTTCTAATTTTATTTGACATGTACTTGTATTTTAAATGAATCTGGCAGTACGAGTACCCACTTTTAAAGTGAATGATCTAGTATAAATTTTATACCCATACCAATATCATACCTGAAGGTTATGTGTACTTTTTTAAAAATGAAGTGTCAAGAGTAACATAAGTTGAATGATAGTGAAGGAAATGTTTATGTTTTACTTTGAAATTTGTTAGGAGTATGGTGCTATGAAAAGTGGAGGGTCTAATAAACAACTATTGTAATAAAGAACTTTTAGTAGTTGATGAATTTTCTTTTAATTTAGTATCCCGGTAACTAATGAACTCATGTCTTTACAAATAGATGTTGCTGGAGCTGAGCAGCAGTTGGACAATCATCAGGATTAACCTGCCAGCATTGCAGGATAAAATCTTGTGACAAACAGACAGAGAATGTAGAAGATCTTTTTAGGAATTCCTCATATCCAAGGCACCCCATACGACTAGTTAAGGGGCTGTTCACCTTTTGAATCAAACAAAGTAAGTAGTAGGGGATTCATAGCTACTTTCATTCTAAAGGAAACTGAAGAACCAACCTTTAGTCAATACAATAGGAGCCCTACTTCCCTTTTAGAGACCTCATCAATTCAATTAAAGTGTAAACCAATTTCTTTCTTAGTCATCGGGAGGAGCACACCTTTGTTTAGTAGGGCGAGCTGTTTGATAGTGACTTCTTTCGGGTGTCCAAGTTCTAAATGAGAGTAAAGTGGTTTTCAGGTTAGCATTTCCAACACAGTGCAGTCAAGGCTCAATATATTAGCTAGAAGCTCGTACCCTCATATTCTTTTCAGGTTGACAACTTCAGGGGCCATCTAGGATGGAGTCTTTTTCCAAGATATCATCATATTATTAAACTGTGTCACTTTTGCCAACCTGAAAGTTGTAAGTTTCACAGTTCCTCCCACATTCATCAATATGTTTGCACATTTTGTCTCAAAGAATTATTTGAGGTACTTCAGCCCATCTAATATCTATCTAGAGTATGCAGACACTTGAGAATCCTTAAACTGATACCTGCTGTAAATTTCTGCTAGAGTGCCATTGCTTACAGGCTTTAGACAAATAATTAGATGAGAGTCTTCCATTTTTTCCAATTCTTAATAAAATGTCTTCTTTTGTTACTATGCCATACATTTTAGGAGAATGCTAATAAAAATCTCCACATAAAATTTTGCATACCAAAGAGAGGAAAATTAAAAAGGAAAAGTGGTCTATGGATATAATTCAGCAAGCACATAGCAAGAATAACATGGAAGAAAATAACTTAAATAACATTTATAGCTTGCTGTCTTTTCTGGTTTACAAAGAGAAATGCTTCTTTCTACTCCATTAAGCATCCAATCAAAATCTTCAAGGTCTAAACAATTTTAAAAAACTTCTGCTTGCTTGTGGTACTAAAAATATCATTAAGACCTCGAGCAAAATAAGCAACTTGTTTAGAGATGGATGTGACAAAGCATTGTTGAATTTTAAGGTCAACATATATAATTCAGTTGACTTGGAATCCATCACCAGTATTTTTTTGCAGTTGCTGAACAAGCATGGGTCTACATATCGTGTATCTTCTAATGAAATGTTCTCACCAGCCAATTGTATGAAAAACACACAAGCAAAGACAACACCAACTCGCAATTTATGAATCAAAGCTAATGCAATCAGACTACCTGCTAAGTTGAAATATTCAAAGTGCAAGTCTTCCACCTTAGTTGCTACATAAATTAGAGATAAGAATATTTTACAGTTCTGAAAGTAAGAGAATCAAAAAATTTATCCAAATATTTCACAGAAAGCATTAATTTATATCTCAAGACTCTTTCATAGTTATAAGTGAAACTTTAATCTTTTCCAAGTTGATAATTAAGCATCTAATTCATACATAATCAGAATACAATATAACTATCCCTCATAACTTTTTTTTGTTAGATCACAAGTATCCTCAGCCAGTTAACCAGAACCACACACTAAGACTAATTATGCTCGTGTCGGGTAGGACATCAAGAATGGCAAAGATCTTCCTCATGAGTTTTAAGATAATTGCATACCTAGGACTTGAATTTGAGACATTAGGTTAATATGGAAAAGACACACGTCATCTCATCCACACCCTCATGAGTTATACAACTTTGATCTTCTACAAAATAGCCTTTCTCCTTTTCTAGTTTGTTTGTATTTCATGCAATGCAAAGTTGCACTTGACCAAAACTGGACTAATAAATGATTACTATCAAAAAAGATCATAACCACAACAATTAACTGATATTAAAGGAAATTCTTTAGTTCTGTAAGTACAAAAATTCTCATTCTAGATTAGGTCAATTCACTTCACAATAAATATTCAATAATTAACTGATTTATTTTGTAACATAGATATATTTTAGCTAATCAATTAATGATTTGATTGATATTCTCACTTGTAAAATTTGAAGTTAACTTCAAGTTTTAGTTTTTTCACCATCATCCACCAATATAGATGATAGTTTAACAATTTATGATAAATGCTCTTATACAACGAACAACTCAATGGGCCTCCTAATGAACAAAAAAATAAATGTATTTCATTTTCAGTTGTTTAAATGTTTTTTTACCGTACAACTAGCAACTATTTTGCTTTTTTAGTCTAACATTTTTTTTTAGTTTTGTCATTTAATATAGAGAAACTATTCCATAGGGATAACAATTAGACCAATCATGACTGTCTTGAAATATATGTATATATATAAAATAATAATTTATATTTTAATATGATTAATATTTTAAAAAAATAATAAAATAAAAATATTACACTTATTTAAAGTATTTTTTAAAATATATAATTAAATAATTAATTAAAATAAAAAAATATTTTAATATTAAAATAAAATAAGATTTTATTAAAATTTTAAAATTTTTTCTAACAGGGTACAGAGTGGGGTAAGAGAGCGGGATGAATTTTCGAGATCAGAGACGGAGACGAAGATGGAAAATTCTTACTGGTTAGCCATTCCTGCTATCCCATGCTAAATTGAAATAGAGAAATTAATTAATTACTTTTGCGGTAGTTTCTCATTAAATTCATCGTAGCAGTGGTTGTGGGATTTACTTCATTTATAACAAACAAAACAGACTATAATTTATCTAAATCTCTTATATTGTATTTGAATTTAATTTATTTCATATATAAGAAACAGCAGCTTGTGTTTATGAAATGAGAAAGAAAAGGAAAAAAAAAATGTTGAGTTAGTTTTAAGTTAATAAGGGAAATGTTGTCAAAAAAATTTATTTGTCTCATTTTATGAAATTCATTTGCAAATTCTACCAAATTTGCCAGAATTTCGTTTTAGTTATAACCAATTCCACGAAATTCAAATCCAAAAGTTACAGTAAATGATTCAATTATTTCAAATATTCAATTCCTCGAATTGCAAAGGACTTCCACAAATTCATTCCAAACAGGCTTTGCAAGTTTCGTGGTAGCTTACAAATGTGGATGGTATAAATGGTGGACCTGTTCCTGCAGGTGGAAAATTATGCCATCCTCAAATGAAATTCAGATTGCAACACATTTATTTGCTTCACATTTCATTTGCAGAACAAGGGAAGAGTAGGACGCGTTTCAGCTCTAATCCACAAGTTTCACTCAATTATTTAGTACGTGGGGGCTACCGATTGTTCACATTTCATACGTATAAAGGTTAGGCAGATTTCATAATAAAAGTTTTATTTCTAGATAAATATTGGCTAATCCAATAAGATAATATATGATCTCTTTCCTAAAATCTTAAGATCAGCCCTGTTAACTTAGATCTCTCTTGTTTTCCCTCATTAAGAATAATGGCAGAAGCAGTACTCTTCAACATCGCAGATGAAATCATTTCAAAGCTGGGTTCTCAAGTCTTGCAGGAGATAAAGCGGTGGTGGGGTGTGGAAGATGAGGTTGACAAAATGAAAACAACAGTTTCCACAATCAAGGCCGTGCTTCTTCATGCAGAACAGCAGTCCATGGAGAGTCCTCAAGTTAAAACTTGGCTTGAAATGCTACGCGGAGCAATGTATGATGCTGATGACCTGTTGGATGAGTTTTCAACCGAGGCTCTACGGCAGCAACTGATGTCTGGTTCTAAAATGGCAAAGGAGGTACACCTTTTCTTTTCAAGTTCCAATCAGCTTGCTTATGGTCTTAAAATGGCACATAAGATTAAGGCCATTAGAGATAGATTAGATGCCATAGCTGCTAATAGGAAGTTTTTCTTGGAGGAACGTACCGGGGCGGCACCTATTACAACCAGGTCAGGAAGAGAACAAACGCATTCTTCTCCTCCTAAAGTAGTTATTGGTAGAGAACATGATAAAGAAGCTATTATAAAGCTTCTCTTGTCCTCCGATTATGGTGAGAATGTATCAATAGTTCCCATTGTTGGAATTGGAGGATTAGGTAAGACAACTCTAGCTCAGCATATCTGCGATGATGAGGAAGTCGAAAAGCATTTTGAGCTGAAAATATGGGCTTGTGTCTCTGATAATTTCGATGTCAAGTCAATTGTCGAAAAAATTTTAGAATCTGCAACTAAAAGGAAACCCGATAATAGCCAGATGGATGCGTTAAAAAGTCTCCTCCATGAACAGATCAATGGGAAAAAATATTTACTTGTACTGGATGATGTGTGGAATGAGGATTTCAATAAGTGGTTCCAATTAAATGACTTGCTAGCAGGTGGCGCAAGAGGGAGTAAGATTATAATAACCAGTCGTCTTAAAAAAGTTGCAGAAATGACTCGCCCAATCTCTGTGTATGAAGTGCAAGGTCTTTCCGAAACTGAGTCATGGTCACTGTTCAAACAAACTGCATTCAGGAGAGGACAAGTGCCAAGTCCAAGCCATGAAGCTCTAGGAAAGGAAATTGCAGCAAAGTGTTTGGGAGTTCCTTTAGCCATAAAAACAATAGGAGGCCTTTTGTATTTTATGGATTCAGAGTCAGAATGGCTAGCGTTCAAAAATCAGGAACTTTCGAAAGTTGAGCAGCATGAAAATGATATTTTGCCAACTCTTAAGTTGAGTTATAATCATCTCCCTCCACATCTCAAACACTGCTTTGCATATTGTAGCTTGTTCCCAAAAGACTATGAAATTGAGGTGGAGACATTAATACACCTATGGATGGCACAAGGGTATATTAAGTCGTCAGATCCTAACCAGAGTCTTGGAGATGTAGGTCTTGGATATTTCATGGATCTTCATCGGATGTCTTTCTTTCAAGAAGTTCGAACGGATTTCTATTCTGGTAAAATAAGATGGTGCAAAATGCATGATTTAATGCATGATCTTGCCATGTTAGTAGCAGGAGAGGAATGTGCTGCATCAAGTTCTGGAATGGCGTGTGTTAAAGACAAAACGCGACATATATCGATGGAATTTGACAGGGACGTTATTGATTGCCCAGATTTACGATCCTTGTTCAAAGCAAGAAAGGTACGGACATTATTTCGTCTACAAGGGAAATATCGTTTTGCTCCTTCGAATGAATTTTCTGTTTCTGATATCAGTAAAGTATTGCATACAATCTTTTTTAAATTGAGATGTTTAAGGGTGTTGGATTTATCTTGGTGGCAAATTGAGAAAGGGCCAAGTTCCATTCATAAATTGAAGCATCTAAGGTATCTTGATCTTTCTTGGAATTTCACTATAGAGAAGCTTCCTAATTCAATCACCAAACTGCTCAACTTACAAGTGGTGAAAATATGTGGTTGTTTTGAGCTTAAACAATTGCCAAAAGACATCAAAAAGTTGATTAATCTTAGACATCTTGACAATTCCGGATGTGATGGATTGACTGATATGCCAGGTGGGATTGGACAATTGACTCGCCTTGAGAAATTATCTATGTTTGTGATAGCTAAGGATAATTCTCTCTGCAAGCGCAGCGGCGGGCTTGATGAATTACATGCCTTAAACAACTTGAGAGGTGAGTTGGCGATCGAGAATTTGGGATATGTGAAAAATGCTGCATTTGAATTTAAGGCAGCGAATTTAAAAGAGAAGCAACACCTTCAGCGCTTGAGCTTATGCTGGAATGGGGTCGATGATGGTTACAATCCAAATGACGAAATGGCTTTGGAAGAACTGCGACCAAATCAGAATCTGAAAGAGCTGGATTTGAAAGGTTACAGAGGAGCAAAGGTTTCAAGCTGGTTTCCTTCTCTCACCAATTTTGTGGTCATTAGTTTTACTGAATGCACAAGCATACAACGTCTCCCATCGTTTGATCACCTCCCTTCTCTCCAACGTTTGTGGATCCGTACTTTAACCAATTTGGAGTATATAGATCTGTCTGATGGAGGATCTGCGTCATTCTTTCCTTCCCTAAGGGATATCAGCCTTACAGCATGCCCTAATTTGAAGGGATTTGTGAGAAGCAACGCTGATGTTGGAATGATGCCACCTTCATCATCTTCAAAGGCAGAGCTACCTTGCTTTCCTTGTCTTTCTATGATGCAAATTGGATCTTGTCCTAATTTGACTTACATGCCTCCATTTCCATCTCTTAATTCCCTGAGATTGCGAGAAGATGGCATGAAGTCGTTGAAGAATATACTTAAACTGACGCCTTTATTATTGCCAAACAACTCTTCTTCTCCTTCATCTTCTTCACCTTTCTCTGCTCTTTCTCAATTAGAATATCTTGAAATTTGGAAAATGGAAGAGTTTACAACGGAAGAGTTGCTACAGAACCTCACTTCTCTTGAAAAAATTGAGATTTGGCTTTGCCCATTGAAAACTCTGTCCAATGATGAAAAGGATGATGGCATGGTATGGCAAAGCCTTAGAAGCCTTCGTTCTTTTAAAATGGGAAACATGCCAAACTTGGAGTCTCTCCCAAAGGGGCTTCGATGTGTTACCACTCTGCAAAGTCTATGGATCTTTGGGTGTCCTAATTTGATGTCTTTACCAGAGTGCATGGACAACTTACAACACTTGAATATCAAAAAATGTCCCAAGCTATCAGAAAGATGCAAGAATAGCATGGCTGTGGATTGGTCCAAGATTTCTCACATCCCAAATATTTCGATTGACGATCGAAGTATTCAGAGGAATGGCTGCTACCTTCTGTGACAGAATTCCCTCTTGTATTTCCAATTGGTTTGTTCTATTCTGTTTCGATCATTTTTGAATTAGACATTTAGCTATGATTTCTGATTTTCCAGCTCTTAGTATGAGTAGTAAAATTAATCAGAGAGGCCTTGAATTAGACGTTTGCGGATCCGTACTTTAATTAATTTGGAGTATATAGATCTGTCTGATGGAGGATCTGCGTCATTCTTTCCTTCCCTAAGGGATATCAGCCTTACAGTATGCCCTAATTTGAAGGGATTTGTGAGAAGCAACACTGATGTTGGAATTATGCCACCTTCATCATCTTCAAAGGCTGAGCTACCTTGCTTTCCTTGTCTTTCTGAGTTGGAAATTGGATCTTGTCCTAATTTGACTTACATGCCTCCATTTCCATCTCTTAATTCACTGAGATTGCGAGAAGATGGCATAAAGTCGTTGAAGAATATATTTAAAGTGACGACTTCCTTATTACCAAACAACTCTTCTTCTCCTTCATCTTCTTCACCGTTCTCAGCTCTTTCTCAATTAAAATGTCTTCGAATTCGGAAAATGGAAGATTTTACAAGGGAAGAGTTGCTACAGAACCTCACTTCTCTTGAAGAAATTGATATTTCGCATTGCCCATTGAAAACTCTGTCCAATGATGAGAAGGATGATGGCATGGTATGGCAAAGCCTTAAAAGCCTTCGTTCTTTTAGAATGAGAAACATGCCAAACTTGGAGTCTCTCCCAAAGGGGCTTCGATGCGTTACCACTCTGCAAAGTCTGTGGATCTCTGGGTGTCCTAATTTGATGTCTTCACCAGAGTGCATGGGCAACTTACAACACCTGACTATCGGAGAATGTCCCAAGCTATCAGAAAGATGCACGAATAGCATGGCTGAGGATTGGTCCAAGATTTCTCACATCCCAAATATTAGGATTGACGATCGAAGTATTCAGAGGAATGGCTGGTACCTTCTGTGACAGAATTCCCTCTTGCATTTCCAATTGGTTTGTTCTATTCTGTTTCCATCTTTTTTGAATTAGACATTTAGCTATGATTTCTGATTTTCCAGCTCTTAGTATGAGCAGTAAAATTAATCAGAAAAAGGAGTTCATGATCAAATGGAAAATTAGTCATTTTGAAGGACGAAATGACTCTATCTTCTCAAAAACTAAAATCATTTGTAGGTTAATGAGGTTACTATGACCAAATGCTGATTAATTGCTATAGTTGAGTTCTTGTTCTGAAATTTTCCTTTTTTTCTTTTAACCTCTTTGCAGGAACTATTTTTACTTAGTGTTTGATGGTTTGATTCAATCGGAAATCGAAATATAATTTCCTTCCAAACTATTTGAATTATATTATAATTATATCAATTTAAGTTCTGAATTAGAATCAATATTAAATCCCAAAATTTAAGTCGAAATTTAAATCAAAATTTAATTGGAAATCAATATCAATTTTCTAAATTATTCTCTTATAATTATAACAACAATAATATAAAATATGAATTTTTATAATTTTTTCACTCCATTTATTTTCTTTTATTTTACTTTTCAACAATTCGAATATCATAAAAAAAATAACAAAAATGAAAATATTTAAAGTCCATTTCTTAATAAAAAAGAAATTCAAAACACAAAATAATAATTGGTGATTGTAACCCATCTGAGGCCATGGCGGCAGTGTACTGATGGCCACAAACTATATCTAACCAATTTTGCAATTTTAAGAGAAGACTACAGACATAAAGAACTTTTCAAAAGACAAAAAAAAAAAAAAGAAGATAAAAATTTCAGATAAAAAAAAAAGAAAGTAAAAGTTCTTGCACTATTACGAACGAGTTAATTAATTCAGTTTTTAATATTTTTTTATTGCATTTAATGAAATACTTAAACTATCATTTTTATTTAATTTCATCTTTATATATTTATTTACTTTATCTCTAAATCCAATTTGAACGATAAAAATAAATATTAATATTTTTAAATAATTTTAATAAATAGTGTTAAAAATAAAAATATTTTATTCAAAAAAATATTTAATATAACCTTGATAAAATCATCATTAATGACATCCACAAAACCTTTTTCCATAGCCATTATGCGAGTCAAAAATTGATGATCAATGTTAGTGTGACATTTTTACCTTAAGCTCCTCATAGTCTTTTTCTCTTGCACCTTAGCTTTCTTATGTTCTAACTCCTCAATCCACTATTTCTATCTTTGTTTTTGCACCATTGGTGGTGGCAGTTTCTACTGCTCCTCCTACACCAATTTATGTTGTCTCGCCAGCACCAATTAGACCAGTCATGATTTACACAATTAGAGACAATTAAGGACAAACTCTTAACTTAATGGTTTTGGGGTTAGAATAAAACAAACTATATTTGATGATGTTTAAGAATTAAAATAAAGTGATTTTAGATTTTTTAACTTTTTTTTATTTTTAATAAATAAAATAATTTATGCATAAAAAATTATTAAATTAGAAGATATCCGCACGAATTGACAATGTATGCATGTTATTGTTGCCCATCCCATTGTAATTGGACTTAGAACTAACATAAATAAATATTTAAAAATACATTTAAATAAAAATGATAGTTTAGGAATTCAATTAAACACAAAAACTGAATTAAATGACTCGTTATACTTCAGGCACTATGGGTTTCGCCATTCAATAATTCAGGCCATGTACGATATCTCAAGATCACCAATTCATGAAAAAAAACAAATAGTTGTAAAAGAGATGAAAAAACTTGCGCTAATTTACGTGTAGAAGGAGGAAGGGTCAGAGAAGGTGGGGTGAGGTTGCCGGTGACTTGGGGGCAGAAGGAGGAAGAGACAAAAGGTGGAGTTGCAGCGACAGTACGATAAATAATTTTTTTTTTTTTTCATATAGGAATCAAAATTGGTTGAAGAGAGGTTAGAGGGGAACGGTTGTTTCCCATTCCTGGGGAAATGAATTCCCATTCCTTGGCATTTTTTCCTTCCAAAACACTATCAATGGGTTTTATCCATTCCGATTCCGAATCTCGAGTTTGTTTTGTCAGTCCATTAAAATATCAATGAATCAAGGATGGGAAACTTGATTCATAATCTCATTAACTTTAAACAACAAATTGGAGGATGATTCAAGCAATTGGAAGGATTTCAGAAATTCTAAATGTAGGTGAGACAAGATCAAACTAACAGTAGCAGTTCGGAAAATTAAAAAATCCCTGAAAGCAACCAACTTCCCATCCCCTCCAATAATTATACTCCACCACAGAGTCCAAAGGATCAAATTCACTATGTTGCAATAAACACCAGGACGGCACAACCCAAATTTGCATACCAACATGCTTGACCCTTAATGCATATTGCAAAATGTGATCCTAATATTATTTCATAACGCAAATCAGGAGACAATTTCCAAAAACAAATAGAAAGAATCGGTTAAAAGTCCAACAAGTTATGCCCCTCCGGAAAACAAATAGATCCTCACTACTCAAAACCTGAAAACTTAATGGAGGAGCCGCACTGAGTTCCCCAATTTATAAAATTAATCCTAATCAAACTTCCATTAGAAAATATATCAGAACCCATAAATGAACCTAACTCAGATAGAAAACAGAAACAAGTAGAAGCACTACACAAATAATAAAGCATAATCAAAAAGCTTTCAAGATTGAATTATCCTGAACAACAATATTAATCACGACAAAATTCCGCACTACAAGGAACAAAAATCAAATTTCTCAAAATACTATGTTCCATAACCTCAGAAACATTTTCGAGAATATAAAAGCATATAATATATCATCCAAATTCAACGGTAACTCTTCTGGAACCTGGCACGGGCACCACGACCACCGAACTTCTTAGGCTCGCAGCGCCTAGGATCAGCCACAAGCAAAGTCCTGTCGTACCTGACCAAAATATCTTTGATCTCCTTCTTGCTCTGCTCGTCCACGTACTTCTGGTAGTAAGCTACCAAAGCTTTAGCAATGCTCTGACGGATGGCGTAGATCTGAGAGGTATGCCCGCCGCCCTTGACGCGAATCCGCATGTCAACGCCGGAGAAACGCTGACGTCCAAGAAGGAGGATGGGTTCGTATGCCTTAAAACGTAGAATCTCAGGCTCCACCAGCTCGATTGGGCAGCCGTTGATCTTGATGAGGCCTCTCCCCCGCTTGCAGTAGGTGACGGCCACAGCGGTCTTCTTGCGCCCGAAACATTGAACGGACTCGATGAGTGCTGGTGCTGATGCTGGTGCTGGCGCTGCCATTGTTAGGGCTTGAGAACGCGAAAGTAAGGAAACCGAGGGATATTTAAACGAAAACGAAGGGGGAACACGGCATTAGGGTTTTGGCCTTAAATAATGAAAGCCATTAGATTTCGAGATATTTACTAAACTACCACTGAAAAATAAATTTATAGAATATATAAAACTTTAAAGTTCATTATTAAAATATTTTAGAAAACATTTTTATTTGATACGCCAAATTAAAAAAAAAAAATATATATTAATTTAATAAATTAAGAAAAATAAGTTTATTAAAAAAAAAAAAAAATTCTGGCACCATTACTTGAAACGTGGCTGGATATTCTAACGGGGTATTTCTAATACTAATTTTCTTAAATTTTTATTCTAGTGTTGTTGGATTGTGTATTTGATTGAGAGAGAGAGGAATCAAATCAATCGGGAGCTGACAGTGTGTGGCCATGGCAGCAGTAGTGAGCTACTGCAAGCCTTCGCCATTTCTCGGTCAATTCCCATCGCACTCTGTAAGTCTCTTCGTTTCTTCTTTCATATGTTCAACCAAAGATTTTCGTTCATACACCATTAATTTAGCGTATGGTGGCAAGTTGCTTCTTTAAGCTTGCTGAGCAATTTTTAACGATGGGGATATTAAATTTCTTGTCTTGGAGTGCCTCAGGCACAAATTATCCCCTCTTATTTACTTATTTTCTTGAAGAGATGATATCCTTGTCATCTATATAACAGAGATTTGCTTAATTGTATTGTTTACACATATCACTATGCGTAACTGACAGATACATAATTTAGTTCTTTTAATTTGAGATTAAGCTGCTTCTTGATTTACTCTCTGTGCTAGCAGTATGATGGTATGCTTCTTTTACTTTGGCGTAGTAAGTGCTTTCCAATGGAACTATAACCTTGAAACTGATCTGATTGCTCTTAATTTCACTGTAGGTTGTAATTAAAGAGTCCTGGAGATTGTATGATACTGTGTGATTATTTTGCAAAAAGATGGAACTTTTAACTTACATGCTTGGTTAATGAGTTTTCCACATTTAAAATAGGAAACCTTCATCTAATTGACCAGAAGATTTTCATTTTTTTTAATGATCTACCCCTCCTCTTGTATGTATCCTTGCCCATGTGTTATTTTGGTTTCTAAACATCATCATATGTTTTTGGTAATTGTAGAAAAAATCATCATTGAGACAAAGACTTAGTGTTTCAGGGTGGGCTTGCAAAATCCGAGCAATATTCTGGGGATCTAAGAAGTCGGCAGAGCATAGAGTATCAGATATTTCACTACAGGATTTCACTCTAACAGGGTCAGGCTCAGAGGTGTTTGCATTGGATGGATCTATAGTAATATTGATTCTTTGGTGTGCCTTTCTTCTCTTGTTTAATAGCTAATTCCTGCTTATCAATTTTTAACTTCAGGGAGGCTCAGCTAACCAAGTAACACCTAAAAAGATATCAATTTCAGTGATTTCTTCCATATCTGAGGTCTCACCTGATGAATGGGATGCCTGCAATCTGGATGCTACTGGCCCTGAGAAAATAAATCCATTTCTTACCCATGGTTTTCTTTCAAGCTTAGAAGAGTCTGGCTGTGCTGTTAAGGTAAGAATCGTTGCTTCATACAAACTTCTCAAAGTTTGTATGATTACTGGTTGCTGTCATGTCACCTGGGCAGGATGACATAACATCAATGTTTTTGTTTTTTCACTTCCTATTCTAGATTGCTTCTGATATTGAGGAAGATTTTACTTGAGATAAGGCCTGTTATCTCTTCCATAAGTGAACTTAAAGGGTTGCATGTGAGTGTATCTTACACCCGGTCTCTCTCAAAACTGAGTTGGATGACACTGAATTACTTAAACACCTTAAAATGTCATCAAATCGATAGAGGAGCTATTTAGCGTTAGTTGCTCATTTTATTGATGATATTATGCAGTGTGACAAATGCAAAGAAGCTTTAAAATTTTACTTATAATTTTTATTTACATTGATTCCAGGAAACTGGGTGGATGCCTAGCCACATTGTTGCTAAAGATGAGTGTGAAAATGTTTTAGGTGTTGTTCCACTCTATCTTAAGAGGTTCAGTATCTTCTGCATTGTCCACACAGCAAGTTCTTATATTGTTTCCACTAAAATTCTTCCAGAGCTTCCACTTAACACTTCTATTGTTTAGGTGTTATCTCATCTGTGCTGGTTTGCATATGCAGCCATTCATATGGTGAATTTGTGTTTGATCATTCTTGGGCTGATGCCTACTATGGTTTTGGATCAAGATATTATCCAAAGTTCCAATGCTGTGTACCTTTCACCCCAGTAACTGGACCAAGGATTTTAGTCCGTAATATCTCATTCAGAGATCAGGTTTTTCACATTATAGTTTCAGCCCTGAAGGATATGACGGTGAAGGTATTGATCAAATTATATTATAGTGACTCTTATTGATGTTCTTACTCAATGTTGTAATTATAAGCAAATTCATATGCAAATATTTTTGCTTTTCATGATAAAATTTTTTACTGTTTTTTTTAAATATCATTCTAGACAATTTATCTCACTTGATTGACATCAAACACGCACAAAGAGCTCCATATTGATAGAATTTGTGCATGCCTTTTGATATGAGATAGATGACAACATCATGCTTGTGGCTTTATTGCATTGTGTTACTGCATATATGAAGTTTTATTTGTTTATGGGAATCAGTGTTCTCGGAAATTGATAATTAAAAATAGTTTTTTTTTTTGGTATAAATCTTGATGGCCAAACCATAAATTTATGTTTATAACAGAAGCTATAATAAGAAGGCTGAACAATTCCAAGGTTAACTTGTAAGGAAGCCCATTAAAAGAAACTAGCAATAAAACAAAGGTAATTGATGATGTGAGACCCTCCAATCATTGGTGGAGATTAATAAAGCACCAGTTTATTAGCCTATACTGACAAAATCCCAGAGGAGCCATGAAATTCATTTCTTCCATAAGTAACTGCGAACTCAGAAGCTGATCCTTAAATCCCATTGTTATACTCCAGTCAATTACACCATATTACAGAAAATGCATAATCTCTAAGCACTGCCTACTTTTTCCTACCAAATCCCTCAAATTGCATTCCTTGTAATTTCTTCATGCTTGCTAGAAAGTGTTGATTCCCCCTGGAAAGGAGAAAAAATTTGATTCCAGACTGGCCAAGGTACCAAAATATGTGTCTGTTCAGGATTTACACTGTTATTGTGCATGATAGTGTCACTATGTAGTCTCCAATTAGGTCCTATGTTGCTTGGACTCGGGTACGAGTATCCGATACGGGTACATATCTAGAAATCCAACTTAATTTTTAAAATATAGGATACGTAGATATGGCTAAAAAAAATTTAAAATTAGGATACGGATATAGAGATACGTCTATACACAAAAAAATGTAAATATTTCAATTTTCATATATAATAATTTAAGTTAAAAGATTGATCAAATTATAACATTTATGCTAAAATAGCTAGACAAGCAATATAAAGATAAAAGTTATGTTCCAAGTGCCTAAGACAAAAAAGAAAAAATGCAAAAAAATTCTACCAGCAGTAAGCATCTTAAGTTGAGGCATAAGATAGCTAGATAAGCATATACACTCTTAAAGTGAAGAATCTGACAATGATCCCATATCCATACCCATGTTGTATCCTAAGGACATGGGCATTTCTTCATTTTTGAAGTGTCTGAGTAACATAGATTAGGTCTTTGAAACTATTCATTGGTGTTGATCACATGGATTGTTGCTGATCAAGCAGAAATGTTTACTTTAGATAGACATTTTATGCTCCATGTGGAATGTGTCTGTCTTTATGTTATCCTCTTCTATTCAATGCAAGGTTAGACCTCATTTCTCTTCGCTTTTTAACCCCACATATCTGTTAACTTTCAAGTTGTCTGTTTGTGCACAATTTTTGAAAAAACTCAATGCTCTATTAATAATGATTTGACTTTAATTAGGTTGCTATGCTTGTGCTAATTAGTTGATCCTGTAACTGTTACATTTTATTTTAAAAGAACACTCCAGTATGTTATGTGGGGAGCACATAGACACTTTTGAAATGTCCTGTGTTTAATTTTTTGTAGAATCCAGAAATCAATTTGCTGTTTCTGATTGTAAAATTTTTTGTTATTAACATGGCTTTACTCCATTTGACAGTCCCAGGTCTCATCACTGCACATTACTTTTCCCTCAGAAAATGAGTGGAACAAACTGAAGGAACAAGGATTCCTGCAGAGGATTGGAATGCAGTATCACTGGAAAAATCGTAATTATAAGAAGTAAGTGAAGAAATAACCTAATTTGTTAATTATGTTATCATTAAATTGCATGATCATGCTCATTCATTTTTAAACTTGGATACTGAGTTCTTCAGTTGCTCCTCTAATGTGAATGAATGACTATTTAGATTTGCTTAAACATTTATTTTGGCTATTTTTAAGTGTTTTATAGTATAGAATACTTGGGAAAGCAAGTTCTCATTTTCTGGTCCTACTGCATTTCTCCATCGTCAGTATCAAGTAAACCTCTCCAGAAAATTTCACAGCAAAGAAACATATCAAAAGTTCACTAACATCTGATGAGAAAGGAATTGTGCTTGCAAGTCCCTCAATACCTAGTTTTTTTTTTCCTCTCTGCAACATTTTTTGGTCCTTACGCACTGTTCATGCTTTATTTCATTTATTTTCCAGTCAAATTTGTTAAAATATTGATGCTATAATATCTCTGTGATGATTCACAGTTTTGATGAGTTTTTGATGGATATGAAGCAAAGTAAGAGGAAAAATATTCGTCAAGAACGCAAAAAGGTGCATCTCTTCTCCTTCTCCTTCTTCATGCATACACTTCTTGGTTTGGTTTGTTTGGGGACTTGTGTTTGGTATGACCTTTTATAAATACATTAGACACATGTATATGTTGTCTGTAAAAACATTCTTTTCTATTTTTTTATGGGTTCAAGATGATCCTTTTGCTGCATTCTTTGTAGTTGCTTAATGATTAAAATATATTCATGCCCAGTTAAGATTATTTCAAATGTGTTGCACATAACAAGAATGTGGCTCGTTTTAAGGCAGAAAAGGTATGTCAAGCTACTGAAAATTTTAGGAAATTCTATTATTTGTTATTATAATGCTAAATGTTTAATAAATACAGTGTAATGTTTATATGGCATTATCAAGAAACTTGGTTAATAGATTTTGTCTGATAAAAGAAATGGGTTGGCTTGAATTAGAAAAAGGGAATGTCTGTACAAAAATTGTTCTTATTGCACATTCCATGGACCTTTGTTGGAGTCCCCCCCTTTTTTTTCTTGCTCGAGTCAACCAGGAAAGGGTTAATTACAAGATCATCAAACTTGAATTCTAATTAACAATAACAATTGGCTTTATCTCCTCCCACCCCTAGAAGAATAAAGGCTAGGTGTGGGCCAACTTGGTACTGAATGTGGTTTCTGAAAGCTGTATTCAGTTTACCTGTATTTTAGAAAATAATGATTTGGGAAAGATGATGATAATTCATGGCATTATCACACCACCATTTCATAATATTGTAATAGTATTAATATCCTCAAGTGATATATTAAATCTTAACTAATAAACATGCAACATTTGACTGACTGGAGAAATACAATGAATAGGAACTGGCTCAAAATGCTGGCCAAGAAAGAGGGAAATAGCAGATAATATGAACTGTTGCAGAGTGTTTAGATAATTTTCAAACACCTATGTAGTTAGATGGTTAATTTTGGTTGGATTTGTTAGCAAGAAGTTGTACATGTTGCTGCTAACAAACAAATTTGGGATCTCTCTCTCTCTCTTTCTTGCTTATTTTCTGATGAAATCCCAAGTGCTTAGGATCTGAGTAAACATGGAACTTTAGATTGAACTTTCTTAATGCAGATTTCAGCACAAAACTTGACTATGAAGCGGCTACGTGGTGATGATATAAAGGTACTTGGTAATATCTAGTTGCAAAGGATGAGTATTGTTAATTTATGCTGTCATCTAATCAATTAATATGTTGATAAATCATTCTAATAATTTAGTTTTACATATATGGTCAACTCTATTTGGCCTTGTAAAATTGCTTTTTACAGGTGCGGGTTGCAACTGTGCATTTGTCACATTTTTTTTCATATCTTGATGTCTCTTGGAATTGATGGATATGTCCCAGTAGCATCAAATAACCACAAATATAGGAATGTTTAAGCATATTGTGTTTTGACAAATGATGGTAGAAGTTGCTGCTGTCTTGGTCTATCCTACACGCTACTTTCATAAACCTAAATAAAAAGGACAAAAAGGGATGAAAAACTCAAAAAAGAAAGCTGTATCTTCACTGTATGAATTGTGCCCCAGGTCTGCCAAGAACAGTTTCATTATATCTTCATGTTTACCAATAAATAAATAAAAAACAATAAATAATGGTTTTAAGCTTCCTCAAGTTTCTAAGTGGAGGTTCATAGATCTTGTAATTGGACTTCAGGGATTGAATTTTATAGTGTATGTGTTATATACTGAGGAAAAGGATTTCAAATGTGCTATTTTTTACGTATGGTTGACAAATATGTTATTGCAAAAACACTTTAACCAAACAGGCATGTCATGTGTATTCACCCTTTAGTGATCTGTAGATGCCATTTCAGATTACTTTATACAGTAGTTAATACTTAAGTCTGTGTTGTCATATCTTGAAGCAATAGCTCAACTAGAAAGATCATTTGTTGGTTTGTAAACCAAGACACAGACTTAGAACTCCCCTAAATGAAGTCCGCCAATACATGATTATATACATGGAAAATGGGAGCCAGGTATTTGTGCTGTCAAAATTTTGCTTATGAACAAAAGAAAATGCATGGTTTTTTAGTCGTAGTAGCCCTCAACAATTGAATCTTCTTACCAGAAAGTATATTTGTTATGGACAACTTATATTTAGTGCTTGATTTCTGCTTTTATGCTTGGTGACTGAAATAACTACGGTTCTCACATTTAATTTTCATCTTTGGCAGGCTAGTCATTGGGATTCCTTCTATAACTTCTACAAGAACACCACTGATAACAAGTTTGATTCATACCATTAATCTCTTTTTTTCCTTTTGAAACAAAATATGTATACTTCCATATAGTTATTAGATATCAGATCTTTTCTTTCTTTTTTCCTAAGATTTTTAAGTGTCATGCTACATCGTTGATGTGTTTGATTCCGTAGGTGGGGTACTCCTTATCTCACAAGAGATTTCTTTAACAATATGGGGTCAAAGATGGGAGATCGGGTACTGCTAGTTGTTGCTGAAGAAGGGGATGAACTAGTGGCAGGAGCTCTTAATCTTATTGGTGGAGATATTCTGTTTGGGCGTCTATGGGGATGTCACCCAAAAGCCTATTATCCTAGTCTGCATTTTGAAGCATGCTATTACCAGGTCCACATTTGATTACCTGAAGTTTAAATTTCTACTTTTCTGTTATTTTAGGGAATATTGTAGACAAAAAAAAATTCTTTGCATTCTTGGATCCTCTTGTTCTATCCAAAATTGAATTTTCATACACAGGCAATAGAAGCAGCCATTGAACTTAATTTGAGCACTGTTGAAGCAGGAGCACAGGGTGAGCATAAAATTCAGCGTGGTTATCTACCTGTGACAACTTATAGCTGCCATTACCTTGTTGATGAAGCTTTCAGGAAAGCTATAGGGGAATTTCTAATACGAGAATCAACTCAGGTACTAACATGGATGCTGTAATATTTTGTATTCATATCCATAATGTTATATCTCCTATTATTAACCTCTTTGTGGCTCCTGCTTTAGAATAATGTCATTCTTTATTTGGGCTCTTTATTTTCAGGATTAAACATGTGCATTAGACCATACATGCTTGGAATTTTTTGTTATTTTCTTGCTGTTCATGCATAATTCTTCTAGATTAAGTCATGAAAGGTTAAACAGCCGTACACTCATATGTATTTGGAAGATGAATTCTTCTGAATGAATTGTGTTTATGAACTCTGAAAATCCTCCATCTAACCAGTTGTCTAGTAACATGCTAATCTCATGTCTCTCTGCACTATCATTGAACCTCTTGACTTTCTATACTGCCATGTATCATTCTTGTTTAGTTGTTTTAAACCTTGTGTTTTTCATGTCAACGCATCATCTGAAAGTCAGAACCATCAAGGAACAGTGACAAAAGTCTTCAAAGTCCCTTTTATTATAAGGGTTCAGTTCCTGGATTAGATCCAGCCTTCGATCACCTTGCTGAAATAATTTTGAACAATTCTGAAAAAAAGGGGAATGCAGGGGATTTTGCACCTTCGTATTGATTTTTTTTAGAATAGTTTTCTAACTTTTGTTATTTTGTTTTCGAATCATTTGTGTTTCTTTTTTTTTTTTTTTTATCTTACTATGTTTTTCTCTTGTAATGACAATTTTCAAATTTATACAGCATTTTAGAGGTATTGCTGATATGAAACCCCTTTTCATTCCTTTATTATTTTGGTATATTCTCTGTTACTAATCGAAGCATAATTCTGGAAAAAGGTGCTCTTTTGTGTTGCCTATGTTTGCTGTTAGAGTCATCTCACTTTGAGGTGGCATTGTCCTATTCATCATAACCCATATCTACCTACCAATTTTTAGGAGTTAGGACAGATAATAGACTTCTACGTAGTATTGTATTGTAGTAGGCCAGATAAATAGTTGATATCAAAATAGCAGTACGACTGGCA
Source organism: Triadica sebifera (assembly GCA_023653625.1). Classification (NCBI taxonomy): domain Eukaryota; kingdom Viridiplantae; phylum Streptophyta; class Magnoliopsida; order Malpighiales; family Euphorbiaceae; genus Triadica; species Triadica sebifera. The sequence goes on along the minus strand of CM042898.1, from coordinate 29,921,713 downwards.
CTACAAGCTTTCATGCCGTTGTTCTTATGTTGTCTGTATAGCCTTGCGGAAGTTTGCTGTCTGTCTAATTAAGGAGTTCTTGCAGGTTAACCTCGTAATGAAACTAATACGCGATTCTGGTCCCTTTAAGGAGGGTATACAATAGAAGTGCAAGGCATTGACTCAAATAATTAGGCGGTCACTACTACCATTCTGTAATTATATTTTATTGCATTTCTGTTATTAAAGTTGAAAAAGTTTCACTTTTAAGTGGATGTACATATTTACAAGAATAGATTTTGGATAGCAAATGATAGATATATAAATAAAATTCCATAGAATTCATCCGTATTTCGTTGCCAATTATTGAAAGCCATGTATTTGTTATATATATATATATATATATATATATATATAATAGAAAAGGTCTTCAATTGTAGATGATCCTTGTTTTCTCTTCTAAGTCGAACAAGGAACTTATATGGCCTTCATTACAATTTCAATTTTTCACAATCGTCCGACTCGAAAAATAGTGGAAATGCTGTTATTTCTATGCAAGTATATGCAAAATTATGATGACTAATGATGATATTGAGAAGAAAAGGGCCAAATACAAATATTTGAAGGGAAAACGAACCAGAGCAAAACGGATCATGTCAAAGGGATGAGAGAAATTGCCATTTGTTGAGATGAAATGATTTTATTGTAGTATTTTGAGAAGTCACCGTCACCTAATGTACTCAAATTAGTTGATTAGAACATTAATTGAAATGAAGTTCAGCTTTCAGTGCTATAGCCATTCAATTATTCAGCTCTCTGCTTACGGTGGAATCACACATGGGGGATTCAGAGGTGGGCTTTTGAGTTTCTCCCAATGCTGGAGATCACTATCTGCTTTCAAGAACTTCTGTTACTTAGTAGGCACATTTTGTAGGACATAATTTTTATTTCCATCCTCCTCGAATAAAATAGAAAATTTAGAGTAGGAAATAATTAAAAAAGAAAGAAAGAATAATAGCTGAAAGTTAAGAGGGAGAGGGACATTAACTCCCAACGCATTAGACCGCCTGAGTTACTGACCTTTTTACCTTATGCCTGGGTTCCGTGGAGGTACTCTCTCAAAAAAAGTTCTGGAAGATAATATTCTTGCTCCAGAAAAGGACAAAACTAGAGTAAATAGACTAGTTAACTCTTTAAAATAAAGAGTATAGCTAAAATAAATAACCTATTGAAGATGCTCAGATAAATAAATAAATGCTCAGATTCAATATTTATTGAGCTTTGAAAGAACTTAGCAGAGTTAAAAAAAAAAAAAATTCTAGTAAAAATTCAATACAACAAATACAATTATAGTGTATCTGATTGAAAAATGAAAAAGGGGAGCCTTGACCCACCCGCCCAACAACAAAATGGAATATGGGAAAATTTTAATGGACAAGATACATCTCATGATCAATCACTTGTTACTGCCAAATATATATCTACAAACCTATAACACTTCTACTTAGCTATTTTGACATGATGTGAGCTTGAGAATTGCTCCATCTGGCGCGGGGAGCCAAAGAAACCGCCCAACAAAAATGCATGAATGATCAATCGGCGTCAAACATAAATCTAATACCTATAAGATGAACCAGATGGTGGTGGAGCTGGTGGCATCCTAGTTGGTGTGCGGTGGCTGCTGCTTGTCGATGAGTTTGCATCACTGTTTTGAGCTGGATCACTGTACCGTCGACTATGAGACCTAAATGAATCACCACGTCCATTAGCTGCAGCATCAAATGCAGTTCTCCAGTCCTCCCCTGCTGACAATCCGGTTGTTCTTGGGCTACTTTCTGCACATATTTAACATTCCACAAGTTTATTAGAAAACACAAATCACAAAATTCAACATATTTTCAAGTAAAAGTGATTCTTTTTTGGCAATTGCTACATAAAAGTCTAGCAAAAGTAATGTCTGGTCCGCTACGTCTGTTTAATGGAAATTTTAAACCAACAGGGATTACTCCTAAATGTTTAACGATTAGCACTTAACATCATTGTTCAAAAACTAAAAGGTAATTATTCACTAAAGTGCTCCAACACTTCAGAATTTTAACAGTATGAATCTACAAATGGTGAAGAAACTAGCATCTCCAATTACACAAAAAAGAACGTTAATGAGAACAAAGTATATGGAAAATAAATTAGAAAAATATAAAAGAAAAATCATTTGAACTGCCACCAGCACATTTAGAATAATCACATTTTTGTATAGGAAACAAAAATTAGGAACATAAGCATCATAAATTAACTTTCAGCGAAGAAGCTGATCCTTGCAAGAGTAGCAAACGAAAACGATATCTGCACATGCAAAGCAAGATAATCGTGCGTGCATGCTTGTGTCATGCAAAAAACTCCCCAGACAACAAAGTTAATTTGCATCATTCACAGCCACCATTACCTGCACCACCACCATCATTGGGCCAGCTGGATGCTGCAGCTGCTCGATTATCGTGGATGCTAAGTTGCCTAACAAGTTTTGAAAGAAGAGAAGACTGCTTCTGATAACGCTCTCTCTTTCGCTTTACATTCTGGTCCTCCTGGAGCAGCTCTTCAATCCTAGTAGTGCTTTGGGCACTACAACCAACAAAGCATGAGAATGGAGATCATTATTTCAAGAAGTCACAACCAGAAAGATTTTAGGAACAAAATTTCATATGTGGAGACTTAAAAATTTGTAGAGTACAATATTCAAGCTCACTAACCAACTTCAATCAGGAATATGCAGTGATGTGTTTCTACTTCTTATATAGAAAGTAGGATATGACAAATTATTGGCATTTATCATTCTTTTGGAGCAGATATTTGCACTTCTGTAAATCACAAAGGGGAGAAAGAACTACTAACCTAATGGAACTGTAAAGCTGATTAAGCATGTCTTCCTTCGCTTTCTCCACTTGGCAAAGAACAACTGCCTGCTCAACCAAAGAAGTCAATAAAATAATAGACAAACTAAATAAAGAGCTAAAAGCTAAGATAAACTGTTATTATTGGCAAAAGGAACTACTTTTGGAACATTGGCAGCAAGGCTATTCAGAACAGCTTCAACATAACCACGAACTTCTTGTGACATCCACCGAAGCTCTTCTTCAGGGTCTGCGGATCTTCTTGTCATTGTGTCCTACAAAAATGAGAATTTAAGAAAAATAGTTCATAGATTTTTGATAGGCTAAGATTTTGTTTCTTAACAATTACAATTGGGAAGTACAAAATTCAACTTCCAGCAGAAATATAAAATTCACCAATCTACTTATGGTATCCAGTTACAACAAAATGTGGCTATCAGAAAACAATGAGCAACACGGATAACTCACAAGTGAACCATCAGAAAGACTGTGACGCATGGAAAGTCCAGATTCACCGGTTACTTGACCTCCTTTAGATTGGATAACAGTTCTCAGTTTGTTTAGCCACTCATTCTTATCAGCCATATTCTCAGCTTTTAACACAACAGCACCGTGTGCTGCAGAACAAAACAATTGACGATCAATTGCATTGGGAGAAAAAGAGAAAAAGGGTAATAGGTGCAAGTATACAAGAGAGGGAAAGCCATATATAAAATGTTAATACCTTTTAAGACAGTCTTATATGGAACCCTACTAGTTATCTTAAAAGAAAGATTGGCACCCTTTTCAGAACTTGGCCCATTTGCCTTCTTATCCTTTGAACTTTTTGAAGAGGTCTCTTCTTCATCAGAAAAATCCTCAATATTGCATTCCTGATTCATGCAGCAAAAGATTGGGATTAAAGCATGAGCATGTAGAGAAAATAGATTATGCTGATTTGGCATCAGTTCAAACTTACCCTATTTTTCTTCTTATTTTCCTCATAAAAGAAGAATCTAATATGTTGAAAGGATTTGAATACGAGCTTAAGAACATCAAAATATTTTCCCTAGTACTCATCATTTTCAACAGATCACGTCACCCACTCAGAAAGGTAAAAATGTGATTTCTTTTTCCTTCGTTTCTTTTGGAAGAACCAATCACTGGCCTCAGTAGCTACACTACAACATTGAATGGCAATCAAAAATCAGCCTGGTTGTAGTGTTCAGGTTCTTACCTCCAAAGTAATGACACCGCGAAAATGTCTTTCCTCTTGCTTTTTGGTGTAACCAAGCTGCAATAGAAGTTTATGATATATCAGTCAATCAACAGATAGGTTTAAGCACCAAACAATCATAACAGGATGCAAATAGCAAGAGATATAATGAATGGAAGCGTAAAATTAGGTTTTCTCAATTGGAACTCTTTTCCAGATAAGTCCAAATTTTAACAAATGCAACAAAGCCCACAATGCAGAATTTAAGAATTATATTATCTAAGAAAAAATATGAATATGATATGCTATTATCAAATTATAGTGTTTATCTTCAAATATTTAGGCACAAAATTTAATTTAAGTGGCACATTGAGATCTTTCATGATAATATGGCATAAATATGGGCGCACTGATATAAATTAGCACATTGCATGAGTCATAAAAGTCAAGGTCTCAACTAGCTTGGCAAAGAGCCCATTTCAACAGCGGCTGACTTGAAAAGATAAACAATCGCGTATTCTCATTTTATACATTGGTCAAACTCTTATATAGAAACAAACCTTGCCACTTTTTTCATTCAATACAAACCATCGTCTACTCCACCCATTTGTTTTTCCACTTTTCTTCAATAAAAATCCTGCAGAAATGAAGTAGAATCTATATGAAGCATTAATATTGCATTGCCAATTGTGTAGTCATAAGCACATTTGCAAAGAATGTTGCAGTTTTAGAGGGAACAGAATCGGAGATGAATAAAAAGCACTTTTACAGGGCAAGACATCCAATTAAAATATACATTACTTTTGGGTTTAGCAACGAACAAGTCAGTGCATCCAAACTCAAGTGGTTTCATTTGGACTATTGATTTGGGCAGTTAAGGCTTTTTTTAAAAACCCAAAACTATTATTCTCTGCAGTTTCAAATAGAACCATAATTTTCAAGTCAATGATACTCTACTTTTGATTCCACTAAAGAAAAAGTAGCATTCATTAAGAAGAGAAAGTGTGAAGTGCAGATACCGAGCTGGGTAGTTCTAGATGAAATGTATAGTTCTAGATGAAATGTATAACATTACACAAAACATCATTTCATCCTAGATACCAATTTGGTTCAGGCTAGTTAACATATAAGGAAATCTAAATTGATAATCAAAATGCAACGTAAATCAATAATCAAAACTGAAATACTCAGTTTGAGCATACTAAATACTGAAAATCCATCAAATTGTCTGTGAAACTTGATACCCAACTTGGATTCAGTCAGTTCTACTGATAAGGAAAAAATTGCCATTCACCTCTATCATTTGTGTCCTGTTGAGAATTAAACAACCACTTGTAATGCTGAAAAGTCCTGTTATTGGATACTAGAGAGTGACTTCAACTAGTGTGTGGTGCAATTTTCCCATTAAAATTAGGAAGTCCTGTTTTTTGGAAAATTGAATGAGGTTTTCCAACTTTAAGATGAGACAAAAGAGGTAATACTAAAGCATAGCACATTGTAAAATATTTATATGTTTCAAAGGTTTATATTATAGCAATAACTCCAATGCAGAAAACCATATGCAGCAGTATCAAGACGCCTCATATCAATGAGAAATCCAACATAGCAACTGAAATTGCATGAATAACTTTGCAACTCATAAATGTGCCCAGACAAGGGTAAAAAAATAAAGGAAATGGAGAGGAAAATCATTAGTCACCAAAAGAGGGTCGAACAAGTCAATTATGCACGTGTATTCATGAACCTTTCTGTTAGCAGATGAAACATGTCAGACCGCTCCAGTATCCAAATAGGAAATCTTTCAATTAGTATTTAGAAGTGAATATGCAAAAAGTTCAAGCAGAGACCTGCTGTTATCTCACCACCCGGCCCAGCTGTTTTTAAGGCAGGTCCCTCTTGTGGATCTTTATCAGATTTTTCCTTCATTGATTTCAAGCTTCCTCCCGACTGCTGGGCTCCTGTTTGAGGACTAGTAGCCTGATAGAAGAAGACCATAATTGATAAGACAAATAGCATGTAACCAACTTAGTTCTGAGAACTAAATTGTTCTCACCCTATTCAGTATGGCTTGCTCTGCTTCATTTGCCTTCTTGGAGGATTTGTTCTTTATCTCTTCCTCACGGCGCTGCCTTTCCATTCTGGTCAACATTATATATATTAAAGGATGACAGGAAGACTTACACACACAAAAAGCTACATAATAAATAGAAGCATGGTTTGAAGAAACAAAAACAGCAAATCATTCAGTGGAAAAACCTAGAGATGCAATTGACAGAGCACAGAGAGCTACATGGAGCTGGCATTAACCGATTGCATAGATAAGGAGTTTGAGTCTTAAATAAAATTAAACTACTCAACTTTCATTAAAAAAAAAAAAAGAGCCTGCTATAGTAAACAAAAGACAGTGGAACAACATAGACACCAAACAACCAAGTAAAGGAGTCTTGAACTTTCAGAGCAAAAGCAAGTGTTTTGTCAAAAAGGTCAATCATTCTAAAACAAAAGCATCAAGAGTTATCTACATTTCTATTTGGATCATACCGCCTCTGCACCAAACGAATGAAGTGTTGAGGTGGAACAAATGCACGCTCCATATCCACAAGCGCAACCACCATTTTTTTTGCTTCATTCTTAAATCCATCAAGTGCAGCACTTGCAATTGTCACGATCTGATTTAAATATTAATAACCAATAACCATAATTATAGTCCGTCAAATCTAGACAGAGCACCTAAGAATGCAAGGAAAAAATACCTCTCTTTTAAAAGGAGCATATCGGCCAAGACCAGGGGTGCCATTTGCAGCAGCAGATACTATATCCACCAGCACACGATGCACCTATCATAGTGGATAGGCTTAAAGAGAAGTTTACACTATAGCAGAAAAAAGAACATGAAGATCAAAGCAATACATGATCAGATTAGATGCACACCAAGCATGCCATGTGACACATGATTATTCAAAAAGCCTCATAAATGCTTAAACCGTATCTTTTTTTTTTTTTTTTGCTCAGAAAAGTTTGTTCCGATATTTGGGAAGTGGGAACTAGCAAAATAAAAAAAGGGGCCTTCCATAAAAAATAGTGAAGAGATGCAAACAGAGTGATAGCCTATCAGATGTTTCTACTGATGGAACAGTGAAAATAACAAAAACAATTTGAGTAGGTTGCAATATGATTTAAAACAAAATAGGTGCCCTATTCCTTATGGAGGGAGAATATACTAGCACCCAGTTAGCATGATCTTGATACAACCATTCAAGTTAATTTCACAAGATATAATCATGTTCCCAAAATAGAGCGCAAAAGCAATTGTCATGCATATCTACCATACACAAGAACACAATACAAATGCATACATGTATCAAATTACAATTACAACCCATTATCAGTTACTGTTGTCTTGCATTGTGCTAGGAAAACAAACACATGGTTCCTAAAGAAGCTTAACAGAAAACTCGAGTATATAACCTCCCAGCATAAATGGAGAAGTACCTCATCCACACATAGACGTGCAGGCTCCTTGGCAAGTTCTAGCACACCTTTTATTAAGGACCTTAATCCTTTCTCTGGCGATATAAGATATGGTTGGTAACCGTCAGCTTCTAAAACAATCTGGTGTCAAGAAATAACCATCATTAAGACATCTAAAAAAATGTAATAACAAATGACAGAATACAGAAATCAAAATAAAAGTATACCCTTTTGACATTGTTCATGTCAAAATGCCTATCTAGAGGTAGTTGCTTGATCCTGTTTGGAAAACTTCCTTCAAAACTTGCAACTACTTTCCAGCCATTACCCTGCAAATGAAACATGTTAAAAAAATGATCTTAGAGCTGAACATTCTATGCAGCCATACAACAAAGAAAGTTGAAAACAGTGAATTGCTAAACTTGGTTTCCTGATCCAGTTAAGTGACAGAAAATCAACAGAGCACCCAACCAAAACTCAATAATATCCACATACTGGCAATTTTGGTTCATAATAAAATAAACTGTAATGAACAAGTTAATTTAGCACAGCATTGGTGGTCAGGATAATATGTAAATTTTATTCAATCACATCCATCATTCTTCAAAAATTCCCAAAACCTTGTTGATCTGCCACAATATTTCAAGCTTCAAGGAATTTCAGGTATCTTATAACGTGTCAAACATGTGCACTTTGACAACAAGCCAGATGAAATAAATTGCAAAAATGAATACAAGTGAAACAGCAGTAGCATCCAGAAGTAAACTACAATCTAAACTCATCCTTTCAGAAATTATTTTCTTTCATGTAATCATAGACAAGTGAAACAGCAGTAGTATCCAGAAGAAAACCACAATCTAAACTCTTCAGAAATTATTTTCTTTCATGTAACATGCTATAATTAGCGTATATAAAGAAACAGGTTCCTGTCACCGGTGTCTCTTCCAGTCACAAGAAAATAATGACACATGCCTCTTTTAGTACAAAGTACTCACTTCGCCACCCGCAAGATGCTGGAGAAACTTGTCCTCAAATTCACGACAAAGCTCCAAAGCTAAAGCTCTAGTACCTTCAGCACTGCTAACCATTTGCTCACCAAACCTTACTAGCTCATCCTGAACCATTTGGGACTTCCCCTGAAGCCTGCAGTTTTTTGGTGTACAATAATATTAGAAGTCAAATGGACACAAACCATGAAAATAAAGAAAAAATCTTGACCTAATTTAGAAATAAACTAAGGATATAATGTACTGATCATTTTATACAAAAGAAAGTGTACTACTAATAGAGTGATTATTATAATTTATAAGTAAATAAATGCAGCATGTAAACAAATGGTGTAGCTGATTAATTTGGAATAACTTGCTCATGTAAAGAAATAGGCCAATTTAAGTAAGATCCAAACAGCAGGAGAAAAATATAAAGTACCCAGAAAGTAAATTTGGGAGCCGGAGTTTCATCCGATTACGAATTTGACCAGCAAGAGCTTCCACCAAAGCTATTCTCCCAAGCTTGCTTTGTGGGGCTCCGGTTAGTATTGATTTCAAACTTTCACTCTCAGCTCGCCAAGCTGTCTCTAAAGAACTCTCAGATGAAGCACTTCCTGATTGAGCTGAGGCGATAGAAACAGATTGGCCAATCAATGCAACCCATGGAATATCAGATGTTTTAGGAGGTCCCTGATTCAGGAGGAGAGCCTGTACAGCAGCTAGAGCTTTTGACTCTGTAGCTGCTTGGTCAATTTTACTAATAACACCAATAGTTCTAGTACCTAAAATAAAACCAAAAAAAAAAAAACAAATAAACAAGTATTTTAATATGTATATAGAACAAAACAAACTTAAAACCCTAGAAATATGAAGAAAAAAAATCATAATTCTTCATCAAAATCCAGAAGATGCAAGCTGAAAATGAACGCACTTTCCCCATCAAACTCCTTAGCAATTCTAAGGGCTCTAGATGATGAAATTTCTGGGGCCTGAATAGCAGGTATTACAACTAGCAAAATAGCATCATTGTGTTCAGCATATTCACCGACCTGAGACAATTAAATTACAATATTATATGTGCTTCCAACTAGACTCAGTAGGAAAAGAAAAGAAAGAAAAAAAGGGAGAAGGCGAGAAAGAACATCAACTAAACATCCTAAAAACTGAAAAATGCACATTAAAATTATCAGGCTGAAAAAGTATATTTAGAATCAACAAAATCCTAGACTAAGACAAGATACTAAAGCCTTGTTTGACATTATGTTTGGACAAAGCGCTTTTCAGGAAAAAAATTTATTTTTAATTTTTTTGAGTTTTGAAAACTAATTTTGGAGAGAAGCAAGTAAAGATGTTTTTGCCATAAGCAGATTTGAGAGAAGCAATTTATAAAAAATTAAAAAAATCAGTCAATTAAATCAAAAAACTTCTAAAACTGTTTTTTTGACTCCCAACAACAATCCCAAACAACCTCTAAAAGAAGATAACATTCAGCCTCACATACCAGTGAATCATCCATGATTCTTTGATCCAATCCCGGCAAGTCAGTTAATTTCAAAGGTGGAGCTGTAGATATAACATTTAAAATACCAGTTATTAACGCAATGCAAAATAAAGCACATACTTGTATATTTCCCCTACATACTTGTTTGTGGCATGATACATTCAAAATAGTATTTAGTTTTTGGCATATAGAGCTCCATTTGAAGAGAGAGAAAAAAAAGAAAGAAAGAAAGGAAAAGAAAAGAAAAGAATTCCATAAAAATTTAAAGAACTCCATTTGTAATCGTGAAACATCATGTTTGGAATCTAAGAAGGCTTTAATCTGCATTTTATGATTTCTCTTCTATAGCATCACACATGCAAAATAATTTCTCAACATCAAAGCCACAAGATTAATTTGGAATTTGGACATCAGAATGCATTAGCAAAAAGAAATGCATTCCTCAATGAATTGATTCCAAAAGTATTATCCATGTAGACTTCAAAGTTCAGTTTTAATGGTTCACTTCTTCATCTCTTTGTATAATTTTTTCTTTTTTCCAATTTCAATGGTCCAATTAAGCCTATGCAGACACAGAGTTTCGCTTATCCTTGAGCTCTATAAACAATTTATTCATGAGCATTCCATTGGACAAGAGTATGTGCAGGTCATCTAACCAAGAAGAAAGGCCCTCACATCTCAATATAGTCATAGAATACTAAAAGGGTCTCAATCCTCTCAATACAGCTAATTTGTGGGTTCTTCAACATTGAGATTTAGCCCTATGCCTTTTTGAAATTATGACCAGATAAATAAAATTGAAGCCATCGGTTGTATCATTGACATAAGTTTGTTAAACAGTATATTAACCAACTACTGATTTATGGAGAAAAGTTACGATATTACTTACAGTCATAAAATACAGAGAATGTGCCTTACTACTGAACGCATATCCATAATCATTGGTAAAACAAATTCCATGAAAATATTAAAATAAAACTTAGGAATTTACATGGTAAATGTAATTTGATTTGTGTCATGCCATTTCCATTCGTTCCTTCTTTTCCTTTTTCTTAAATTAAGAGAGAATTTTAAGTTCAAGAACAACTTTTGCCTTTATCTATGGATAAAAAGTGGCAGATCGGGTCTTATCAATTTTGTAAGAATATAATAAAAATTAGAATAAGACAAGGCCTACCTGTGCTAGTGCGAAGTTTCAAATATATTTCATCCCGACTTCTGCCTGAGGAGCCCTTGCTTAGTCTATCCTGTAGAGAATGCCGAAGAGCACCTGCAATGTGCAAATTGAAAAGATCAACAGCAATTTGAAACATTAGTATATCAATTAATGGACACTAGTAAAGTATCAATCACACAAATAACAAGCCAAGACATGGAACTATAAGCAATTTATAGGTAATATCGTATGATGACTCACTTGCAGAAACCTGCTGAGATTTATTATCAATTCGTAAAATGATTTGCTTGGTGCTTAACGAACTATCTCTACTCAAATCAATGCTTATTGGTGCACGAGTTGCCCCATTTTCACCAGTTGGCTGCGACAAACAAATAAAACCAAAACATAAATAGCTTTTTCAGCATTAGTCCATAAATGACAACAAATATTCAAGAGAAAGGGAAGGGAAAAGCAAAATTGAATTGAGCTAACCAAAACAGGATGTCCAATAAGACTATTCAAGACAGCAGATTTTCCGGCACCCTGCTCAGGACGTCCACAAAAAGAGAAGATGTGATTTATCTTACATCATAACATCAAAATAGCAATAAAACACATCCCACAAGAAAGGAATCGAAATGAGAAAGTTTCACAGTTTCAACAACGCAGCATTGTATCATTTTTTCTTCTTTCAATTGCCTCAACCATTTCATGCATATGCATCAAACCATCAACTGATTCAATCCTCTACTGATCCCTCTTTGTTAGACAAAGATGATTTCTAACAAATGTATTCATTTCTAAAATGTGTAAAGTCTTCTCCACCAAGGAGACACTCCAGAACTCAAAACACAACTAAAACATCAACGTTGCCTATTTTGTATCACTCGCTTGCCTCTCGTACATCTGCACCTATCTTACATCACACATTGTCGAGACTTTGATCCTGAATCCACACCCCTCTCTGTCTCTCATGTACATGGATACATTACCGCAGTTTCTCCTCCAACATTCTCACTGTTTCTAATTTTGAATCCAAACACGACCTTAAGATTCACATCCATTACTAGACACACGACCAAACAATTCCATCCACAATTCAGAAACCTGACATATCCAAAGATCTAGGAATACACCAATAGACACAAATCTAGATAGGTACACATATACGCAAATTGCAGAAGATGAGGAACTTACGACATTGCCGAGTGCGACAACACTGAGAAAAGTGGAGGATCGTTTCGAAGAGGAGGAAGACGTCGTCGTTTCATCAATATCTTCATCAGCAAGCAACGCAGATGCCTGCCGCATAGATTCCGATAGCTGCGATAATTCTTCAATCGCTTCCATGTCTTCCCCCTATCTATCTACCTAAGAATCAGTATGAAATATTTTCAGATTCGGAAACAAACAAGCAGGAATTTTCTGAAAGAAAAAAATGGGGATCGATTTCAAACAAGGAAGAGAAAGAAAAACCCTAGATTGGATCTGGAGAGGAAGATTCAATTCAAAATCTGTAAAATGGAAGTAATTATGACACACCCGAATGTATTTGAAAACTGAAAAGGATGCTTTATGTTGGCTTCTTTTTTTTTTTGTTGGTTTGGTTTGGTTTGTGACGGAATCACTTCTTTTTAAAACCAAATTGAAATTGAGAGAGTAACTTCAAAAATGAGAGAGTAAATTATCAAACTCAATAGTTTAATTAATCATCACTCAGCAGTGAAATAGTTCAAAGCAGTGAAATTAATACTTCTTGCAATAAAGCCCCCTCATATAGTCACATTGCCTTTTTTTCCTGTTCATTTTAATTATTGCACGTAAATAATGAAGGCTTAATATCCAATTTAACCCTTGAATTTGGCAACTTTTGTCATTCCGGTCCTTGAACATTAAAATTTGTCATTTTGGCACCTGAATGTATCCTTGTCATGTCAGCAAAATATGCTAATGCATGTTTATAAGTTATGAAAAAAACAAAGTTGAGGTGTCAAAATAATAAAGTTTAAAGTTTAAAGACTGAAATGGCAAAAATTGCCAAGCTTATGCGTTAAATTGGATATTAAGCCAAATGATGAATTTACTAAGGCTAATTTTCTGTTTAAAAACTAAAACTAACTAGAAATGTTAAAGACATTCTCCATTTTTCAATACTTTTTAATATTTATTCACTGATTGGTTGGTAAAAAGATAAATAAAAAGAAAAAATATATTTTTAAAAAAAATTCTCCTTACCAATTAATCAAAAATTGAATGTTGGAGTGTGTTGAAAAATTGAGAGTATATTTAGCATTCTTTAAAACTAAAAATCTTAAAATATAGGGTTGCTTAAAATTGTATTACTATTATTTAAATGTTATTGTTTGAATACTTATTATTATGATATAAATCTTCAATAGTTTAAATTGAATTCACAGAGAAAGTTCTTACCCAAAAAAAATTATTCACCATTTAATATACTGAAAAGTAAGTGAAATTTGATTTTTTTTAAAGAATATATGATGAAAATGTTTCTAAGATAATAGTTGTAAGAATAAGAATTGAGATGATTAATTGGAAATCACAACTAGCTTGAATAATGATAAGCAAGGGAAATTATAAAATTGAAATTCTCTCCTATGTCATAAGTCTCTCAAAACGTGAAAAAATATTGTTTTTTTTTTTTAAAAAAAAAAAAGAACATAAATCCTAATATCACATTTTTCTGTTTACTAATTTTGTATTAGTTGTACTATTCAAATGAAAATAATGTGAAAGACTAATCAACCTTCACACAGATTATTCAAGAATATTTTTTGCAAGTGTTTGATGAGGATTTTGGAGGATATACTTAGAGATTGAAATAACAGGGCAATGGTGAAGAAGCATGAGAGAAAAAAGTTTAATATTTTAGTGATTATGACATTGACTACAATTATTCATATTGCATACCATCTTTCACATGGTATCTTTCAGCAGCTTGGCTCAAACCCCTTACTGAAAAACATGAAAAATAAATTTTGAACTGAAATCCTAAATACAGGAATAAATATTTAAGTTGTAAGTTGAGAGAGAGAGAGAGATTATGAAATTTACTTTCTAATACATGTTAATCTTACCATAGTTTAATGACTCAAAATGAAAAATGAAAAATGCTATCTCATCATTTATCATATTTATAAACCATGCAATTAACTATGTTTATATTATTAAGTTGGCATACAATTTGCTTCTGTTTAACCTTTAACTTTGAGTTGAATATTTAATATTTACAAATACCTAAACAAGTAAGATAGTTATTGAATATTTAAATTTTATAATTAGTGGGAGTGTGAAATATAGAGAGAAAATCCTCAAACAACATTTTCCGATCCCTCAATCACAGAAAGTCTTCAAAAGCTCCAAACAAGGTATACTCCCGCACATAAGCGGAAAAAACTTGAGCAGTAAGGTTGATTGGCTCTTCTACATCATGATCAAGCCAGATCAGTCTACCCATGCTCGCATTAAAAAGAAAAGAAAACTCAGAATCTTGATGGCTGTGGGTTGGTATAAAATTGCAGGTGACTTCTGAGAGAAATTTGTGATTGTGCCTTTCAGAAGCTAATATTAAAAAAATATCAAAATTTAAACGGATAAATAGCACAAATTTAAAGGATAATGAAGCTATATTGGGCTAAATTTCTCAAAAACATAAATAATTGGCTAAATTAATTACATATTCGTATATATATGTACATTGAACTTGTCTTCCAAACAAGTTTTAACCTCTGCAAATAGCTTTGAGTAAAGGTTGAAATTTTCATTTTACTACAACAGAATCATTATGGTACATCCAAAAGAACTCCATAAATTAGTAAAGGCAACAATGAAGTGAATGGAGGTTTGATAATATGGCACAACAAACACTAGAGAAAGGCTGCAATATTTGCACTGGCTTTACTTGCCTTACTTGTGGGGATTTATATGCGGGTATAAACCTAATATGTGCTCTGGCACGAAATCATGCCGAGTAAGGATTCCCACGATTGGTGGCCTCTGCAGTAGACAGCCAAAAGCAGAAAAAAACAACAGCAATTTTTCCTGTTATCAGTATATCCATAGATTTTCGTAGAAATTAAGATATCAAAATACAATAAAACTACTCTTACCCCTGGTGTCTTTGGCACTACACACAGGTGTCTAAGTCCAAGCTCCCGGAAGAGAACAGCAGCTTTAGCAAGAGACATAGTTTCAACTACAGTGTATGGAGATGTATTAGTAATGGGATGGAGATCAACATACATCTCCTTCTCCTCTTCTGTGATGTCCAAATCCTCCAGTTTGACCCCTTTTCCAGATCCCGCCTTTGCAAAATCATGTGCCCTAAACCTCCTCATAATGTTTGATCCAGACATAACTCTCTGCTTTGTAAACTTCTTTCCCTTGAGCAACACAAGTAGATGATACCTTAAAACAAGCCCACACAGTTCTGGAGCATCTGAGAAAGGTGGCTCATCAATCACAGGGAATCCGTTATGACCTGTTTTTTCCAAAGCAAGTAATATATTCCCTACTTTTTCTACCCCTGAAAATGTAACTAGTGGACCTGATACTACATCACTTGCAACTAACTGCCTCATGTATGGTTCAGCATGAGCTTCCATATAAGGGAATCCTTTCATGTTCACAATTTGATCATAAACACCTTTGTTGAAAGTATCAGCAACAGTTTTTGAAATAAGGAGAACCAGCATCATCAATGGAAGCATCAACAGATCATTAGTAAGTTCAAGAAGTATGACGCAGAGAGAAACTGTCATTCTCATGGTGCCCCCAAGGAATGAGGCAGCTCCAAGGAGCGCAAAGAGACTCATATCCAGATTGGAGAAAGTAGCAAACAGGTTTCCGACAAGCCGACCATAAGAGGCCCCAGCAAGAATGACGGGGATGAAAAGCCCAGAGGGAACGGCAATGCCATAAGTTATGATTCCAAGGAAGTAAAAAGCAGCAAAGAAAACCAGAAGTGTGGAGATGGAATTTCTTTTCAGCGCTGGATACAAATAGGTTGCGGATAGCATCATCATTGGTGTTGAAAAACAGGGAAGCTAGGTCATTGTAGTGATTCGGTGGACACTGGAAATTCTTGTAGTTTCCAGAGCGACCTTCAGTGGGGCATAGCTCTGCCAGGTGAGGGGGGCAGGGAGTGCACGGTGCAAGCCATGGGAGGCCAAAAGAGACACATGAAGTCAAAATGGAAATCATGATGACAAGCAGGATCTTAAATAAAGGACCCCTCCTGTAAGTCATTCAGAAAATCATAACAGCAATACAACAAGCTTTTGCCATTTAAAAGAATACTTTGGAGGCTTAATGAGCAGGAAATAAAAAAATTTTGAGCCAGAAAATTTGTAGTCTTAGAATGCTGTTATTTACAAGGGAAGTCCTAATATATAAATTGGAATGAAGTCAATCAAAGGAAACAAAGAACCCAATAAAACATTTCACATTATGAAATGTGTACTCATTAGAGAATGAATTGTATGATAAATTTTGCATATTACATTTTTTCATCATTTTGAATCAATTACTTCAATTGTTGTTTCAAATTGTATCAACATCTGTGATATGACTTAGTCTTCCAATTAGTTAACCCGAGCATGATAAAATAGTTTAAAAAGTGCTGTCTGTGTGAAAATTTTGAATCTGTATGTCCTCATTTATGTACAATGGTCCAATGACTCAACAACATCGTGATAAATATAAATGGGCAAATGCTCTTCAAAAAGAAGAAAACTTGTGGGACATACTCATTGATGATGCTGTAAGTGCGCAGGACCTTGTCAACAAAATAATTGTATAGGCTCCCAAAAACACCCCCTACCACTCCAAGTAATATAATCGCCAGGAGATCTGCTGTGCTGTAAGAAACTTTAGCCAAATCTACTTCAAACATGATCAGACCTCCTTGCCCAAATAGGCCACATTTTCCAGTCCGGCAAAAGTCAATGAAACCTCTCAACACTACTGCTACTACAGCTGTTGTAAAGAAAGTCCTCCACAGAAGAGCACTTCTCCACCTGAATGGTATGAGAAAACAACACCAATAAACTCAGATTAGGACAGGAAGGAAATCCTAAAAGCAATGAAGTCCCGTCCAAGTTTCTAATCATGAAAGAACAAAGAAGTAATGAAAGAAATGCCTTTAGTGTTGAAACAGATGGCACCATTGCTTCTAGCAGACTGCATTCTGAACAAGCCCATGTCTGCAAGCTAATTAAAATGACAGACCACTGAACCAACTTGGTGAAACTAGCAGTTGTTGCATTCTGAACAAATCTGTATTTCGTACTTCTCTATCATATCAGTTGGACTTGGTAAACACAAATGCAGAAATTTTAAAATGCAATCCATAACTTGCAATATGTAACCAAAAATTTTGAAAACAAAGATTACATTTTGCAGGAGCCACTTGGTTTTATAGTTTGGATTGGCAAATTTAAGCTAGATTATGATTTTTTCAGACCTTTATGTAATTCTGAAACTCATAGTAAATTAAAAAAAGCAAATATGACAGCTTGGTAAATAGGCATAAGAAATTAAAAAGCTGCTATAGCAAATCAAGGATGCATAAATAGGGAGAGGTAAAAAAAGGTGATACCATGAAGCAGCATCTTCAAGGGCAAAAAGAACTCCACCCACAGGAGCGCGGAAGGCAGCTGCTACACCTGCAGCAGCACCACCACAAGTGACCAAGTCTCACCGGTCCCGGTCATTTTTAAATATCTAAGCCATCTCCAGGTCAAATGGTACTTTCTTGAACCACCCTGTCCAAGAAACACAGCTATGCAAGCACCAGTATGCACCATAGGTCCTTCCTTACCAACAACAAATCCAGCAGCAACTCCAAAAATAGATCCAAAAATCTAAGAAGTTCAGAATTTGAGTGAATTTAATTTTCTACTAAGATCTAGTTTTTCACTGGAAAAAAGTAATCCATGATCTTCTAAGATCCACATAAAACAGCAAAAAGGTTATGTAAATCATACCTTAATCTCTCCAACTTACATTTTCAATTAAACTAAGAAATTTGTTGACATAATTAGAGGGGGAAAGAAAAACATCAATAAAAGATCACGACAATCCACTACCAAAAGAATAAGAATAGCAATATATACAATGGCAAAAGTACCACATTTTACCCTGTGTAGGAAATGATCAGCAGAAGAACATCTTCAGCAAGCTTCTCATTATAAGAGAAAATATTGATATTGCTTTTATTTTTTTATCTTTGCATATCTTTCTTATGGCCAAAGACCATATGATATACAAAAGAAAAATAGGTTTTCTTTTGGAAAAACAATCTTCCAAACTAAATTTGGAAAAACAATAATGAAGTCCAGTACTCAGAATCAAGGTGGTAAAACTACATTTGGAAAAACAATAATGAAGGCATCTCAACTGGCATCGTGTCGAATATGGTATCCACATGAACTTGGAAAAATAATTAAGCATGACAGGATTAATCAGTTATTAATTACTATATCTAAAATGATTTTTGTTGTGGAAGTGCCTCAAAAATAATATTTAAGTCAGTTTCACACATGAAAAAATTTAACAATCCATTACAACAAAATCTAATAATGAAAAATTTTGGAATTTTTCCTGTTTAAAGTATTTTACTTGCATGTGCAATTTTCTGCAAATTTCCTCTTCAACTACACATTTATTGTCCTAGACGGGACAATGGTTCATTTCTTGATTATCAATGCTGAGCAATCATTTGTATCATTCAGAAGAGAAAGAAAGAATCTATTACTAAGGAGGTAATTCCTGCAACTTTATTGTCCATCAGAAGGAGGTAATTCCTGCAACTTTATTGTCCATCAGAAGGAGGTAATTCCTGCAACTTTATTGTCCATCAGAAGTTATGAGAAGAGTTATTAGTTATGTGTTCATCCAAGAAATGGAATGTAATATCATAAACTGTTCAATATTCGAGGGAATTTTCAGGTTAATATCAGGGAATGTTCAAACAAGTATATGTGTTTGTGTGCATGAGAGAGACAGAGACAGAGACAGAGACAGAGAATAGTTTCTGCCCTCACCTTCACAAAAAGTGTACTTGGAGCCAAAATAGAAGGAGCATCTACACCATTGAGGTATGCTTTAACCTCAGGGATGCCAGAGCCTGCAGCTGCAGGTGCAACATAAGCGCAGAGAGCAGCAGCAGCAATGGCTAGAATCAAGTTGGAACCAGTATATGATGCAAATGCCAGATAATACCTGCACTGGGAACACTATCTCCTAGTTACTCCAAAGCATTATATTTCATTGCAAGTAATTCACAAAAAATATAAGTTGTTTAATAGAAATGAAGGAAAATAGATAATTAAGATATCAATTGAAGTCCAACAAGAGATGAATGTGTGTTTTGAAATTAGAAAATTAATTTAAAAAAATTTGAGCACAAAGTCTTAACTTTGCTAAGTTGAAATAAATTATATGTTCAGTACAAAAATTCAAATGTCAAGATAAAGGCCACAAGCTCCTTGAATAACTATCAGGATAACATATTCCCCAGTATTAGTATTACTGGAAAGAACAAAAGAAAATTGACGGTGGTCAAACAACAGAACAACAATTTTGTGGCAGATAGACTTGTTTATTTTTGCATCATGCATACTTATTCTTTAATTTCATTCAACTTTGTACAGACTTGCAGATCTAGTATAGCCCATTGCCAAAGCAAAATATTCATGCATACTTACCACTATTATGGAGGATAAAATGCATCTGTTATTTCAATCATGCAAATTCTAACAAATACCCATGGAACAGAAGACCAATACACTGAGCCATAGAAAGTGCCGGGTAGACACAATCACACAGTAATAGAAGAATAGGCAACCAGACCAGACACATGAGATGTTAGGCAGCGATGAATTAAATTTTTTGGAATACAACAAGAATAGAGTTGGTTATCGTAGGAGTATAAGCATTATTTTTTCAGTGTTCAACAAAATTTACCCACCATTAATGTGAGAAAATAGTTGCCTTAACTGCTCTTTCAATGACATATAGGATCAAATTGAGAACTTGGATACTGCAAAGGAGGAAATAGTTTGGCTTACTTATTCTGAAGCATGAGACCATTGGTTAACAGAAGTTTGAAACCAGCAATGTTCTCGACAGCGATGTTATTGAAAAAGCCAACAAGTCCAGTAGCCAACCCAATAAGGAGAGCGAGTGTCCACTTGAGGAAAACGTACTGAAATATCTCAACCTTCTTTCTCGACCTCCAATCTTGTTTAAAAAGTTCATTCTCAATAATCCTGGATAGAAGCATGGACACAAGTGAGCCTGAATATAGATAGCTACGTTTGGTATGTCACACAAGAAGGGCAGCATGAAAAAAAAAAAAAAAAAGCACCCTGAGATGCTCATTTACACCACAGTAATTATAGAATACCGTTCACAAAAACATAATTTGGCAACAGCTGTTTTTAGTCCCAACCTAATTTAATCAATTAGAAACCCAAATATGTATTGATAAAAATAATTTCCAATTGATATGGATCTAACACCATTTTACTTTTTACAACCGTTGTGCGTTCGCATCTAAGATGCAAAACAAGATGAAATATAAAACTTAAGCCTTTTCCCTTCAGCAACCAACCTATCATTGACACAACAGAAACGTCAAGGATATATTTTTTTTCTTTTTCTCTTCAGATAACTTCAAGGAGATAATCAGAAAAATAAATGATATACGGCAAAAAGTAATTTAACTCTCGCAAACTCCTGCCTGTGGCCTTCAATTGATCCAATACGACCAAACTCCTATGGATTTCAGTGTGGATATACAGAGGATGATTCTAAAGGATCAGCAATAATTTCAAAGCCAATAAAGAATATGCTAAAAGCCTATACTGAAAATAGATATATTTATAAAAGAAAAACAATGAAAGGTGAAAATTGAAAGGAGAAAGAAGAGAAGTACTCATAATCAAGGCTCTCAACAGGGCAAACATTGGCACCAACAATGGCAATCTGAGAAGTATTATTCTTGCGGTTCCTGAGAAGCAGTGGTTGTGTCATTGAACTGAATTTCTTATCATCTGTAGTTTCTCCAAGAGATCCCTGTATCTCTATATCATTTTCTTCACCATTATTAAGATCCATCTTTAAACTTCCCCCTTCTCTCTGTCTCTCTTCTCCTTAAATAAGAATTCTCAAAACTTCCAGTCCAGCAATCTCTCTCTCTCCCTCTCTGATAATATTAATATCTGTGTATCTTTCCTGTAGCAAAGAACCAAATTTTTCTTTCTTTTTTTTTTCCTACGAAAATGGAAAGAAAATGTTTTTACCTCTATTTCCTAAACAAAAACCAAAATCAAAATCTGCTCTGTGTAGCTAAAGCAACAAAAAAAAAACCAAAAAAAAAAAGAGAGAATGTGAAAGTGAATCTTTGCCATCCCAAGGGGTTAATTAATTATATATATATATATATATATATTTATTATTTTTGGAGTTAAAGCATTTAATAGACTGTCGTTGTCTTGTCAATGGGCAAAACGACGATTTGTTGTTTGTTACTAATTGCTTGCCTTTTGATATTCTTACACGTGATTTCTTACCAGAATCTACGGTTACGGATATTGTGTACGGAAAACGGATTTTTTGTGCAGTTTATGAAAAATTTGTCGACAAGAAGTAAACGAACGGAGTTGAATTAAATATTAATGGATTTTAACTTGAGTGGTTTGAAATTATTATAAATTTTAATTCTTGAAATTTTATATCCGAATTTTTATTTGTTTAAAATTATCAAATTTACAAGTTATATGAGTTCAACTACTAAGAAAATCATTTATTATATTTAATAAATTTAATTATAATTAAACTCATTAACTAATAATAATAAAAGTTCAAACTAAATAATAAAATATAATATAAATAAATTCTAATAGAATATGTTAATAAACTTTTAAATTAACATGTTCATGAACTATTAAACGAACACTTTCACAAGCTACTAAATAAATATGTTTTTAAATTTTTAAATAAATATATTTACAAAATTTTAAACGAATAAATTCATTAGTTTTTAAATAAATATATTCAACAACTCATAAATAGATATGTTTGCGAGTTAACAAACTAAATAGTATTAAATTTCAGCTAAAAAAAATTTTAAATTTAGATTTAAATTCAAATTCGGCTCATTAATAATAATAAATTATTTTGAACGAATTTTTTTCGAATCAAAATTTGAATAGCTGACGAACAGCTTGATTTATCCACCAACTCTAACAGTAATACACTTCAATTCAATTTGTTCGAATATTGAAAATTGAATTATGCAAATATCTAATATAGCTACTAGTTTATTATACTGCTAATAATTAAATTAATTTGTAAAAATTTATAAATCTAATTTAAATAAGTATTATCAATTAAAATAATAATAATAATTATTATTATTTAGTTTTTTTTTTATTTTAAATATCTTAAGTACTTTTAGCAAAAAAAAGATTAAATAGTTTCATTTTTACAAAATAGTAATTTAAACTGATTAAATTATTTTTAATTAAGATAAATAAAAAGGAAATAAAAAAATATAGACTGAATGAAATAACAAGAATTTGAAATATTTAAAAATAATTTTTAACTTTTAGAAAAATTACAAATCAAAGCATGATGAGGCCTACCATATTTGATTTTTTTTTCTTCCCTGTCCAATAATTTAGTTTTCCCATTGTTTAAGCAATATCATGATGTCATATTTATTATATTAAATTTGGTCTTTTAAAATTGAGTAAATATTAACTAATTTGTAAAGATTTTAGCTGTAAATAGTAAATATCTTAAAGTGGAATGAAAAAAAAAAGTATTATTTATTTTTTTGATACAGTCGATATAAAATTATCATAGACAAAGACAGATTGAAAGTTCACTAATTCATGGTTGTTTGCTGTGTAATCGAGTGATATAAATATAAACTGTCGTCAAAGTTTGTTTCTGTTAACTAATTAATTCATGGCCAGAAGAATGGGCCTACCTCCACATATTTGATTCATTAGCTCGAAGTTATGTTTAGTATCCAAATCTCTAAATTCCGAGAGCGATAACACGCAGTTTCTTCCAGCCAAGGGAGTTTCGGTTATTATTACCACCATGATCATTAGAAAATATTAATTTCTCTGATGATTCATTAGGTAAGAATTCATGAACCAGAGCTCTACGGAATCCTTACGAATTCTTCCCCATTTCTAGTGAAGCTTTCCCCTTAAATACTGTTCCATAAGCTCCTTGGCCCAGTGTGTCCTTCAATTGATTTGTAATTCTTTTAAGATCAGCATACGAGTATCTTGTGGGTGTAAGAGCTTCATAGTCTTCCAAAAACTTCTCTGTCCTGCATGGCTTGATTTTTCTTCTCTTTTCTATCAGATCTGTGGAGATGAAATACTGCAGCAAACAGTACAACCATAAGAAACGATGCTACAACTGCATACAAAATTACTTTTTTTTTAATTGTCAATAACTATCTTCTAAGAATGAATGAAGTTATCATTCTCCCTTAAATAGATAGTAAAAGTATGGGGTTAATTTCATGTCACTCAATCTTATATTAATGGTCACAAAATATCTTTTAATTTTTTTTTACAAAAGTCATGGCACCAAAGTTTTGTTCGTGATCGTAAGCAAAAAATTCAACATCACATGTCCAGTGGCAGTGCCATGTGACAAACAGACAAAAACTTTCTTCTATTCATACTTTATGTTAATTTAATTTAGAATTTATATTTTAATTGCAAATCGATCAAAAAAAATTAATAATAAAAAAATACTTATGAATTTTTTTAGTACAATTAAAAGAAATTGAAAAATGATTTTTTTTCTGACTAAAATGCATTTAAGTTATAAGTTAAATGAAAACATAAAATTAATTTTGTCCACATGACAGAAGTGGCACTCAAAATTAAGTATATATGCTTATGTATTATCCTACATGGCAAGACTTCGGTGCTAGGTTATTGTACACGTCAATAATTTAGTTGCAATTTCACCATATTTACCAAAAATGATTTTTGTGGGGAAAAAATTAATTTAATGATTTTTATGGAAAAAAAATTTAAAAGTGATTTTTGTGGCAAATGACTCTCGATGAAATTAACACAAACTATGATGATTAACTTGATTGAGACCAAGGAGGGGAGTTCGTATATATTAATTGAATCCTGTACATAACCAATGCATTGCTATCCCTTGGAAAGAAAAAATTATTATAAAAATTGAAGTAAATTCTGCAAAAAAAACATTATAAAATAATATTACAAATTAGCACTTGGGGTATTAATTCATTCTCAATATTAATTTGTGGGCACATATAATATAGTCTTTTATTTTTGCAAAGTTTTTTCGACAAGAAAAAGGATATATCCATTTTTTTTTTGCCCTTAAATTTCTCAATTTTGTTTGATATATTGAGTTGCTCAATTTTTTGAATTTTTTAGTAACTATTCTTCAATTGTGTTTTAATTTATTGAACACTTCGTCTTTTACTTCGTTCTCATATCTATAGCTCACATAGCTGTAAAATTAACACCATAAGGCTCAACAGGGAAAAAATAAAATTTGAGAGGTTTAATAAAGCACAATTAAAAAAATGTGTACTCAATATTAGAAAAACGAAAATGAAAGAGTTTAATAAATCATACTTAATAAATAAATACTCAACAAATCGCACCCAAAAAATTTCAGAGGCCATAAATATGGGTTTAGCCAAATTTTGAAAGGAATAAGCAAACTTGATATTTTTTCATGAAATTATGAATTAAAGAATTATTTTTGGAATTTTTGAGAAAATAGAGAATTGAAAAATAGGGAAATGAAAAGGCTCTGAAGAAATGTGAATTTTTATTGATATGCAGCCAATATAAAAGTGCCTCTTTATGGGCATCACAAACCAGAAAATATCACTAACAACAAAGAGAGATACAAGCATCATATTCTTAATCAAAAGAAGGAGTAAGAGGCATTCATCAGAATATGTTACAGTTGAAGAATTTCTACAAACTCATTATGTGATGATGCCAGTCGGGTATTCTTATTCGGATCTTAAGAAAATAACCAACAATTTTGAGGAGTTGGGAGAAGAAGGCCATGGTTTAGTATATAAAGGAAAACTTGGGAGTGGTTTATTTTGCTGCAGTGAAAATTTTAAACATATCTAAAACCAATGGTCAAGAATTCATCAATGAAGTTGCTACTATTGGAAGAATCCATCATGTATGTTCATGTGGCGAGATTGATCAGAATTTGTTTTGAATGATCAAAAAGAGCTCTTCTGTATGAATTTATATGCCGAATAGATCTCTTGATAGTATATATTTTCTCAAGAAAATGGCCGGGAACGTCATAAGAATCGAGAAAATGTACGAAATTTACCTTGGAGTGGCTCGTGACATCGAGGTTGTGTCATGCTAATTTTACATTTCGATATCAAACCCCACAACACTCTTCTGGATGAAAGTTTAATTCCAAAAGCTTCAGATTTCGAACTTGCAAAACTCTATCCAACGGATCATTGTATTGTATCTCTCACCGCTGCAAGAGGAACAATGGGTTATATGGCTCCAGAACTGATCTATAAGAGTATCGGTTGTATCTCTTACAAACCTGGTGTTTATAGTTTTAGAAAGTTGTTGATGGAAATGGGCATGAGATGAAAGAAATGAATTCATCGATTGGAAAAGCATTTGAGCAAAATGTATTTTCCTTTATAGGTTTATGAACCAACCCACTTCTCTGTTAACCTTCATGGCTTTTCTTTTCTTTACTCTTTTAAAAAAAAATAAATCAGAAATAGGCTCCATTCGTTTCCTCTCAATAAAAATAATTTCACTTTTTTTCCTCAAATTAGGACTTTTTAAAAATATATGTATAAATAATTTGTTGGTTCTTTTATATTATTGTTTAATATACGTACTTTGCTGTCATCAAATAAAAAAATTACTATTCTGTAATTTTTGATGTAAATATATGAGCTACTATATTAAAAAATATATATTTCTAATCATATTTCTTTGAATATGTCTAAAAATAAAAGTAACACTATTTTTGTGGTATGAGATGAACAATATCACTAATTAGAATAATGTACATGAATAAACATATATGTTAATTCAATAAATTATCACGTATATAAAAATATTTTATTGTACTTACATATATATGTTTTTTTTTTGCAACTATATTATATTCTATCTGTTTCAAAATGATTGTCCATTTTAGTGTGATACTATAATAATAATCTAAGCAATAGACTATAATAACTTTTACTCCACTATCTTTCATATAATAAAATTTTTTCTTCTATAATTATTGGTGAAGTCTACATTAAAATAAGGGTTAGAATTAAAAAAAAAAAGAAAAAATAAAATAAACAATTATTTTAAGTCATTTTTTTTAAAAAAAGATAAACATTTTGAGATGAAGGAAGTATATTAGATAGTTTACTCTCTCCATCCAATTTGACAATTTGTTCATTTTTTTATACAAATTAAGAAAATGTAGTTAATATGATTCAAAATTTAAACTTTTACTTAATGTAGCTCTATATTAATTATATTTATAGAAAAAATTACAAATAATCTATGAGATTTTAATTTTGATAGATAAAAATAAATTTTTTAAAAAAACTAACAGTATGTTCCATATCCTTTTATAAAAATGTCATTTGAGATAAAAATTACAAAAATATGAGCATAAATTTTGAAAAAAACATATATTATATTGTTTTGCAATATTTGAAATTTACATAATATCGAATGCATATTATCTCAAACAATACTGCCAATTTTTTTTAAAAAAAAGTCATGTTTATAATTTATTACAATCTCAATAAAAATTATATGCAATTTATTCTAAACACATAAAATGGGAATATAATGAGAAATTAATACAAAACTATACCTTTTTTATAAGGAAGAAATAAATAAATTGATTAAATTATTAAGAATGAAGTAATTAAATTGGGCGTAAAGTGTGCAATTAAAGAGGAAATGAGGAATTCTGACCGGACAGTAAAAGTGAGGCAAAGTCCAAAATCCCACAAAAGCCGGGAGACAATCTCACCATTAATTTAACCAAATCATGAAAATTACTCAAAATTGTTTTCTATTTTGGTCCCACCTGCCAAACACTATGTGGGTCCCCACATGTTCCCCTGAAGATTTCGGTTGCTGGCCCCACCTTTTCAAGATTTATTTATTTTACTCAATTCTGAACTCAAAACATGGAGCCTGAAAATTGGCAAAAACATGTGCAGAAGAATTAGGGTTTTGAAATTGGCCTGCCCGAGTCTGAAGACCTAGAAAGCAACGAATGATTTCTAAGAACCTAGAAAGCAACGAATGCTTGTCAGCAACCTCAGTTCCTGCTAATTAGAATTCAGTTTCATATTTACATATGAAATTCAACTTATACGGCCCATGTTCATCTAAGGTAAGAATCTCAAATCTGAATCCCATCAGCACCACTAATCAGATTACAGCCTTTCTTCTCATTCTGCCTATTGGGGTTTTCTTCTCATTTATTAATCAGATTGCAGCCTTCGATTGTTTGATTACTATTCGTATTTTTTTTTTCTACATATATATTCGAGCTTCTTTTTTTTTTTTTTGTACCTTTGTCGAGTTGGGAGTTTTTTCTACATAGATGAGATGACGAAGGAATTTTTGCATTATTAATTCTTACTATTATATTATATAGTGTAAATTTTAAAAACAAACATGTGAAATTAACTCACACTATTGCCGAAACGTTTCTCATTGAAAACTTTAAATGGCTTGATTTCTTGTAATAAATTATGTTTTGATGGTTAAGCATGACCCAGATATAATTGTTGTATTAATTATTTAATGATTTATTTGGTGGGTATTTGCAGCCAATTAATGTGGTCAAAATAACAATTAATTTCTTACTTAGTAGATTATGAGATTAATTATGGTTTTTCAATGTCTAATGTTGATTATTTAATCATTGCCAACTTGTGCCACATCAGGCCTTTTTTAATATAGGCGGTTTACAACATTAATTCCAATTCCTCATATATTTATGCATATTCAAAATCTTAATTTTAGTTTAGGTGATATGATAATAAGGTATTGAAATTTTCAATCAAACCATTTTTATATAAAAAAAATCTAAGCTTAAAATTTGATCGATTAATTAACTGTCAAATACTGAAAAACAAGTATTTCATACCATTATTTTTTGTTGCATTATAATGTTTATATAAATAATATTTTTCAATGTATTTTTTTAATATTTATTTTAATCTTCATCTTTTTCTTAAAAAAAAAATTGTTGTTTCATCATTGTATATGGATATTGTTGATTCAAATCCTTATGAATTTGATCATATAATATAAAATACACCATATCTTATCTCTCATTATATATTAATTCCTTCAATTATTTGGTCGAATTAAATATTAAATGCTATTCTTTATTTTCTAAATGTAACACACGGACAGGTCATACTCGAAGCACCACAGATAAACAATGTTTTTAGGTTACTTGTTAAATGTTATTTTATTCGGTCCAAGCCACATGGACACACATTTCAATGCAAATGATGACTGCACTGAGTCACTCTTATTTTATTATTGAAAATTCTTGCCTTCTAAATTCAAATCATCATTAATATTATAATTATCATATTATTAGTAGCATTTTGAATAGTAATTATTAATTAATGCTCCTAATTCACATAACATTTTTTCTTATTATTTTCTCTTGCAGTGCGTTTTTCTATCTATTGGATCATTGGGCCATACAAATAAATCGCAAAGGGAAAGAAATATAAAAATAAATTCATTTATATTTTTATGCAAATTAATAATTTTAATTAATATAATTAAAATTATATATTTTACCTAATATATCTCTATATTAATTAAAGACAACATTACAAAATTAAGAAATAATAATATAATATAAAATAAATAAATAACGATATCTCTTTCAAACTAAACAAATTTTTTTTTTTTTGGAGATATGAAAAAAGACAGACAATTTTAGGGATGGAGGGAGTACTAAACAAGATTTTGAGGAATGAAGAGAAAAACCCAGGGTGTTAAAACCGGACCGATTCAACCGGTTAATAGCCTCTAAACCGGTCAAGGTTTAACCAGTTCAATTGGTTGGAAAATGCAAAATTGTGGATGTCAGGATTCGAACTCACACACCATGAAGGATACTGCTTCATTCTTTTACCATTTTGCTAGAAAATGTTCTATTAAAAAAAATGTTACAAGACACAAACTTTTAGTTTCCAATATTAAACATATATAATTACTAAAAGAAATTTAATTATTTGAGTCATTATTAATATATATTATGACTTGATTTTTTTTTTATTTTATAGAAAATTATTAAATTTAAAAATAATATATGGGATATTGTAATTTTTTTAAAAAGTTATTATATATTTTTAATTTTAAAATTAAAGTATACTAAATAAATTAATTCTAATTTTAATTAAAATAATAAATATTATTGAACATGATTATGTATTAATTTGAATTATGAATATTACTTATCAATATATGTTTATATATTAATTTTAATTTACTCACATCAAGAAACTTATATAATTAGTTGGTATAAAGTATCGAAAACCATTGTGTTGGACAAAACTCAGTGAGAAAAAGCCAGTGGGACCAAAGTTAATGCAAGAAACAGAAGAAAATGTGAAGATTATACAAGAAAAGTTGAAGATGACTTCAGGCAAAAATTATATGCAGTTCTCAAAAGGAGATATGTATAGTACGCAATGGGAGACAAGATGTTTCTCAAGATTTTTCCTTGGAAAAATGTTCTCATATTCGGAAAGAATGACAAATTAAGCCCTAGATTTATTAGACATTATGAAATATTAGACAAAATTAGATCAGTTGTCTATAAACTTGTTTTATTGTTAGAGTTGAGCAAAATCCACAACGTCTTTCATGTTTCAATGCTGAGAAGGTACCGATTATATCCTTCTCATATTATTCCAACCAAGAGTATTTAAAATCTACAAAATGGATAATCAAGATTAATTTTCATCTACCATCTTACCTACTAAATATTTTGTCAACTAATTATTAATTAGTTCAACAAAAGATGTATCGTCCATTTTTATTGTCATTTATTTTTGATATATGTGTAATTTGACCAACAAAATTAGAAGTAATCAAAGGAAGAATAACCACAACGCAGGCATTATATGGTGTGTACACATGACATGAAACGTAAAGATCGACCATCAATGCACAAAGTTGTCGAAATGCTTGAAGCTGAAATTGAAAGTATAGAAATGCCTCCAAAACCTTATTTCTCACAGCCGAAGCATCCAATACAAGGTTTTTGAAATCATTGCAAGTCAAGGATTATTAGATATTAGCAACTTTTTGCAAAACAAAATTACACATAAAAATATTGATTTTTTTTTTATTATAAATTTATGCGATTAAGTCTTCCAATTAAAAATTTATTTAACTAACTTTCTTGACTATTAATTTTATTCAGTGGATTCCTTGAACTATCGAATTTGTTGAATGATTCTCTCAATTATCAACAATATTTGATTAAATGCTAGTATTCTATAAATAGAGACTACGTATTTTGATTAGATACAAGTACTCGAAAGACTGAATAGTTTAACAATTTAAGATTGGGCAATGAAGAAAATCAATTAAATAAAGTTTAATGAAATAGAATTTTTTTTAAGTAAGCTTAATCTATTAATTCTATAAATTTATTAATTATTATATTTACATTAATAAAATAATTAAATATAATAGTTAATTAGTTAATATGACTGTTAGTATAGTGAAGAATTTCTCTTTCATAATTTGCTTGTAAGAAGGTGCATTGATATAATCATATTAATATTAATATAAAAAGTAAAAGCAAAAGTTTTCGCGTATTTTCTTTTTTCAACAGATTCGTTGAAGCTGCGGATTCGAACCAATGTACTAAATATTCCTTCTATATAGTTATTCTCATATTCCATTTTGGAAAAATCAAGCAGGCTTTTGTATTCATATTTTCAATTTTCATAATCCAGTGTTTATTGTCATGGCATCTTCTTCTTCTTCTGCTTGTTTCACCTCTCAACTAATGAAAACTTACGATGTGTTCATTAGTTTTCGAGGTGCGGACGTCCGTGAAGATTTTCTCAGCCATCTTCATGATGCTTTGGGTCGGAACGAAATTGATGCCTTCGTGGATGATAATCTTGAAAGAGGAGAAGAGATCTCGAAATCTCTCTTGCAAAAAATTGAAGATTCATACGTTTCACTGGTCATTTTCTCGGAAAATTATGCGTTTTCTCCTTGGTGTTTGGATGAACTGTTACAAATACTGGAGTGCAAGAAAACCATGGGTCAAATAGTGATACCGGTTTTTTACCGGGTAGATCCAACCCATGTGCAGGAGTTGACAGGGAAATATGGGGATGCACTTGTTCAACATAGACAAGAATTCGAAAATTCTTTGGTGGGGAGCTGGGGCCAAGCTTTGAAGGAGGCAGCAGCTTTGTCAGGCCTGGTTTCGCAGAACATCAAGTAAGTTTGAAAAATGCTACTTTTAAGATTTTTGTCTTTCAATAATGTTTTTTTTTAAATTTATTATTTCAGAAAAGTTCATTATTTTTAGAAAATTGCGTCTTTTAAGCATAATTTTAGATAAACATATTAAATGTTTGATATTTGGTATAGTTATCTTAATATCGTTTATAAATTATTTTTAGAACTCATTGATTT
Source organism: Triadica sebifera (assembly GCA_023653625.1). Lineage (NCBI taxonomy): Eukaryota > Viridiplantae > Streptophyta > Magnoliopsida > Malpighiales > Euphorbiaceae > Triadica > Triadica sebifera. The sequence continues at coordinate 29,889,751 of CM042898.1, read as the reverse complement.
GGCTATAAAATATGTAAATTATCTGTTTAGTCAATTTGTGTACTATAAATACATTTAATATATATATAAAATATTAAATTTATGTTGATATACTCAACATATATTGGGATAAAAAAGGAACTTTTTTTTTTAAAAAAAATAGCAAATATAAAAGGAGGCATTTTTGAAAGAAAGTAAATAAGAAAGTAGATTTATAAATATATTTTTTAAGGTATTTATGTAGAAATCTTTTTTTTTTTTCCTTTAATGTAAGATTAAGTCCAAACTAGCCTCTTAAAACATAGACATGTTCGGGTAGATATTTTTCTTAATTAAGAACCGCTGGCCAAATCCACTCAAAACATATATATATATATATATATATATATATATATATAGAGAGAGAGAGAGAGAGAGAGAGAGAGAGTATTAACTACATTTTTTGTGTTTTGTCATTTTTTTATTTATTAATGATTTTTTTTATATTTTTCATGTAAATTCTGCAATATTAAAAATATAAATATAAGTATATATTTAGTATTAAATGAATGGAAAAAATAAAAGAGAATGTAGGTGGGTATTTACCAATTTTCTTCTTATTTGGATTGGGTTTAGACAAAATTAGACTCAAAATTCCCAGCCTTGAAGCTGGCAATGTTTGCACGAAGCAAACCTGGGGTTGGCATTTTATCAAATCTATATGTTATTAAAAAAAAGGTTGTTTTGCTTTTATCTAATATAGGAGAATTTTTTATATAAAAATACATTGGTAGATATGAATACAACTAATAAATTTGTATACATATTACTGTATAATTGAATTAGTCTAATAGATTAAAAATAAAAATAAGCCTTGGGGTGAAGATACTTTGATTTATGAGGTATCTAATTCCAAAAAAAAAGGAAAATCATTCCAAATATCTCAATCTAAATAACTTGTCAAGTTGTTCTTTTGAAGGGTTAATTAGTGTATGTTTGGACAAATCAAAGAAATAGACTTTTGTCTTTCTCCTAAAAAATTTTAGCCTGGAAAAAAAAAAAAGAAAATGGAACCATAAAATGATACCCAAGTTATTTTCAAGAAGGAGAAGATGAAGTTATGTTGCATTATATCTGAAGGGAGTTGGTGCTCATAGAACAAAAATTCATTATATCACGAATGAAATTTTTTGTCCATTACATTTATGTCTTGGTTGATCATTTTGCCTTTTTTATGTGTGACCAGGCCTGACTCCAAGTTAATTGATGAAATTGTCAACCACACTTTGGAGAAACTAATTCATATGGCCCCAAGTGATTCTTACAATGAAGGGTTAGTTGGCATTGATTCACGTATCAAGTGTGTTGAATCATTATTGCATATGGGTTCTCCAAATGTGCGTGTTTTAGGCATTTGGGGAATGGCTGGTATAGGCAAGTCAACCATTGCTCGAAAGGTATATGATCGAGTTAAAGATCAATTCACAAGTCAATGCTATGTTGCAAATATTAGGGAAAGACTAGAAAAGGGCATATCAAATAGCGTGCAGAATGAAATTCTTTGTGCTTTATTAGGGCCAAAAATTTCAAACAAAGGCAATAGCATCATGTTATCACCTTCCATTGTGCAAAGGCTTGCAAGAAAAAAAGCTTTTATCGTTCTTGATGATGTGAGTGATTTAGATCAAATAGAGTTTTTGATAGGAAGGCATGATATTTACGGTACGGGGAGTAGAATTATTATCACAAGTAGAGATAAACAACTGCTTAGGAATGTAAATGCTGAAATATATGAAGTTGAAGCATTGAATAGCAGCGAGGCCGTTTGGCTCTTTAGCTTGCATGCTTTCAAACAAAGTATTCCAAAGAGAGGATACAAGAAACTGTCAGAAAGGGCGGTGAAATATGCTCAAGGAAATCCACTGGCTCTAAAAGTTCTAGGTTCTAATTTATACTGCAGAAGTGTAGAAGAATGGGATGATGAATTAGAAAAATTGAAAGGTGCGTCTGAGGACAAAATTGGGAAAATCTTGAGAATAAGTTATGATGGACTGTGCGAAAATGACAAGGAAATATTTCTTGATATTGCTTGTTTCTTCAATAGGGAAGATAAAGATAAGATTGTGAGTATACTGGACAGGGCGGGTTCAAGAATTGGAATAAGTCGTCTCTGTGATAAGTCTCTCATAACTATTTCAGAAAACAAGTTACATATGCATGACTTGCTACAACAAATGGGCAAGGACATTACTTGTGAGGAGAAACAGCTGGGAAAGCGTAGGATTCTGTGGCATCATAGGGATATATATAACTTGTTGACAAAAAATGAGGCAAGAACTAAATACTTCAATCTTTTTTCTTTATTCCCATTGTTTGTGTTTTTCTGGAGTGCTAATTAATCCTTTTTTGTTGTCTTAGGGGACTGAATTAAATAAAGGCATATCGCTGGACATGTCTGAAATCGGAGAAGTGGAACTAAGTCCAACAGTTTTTGAAAGAATGTACAATCTTAGGTTGCTCAAGTTCTACAATCCATTTTGGAGACCCGGCAGTAGAATCAAAGTACAACTCCCTAGTGGCCTCTCATTTCTGCCAGATGAACTAAGGCTTCTCCGATGGGATCAATACCCTTTGAATTCTTTGCCATCCAATTCTTTTGCACAGAATCTCATTGAACTCCGCATGCCTGATAGCCAACTTAAAGAACTCTGGCATGGAGCTCAGGTAGGCTTTCCCATACTTACAGATTTAGTAATGTTTGTTGAAGTTAAGATATGTTAATTTCTTATTCTTCTTCATTGCAGCAACTTGGCAATTTGAAATCGATTGATGTTAGTGGCTCTAATGAACTAATCAGAATTCCAGAGTTGTCCAAAGCCCCAAATATGAAGGTTTTGGATTTGATATCCTGTAGAAGCTTAGTTGAGATTCCTTTGTCTATTAAATATTTGAGCAACCTTGTTCGGTTGGATGTATCTGGTTGCGCTAGTCTTCGCAGTTTACCGAGCTTAAGAGATTTGAAAAATCTTGAATATCTTTATCTTTATTGTTGCTCAAAAATAACTCAGTTTCCAGAGCTTCCATGTTCTATTAAAGAAGTAGGCATACGTGGAACTGCAATGGAAACATTGGCTTCATCAATTGGTTGTCTGTCTCAGCTTCGTTCACTGGATTTGGGTTTGTTTCAGGATATTACATGTATGCCTTCGGACAAACGGTATCATGACTATTTTGGAGAGTTACCTATATCATTTTTGGACAGTGGAGTGGGCATAAAAGAAGTACCTGATAGTATTTGCAGTCTGAAATCTCTTAAACTTCTAACTATAAATAAGTGTGTAAATCTCCATACTCTGCCAAGGAATTTGGGGAATTTAGAATCTCTGAAGACTCTTCGAATAGTATGCTCTGGCATAAAAGAATTACCTGGCAGCATTTGCAATCTGAAATTTCTTACTGAGATATTTATCTATGACTGTGTAAATCTACATGCATTGCCAGATAACTTGGGGGATTTGGAATCTTTGGAAGAGCTTTTTGTAATCGAGACTGGAATAAAACAAGTACCACGCTCCATTCGTCAGTTGAGGAAATTGAGAACAATGGCATTTTCAGGGTATAAATGTTTCATATTGCCTCCTTTTACAGGTGGTTTACCCTGTCTAAAGAGTCTTCATCTAGAGTACTGTGGCATAGTAGAATTTCCTGACAGTCTTTGCTCTCTGGGGTCATTGGAAACATTGTTTATAGGTGGAAATGATTTTGAAAGGATACCTGAAACCGTAAAACAACTGTCGAAGCTGGAGTTACTCGATCTAAGAGATTGCAAGAGACTCGAATATCTACCAGAACTTCCAATCCTGAAATATCTATGTGCAAGTAACTGCACGTCTCTGAAAGTGGCATTCAGTTCATTCCAATTGCAACAGAAGCCACTGAAACCCTTAAAGTTAGGCTTTGGTAATTGCCTCAATTTGGATCAGGACCAACGTAATAAAATTATGAACTATGAGTTCGCAGTAGCAATAAATCACGTCTCGCAAGATCGGGTATCCATCTATACTTCTCTTGTTCTCTAGTGTATGCTATTACTTTTTTAATTGTAATAATGATATTTTTGTTTTGTTTTTCATGGTATAGTTGAGGCCCCAATTATGGATCCCAGGAAATGAAGTGCCCCAAAAGATGATGTATCAAAATAAGAACGGATATCGTTTGTCTTGCTCACTGAGACCAAAGGATTGTCAGTTTCTCTATTTTAGTGCTGTTTTTGACCCAAAATTCTATCATAATCATCAGCTTCGGTGCCTAAGGATTGGCTCTAGAGCCTATTTCGAGGACGAGTCAGGAGACACCCACCACGCAATTATCTATTACTTTTTCGAAGAAAACCGCTATGATGAATCGTGTGACATTGTCATTGAATTAGAACATGTGTTCCTTTGGTGTGGATCACTCTCTTTCAGCGGAAATCAGGATGACGATGATGATCATCCGTATGATATTGTCTTCGAATTCTTCGCGGAAGAATGCAATGTTATACGCAATTATGATGCTATAATAGCGTGTGGGGTTCGTCCGCTAGCCGAAGACAAGGACGATGAGGAAGACGAAGGGGAACCACCACTTAAAAGATCGAAACACAGTGAAGGGTAGCTAATTTTCTCAATCAAAGCAAAGTGTAATTGTTTCATCACATCTTTTACAAACTAGTACAAATAGGATAGAGATGGACATATATGTTTATCTGCATATTTTCCTGCAATTATAAATATAAGTATTTCAGCTATTGATTATTCCATGCTTGGCCTTGTTTTAGAACTTGGTAACTTTATTACATTTTCTTTTTCTAATGGTTGATGAGGCTAGCATTTAGTTATGCTGTACGCTACCTTATAAACCTTTTTGTTGGGCACATAGTCTGCCATTTCCTGCTGGACCCTTCATTTTGTTCACAGGTGCATGTTATGATTTGCTTCAACAAGTGAGTTTGAACTTACTAATCAACAAGTGAGTTTGAACTTACTGTTGAACTCTTTATCTAAATGAGGCCAGTCTAACATTAATAGTCAATTGCCTTGTTGTGGTGGGTTTTGCTTGCATCTTTATTTTTTTTATGCTTGGTTTGTGAAGCTTGCTGATTATAGTTATGTTCCTGCACAGCAGGGAGAGAAGCAGTCTGCTCATTGCTTCCTTTGACAAGTGAAGAATTAATTGGGATCGCCTTTAGGCAGTCCGTGTGGGTATTTTCTCCCTTGCTTAACAGCTAGCCTGTATGTTACTTTCTTAACATCATAGTTCTGTTTCTCACTGAACACCTGATTACTACATTGCCCACCCTTCTATCCTATATATTTTCTCTATTACTAACTATTCAGGAATCAATTGTGCTGACTCTACTTCTCTTGCTAGCTACCCGATTTCCATCCATAGCATTTAAATTATTTCTAATGATGGTCCAAGCTAATTGAATATCATCCTGCAAGAACTGTGTAACATAGGAACAATCAATTCCTTGTAAAAGAATATTGCTCTTCCTGCAAAGCTAATGTCAAAAGTCGTCCAAAATCCTATGTAACAATAAAGTTTTATCAATATGAATTCTTTAATTACTTAAAACAAAAAATCTTAAAAGAAATAAATAATTGATAATCCCACCGACATTCAATAGGTTAAATCACTTCGGCAAGTTAAAACTCCATCCTCTTCTCCGCCTCCCCATGGCCATCGTGTTCCGCCCTTTTCACCTTTTATTATTGCAGTTGATAATTTGAAACTGAAATATTGCAATCTTTCCGAGCTATTCCGCTGCTTGTCTTGCTTAAACATGACCTTAAAAAAATTTCAGTGGACAAAAGATTTTGTACTAGCTATAGATTTCATCTGATTTTTGTAAAACCAATAAATTTCATTCAAGTTCTTGGATTTTTCAAAATCTTTCTGAACCGCCATTGTAACAATGTATTAAGAACTCATTATAACATCAATTAATGACTAATTTTCCTGGAAATTATCAGCACTCAGTCTCACTAACCTCTCTGAGTTGCTTTCAAATCACACCCTGTGAGGACGATGATGAGCACCTTCATACTCATTAGTAGCTGGTTTAACCTTCCATTCCACCAGAACTTAAGGTTTTTCTGTTTCTATACCAAGAATCAGTTGACATTAAATCCCATCTCCACCAAAATCTAGCATGAAAAAGCTTGGATATTGGAAACTCAGAGAATAGATTTTTTTATAAGGAGGGAAAAAACTGAAAATTAAAGAAGATAAAAAACCTCTTGTTTTCTGGCTTGCGGGGCTCAAATTTTTTGCTTCCGAACGCATTAAATAACTCCGAGTCTGGTCTATCTCCTGCCTGTTCAAATTAGGGTTATTTCGTTTAATTATCAAAATAAGGGGCAAATTTCAAGCAAAATAAAAATAATACGGTAAACAAAGATAAGGAAAAAAAAAACTCAGAAAAGGGAAAAAATTTACCTTTCTCAGTAATTCATGGGTTTGAGTACATTCTTTATTAATCTGCAAGAACTCTTCTTTCAACTGCAATCGTGTCCACAGGCCTTTCTTGTTCTTTTAATCTCCTAATTTCGTCTGCAGAAACTCTTATTATAAGATTTTGATAGGGTTTTACATGAAATTTTCTGGGTATCAATACGCGAAAAATTTTATAACACCACCAAGTTCACTTTAATTTTGATATCCTGAAAACAGAAACCAATGGAAGCTTTGAGATAGGGTGAGATTAGTAGCTCGTACAACCTATTGATGATACAGAGAAAAAAAAAGGAAAAGAAAATGCTTGTGGATTGAAGAACAAAGAACTTATAGATTATTTCCATCTCTTCTCACTGCTTCCTTCTCCCCTGGATCCTGTCCTCTCCAACTCTCCAACATTTGATCATTTAAACTAATTCTAAGTTATTTTCTTGCTACCCATTAAATTTGTGATTCCATTTTTCAAAAGCTTTCTTGATTTTACTGATGTGGCCTGTCTACTTAAAGTTGAACTCTTTATGTGAATGAAGCCTCAGAAGCAACAGAAGATGTCCAGACCTGGCGCATGCCATGGATGGTGATGTCCATGATCCTGATTAGGCGCCACCACTAGAATTCCTCTGTTTCTTGCTCTTCCCTGCCATTAGTACCTTGAAATTTCTCATGTTTCATGCAAAAATAAAACCCCTTTTATTTAAAGCTTCAACAACTATATGACAACGTTAGGCTGTTGCAGAGTCAGAATTAATCTCATTTGGCCAAAGGAAACGCCTTTGATTCCCTGTAATTGAT